>CM065732.1:34742941-34755441 GCA_033310375.1 Conus canariensis
TTTTTCAATGTTATAACAGATATATGACACAAAATAAATTACGCAAGATTCAGGTTGAGAACTTTAGGTTTAATGTGAACAAAAGATGATTTAAATGTGGAACATCCACAGAATCACCTCGTCCTGCCTGTAGACACATTATTGACGACGAAGAACACTTTCTGTTCCGCTGTACTGCACATAATGAAGTGCGGACAAATTGTCCATTTTGCTAGTTAGATATAGCTAAAAGACAAGATGTCACTGTCGTGTTATCATCAGATGACGAACTTGTAATTAAATCAGCAGCAAAATTCATCGCGGAAGCCTTGAAAATTAGACAGATGAAGGAGAGACAAATTTAAGATAATGCGTCATAAGATATATATGAATGAATAGTACCATTCATCGCCTGTGGAAGAGATCAGTAGAATACAATATCGTCATTTGATTGAGTGGATTGTCGAGTCAATCTTACAGTTTTGTTTTTGCTTTTTCTTTTTCTTTTCTTTTCCTTTTATTTAACGTTAATGCATTACTCCTGTGTGCGAGGACATAACAAGATGTTATGATTTTATTTGTTTTTGTTAACCTATGATTTGATACACACTGAGAATAAATGTGTATTGTTCGCAAGGAATGAAGAGGTAAATGTTTTTTGTTCTGTTACTCCCTCTCTCCTTGTCAAAAGACCTCTTTGGTAATGGCAGTAAAATATCAAAGTATCAAAGTGTGTGTGTCCCTCTCTGTGTCCAGCCTATCTGTTTGTCTGTCGGTCTGTGTTTGTTTCTGTCTCTGTCTGTCTGTCTGTGTTTTTCGGTCTGTCTGTGTCTCCCTCTCTCTCCTCTCTCTCTCTCTCTCTCTCTCTCTCTCTCTTCCATCCTCCCTGTATGTCTGTCTGTCTGTCTGTCTGTCTGTCTGTCTGTCTGTCTGTCTGTCTGTCTCTCTCTCTCTCTCTGTCTGTCTGTCTCCTTCTCTCTCATGTCATTTCCAGCAAATGTTTTTGCAGGAACCAGGTAGGCATACAACAGTCAACATTCCATCTTTAGACATCAGGCTGGATCAATGCCACCCGAGGGTTTTATATGCGCGTGACGACAGCAGCAGTGCCTTTGGCGTACGGCAAGAGATGCAGCTCGTTTGTTGGCAGCGCCTTCAGGGAGGGTCTTTGGGAGAAGGTGTGGCGACAAGAAGCCTGAAAACTGCCACTACTGGGCTGTCTGAGTGACGGGGCTGAGGGGGTGGGATTTCGTCTTGGGAAAACGCTACGCACCTTGAATGATGTGGGCAGAGAGAGAGAGAGAGAGAGAGAGAGAGAGAGAGAGAGAGAGAGAGAGAGAGAGAGAGAGAGATGCTCCACCCATGTCTAACTCGCATTTCCGTCGCGTGCAGTCTCTTTTTCCAGGTTTGGCAGGGACACTATAAAAGCTCTCAGCGCCTTCGCGGGCCAACACGGCACATCAAAGGGCGACAATGCTCTTAGGTCTGGAAGGGAATGGCTCCTGGCATGTCACTCGGTGCCAGGAACTTAGTGAGCGTCCTCGTGGTGCATGAAGATTGTGTACCTGCACGTCGGCTCTGTTCAGTTTTTCTTTGTTTGTTTGTCTGTCTGTCCTAACATGATCAAGAGACGGACTGTGCCTTAAAGGATGAATCCATGAATATTTGGTGTGTATCCTTGGTGCAAATGTGGGTCAGAGGGGGATCTGCCGATTCTGTTTAGAAATATTATTACACATTGTTTTTTGTTTTTTAACTGAACACAAACAGTGTGAATTTACTATCTGTTGCAATTTCATTCCATTTTGGTTATCGTCAGGGGGGATAGGGACAGGTAACCTGAAAGCTGTTAATGTTAGGCTGTCTTAATGATGGGACTCAGAAGGTGGGATTTCGCGTTGTACAAATCTATGTCCTAAGGTGACGCAATAAGAAAGAGAGAGAGAGAGAGAGAGAGAGAGAGAGAGAGAGAGAGAGAGAGAGAGTGTGTGTGTGTGTGTGAGTGCGCGTGCGTGCGTGTGTGTGTGTGTGTGTGTGTGTGTGTGTGTGTGTGTGTGTGTGTGTGTGTGTGTGTGTGTGTGCTGTTATCGACCAAGGACGAACCTTTTCCACTAGTTACCCTTTAACAAGGTAAGGCCATGACACCACAAAGAGGATGAGAGCTACCCACTGCGAGCCTATTGGCCTGATATCTGTCCACTCCCTTGCTGATTGCTCTATCATGTGGCTTCAGCACTATTATGAAATTGTTATCCCCCACTTTGAACTTCCTCCTCGCACCTCTCCTATCTTCCTCTCCACATCCCTATCTCCCCTCTATCACCTTTTTCAGTCATCAGCAATTAAAAGTTTGACACCCGCATCCCTATCTCCATTCTATCGCCTTTTTCAGTCATCAGCAATTAAAATTTGACACCGGCATCCCTATCTCCTCTCTATCACCTTTTTCAGTCATCAGCAATTAAAGTTTGACACCCGCATCCCTATCTCCTCTCTATCACCTTTTTCAGTCATCAGCAATTAAAATTTGACACCCGCATCCCTGTCTCCCTCTATCACCTTTTTCAGTCATCAGCAATTAAAGTTTGACACCGGCATCCCTATCTCCTCTCTATCACCTTTTTCAGTCATCGGCAATTAAAGTTTGACACCCGCATCCCTATCTCCTCTCTATCACCTTTTTCAGTCATCGGCAATTAAAGTTTGACACCTGCATCCCCATCTCCCTTCTATCACCTTTTTTCAGTCATCAGCAATTAAAGGTTGACACCGCATCCCTGTCCCCCCTCTGTCACCTTTTTCAGTCATCGGCAATTAAAGTTTGACACCCGCATCCCTGTCCCCCCTCTGTCACCTTTTTCAGTCATCAGCAATTAAAGTTTGACACCTGCATCCCTATCTCCCTTCTATCACCTTTTTTCAGTCAACGGCAATTAAAGGTTGACACCCCTCTCCTCTCCTCCTCTCCACATCCCTATCTGCCCTCTACCATCTTTTTCAGTCATCAACAATCAAAATTTGACGAGGAAGTTCGCTTCCTTGGTCATGCCTTTTTTCTTTTTTTTTGCTCCTTTATTGCTGTTGTTGTTGTTGTTGCTGCTGCTGCTGCTGCTGCTGTTGTTGTTGAGTAGCACTCAGGAGTGTTCAAAGAAGTCTTCTCTTTGAGAGCTGCCTCCGCGAGGGCACTTCATTTCTCTGTTGCTCCTTTATGACCCTGCTAGGCTGACAGGCCATAAACATGTTGGAGATTGTTTGCGCACCTCTGACATGATCATTATCTGTTTAGATAAGGAGTTGTTGCGAGGGAAAGAGAGGAAGAATGACGAATGGGGTGAGGGGCAGGATGGTTGGCTTTTTTTATGTCTGTGAAAAGAGCTTTGATGAGAGCTGCCTGATCTGACAGACTTCAGAGGAGGAAGTGAGTGGTATGGTTTAGAAGATGAGGGCTTAAGTCTGCAATTGTGTTTGTGCAAGTCTGACATCATCTTAGGCCTTCACAATGGTCGTTGTGGAAAGGGTGTGGAGTATGGTGGTGGTGATGGGTAGAGGGTGAAACGTTGTGGGGTGGGAATGGGGGTGAGGAACCATGACAGATGGGGCAGACAGGAGGCGGTGTCTGGTATTGTATAATTTTCCTGAAAGAAAAAGTTCATTCACCGTCGTGTTCCCATTTCCCCCTGTTCCGCCTGTATGGATGATGAATGAGTCTGAAGCTGAATTATCTCGGTTTGTATGACGTGTCAGGCAGAATGGGTACTGACGGTAACAGCCACGTCCGCAGAGGCTTTTTTTGACAATAGACCCTTCACCAGCATTTTAATAATGCTGGATAGCCGTTCATGCATAATAATGTTTTAAATGATATGTGATGGTTCTTTCAAACGTAGATTGATCGTCACTGAAAGAGAGAATCTACTCAAAGCTTGACTCTGTAGAGCATATGGATCTTCTGCTCTCGTGCCATCGGACATTGACATATTATTGGGAAATTTCAGTGCCAGTTTGTTGATTCTTTTGCAGAATTTATTTACAAAAGCCCTCCCCGCCTAGTTTTCACCCTCCATGCACCCTACCGCTCCTCCCCAACCGTCTCTCTCTCTCTCTCTCTCTCTCTCTCTCTCTCTCTCTCTCTCTCTCTCTCTCTCTGTTATCCACGTTTCAGACAAGGAAATGTGGAGGTTGGGACAAGATGTGTGCATATGGGCAAGCGTTGGCATGTGTCTTTGCGGATATGTAGGCGCGCACACCCGTGTATGTAAGAACCTGTAATTAACAAGCAATCTGTCACCGAATCTGTCTGTCATTGAGCTGTACATAATACGTTGTGGTGACATTTTCTGCCTTACGCTTATTTTTTGCCGAGTTTATTTATTCATTCATTGAATTCTTCTTTTCTTTCTTTCTTTAATTTCCATATTTATTTGTTTGTTTGTTTATATCTTTATTTGTTTTCAAATTCCGATCCCAACATTTAAATCGGCTTTCTCTGTTCTTGAAACACGTTTCGTGGTGTCGTGGAGTGCATCGAGATTCCGATATGTTTAACAAAACACAGGTCTGTTCTGTCATGCCCCCATTGACAGACTTGGCTAGTACAGTGTGAAATGCATATGGTGCTGTGTTTTCCCCCTGTTATTTCAGTGAGTCGTAATCCCGGTGTGCTTTTTTTTCCACCCAGCTTGTTGATATTTCATGAACAAGGCTTGTTGTGATTCTGTACCACCACCTAGGATATTGTTTGTGTCTTACATTCAGATTTATTTGAATAGTATCAATCTTTCGTTCTTTTGTGTAAAATGCCTTGTTCAAAAACTATTGGAAGGAGTGTAATGGAATGTGCAGTATCTGTTTAAATATTCATCGTTTACATGTTTGGTACTAGATGAATTTCCGAACATCAGTCTGCTTGGAATTAGCAAATCATGCCTTGATTCCAAAGTTACAGTTGAAATACTCACAATTTCTAACTAAAAAGATAATCCTTCATTGTGAAGCCATTCAGTGTTAGCAGCATAAGTAAAAAAAAAACACCTTTGTTTTAAAAAGAATCCTGGGATGCTACACCTAAGATAACAAATGCAGTGTCTATACCACAATGGTTATGCTTAAAAAATCCTGCTGTGATATATATGTTTTTGCTAGGCGACGTTGTACTTAAATAGACGAAATCAATGAAAGAAATCTCAATATTTATTTTTTTCTACAAACCCTAAGCAGCCTGGCAACCAGCTACTGCATCATTTAGTCCACTCGGACTTGTTCACAGGGCGAAAAGTAATTTTCACGTCAGCTAGACGTAGTCATCCCATACACTCTAACAGACCAATTATTACAGACGTAAATTTTCTTGTCAAGGTTATGATTGACCATTTTCTAATAATATATACATAGGTGTACAGACCTCTTTAACATTCAACCAGATACCATTAAAAAAAAATACTACAAGGCTTTCAAGCACTATTATAAAAAAAAATGTTCTTAACGATTTGAACGTGAAATATTTGAGGTATGTCTTTACCTTTAGCTATGCGATTGAAGCAATGGACGCCTTCTATGACGTATTACTATGATGAATAAACGTACTCCACGCCATCGCAAGAGCGTTTAATGTTCTATTCTTCTTTCTGGCTCACTCAAGAAACTATCAGATCGACGAGATCCTGAGATCGACGAAAACATGAAGCAAAAGAACTCCACATTGAAAACACTGACCAATATCCAGTTCCTACGATAGCACAGATTCAATCTGAAAGGGAAAACAGCGTGCCTTTCTGCTAACTAGGGACTCAGGATGACAATGTCAATTAAGTTCCTCATCTACTGTCTCTCCCGAGAGACGGTGTTCACGCACTTGTTCTATGGTGCAGCGATCAGGAATCAATCAGAGAGCGAGATACTTTTTTTTTTCATTGTTTCTTTGTTTTTGTTTTCGTTTTGTTTTGATTTTTTTTCTGGAAATTACAATCTTATCTTTGGAGAGGGCTTATATGTAGGTAGCAGAGGGAGAGGGGGTGAAATATCGTGGAATCGTAATGGCACTATGACGATATTGTTTAAGCCTCTCTGTTGCAAGTTTTGGACTAAATGAGTTTGTTGTGATTGAAGAGAGAGAGAGAGAGAGAGAGAGAGAGAGAGAGAGAGAGAGAGAGAGAGAGAGAGTCATACTATTAAATATTGCAGAATTAGACTAAAGACATGGGGACATAGGGAAAAGCAATGACGACAAAAAGTAACAGACGGGTACAATATCTATGACCGCAGAAAGAAAGCGTAAAGAAAGCTTAATAGGCAATTCAAGTACAGAAATTAAGATGTACGGAGAGAGAGAGAGAGAGGAGAGAGAGAGAGAGAGAGAGAGAGAGAGAGAGAGAGAGAGAGAGACAGAGAGAGAGAGACAGAGAGAGAGAGACAGACAGACAGATAGACAGACAGACAGACAGACAGAGAGAGCACGCAAAAATGATGTTTACAGTTAAAAAAAAAAACTAAACAAAGACAAGCAAACCAAACGTTACATGTTTCAGTTGCTCTCTCTCTCTCTCTCTCTGTAACTGTATGTCTGTCTGTCTCTCTCTGTCTGTATGTCTGTCTGTCTGTTCATCTGTCTGTCTCACTGTCTGTATGAATCTCTCTCTCTCTCTCTCTCTCTCTCTCTCTCTCTCTCTCATTGTCCATGTGTCTGTGTCCATCCTTCTGTCTGTCTGTCTGTCTCTCAGTTTGTGTGTGTGTGTGTGTGTGTGTGTGTGTGTGTGTGTGTGTGTGTGTGTGTGTGTGTGTGTGTGTGTTGTGCCATTGTAAATGTTCTCTTGTACATGCACCCACGTGCTTTGGCCGTTAACATCACCACGTTTTGATCCTGTTCAGGTTTCCAAGCAGATGATGATACCCTTATCACCCAAGGACGATCCTTTTCCACCGGCTGCCTTAACAAGGCCACAGAGAGGATTGTAATTACCCACAGCGAGTACATTGGCTTCCGATCTGTGCATACCCTGCCTGACTGCTGTGCCTCTATCATGCGGTTGCAGCTCTATTATGAAACATTATACCCCACTTTGAACTTCCTCCTCGCCCTTGTCCTCTTCTTCCCTGCGCGTCCATTTCTCCCCTCCATCATCGTTTTCAGCCATCAGCAAGTGAAGTTTGACAAAGGAGTTTGTTTCCTTCGTCATACCTCTTTCTTTTGTTTTTTATATTTACGTGTGTTTTTTTTTCTCTTTGAGTAGCACTCACGGGTCTTGAAAGCTAGTCCTCTGATTGAGAGCTGTCTTCATGCGGGCACATATTTTCTCTAGTGCTTCTTTGTGAAACTACTTGTGTGACAGAACTTAAAGAAAGCTGGAGGTTGTGTTTGTGCTCGTCTGACATGATCATATTGTCCGTTTAGATAGAGGGGCTGGTGCGGAAGAAACGGAAGAATGACGAATAGAAGTACAGGCAGGAGGCTTTTTTTCATTTTGTTTTTGTTTGTTTGTTTGTTTTGTCCAAGATTGAGAGTTTTGAAAGGTTTTGTCTGATCTGACAGGCAAGTAGTGGAAGAAGAGGAAGAATGGTGGCACAGGGAGGAGGGCGGGCACCAATGCCTGCGATTACGTTTGTGCATGTCTAACATTTCTAACGTCATGTTGATGCCTTCGCAATGGTTCTCTGGGGAAAGGCTGTTGAGTATGGTAATGGTGATGCGTATAGGATAAAAGGTTGTAGGTTAGAGGTGGAGGGTGAGGAGAGAAAGAGGAGACAAGAAGCAGTGTCTGCTGTCGTATATTACAATGAAGGATAAAGTTCGTTCACCCTTGTGTTGCTGTCCCCATGCATTCTGCCTGTATGCATGGTGAATGAGTATGACTTTGAATGGGCTCGATTTGCATAGAGTGTTTGGTAGAACGGAGACTGATGGTCACAGTCATGGCAGCAGAGGGTTTGTTGACAATAGACCCGTCATTAGCATCTTGGTAATGCTTGGTAGCTGTTCATGCACAATGCCACTTTAAAAAATGGGTGAGTGTTCTTTCTAACGCAGATTGATCATCGCTGGCAGAAATCATTTGTTCTTACCTTGACTTTGTAGACCACATGAGTCTTTGCTCTCACGCCATCGGACATTGATGAATTGTTGTCAAATATCAGTGACGGCTTGTCATTTCTTCCTTAGGTAAAAAATTTGTTTCAACAGAACCCCTCGTCCCCCAGTTTTTACATTCTATGACAAACACCCCTCTCATTCTCTCTCCCTCCTTCTCTAAGTTTCTGTCCCTTATCACTTGCACTTTCTCTCTCTCTCTCTCTCTCTTCTCTGAATGAGTGAGTGAATGAGTAATTGAGAGAGAGAGAGAGAGAGAGAGAGACAGAGACAGAGAGAGAGAGAGTGCATGTGTGTGTACCAGCAAACAAGTGTTCTTGTACCAGCACCGACGCGCAAGAAGCGTTCACATTACCAAATGATTTATCACCGCTAACCCGGTTTCGCAACAGATGACGACATCTTTATCGCCCGAGGACATCAAGGCCATTCTGGTTCACGAGTTACCAGTAACAAGGCGATCCTCACCATAAAGAGGCTAGGGTTTCCCTACAGCGATCCAAATGGCCTCCATACTGTCCACAACCTGCCTGGCTCTTTTACGCAGCTGCGTCTCTATTATGAAATATTATCCCCCACTTTGAACCCCCCCCCTCCAACTCCCCCCCTCCCCCCCGCCCCTCTCCGTCCATCACATTTTTCAACCATTAGCAAGTTAAGTTTTAAGACAAAGTTTGTTGCCTCGGTCCTGGTAACTTTTCTTCCTGTTTCTTTTCTTTTCTTTTCTTCTTTTTTTTTTTTTTTTTTAAGTGCTTATCGGCCTTCAAAGGAAGTATTCATTGAGAGTTGCCTTCATGTGGACATGTTATATTTCTTCCTGATCTTCTCTATGACATTATTTGTCTGATAGACCATAACGAAGTTGGGAATTCTATTTGTGCACGTCTGCCGCAATCTTTGTCCACTTAGACAGGGACATAGGAAAGAGAGGAAGAATGAAGAATAGAGGGAGAGAGGGGATCTTTAGCTTTCTTTATGTCTGTGAATAAGAATTTTGAAAAGTTAGGCCTGATCTGACAGGCTGTGGAGGAGGAAGAGTGTGTATGGCGCGAGAGGGCAGGGGGGGGGAGGGGGGGGGAGTGATATCTGTGATTGTGTGTTTGCGCATGTCTAACATCATATCTATGCCTTCACAATGGTTATCGTGGAAAGGGTTTGGAGTATGGAGGTGCCGATACATACAGGACGGTAGGTTGTGGGCTGGGGCTGATGTGGGAGGTGAGTAAATAAACATGACAGGAAGGAGAGAAAAGAAGCAGTGTGTGGATCGTTTAATTTCTCTGAAAGAAACGAAAGTTCATTCATGCTCGTGTTGCCGTTTCCCGAAGCGCTGCCTCTGTGGATGATGAATGAGTATATGTTCTGATTGAGCATTTGTATGGAGGGGTCGGTAGAATGGGGATGATCGTATCCACAGCTGCATATGCTTTTTTGACAACAGACCCTTCCATCGTGAATCTTGGTAATGCTTAGTTCCTGTCCATGTATAGTACAGCCATGAAGAATGGGTGAAGGTTCTTTTCAAAGTGGATTGATCATCGCTGGAAGAGAGAATTTATTCCAAACTGGACTCTGTGGTTTGTATAGGTGTTCTGCTTTCATGTCGTATAACGTCAATATATTTCTGGGAAAGGTCAGTGACAGTTTGTCGATTCTTATCTCCACTGATTCTTTTTTACAGACCTCCGCTCCCATTTCTACCATTATGTGCTCTCTCTCTCTCTCTCTCTCTCTCTCTCTCTCTCTCTCTCTCTCTCTCTCTGAGTGAGCAAGCGAGCGAGCGAGTGAGTGAATGAGTGAGTGTGTGTGTGTGTGTGTGTGTGTGGTGTGTGTGTGTGTAGAGAGAGGAGAGAGAGAGAGAGAGAGAGAGAGAGAGAGAGAGAAAAGAGAGAGAGAGAGCGTTTAAGTGTGCTTGTAGGAGTATCCACCTGCACGAGCCCATTTGATTACGAAAATGAACTTTTTGCAACCATTTAAAAGTTTCGGAATAGAAGACTTTTCCTTTATTATTCAAGGACTTTGCCTCTCCACCCTGGACCATAACAAGGCACTTCACACTGTTAGCCTCCGTGTTGGCCACACGCAGCCCAATTACATCTTCTTATTATATGAAATTCCCCACCTTTTAAACCCACCCCCACCCCCACCCCTGTTGCATCCCTCCCCATCATCTTTTCCTGCCATCAGAAATTTAATTTTGAAGTGGAACTTTGTTTCCTTGGTTGTGGCGACTTCTTTCTTTCCTTAAGTACTTTCAGTTTTAGTAGCACTCGCCGGTCTTCAAGGGATGCCTTTTTTTTTTTTTTTTTTTTTTTTTAGAGCAGTCTCCATACGAGAAATGTATTTTCTCCGGCCTTTATGAAACTACTTGTCTGACAAACCATGAAAATGTTGGAGAAGGCGTTTGTGGACGTCTGACATGATCTTTGTCCGCTTAGAGAGAGAGAGAGAGAGAGAGAGAGAGAGAGAGAGAGAGAGAGAGAGAGAGAGAGAGGACTGGGAAAGAAAGGAAGAATGATGAGTGGAGGGAGAGACAAGATGTGTTTTTTTTCCCCTACGTCCATGACTGATAGTTTTGAAATACTGTGTCTTATCTGACGAGCGATGAATGACGAGGAGAAAAGGCGGAATGGGGCTGGGGGTTGGGACTAATGTCTGCAACTGTGTGTGTGCATGTCTACCATCGTCTTTGTTCCTTTACAATGGTTGTTGCGGTAAGGGTATGGAGTTGGGTGACAGTGATGGGCACAGGATAGGATTGGGGGGGGGGGGAGGGGGGAAGGAGAGGAAATGAGGCCGATAGGGGAGACAAGACATGGTGTCTGGTCCAGTATCGTCAAAGTTCGCTCAACTTTATGCTGCTGTTTCCCTGAGTTCTGCTATACGGATGATGAATGAGTATGATTATGAATGCTTAGTTCCTGTCCATGTGATTATGAACGGGCTCGAATCGTATGGAGTGTTTGGTAGAATGGAGACTGGTGTTAATAGCCATGGCCTCAGAGGCTTTCTTTTTGACAATAGACCCGTCATCAGCATCGTGGTGATGCTTGGTAGTCGTCCATGCATAAAACCGCTTTATAGAATGAGTGAGAGTTCTTTCCAACGTAGATTGATCATCGCTGGCAGAGAGACTCTGTTCCTAGTTTGACTGTGTAGAGCCTTTGAGTCTTCTGCTCTCATGCCATCGGTCTTTGATATGTTATTGGGAAATTTCAGCGACAGCACATCGATTCTTCCTTCTGCAGATTTTCTTTATAGACCCCCACCCCCATCTCTGCCCTCTCTCTCTCTCTCTCTCTCTCTCACACACACACACACACACACACACACACACACACACACACACACACACACACACACACACACACAATACGGCGCAGTGTGTGAGTAGAGACGGGCGCGCGCACCCATATTTGCGCGCCTGTGCATATGTGTAGAACGTGAATCTGTGTGTCATTGAGCTGCACATGGTACATTGTGGTGTGTGTTCTGCCTTATTTTTTCAAAGACGTTGGCTCATTAATTTATTTATCTATTTATTTATCTATTCATTTATTTATTTGTTTCTTTATTCATCCATTTATCTATTCATTCTCAAATCCTGATTCCACCATTAGGTCGCCTGTGGGTAAACCACTTCGTGGTGTCATGTACTGCCTTGAGATGTGTTTAAGAATTACTATGCTGCCATTGAAAAAACTTGTTCAGAGACTGTGTGGCATTAATTCAGTGCTGTTCTTCATATGCCTTAATTTCAGAGTGTCCTTATTCCGGTACAATTTACTCTGCCCAACCTGTTGATATGTATGGAACTGAACTTTTTTTATATGTTGTACTTTGTTTCAGTGTGTCGAGAGTTAGGTATGTTTTACGTTACCCAACCCATTGATAATTTCTGAACTGGATTTGTTGTGATTCTGTACCAAACTCTTGGATGTTGTTGGCTTATATTTAGATTTCTTTGAATAGAATTGATCTTTCATACTTTGCTGTTTAGCACCTTGTTCAAATGGAAATGATGACTTCGGTGATCAGCACAGTGGAACATACAAAATCAGTGTGAACGTTTCCCATGTACATGTTTCATACTGAATGAATTCCCGAACATTCTTTGATTGGACTCAGTAAACATGTCTTGATTCCCAGGTTACGGAAGAAATACAAGTTCTAGCTAAAAATCCTTCAAACTGACGCCTCTCAGTCTTAACATCATAATTCAAGAAACGAACGAACAAACGAACAAACAAACAAACTCGTATAAATCCACGGATGTTGCATCTGATACGATAAAAAAAGAAATCCAACGTCAAAACCCAAATTATTTGTTATTTTTTACGGAACATAATACAACATACATATTTTCAGTGACGACCCTGTACAAATATAGACAAAACAAGTTAAAACTATCGTATTATCATTTTTTTTTTCAAACCCCAGA
>CM065732.1:34760441-34767941 GCA_033310375.1 Conus canariensis
CTGTAGATAAGTTAATTCTTTTGACTCTTTGTGTTAACCTTTTTTTCCCGGCCCCGACTTTTTTTCCGTCTAATATCACGTAATGTGGAAAGACGTAAAACAAAATAACAACAACAACACACATGCAAGAAGAAGAAGAAGAAGAAGAAGAAGAAGAAGAAGAAGAAGAAGAAGAACAACAACAACAACAACAACAACAATCAGTAGTTCAAGAAGATAAAGAATGGCTAGAGCAAGAAGGTTATTATGGTACGGACGATTAAGATTATGACGACGACGATGATGAAGAAGAAAGAAACAAAGAAAGAAGAAGAAGAAGTAGTATTAGAAGAAGAAGAAGAAGAAGAAGAAGAAGAAAAAGAAGAAGAAAAAGAAGAAGAAGAACCACAACAACAACAACAACAACAATGGGAAGAAGAAGAAGAAGAAGAAGAAGAAGAAGAAGAAGAAGAAGAAGAAGAAGAAGAAGAAGAAGAAAACATAAACACGTAACTGGAGCAGACACACGCTTTCTGCTACATTACAACAATATGTTCTCTGTGATAAGTGAAAGGCTGACGTTCATTCGCAAAAATTCCCCAAAGATGGAGAGCTCTTGAGGTGCCGTCTTGGATCGTAATGCCAGAGGAGCGATAGACTTTAAAGAGGTGAGTTGAGGAGAAGAATCAATGGAGAGAGAGAGAGAGAGAGAGAGAGAGAGAGAGAGAGAGAGAGAGAGAGAGAGACTATGATTTTGAATAGCTGGTGTTGTTGCTGTTTTTACTGTGTATGCATCAATGTTATACACACAAGCGCACGGCTTACACACACACACACACACACACACACACACACACACACACACACACACACACACATACACACACACACTTTTAGATGTGTGTGTGTGTGTGTGTGTGTGTGTGTGTGTGTGTGTGTGTGTGTGTGTTGTGCGCACATGTAGGTATTCTTCTGTGTTGTGTCCCTAGTCGCATGCAGAAGTGCATAACTCAATCTTTTGGTTATTTTGTGTATGAATTGAATGATGCATTCATCAATTAAAAAAAATCTTTTTGTACGGTTGTTATTTCATCTTGAAGACGTGTAAAATATACTGACGTATTTTTGTGTATTAGAATTCCATGATCTCCGCTCCGTTTGTGGTGGACAAAGTACTGAAGGAAAGTTACAGCGTAACTTCCAAGCAAGTTAACTGTGCACTCGGACCAAAGTGCAGCCTCGCGTGACTGGCCTCTGTAGGCGGTCCTTGCCACGTGACTAGCTACTGACGCCTTTGTTAAGGAGAAGGGGGGGGGGGGGTGGGGGGGGGGGGGTGGTGTGTGGTGGGTGGTGTGTGGACATGTGCTGCTGTGAACGCCTCTGTGTGTGTGTGTGTGTGTGTGTGTGTGTGTGTGTGTGCAGTCGTGTGTGTGTTGTGTGTGTGTGTGTGTGTGTGTGTGTGTGTTTGAAGCCAGGCCGATGGCTATTGATTATCAGTGGTAGCACTGCTGCTATCGCTGTTGGTGCTACTGTGGCTGCTGCTGCTGCTGCTATAATAGCTGATGCTGGAGACTGACCTGGTTTGTTAGTGAGTGTCAATGTTCACGACCCTCTGACGAAATAGCCCCAAATATCCATCAGTTTAAGCGACCATTGTATCCGTGTTTGTCTGTGGTTGTTTCATGCTTGGTCGGCTGGTTGGGTTTTTTAGCTGTTTCAGGTGCCCGTAGTCCATTCCTTCTTTTCTCGTCTCGTGCAAGTCTGAGTCCACGGTTACAGTTTAGGTCTAGAACGCTATATATTCTCTATAACACTCAAAGCTGCTCCTGGCTTCTGTCAGAATATCAGCCAGTACCAAAACATACTCGTCGCACATCCCACTCCTCGACCCGTACTGTGCCTAACTCTGAGAAAGATCCAGTGTCCGCTTCTTTGTATATTACAGCACGATCATCAGGACCGTTCACTTTTCCGTCGTCTGCTAGATGTTTTACTCCCAAATCCGTGTGCTCTACCACTGGCTTGGAAACACAAGAAGTCCACAAGCCATGCATAATTCTGCTATCCCTGCTGGCATACAGTATTGAACTATTTTGCTGACTCAGAATTCCAAGATAAAATTGTCGTTTTCATATTTTCTTTTTCACACAGCTGGAGCGATTTGCATCAAGTCAAACTGTGTTGTGACTGCTTGAGGTTTGCTGTAACCCCAAACTCTGATCTGCACGTTCACCCTTCACTGAAACAGAATCTTCCCTCGTCTCTCTCTCTCTCTCTCTCTCTCTCTCTCTCTCTCTCTCTCTCTCTCTCTCTCTTCCCCCTCCATCCCCTTTACTACTAACGTACCAAAACGAAGGCCGTTGTCAGCTCTGAAACGTCAGGTATTCGTTGAAAAGTGAAAGAGACCAACAGTACTTTGTGATCAATACAGCACAGCTGGGATTCTCTCCCTTGACATCTGAGGCATTGAAGGCAGCCAACTGGAGTTGGGGTTCTGCTGCCTGTAGCTATTGATGGTCCATCATTAATTTTGTTCTCTATTTGAAAAAAATTCTGTTCTATGTCCTATTTATTTACATATTAATCTATTTAGCTTTTATTTATTTACTTGATGGTCGTTTCTATATACTTGATGATCGTAATTCATTTATTATCATACCCGATGTTTTTAATTCCAATCACACCTAACAATTACGATATACGTTTTCATGAAGGGATTTCTTTTTAAATTGAGTATGGCTCTTACCCCCTCCACACACAAACACACACACACACACACACACACACACACACACACACACACACACACAACACAAAAATAATTACGCCTTCTACTTGATGAATCAAGCATCCGTGATCAGGAAATATTCTTTTCTCTTAATTCAGATTAGCTCTTACTCCCCCCCCCCCCCCCCACCAACACATACACCAGAAGTAATAACATCGGATTGGTGAATCTAGCGATCGGGATTTTCACCCTCTACATGATGGGGGAACATCGATATAATTGATTTCAGATGTGATTTGTAAACAAATGGCAATTTCTTTTGTTATCAGACGTGATTTGTGAACAAATGCTAATTTCTTTGGTATCACATGTGATTTATGAACAAATGCCAGTTTCTTTGAGATCAGTCGTGATTTGTGAACAAATGCCAATCCCTTTGATATCAGACATGATTTGTGAACAAAGGCCAATTTCTTTTATATCAAATGTGATTTGTGAACAAATGCAAATTTCTTTAATATCAGATGTGATTTGTCAACAAAGGCCAACGTCCCCCCCCCCCCCCCACCTCTCCTGCCTCCCACTTTTCCCCAGAGCTGTCAATGCATGGAAACTCTTCAGAGTCTTAACCTATGAGTCCGTGAAGCTCAAATATGGTAAACTTTCAATTTTTCCTGAAAACTTCAAAGCATTCCCCATTACTCATTGGACAACTACATCATGTTTATCATTTGAAGCCTCGCGAAATATGGAGCTAGGTTTTTGTTTTTTTTTAAAGTAAGAATAACAAAATGCCCTTGAGCTAGAACTTTACTGTATTGTCTATTGTCGGCGTCATCTTGGGGGAGAATTGGAGGAAGAGGAAGAGATAGAGGGATGATGTGGGGATCGCGGTGGGATGGAGGTTGTTTCTAGACTTTTCAAACCGCCAGCTAGCTGGTCCAAATAGGATAACGAGGCGTATTCATTAGCCGTTCTGAAATGGAAATTAAGCAGAAGTGGCGCAGAGAATGGGTTCCAAGCTGTGTTCCGGTTCACTGGAGTGTGTGCGCGATAGAAAGAGTGCCAATCCGATCTGTTGCAAAGGATCTGAGTGGAAGCGTCGTGGAACCAACTTTGGTGACAGCTTAATGCTAAGAAATGCTCTTGCTGTTGGCGTTGTTGATGGTGTCTTTGTAGATAGACTTCATAATCTGATTTACTTATATGATACTGACCAGACAAACACACTAAAAAAATCCAGCACACAAACAAACAAAAGCAAGCAAGCAAACAAATCAAGACATAAACAAACAAACATACAAGCAAGCAACAAACAAACACGATAAAACAAAACAAAACTAATAGGACACATTTAGGTTTGACAGCATAGTAAGAGTGCTAGAAGCAACAAACGTGCAAGATATTTGCTGATTTCATTTTTCCTTCTGTTTTTCTTGGGCAATAGTCTGCAGTTTTATACTAAAAAGCGAGCTGTGATACCCAAGGCAACATTTTCTATAAAACATTATTTTTTCCCA
Organism: Conus canariensis; assembly: GCA_033310375.1. NCBI lineage: Eukaryota > Metazoa > Mollusca > Gastropoda > Neogastropoda > Conidae > Conus > Conus canariensis. Next base: position 34,764,669 of record CM065732.1, read on the forward strand.
AATACAAAAAGGGATTCAGAGAACCTACGACCACAATTTCTGTCAGAAAATCATTTTTCGAAATTAAGATTCAGAATGTTATCAATTTTTTTTTTCAACGAGACTCCAACAAAATCAACATTCTAACGTTCTAATCATTCTATCGAATCTTTCTATCTTGATTAATAATGAATGAATGAATGAATGCTTGTCGATATGTATGTATGTATGTAGTATGTATGTATGTATGTATGTATGTATGTATGTATGTATGTATGTATGTGTGTGTATGTGTGTATGTATGTATGTATGTATGTATGTATGTATGTATGTATGTATGTATGTATGCACACACGCACGCACGCACGTATGTACGTACCTACGTATGTATATATGTATGTATGTATGTATGCATGCATGCATGCATGTATGCATGTATGTATGTATGTATGTATGTATGTATGTATGTATGTATGTATGTATGTATGTATGTATGTATGTGTGTGTGTATGTATGTATTGTGTGTATGTATGTATGTATGTATGTATGTATGTATGTACGTACGTACGTACGTATGTATGTATGCGTGCGTGCGTGTATGTATGTATGTATGTATGTATGTATGTATGTATGTATGTATGTATGTATGTATGTATGTATATATGTATGCATGTGTGTTCGCATGTATGTATATATGCATGTATGTATGTATGTATGTATGTATGTATGAATGTATGTATGTATGTATGTATGTATGTATGTATGTATGTATGTATGTATGTATGTACGTACGTATGTATGTATGTATGTATGCACTTACGTGTGCATGCATGTATACATACATGTATGTATGAATGCATGTATGTATGTATGCATGTATGTATACATGTATGCATTATATTACGCATGTATGTATGTATGTATAACTATATGTATAAATGTATTAATTTGTTCTACTTACTGTTCGATAACCAGGCAGCGTCTCCAGCGTCGTGATGAAATATATGCCTGCGGGAAGACAGACATGGGACAGAGTGCTGAGATAGCATCACCAAAGACCTCACAACAAAATACGTCATCTATTCTCCTGATATTGTATTTTTAAGCTGCATTGCCGAGTTGCCATGGCAACACTCTCTGTCTCTCGGGAGCTCGAAAGCTGAGTGATGTGCCATTTCTGACAACACTCATCTGCACAGGGTGGTCGACTCATCCTGCCTTCAGAGAGAGAGAGAGAGAGAGAGAGAGAGAGAGAGAGAGAGAGAGAGAGAGAGAGAGAGAGAGAGGATTTTGTTTTTAGTCTTACTGATTTTAGCTATAATGCAGATAAGTCAGGCACACACACACACACACACACACACACACACACACACACACACACACACACACACACACACACACACAGAGAGAGAGAGAGAGAAGAGAGAGAGAGAGAGAGAGACAGAGACAGAGACAGAGACAGAGAGAGACAAAGAGAGACAGAGAGAGACACACACAGAGAGAGAGAATGCAATTACACGAGAGAGAGAGAGAGAGAGAGAGAGAGAGAGAGAGAGAGAGAGACAGACAGACAGCCAGACAGACAGAGAGACAGACAGACAGCCAGACAGACAGACAGACGGAGACAGAGAGCGACTTACAGACAGACAGACAGACATGCAGAGAGACAGACAGGCTGACAGACTGACAGACAAATAGCCTGGCATCGAGGCAATGAACAATTCTGACCAAAGGACTGGTTATAAATGAGATACAGAGACAAAACGCAACTTGACAGACAGCAACACAAAAAAGAGATGTGAGGACTGCAACGAAAGGCGAGACGATTTCATCAGGCGGTGGCACAGAACAGTAGGCACGTGATGACAGAAGGGAAATAATAACAGAGCACGCAGTCAACTGGACAAATCTGATTCCGTCTCAAATTAGGGTACCACCATTACCATCATCACCACCGCCTCCACCACCACCACCACCACTACCTCCACCACCACCACAACCACCAACGCCAACAAGACAAACACCGACATCCATCCCCAATTGCTTTCCTCCCTCCCTCCCTCCATTCCCCTGGCACAGAACACAGGAACAAAACTGCCCTGTGTACCATATCTGCTATCGTTATCGTTAGTCACCGTTAGTCACCGTTAGTTACCGTTAGTCATCGTTAGTCATGGTGAGTCACCGTAAGTCATCGTTAGTCATCGTTAGTCACCGTTAGTCACCGTTAGTCATCGTTAGTCACCGTTAGTCACCGTTAGTCATCGTTAGTCATCGTTAGTCAACGTTAGTCACCGTTAGTCATGGTTAATCACCATTGGTTACAGTTGTCGACGGCATGGTTGTTGGAAGAGTGGTCTAGTGTAGGAAGCGTTGGGCTTAGAGAGAGAGAGAGAGAGAGAGAGAGAGAGAGAGAGAGAGAGAGAGAAGACGATTGCACGAATGAGCGATCAACAAGAGAGAGAGAGAGAGAGAGAGAGAGAGAGAGAGAGAGAGAGAGAAGACAGACAGACAGACAGACAGACAGACAGACAGACAGACAGACACACACACACACACACACACACACACACACACACACACACACACACACACACACACAGAAAGTCGGTGATGTTCATGTTCCTAGGCGATGGAACAAACAAGGGTGTATCTGTGGACGGGGGAGTCGAAATACGTAGCGTGGGCTAATGCCACCAAAGTAGTATGGAGGATGAGACACACACACACACACAATAAAATCGGTTTGCTCAGCTATGTACCTGCTCTGTCTCTGTCCCTGTCTCTCTCTTCTTGTCTGCCTGTTTCTCTTCCTGTCTGTCTGTCTGTCTGCCTGTCTGTCTGTCTGTCTCTGTCTCTGTCTGTCTGTCTGTCTGTCTCTCTCTCTCTCTCTCTCTCTCTCTCTCTCTCTCTCTCTCTCTCTCTCTGATAAAGCCCCAGACGCTTCTATCTTTCCAAGTCCTCTTCTAAACTTAAAGAGCGGAACTGACGTCAGCAGTCTCGAGCGACATCCGGTGGACAGGGGTTGACACTCAAACCTCCGTGGTACTCCATGCCTCGCTTTTCACACTAGTTTTGTCTGACAAAAGGCGGTGTAGGAAAGACATAGTATCCGCTGTCTTATCTGGATACGTCCTGGGATAAATACTAAACATCACGTTTACGCGCTGTTATTTGCAGATATCTCTTTTTTTTGCAGGTGGGAAATTGGCTGTGCAGTATTCTTTCAGGATAAACTTTCATTATGTGTTTCATCCAGAGTATGTAGGACAAATCACATTGTACAGGTTGCAA
>CM065732.1:34782941-34785441 GCA_033310375.1 Conus canariensis
GTATAATAATCTGTACCTCCTTTTCATCATTCGTCCATGGTCTTTTAAAAGAAATAATTCAATGCAGGTATGTTTATGTTTTGGTGAACATTTGGCTTGTGTACAAACAATGTTCTGGAAACTTGTAGAACGTTACTAAACTTCAAAAGAAGTAAGAAAATACATAAATAAATGATCTTTGCAAAATATTACATATTCAACTGCAAAGCAAAAAATAATGTCCCACAATTAAACGTGTTTCTCAATAAATTAAAAATAAGATATAAAACTGAAGAATATTATGCATACTTAAAAATGGACCACACACATTTTTGCAATAAATAGTCTACATATATTCCATTATTATGTAATATTGATCCTTTACCATAACTATACATACAACACAGAGAAGTTATTTAATTACCAACATTTCTAGGGAACTGAATCTATATCTTGATAACAATGCAAAATTATAATTGAGGCCAACTTGATACAGCAAAAGGTGTCTATATGTAACCATGTGCATATGCTTGCATTCTACGAACAGCATGTCGGATAATACGCAAGAAATGTACCCAAACTTTGAAATATTATTGATACCCACATTTCTTCTTCTTCTTCTTCTTCTTCTTCTTCTCTCTCTCTCTCTCTCTCCTCCCCTCTCTCTCTCTTTATTATATATATATATATATATATATCCCTCTCTCTCTATCTTTATGCTCTAAATATTAAAAAAAACATAAGAAATGTACATTTGATGCTTTATGCTTTGTTATGTACTCATACTGCTCTATGCTTTGGGGAAAAAAACATAATGACACAGACATTACATTTATTGACATTTCCCTTTGAACATCGGTGTAGACAATAATCAGTTCAAAAGGTACGTCACTCGGAATTTGGTGGAGGGACGAAGCAGAGGAGAAGGGGTGGGATAATAGTTGTGGTGACATTGGCGGTGGTGGTGATGCTGGTGCTATATCTTAGGAGTAGATATGCGCATAGGTTGGTGTCTTTTACGAAGGAATGATTAGATAAAAAATATGTATAATTTACGCGAGCTCTTCAAACGGTACACTGCTAACTCGGAGTCAAAGGCTAAATAAGTCGTTCTAACCGACTTCATTACATAAACTGAATGTGTATCATCTGCCAAAAGGTATATTAAGAAACTAAAATTCATATTGACAGCAATGTCCCCCAGTGTCATTACAGCTTCCCTCAATGTTAGCTCTTTCCGTAAACGAAAAACATTTATGTTATGTCATGGAATTGCCATTCATGATCAATGGGGAAAATGCAGTTCAAAATAATCTCAAAGGCTGCAGTGTGAAATTCCATGGTAATTCTGTTTCTAAAAAAACAAACATCATAAATAGAACAAATTAAGCTAACGTGACTACAGCTTAGAGCAACAACAAGCGAGTGAGCGAGGGCGAGAGGCGACACACACACACAACACACACACACACACACACACACACACACACACACACACACACACCACGCACCGCACGCACACACACACACACACACACACACACACACACACACACACACACACACACACACGCACACAATTCTGAGTTTACGTGTTATTGGTCTTAGTACACACTTCAAATCTTTTATATTCGAAATAGGCAGAGAAAAAGGATAGGGGTGGGGAAAGTAAGGATGGATGGTGGTGGCGGTGGATCTACGCTGGTGACAGTGTGAAGCTTGTGGAGCCCAGGACGCCTGAGTGTCAATCCCTGTCACCGTGATGTCGCCTGTGGCCATCCATTATCTTCAAGAGAGGGCTGAAATTGATAGAAAGTATAAAAAAAAACGGAGTGAAGAGACAAAGAGATTTTGTTCTCCCCTTCTTCTTTCTCATCCTCCTATTCTTATTCAACAGCGTCCTCCTGTTCCTTTTTTTTTTCTTCATCTTCTTCCGTTCTTGCCCTCCTTCTTTCTATCCCTTCTTCTCCTCTCCTCCTCATTGTCATTCTCCTGCTCCTCCCCCTCTTTCTTCTTCTTCTTCTTCTTCCTCCGTCGTCGTCGTCGTCGTCGTCGTCGACAATGCTGTTGTCGTCGTCGTCCTCAGTGTTGTCGTCATCGCCATCATCATGATTGTGGGAGAGTTTTTTTTATTCGTTGTCATTCTTCTCAGCCTCTGTATGCTTTTGAATTGGAGAGAGGAGAGAGAGAGAGAGAGAGAGAGAGAGGAGAGAAGAGAGAGAGGAGAGAAGAGAGAGAGAGAGAGAATGACAGGGAGAGTAGGAGAGAGAATTACAATGACAATGTTTGTTTTTTTTGTTCAGGCATTTGGCCTGTTGCAAAGGGGAATTGGGGGTTAGACTGTTTACATGAACTGTATAGGAACTGACATCATACACATTAAACTGAAAATATCATCACAGGGTAACCATGTCATACATTGCACGCAATGGCCAGTTTATCCCGTGCAACACCATACAGTGAACAGGACGTCTACAGCAACAGAGCGTACACGTGTAACCTCGAGACCCAAAAACACTTA
>CM065732.1:34792941-34802941 GCA_033310375.1 Conus canariensis
ATAGACCTATTTCGATTTTATCAGTTCTTTCTAAGCCATTAGAACTCCACATCAATAAGTGTCTCCATTCCCATGCAGTAAGATATGATTTAATCCACCCAAATCAATCAGGGTTCAGAGAAAACCATTCGTGCCACACAGTGCTAACTAAACTGATAGATGGCTCTTAAACATAAAGTACAAGCAATTTTCAGGAATTCGCTTTTCGCAAAAGCTTTCGACGTTATAAATCATGAACTTTTACTCAGAAAACTAACTTTGTATAAGCTGTCATACAAAACACTGAAACTGATTTCATCTTTTCTCTCCAATAGACAACAAATTGTGTCCGTAAACACATACAAATCTGATTTTCTTCCAAACAAATTTGGTGTCCCACAAGGGTCAGTATTAGGTTCTCTATTGTTTTCATTTTACATCAATGATCTGCCATTATACTTGAAAAGAAACAGCGAAATGTTCGCTGATGATACGACTTTAGACACAAGTAATTCTGACGCCCAACAGGTTTGCAGTGACATCCAAGAAAACATCAATCTTTTGGTTAAATGGACACGATTTAATCACATGGCTCTCCATCCTCAAAGAAACTAAATTCATGATGATAACTACAAGACAGAAACGTCAAACTCTAAGCCAAAATCTGCCAGTACTTTGCATTTCTAAAGAAAACGTCGAAGAAGTAACCAGTCACAATGTCTTAGGAATAACGATAGATAATAATCTAACTTGGTCAAAACACTTAGAGTCTTTATCTAGAGACGTTGCAAGAAAACTACATCTTCTAAAAAGGATTAAGAACTTCTTAAATTTGCATGCAAGAAAACTATTCTTTCACTCTTACATTCAGCCTTTTAATTCACTCAAAGCACTAATTAGCCTTCACAAAAGAGCTGTCAAAGTAACGTTATGTCAACCATCTTCACTGGTAGATTCAGACTATAAGCAATCAGGCATTCTCCCATTTAAAGCCAAACTTCTATACAATAAAGGACTCTTTATGCATAAGGTACTCCATGGAAATGCTCCACTTTCTCTAACAAATATGTTCACTTTTGACGACTATCGACATTCACATAAAATAAACCTCCCGTTTGCAATGATTAATCTATGCAAGTCTAGTTTGGCGTATTCCGGAGTTTGGCTATGGAACCATATTCCTCAAGAACTAAAAAATCAATCAAACTTTAAAAATTCAAGTCTAATTTTCAAAAATATCTGATGAATGTCTCAGATTTAACTGCACCATATCCTAAAATGTATCGAAAATTCTCAATTCAGATTTAATTCAACAAACATGTGATGTTCGAAGTTGACTCAGTTCACGCAAATTGCACGGATCATCCTATGCCATTAATGTGTTATTCAAAGCTTTTCGCGGGTGTTTCTCCATGTCTGCTTCATTGTCTTTCTCTTCCTTTATCTCTGCCTCTCTATCGCCAGTCGGTCGGTCGGCCGCTCTCTCTGTCTGTCTGTCTGTCTGTCTGTCTCTCTCTCTCTCTCTCTCTCTCTCTCTCTCTCTCTCTCTCTCTCCATTCACCCCCCCCCCTCTTGCCCTGTTCATTTTGTTGTTGTTGTTGTTGTTGATAGTGGTGATGGTGGTATTTATTGGTTTCTTTTTCTTCTTTCTTCATTTTTGTCAAAGGTCCTCATGCAAGCAATTGTTGCATTTTTTTCATGTATTTGTTTGATTTGCTTTTTGCTATATATTGATTTTTTTTCTTGCTCAGAGGGCTGGATGTAAAAAAGCATTCATGCTTAGTCCACCACCGTCTTAAAATAAAATTCGTTCGTTCGTTCGTTCGCTCGTTCGTTCGTTCTCTCTCTCTCTCTCTCTCTCTCCTCTCTCTCTCTCTCTCTCTCTCTCTCTCTCTCTCTCTCTCTCTGTGGGTATAAGGATTTATAAACCCTAACGTGCAGGCAGTTGGCGCAACCTGTTTTACATATCTGAACCTGGTGGCTGCCACTGCTGCTATTGCTTATAACTGAGTATTTTAACAATGGATGTGTGCGCGCGCGCGTGTGTGTGTGTTTACTCAATTTTGATAGTAAATGGACAGAAATGGTTGATCTATTGGATTCAGCCATTTTCTTTTCATCGTATTCCATCGGAATCGCTTCACCATTCCAACTGGTTTACCAACCCTTCCTTACCCTCTCACATCCCGTTTCTCTCCGCCTCCCCCCCCCCTCCCGTTCCCCATTCATCCTTCTCCCCGTCTGCCCCTTCCCCTTCCCTTACACATCAAACAAACAGTATTCATCTGGTCCCTAATTATGTTTTAAAAAATGATTCGAAGTACAGAACGGAGAAACGAGCTCGACTGGTGGGGACGAAAAATACAGAAGCATGGTCTAACTCCTAAACAGATCAACACACATTGGACCGAGGTTCTTCATTAATCCTATGCGAATCTAGGCTAATTACAGGCAAGTTGTGGGTAGCGAAGGAATGTGTGAACATGCACCAGTTGATGCTACGGATCTTTTTGAGGAGAAGATACTATCGGTTCATCGCCACATGCCGAGAACGGTTCGCCTCTATCGAAATGTGTGAAGATGATCTGTGGAGAGAGAGAGAGAGAGAGGAGAGAGAGAGAGAGAGAGAGAGAGAGAGAGAGAGAGACAGAGACAGAGACAGAGACAGAGAGACAGACAGACAGACAGACAGAGAGAGAGACAGACAGAGAGAGACCGAGATAGAGAGAGAGAAAGAGAGAGAGAAAGAAAGGGAGAGAGAGGGAGGGAGGGAGGGAGGTGAGGGGTAGGTATGAGTTAAAACTTGCTTAAGATGTAGGGGAAACCGCTCCAGTAACACGCCCCGATCTAAAGCAGACAGATGTAACAAATTAACACAGACAGAACCACGTAAACACACACACACACATCACACACACACACACACACACACACACACACACACACACACACACACACACACTCACGCACGCACGCACGCACGCACGCACGCACGCACGCACGCGCGTGCGCACACACACTCACACACACACACACACACACACACACACACACACACACACACACACACACACACACACACACACACACAACACACACACGATAATCACTATCACAGAAACCTTTACATAATGGGATCTGCAACTCTATACTCCCGACATTACAGTGGTTGTCAGTTTCGCAGAGTGATTCCTCTGGTGTCCTGTCCCCGTACTTTTTGGTTGCGCATATCAAAGTACATTTTGACAGCTATAACGTGTTGCCGTTGTAATGACTTATCCGTCTTGAAACAACGGAAAAAAAAGACACAAAAGAGAAGATGCTGATATAGCAATCTCAGATACCCCACAACAAAGGATTCCAACACCAGACATTTTCTTAAGCTTGTTTTACTCATGCGGGCCGTTGAGAAAGAGTGTCTTTTTTTTTCTTTACCTGTTTTTTGATTTGCAGTATGATACCGGTGAGACAGAGGGAAATGGTAGGGGTGGCGGGCAGAGAGAGAGAGAGAGAGAGAGAGAGAGAGAGAGAGAGAGAGAGAGAGAGAGAGAGAGAGAGAGAGAGAGAGAGAAGAGATTGATCTTTAATACGCAAGGATAAAGAATTTAGGCCTAGTCTTACAATCTGTCCTTGTCATGCGCACATTATTTACTTCAACACATATCATTCATACTGACAATTCAACATAGCAACACTAGAGACAGAGACAGAGAGAGACAGAGAGATAGATGTCGAACGTCAACTCCATAAAAAGACTGGAACAAAATAAACGAACCTACTTGGAAACCTCTTGCTTTGTAGGCCCTTGTTTTCTTCTCTAGACCACACCTCTGTGAACGATGCCGTCGTCTGTATCACTAACGATGACTGACGATAGCGACAGTGCACGTGGTGGGTAGGGAGACTGTTTCAGTGTTGTGCCAAGGAAGACTGAGGGACAGGGGTAGTAGGAGATGTCTGTCCGGTTGGCGAGGAGGTGGTGGTGGTGTGGTGGTGGTGGTGGTGGTGGAGGTGGTGGTGGTGTTGGTGGTGGTGACGTGGTAATGATGGTCCCCTAAAGGGAGACCAAATCAGATTGGTCCGATAGATGGCGTGCTGTGTTATTACTTCCTTACTGCACTGTACAGCCTGTTGGAACCGTCTGTCTGTTGTCTTGTAGTCGTCTGCCTGTTTGTCACAGTGTCTGGCTGTGTGTTTGTCTCTCTGCCCGCGTTGTGATCACAAACACCTCTCTCTCTCTCTCTCTCTCTCTCTCTCTCTCTCTCTCTCTCTCTCTCTCTCTCTCTCTCTCTCTCTCTCTCTCTCTCTCCTCTCTCTCTCTCTCTGGAATGCTGGTGGCGGCCGTGTAGATTATGGTAGTACTCAGCACCCTTATGTGAGAAGGAATTAGATTTCCCCAATACATACAGTGCTCTGTTATAGCTCCCTCCTTGGTGTTACTTACCACCCCCATGAATCACCTCCCTATTGTCTCTGACTATCCGTCTGTCTGTTTGCGAGTGTCTGTATGTTTGTTTGTTCGCCTTCCCCTCTGGCTCCATTTTTATCATATGTATATATAAGCCTTTTTATTTATTTATTTCTCTCTCTCTCTCTCTCTCTCTCTTCTCTCTCTCTCTCTCTCTCTCTCTCTCTCCTCTCTCTCTCTCTCTCTCCTCTCTCTCTCTCTCTCTCTGGGAGACACATTTGAGTAAGACAGCTATTCTAAGACAGCCCCTATGCCACATTTAATTCCAGTTGAAACTTCTTTGGAATATGCATTTTCACGTGGTCCATTATTGCCCCTATTGACCTTGCTGGACTTGCTCTTGGATTATTCATCCTTGCCCTTATTCCTTCATCTTCTGTATGACCATGTCTAGTTTTTTTCTTTTCCTTTACCCTCAGGTCTCCATTTCATTTTCTCTGTGTATTCCAATCACCACGAGTTGGTGTGTGTGCGTCCTCATTTTTGTCCTTGATCTTGAGGCCTTCATTTGCCACGACCATCGCCTCAAAACAAACAAACAAACAAACAAAAACAAATCATGTGCTCCTAGTTTGGGGCTCAAGTTGACAAATGTGTCCCTCGAGTTTTCACAAATGTTTAGTTATTTGAATTTTCACACTTTGTAATCCATGGCGATGGATTAGAGTTTGACTGGCCACGGCAGGGAACAGCGTCAGTGAGACCAGGTAGGACAGGTAGACCAGACAGGACAGGTAGACCAGGTAGGACAAGTGGACCAGACATCAGGACACAAGGTTGTTTCCCTATCTAATCGTTGATTTATGACTCCATTTGTTCTACTGTACTAGCCCTGATATCATGTATACGTGAAAGTCAGGAGAGCTTTGGAATCAGCAAGAACACTACTACTACTACTACTACTACTACTACTACTACTACTACTACTACTACTATTAACATCATTATAATAATTATCATTACTATTGTTCTGTTATTTATTACTATTATTATCATCATCATTATTATTATCATTGTTATCATTGTTATTATTATTATATTATTATTATTGTTGTTGTTGTTATTATTATTATTAATATTATCATTATCATTGTTGTTGTTGCTATTATTATTGTCATTATTATTATTATTATTATATTGTCATAACAATTATTACTACCATTACTATTATTATTACTATTACTATTATCATTATTGTTAGCAGCAGCAGCATCAACATTATTACTATGATGATGATGATGGTGACGACAACGACGACAACGAGGATGGTGATGACGATAATGATGATGATACTAATAGCATATTAGTAATAATATAATAATACACATTTCATTGAATCGTCCTTCTCTGTATTCAAACATCATATTTTTTGTTCTGTTTTGTCTTCCTTACTTTCCTCTTGTAACACAATGACACTTAGAGAAAAAAAAGTCAATTATGATGATATTAAAAGAATGTCTCTTTTGTAATGAAAGGGCAAAAGTTAAATGAACGGAAGGATTCTGGTTTTGCAACGTCCTCAGCGAAATGATTAGGGTTCGCTTCAGTAACCCTTCTCTTCAGTTTTTTTTTTTTTTAATATCCTTCTTCTCTATTCATACCGACATGACAGCCACACAAAGTTCTGAAAGATGCCATTAGTTTTACTGTCTACTACGGCGGAAAGGCAGACCGAAGACAAGGCTGGGATAGCAGCATCAAAGGCTCAGAACAAGGAGACGTCTTCCATTCTCCTGATATTGTATTTTCAGCTGCAGTGCTGAGTTGCCATGGCAACACTCTCTGTCTTTCGGGAACTCACAGGATTGGTTGGTGTACTACTGGTTCCATCATCTTACTGGTTCCATCATCTGTCTCTACAGCCTGTCTGCTACTTCCGTCCCAAGAAGAAGAAGAAGAAGAAGAAGAAGAAGAAGAAGAAGAAGAAGAAGAAGAAAACGAAGAAGACTTTTTGAAGTTATTGATTTTAGTTGTAATGCAGATGGTGAAAGAGAGAGAGAGAGAGAGAGAGAGAGAGACAGACGAGAAAACAGAGAAGAAAAAAGAGACAGACAAGAGACAGAACAGAGAGGGACAGACAGACAGACAGACAGAAAGAAAACAACAGAAGAAAAAAAGACAGATGAGAGACACACACAGACACCACACAGAGACAGGACAACAGAAAAGACAGACAGAAAGAAGAAGTACACAGACAACAGACACACACAGACACACAACAGATACACACAAGACACAACAGACAGACACACAACAGACACCCAAACACACACAACACAACACAAACACAACACAACGACACACACTCACAAAACAAGATTATTAACATTAAACCTTAACCCCCACCTCCACTCCATCTCTCTCTCTCACACAACACACACAACACACACACACACACACACACACATCACACACACACACACACACACACACACACAACACACACACACACACACACACACACACACTTGATTGGAATAGACAAGAACACTGAAGAAGATAGACAGGAAGCGCTTTAACCATCAATGGCGGTATTTAAACCTCGACTCCCGTGGGCGAAAAACTCCTAGAATGCACTCGCAGGTATGCCCGTCACGAAATCCTTTCAGGAATGGCCTGTCTTGCAAATCCCGTCCGTCATGGAATAATCGGTCTCGGAACTGTTCTCATCGTCGAAGGTAATAGTGTACTCCGTTCTGCGCTGGATATCACACGCACAGACACACATACGTTGACACAGACATACAGAGAGAGAGAGAGAGAAGAGAGAAGAGAGAGAAGAGAGAGAGAGGAGAGAGAGAGAGAGAAATCGCAATTGCACACGTGCGCGCACGCACGAACACGCCCGCGCGCGCGCGCGCACACACGCACACACACACACACACACACACACACACACACACACACACACACACACACACACACACGTATGCATGCATGCAAACATCCCACAGACACAGACATAGACAGACAGACCCACACACACCCACACACACTTACACACCCACACACACTTACACACACACACACACACACACACCACACACACACACACACACACACACACACACACGCATACATGCATGCATGCATGCAAACACTCCCACAGACACACAGACACACACGCACGCACACACACACACACACACACACACACACACACACACACACACACACACACACACACGAACGTACGCACACACACACACACACGAACGTACGACGCACACGCCACACACACACACACACACACACACACACACACACACACACACACACACACACACACACCACACACACACACACACACACACACACACACACACACACACACACCACACACACACACGCATGGGAAGATAAAATGGTAAGAGAAGAGCCGGACGGTATGCTTAGCGTGATTTAGGGAAGGGACATAGCTTAGAACGGAAATCTTGTCTCCTTTTCTTTTAACTTCAGTGTATGTTCTAGTCAAATTATCTGGCGGATTAGAGGGAGGCTTATCTGTAGAGGGGATACATATGGCTCTGATTTTGCTAGCTGCTCTCTCTCTCTCTCTCTCCTCTCTCTCTCTCTCTACTCTCTCTCTCTCTCTCTCTCTCTCTCTCTGTGTGTGTTCGCCTCTTTCTCACACATCGTTCGTGCTTTTCTGTGAATAAACCACTCTCTCTCTCTCTCTCTCTCTCTCTCTCTCTCTCTCTCATGTTACAAGATACCAGAGGGAAGGAAAACTGGGATAGATTTACGTTTCTTTCTATTTGACTATGGATTTTGGTATGAAATGTAGTTAACTCAGGATATTGTCAATGAATCCGTACTCATTTTTCGTCAACGTTTAGTTGACTGCATAGCAGAAATAGCATGAACGTATCTGAATCAGTAATGGTCTGGAAAATAAATAAATCCTTGATGCAATGCATTCGAAATAAAACCATATCCATCCAGCTGACCTACACCATTTCACAGTCAGTTAATTTACTGGACATCACTATCTCCCTCAAAGATGGACTGCTTCAAACCTCAGTCTTCTACAAACCTACTGATGCGCACTCATACCTGGACTACACATCTTCCCACCACCAGTCCACTAAAAATAGCATTCCATATTCTGAATTCCTTCGCCTACGCAGACTGTGCTCTAGTGAAGAGGATTTCACTATACAAGCAGCCAAAATGTCTGATTTTTTCACCAACCGTGGATACCCTAGTGCCGTCATCAGTGATGCTCTCAGCCGCACTGCAGCTAAATCCAGAACATCTACTCTGGAAACTAAACCTCCCAAAGAGACAGACAGACCCACTGCCTGCCTTCTCTTCCATCCTCACAATCTGCCCATCTGCAGGATCCTGAAGTCTAACTGGCACATAGTAGAAAACCATAAACCTGCCTTTGAGACCACACCAATGATCACTTTCAAACGTGACAAAAACCTCAACGACCTACTGGTGCGCTCTAAGCTGAACAAAATCTCAACACCTAAGCCACCAGGTACTTTCCCCTGCTCAAAACCCAACTGCAAAATCTGCTCTCTCACCAAACCAGACACCATCCTACATGGCCCCACAGGCTCTTTCACTATTAAACGCACTTTCTCCTGCCAGAGCCACAACATTGTGTATGCCATCCACTGTCAGCTGTGCGGTAAGATCTATGTAGGTGAGACATCTCGCACACTTGAGACGCGCATCTCTGAACACCTGGCCGACATCCGCCACCATCGGCCCAAACCAGTCGCTCTACACTTCAACCATGCCCAACACAACATCAACCATGTCAAAGTCTTGGCACTTTGGCAATCTAAGAGTGACAGCTTGGAACGCCTTATGCAGGAATCTCATCTCATTGCCAAACTGGGCACCGTCCACCCTCATGGCATCAACGTCCAAAAGTAGTATGTACCATTCCATCTCTGCAGCTCCAGCCTGAAATATCCCCCACCTACACACACCCATACCACCCTACCTCCCTCTGTTTACCTCAGACATAGGTTGCAGCTATCATCATCTTCCCTTTTCCTACACTCTCTGAGTCTCTCCATTTGCTACATCAATCGACTTACTCCCCCCTCCCCCTGCCCTAGTAATGATGTGTGTAGGGGTGTTGGTGGATATGGCGGTTGCTGGGGGTGGAGGTGGGGGTAACCAATGAATAAGGCTGATATTACAAATGGAACACACACACACACACACACACACACACACACACACACACACACACACACACACACACACACACACACACACTCACACATACACACACACATAATAAATAGAATGCTGGCTCCTTTATCGTTGGTCGTGAAAGGGGTGGGGGGGGGGGAGAGAGAGAGAGAGAGAGAGAGAGATTGTGTATAGGTGTGAATATGTTGCCCCTCCCCCTCCCCCAGTTAGTACGTAAACCCATCCCCTTCTTCCCTCCACCCTCATAGCATCTACACCTTAAAGTAACATGTACCAACCCACCACTTCTATCTCAGCCCATAATATCCTCCCACCACACACACACATACTACCTTATCTCCCACTATTCACCTCACACAACTTATAGCTATC
>CM065732.1:34812941-34822941 GCA_033310375.1 Conus canariensis
CTTTCCATCTTCTTCTCCATCGCTCTGTGTCTCTCTGTCTTTCCATCTTCTTCTCCATCGCTCTGTGTCTCTCTGTCTTTCCATCTTCTTCTCCATCGCTCTGTGTCTCTCTGTCTTTCCATCTTCTTCTCCATCGCTCTGTGTCTCTCTTTTCTCATTTCCATCTTCTTCTCTTTTTCATCGCTCTGTGTCTCTCTGTCTTTGCATCTTCTTCTCCATCGCTCTGTGTCTCTCTGTCTTTCCATCTTCTCCTTCTCTGCTCCCGAGTAGGTGCTCAGGATTAGAATCTAACTCCGTTGCGTTGAAATTCAATTATGTGACTCCAATTTTAAACAACGTGGACAAACGAACAACAAGACAAAGCACGACGCGTTTCGACCTCTTGGGTCCTCTTCAGGCAAGATCAACGACACTCAGGACAACGAAAATGAAGAACGAGCAGTCTCTTATCTTTGTCGAATTCGGCGCAAGACGGGCGTTGAATGCGTTTGGTTTAGTGGCCTGAAAACTATGCCAGATTTTGGCATTTTGTCTTCCACAATGTCTGAACATGACGGTGTCAAAATGCAATCATACCACTTCTCGTATCTGGCGAGACGAACATATGTTTACACACCCCTAAGTACAGTTAAAAACAACATTGCGAAAGAAGTTACAGGCAACCGATTCGTTCCAGCATGAGTTAATCAGGAAGAATCATTATTGTAGACTGTCAAAGAGGTTTGCAGAGAATGTTTTGTCTAGTGTTGGATAAAGCTGCCCAAGAAAAGCTTCTGTCTTATGACACATGGTTTCTGTCCAAATGATGAATCTCTCTCTCTCTCTCTCTCTCTCTCTCTCTCTCTCTCTCTCTCTCTCTCTCTCTCTCTTCCTCTCTCGAAATATGCATTACTAGCATTTTTGAAAATGTGGAGAAAAAAAATAAAGGGAGATAGTGCATGATCCTGAGTGATCCGTGTTTATATTGTTTTCATACATAAATATATGAACAAACGCTAGAAACTAAAAACCAGAGTGTCGAAAGAATTCAGTGGTCTCAAAGTTTATTTAGGTGATGGTGTAACTGGCTGATGAAGTGATTGGCGGACTTAAATCAACAAACCAACTAATTCGTGTCTGTTTTAATACACATAGGAAATTGTATCTTAGTGTGTTTTACTTTTATAGTTCTACTTTTCAGCACACTATTACAAGTGTTAGCATTTCCTAATCTTCTTTCTGTTTTGCCATTTCTTTTCGAGTTAAATTTGATTAAATTCCTTTCTTGTTATTTTTTTCCCTTCTTTTCTTTAATGTAGGACTGTATTTCCGAAAGTAATGCAATAGATAATTTTAAATGATTTCGTGGACACGCCAGGTTTCTACAAAGGGAAATAAAATAACAATAACAGTAACATTTACAACAGCAACAACAGAAGCAACAACAATAACAACAACAACAACAAACAAACAACGATAACACAAACAGCAACAATGAAAAAAAGTGGACAAACGAATCAAGACAAAACACGACGCGTTTCAACCTCTCAGGTCTTCTTCAGGCAAGATACAAAACAATTAGGACAACGAAAATGAACGAGCAATCACTTATCTTCAATCACCTCGGCGCAAGATAGGCGTTCAATGATGAAGAACAGAAACCACAAAGTTTTGCGCGGAATATGAGAAGATAAGTGGTTTCTCGTTCATCGTTTTTATTGTCCTAGATGTTGTTTGTGTTTTGCCTGAAGAAGACCTAAGAGGTCGAAATGCATTGTGTTTTGTCCTGTAATCTGTTTGTCTGCACTTATGTCTGATTTCCATCCTAGCCCGGCTTTGTGCATATTGGAAATGCTTCGTTATCTGAATCGGTATGACCAGACGTTGGCTTCGAAATGAGAGAAAGCCTCAAATTCCTGAAATATATCAGCAAAGAAAGAAAGAAAATGACGAAACACGCACACACACACACACACACACACACACACACACACACGACGCCGCGCGCGCGCGCGCGCCACGCGCGCACACACACACACCACCACACCACACATCACCACACCACACACACACACACACACACACACACACACACACACACACACACACACACCACACACACACACACACACACCACACACCACCCACACACACACATTGCGCAGGCACACGGTGACGAGTAACACAACAAACATGCTCTAGTTCTTCTAGATGAGAAGCCTGCAAGATGATTACCAGGATGAAGATATGAATTTGGAGAGGATGGAGAGGGTAGGGTAGAGAGAGGGGAAAAGGGGGAGAATCAAATAAAGGAAGATGGGTGGGAGATGAAGGGTGTTGGGTGGGTTAGGAAGAAGAAGGGAAGGGCGGGGGGAGGGGGGAGGGAGATGAAGATGAATAGGCCTTAATGACTTCTACATAGAACTTACACACTGTAACATCACATAGGGGGGTTGACGTCTGTGATTTGCCCATTCGATTAACTGCTTCCCCAGGGGGGTCAGAGTGCCAGTGTGAAAGGCGGCCACGTGTGTGAGCATTGGAGTGTTGGACCCGGGTTTCTGTTCCTGAGAGCAGTGTGAGTGGATTTTAAGGGCTTTTTTCCCCTTTGCCTTCACGTAGTCTCCCTCCCCTTTCTCCTTCCGCTAATCTCTCACACAACACACACACACACACAACGCGCACGCACGCACGCAACGCACACTCACACACACATACACACGCGCGCGCGCGCGCCAGCGTTTCTACTTTATTTTTGTCTATTTTCCATCTCTTTCCATTTAGGAAAAAAAAAAAAGACAGAAAAAAGAAAAACAACGTTTACCCATCAATAAAAAGAAAATGATATGTCTTGTATCCCTCTGAAACGTGTAATTGTTATAATTTACCAATCTTGGTGTCTATACACGTACACGCACAAGTGTGCATGCAGACAGGTGTGTGTGTGCGCGCGCGCGCGCGCGCGCGCGCGTGTGTGTGTGTGTGTGTACGTGCGTGCGTGGTGCGTGTGTGCGTGCGTGCGTGCGTGCGGTGTGTGTGTGTGTGTGTGTGTGTGTGTGTGTAATGACTAGGTAAAAATAAGGAGAAGGAAAACAACACTAAAAGTAATCATTACAACAACAACAGCAGCAGCAGCAGCAACAACAACAACAACAACAACAACAACAACAACAACAACAACAACAACAACAATTACGACAATCACAGCGAGAACACATACAGATCAGAGACATCGCAATCTTTACGACAAGCGGCTGGCCTGCAACTCAATTCGCCAGGCATAACAGACATCGCCAATAGCCCAGAGTGATGGTTCTTGTTGGCATGGGCAACCCAGGAAGTACGGTTCTCTGCGAAAGACAGAGACGAAGGAGGCAGCCCAACAGGAGCTGGCACTGAGTCATTGAGACCAGGAGCTCTGGCACAGGATGGTAAACGAGAGGCGGGTTCCTCGCTTTTCCCGCCGAGTGTGTCAGCGTAATTGGATGGACCCATACAGGGAAGGGGGTAAGGAAGGACTGATTGACATTCTCTAAGCCGACTGCCAGGAATGAGCGCTACGGTTAGAGGAATGGCCGGTCCTTTAAATTTAGGGCGTAAATACTGGGGAGAGAGAGAGAGAGAGAGAGAGAGAGAGAGAGAGAGAGAGAGAGAGAGAGAGAGAGAGAGAGAGAGAGAGAGATATGTAAATGGTAATGATGATTGTTCATGATAAGTTTCGTGATGATGATGGTGAAGGTGATGGTGATTATGATGATATGATGATGATGATGATGATGATGATGATGATGATGAGGAGGAGGAGGAGGAGGGGGGAAGGAGGAGAAGCACGAGGAGGAGGAAGTCGAAAATCATGGTGACAACGACGTCATGTTGACTGTAATGCTAGTGCCTATGTGTGTGGTGGATCACCGATTTGGCATCAATTCGAGAATATGATTCTGGTGTTCATGAGCGGCGACTAATGGTAATGACAGTATAACGACGCTGGCCAAGATGATAATGGTGATCCCAGTGACAACAATGTGATGATGGCAGTACAAAGACAGTACCAGAAGGCGGAGCAGTGCCGTAAAGAAGTAATAACAAGGCACACCATCTCTCCAACTAACCTGATTCTGTCTACAATTAGGGTATCAGTACCTTCGCCATTCCACCCGTACAGACATCCTTCCACCCCAATCCTCCAATCTCGTAGCTTCAAACAAAGGAACAGAATTGCCCTCTCTACCAGATCTGTTGTCGCTACAGTTAGTCATCGCTAGTCGATGCACGTCATCGTAAGTCGTTGCAGCACGTGTGGTCTGGAGGCGAAAAACGAACCTATAAACCAAGGGGCTTCATAGTGTGTCCGAAGTTTGATTTTGTACAGGGTAGGCTTACTTTTCTCTTTCCACTACACATGAAGTGGTGGTCAAAATGCCTTTTTTTTATATGCTTCATTGTCTTTAGCAAACATACAGAAAAATACTCCTTGATAGGTGAACAAACAACGTCATGTTGCCAGAAAAAAAGCAGTGCATAGTCTGAATTTTCTCTCAGAAAATTGCAGCCTGACGCTGAAGATCCACAATAATTGTTAAGTCAACGACAAAGGAATG
Source organism: Conus canariensis (assembly GCA_033310375.1). Lineage (NCBI taxonomy): Eukaryota > Metazoa > Mollusca > Gastropoda > Neogastropoda > Conidae > Conus > Conus canariensis. Next base: position 34,817,522 of record CM065732.1, read on the forward strand.
CAACTCCGAGAAGTAGTATATCCGTTGTTACTATCAAAGTTTCTTGTCGTTGTCCGTGGTGTCATTCTTTCACGTGTCCCACTCATAGAGATCACACCTTCATCATCGCGGTATGCCCGTATGTCAGACAAGACAACGGCCATATTTACCAGAACTAACATGGCAATTGCATTTTCCATCATTCTTTCTATTATCTTTATTTTCACTGTCCCTTTTTTTGCCATGGTCGTCAACATCTTTATCATTGTCAAGAATCTTAGGATGATTATTGTCATCATGATGGTCATTTTTTGTTCTTTAGTCACCATGATGATGATGATGATGATGATGATGATGATGATGATGATCACAAATAAATTTCAATACAAAACACGACGCGTTTCGACCTCTTTGGTCTTTTTCAGGCAAGATAAACAACAATCAGGACAATGAAGACAAAGACCAAGCGATCATTTGTCATCTCAAATAAGGCGCAAGATGGACATTGAATAAACTATTGGATGAAGGGCATGACTGTGATTGTACATCACACTTTCCAGAACAAAAAAAAAAAAAAAAAATCGACAAGAATGCCGTAAGATTCGATGCAATATTTTGACAAACAGTCTGATCGAAGATATTTTGAAGTTAATTTGCAATACAGAAAAACACTTTGACAGAAACAAATGAGAATCAGATATAATCGCTTTTCATGCACAGTAGTTCGACAGGCCTGGACCAGATACCAGAAAGAGACTGGCCCTCTCTCTCTCTCTCTCTCTCTCTCTCTCTCTCTCTCTCTCTCTCTCTCTCTCTCTCTCTGTGAAATATTTTCTTTCATATAGTTATACACCTTTCCTTGTTTGAGGGCTGGATGAAAAAAGCCACTAAGCTTATTCCTTTTCCTCAGTAAACAACATTTTGTTCTCTCTCTCTCTCTCTCTCTCTCTCTCTCTCTCTCTCTCTCTCTCTCTCTCTCTCTCTCTCGAATATTTTCAAAGTTACGTTCAGTCAGGCAAGCTCCAAAGAGAAGCCAGTCATTTGTCAGTGTTTCTGTCCTCGTTCCGAATTATCTGTAATGGATTTTCAGCCATGGGACCATCGTTACCAATGTTGCGTGACAGATCTGCTACTGCTTTCTTTGTTTCTTCGTTTTGAAGGGCTTTGTTTACTCGTTTGTTTGCTTGATTGGTTTGAAGTTTTTAGGGGATGGAAGGGGGGGGGGGGGGAGTGGGGGGTGGAGGACGGAGATGTCTTCCTTGATTTTTGTTGATGAGAATCATGTCGGGTTCCAGGTCACTTGCTGACGATTGTCTGTGCTTTCTGTACATTGACGTGATAATGAATGTTCCATGTTTAAAAAAAAAAAAAAAAAAAAAAAGAATCAGATATTATGAATATCTTTTCCTTGCTTGACTCAAAGATGATTGTTTTGAATTTTACCTCGAGCAGAGGCGCTGCATTTTGATAGAAAACGTAGCACTGCATATTCCAGGGTCACAATACAATGTATGAATGTTTTGCTTGTTTGCTTAAAAGATGATTATTTTAAACCTTACTTAGAACAGAAGTGCTGTATTGTGATAGAAAACGTTGCACTGGATATTTCAAGGTCGCAATACAATGTATGAATGTTTTCTTTGTTTGCTTAAAAGATAATCATTTTGAACCTTACTTAGAACTGGGACGCAGCATTTCTACAAAAAGCGTAGCGCTGAACATTCCAAGACTTTCTTGCTTTGGGCTCATCTGTAGAATCTGAGTAGCTCTATATCTGTTGCTTTTTTCTTCTTTTTGTCTTCTGTGTTTATATATATATATATATATATATATATATATATAATGCGTGTGATGTGAGTGTGGTGTGTGGTGTGTGTGTGTGTGTGTGTGTGTGTGTGTGTGTGTGTGTGTGTGTGTGTACATATATATACATCTCTCTCTCTCTCTGTATGTATGTATATTATATATATATATATATATACATATATATATATATATATATATATATGTTGTGTGTGTGTGTGTGTGTGTGTGTGTTGTGTGTGTGTGTGTGTGTGTGTGTGTGTGTGTGTGTGCGTGCGTGCGTGCGTGAGTGCGTGCGTGCGTGTGTGTGTATGTGTCCCTCACCTCTTCTCCTTATTCCCTGCCGCTTGACATTCAAAAGCCTGCCTGTGTTTCTCCTATTTTTTTATTTGCTTATTATTTTTCTCCATTTTTATTGACTTACTATCTGTACAAAAGTATGTCCTCGGCTCTCTCTCTCTCTCTCTCTCTCTCTCTCCTCTCTCTCTCTCTCTCTCCAATATTTACAACGGAAAGAAAAGCTTACCGGCCCGTCCCAGCAATACGAGAGACTGTCATCTGTACTTGATATTCACACGTCATCAGGGTCTTGTGTTTCTCTCCGAACAGGTTGCATTTCCAGAACAGCGGCACTTTACGTGGGCTCGGGTTTGTCGGCATTCTTTACATTTTTGGATTATCGATCATATCGTAGAGCACTTTTTTTTTCTCTGACAGCACGCTCAGTTAACACTGCAACTCTCTTATTTTGCATCTCCAACAGATTCGTTATGTCTGTAACACTCTTAGCCCACACCTCTCACCCTTCCACTTCTCTCCATCCCTCCCGTGTCTCTCTGTATCTCCATCTTTCTCCTTCTTCTTCTTCTTCCTTGTTGTTGTCGTTCTGCTTATTGTTTGTTTGGGGTTTTTTTCCACAAAGGCTTTCATGCAATTAACTGCTACGTTGTATTTTTGCATGTAGCCTACATTGCTTGAGTTGCTTCTAACTACATTATATTCTTTCTTGCCCAGAGTGCTGGGTGTAAAAAAAAAGTATCCATACGTAGTCCACTACCCTCTTAAAATGAAATCAGTTCGTTCGTTCGTGCGTTCGTACGTTCGTGCGTTCGTGCGTTCGTTCGTTCGTTCGTTCGTTCTCTGCTGCACGGAGCAGGCGCGCGAGCGCTAAAGATTAGAATGCAGCTCTTGAGTTTAGTTTAGTGAACTGAAAACTATCCCAGATTTTGGCAATATGGCTTCCATGATGTCTAAAGACTACGGCGTCAAAATGCAATCACACCAATTCTAATAACTTGCAAGACGAACATGTTTTTCACATCGCTAGGAACAGTGAAAACAGCACTGGAAAAGCAGTTACAGGTGAGCGTTTCATTCCAGCTTGAGTTCATCAGGAAGAATCATTATAGACTCTCCAGAAAGTTTACATGGAATGTTTTGTCTGGCGTTTGAAAAGTTGCTAACAAAAAACTTATTTCTTATGATGAACGATTTCTGTCCAAATGATGAATCTCTCTCTCTCTCTCTCTCTCTCTCTCTCTCTCTCTCTCTCTCTCTCTCTCTCTCTCTCTCTCTCTCTCTCTCTCCTTCTGTGTGTGTGTGTGTGTGTGTGTGTGTGTGTGTGTGTGTGTGTGTGTGTGTGTGTGTACAAATATGTATTACTAGCATTGTTTTATGTGAGCAAATGTGAGCAAAATAGAGGTATATTATGTATGATTATGCGTGATCCGTATAGATGTTAATTTCATGCATAAATATGCAAACAAACATTAGAAGCTGAAACAGCAATGTGTCAAAAGATTCCAACGGTCTCAGTATTTATTGAGGTGATAGTGTAACTGGCTGATGGAGTGTTAGAAGACTGAAACTGACAAACCAACAAAATAATTCTTGTCTGTTTTGATACACACTGATAGTTTTTGTCCTAGTCTGCTTCAGTCGCACAGTTCTACTGTTTAGTACAATATTACTATTTTTGGCATTTCCTAATTTCCTTCCTTCTTCTTTTCTTACTTTTCATTTTTATTGTAATGAATTCCTTTGTTTGAGTTTCGTAGTTAAAAAAAAAATGCATTTAGGATTCCGTATCACTTGGAAATTTATGCAATGGATGATTTTCAATGGGTTCGTGAACACAGCAGACTTCTCACTAGACTTCTACAAAGTGAAACAAAAAAAAACCCCACCAGTAATGGTTACATCTACAACAGCAACAACAAAAGCAACAACCACGACAGCAACAACATAAATAACAACAATAACATTAACGGCAGCGATCACACCAACAGCAACGATAAAACAACTTAAAACTTTAACTCGCCGTGAAGTTTGTCTTGGCTTAGTTTAACCTGAAGTCATCCGTGACAAATCCATTCAGCAATCATTGCTTATCGGCCACGCATTTCAGTCAACCAAAAAGCACCGCTCACAACGATTTCTTTATGCCACTTCCGCCTGATTTGCATTCTTGCACGGCTATTGCGCATATTGAATATGCTTCGTTATCTCAATCAGTATGGTCAGAAGTTGTTGGCTAGTTATGAAACTGGAGAAAGAAGCCCCAACTTTCCCAAAGATATATAAATCAGTTAGTAACTTAAAAAAAAAAAGTAGAATGACACACACACACACACACACACACACACACACACACACACACACAACACACACACACACACACACACACATAATATGCATGCACACGCGCGAAGGCGAGTGAAGAAAAAAAAAAACGTGCTCTGGTTATTCCAAGATGAGTAAGCCTGCAGTATGATGACCAGGACTGCAGATAGATATTTCAAGAGGACAGAGAACATGGGCTATAGAGAGGGGGAAAGGGGCAGAATTGAATGAGGGAAGACGAGTAGGAGATGAGAGGGTTGTCGGCTGGGTTTGGCAGAGGAAGGGAATAGGTGAGGGAGGGGGTGGGGGGGGGGAGATGAATAGGCCTTGATGTCTTCTTCATAGAACTTAGAGACTACAACATTATCAAGGGAGGATGAATCAGCCTCGATGTCTGTGATTTCTCCATTCCATCACCTGCTTCCCCAGGGAGTTAGAGGGCCAGTGTGAACGGCAGTCAACTGTGGGAGCGTTTGAGTATTGGACCTGAGTTTCGTTTTCTGAGAGAAGTGTGAGTGGATTTTCAGGGATTTCCCTCCTACACCACCTCTCCTCCCTCCCCATCCCCCTTCTCCTAATTCTCGCCAGTTTCTACTTTATTCCTGTCTCCCTCCATCTCCTTCTAAGTTGCAAAACAAAGTTTGCTCGTTTACAGACATATATAATGGTCTGTGTCTTTCTCCCCTAGAACATGCAATTGTTATAATCATTAACCGATGCTGGTGTCTATTCACGTATGTGAACACGTGGGCATGCAAACATATCTGTGTGTGTGTGTGTTGTGTGTGTGTGTGTGTGTGTGTGTGTGTGTGTGTGTGTGTTGTTGTGTGTGTGTGTGTGTGTGTGTGTGTGTGTGTGTGTGTGTGTGTGTGTGTGTGTGTGTGTGATGACTACAGGAAGAAGAAGAAGACGTGGAAGAAGAAGACCACCACCACCACCACCACCACCAACAACAACAGCAACAACAACAAGAAGAGCAGCAGTAACAGCAACAACAGCAACAACAAGAACGGCAA
>CM065732.1:34827941-34842941 GCA_033310375.1 Conus canariensis
AATTGATAACAATATGAGTTGGCAAGCTCACATAACCTCACTATGCAAAAAAGTTTCACAGAAAGTTTATCAACTCTCCAAAATCAAACGCTTCCTCGACCTGCATTCACGCAAGCTCGTTTTCCAGTCTCATATTCAATCATACATAGACTATGGATCTACTCTATGGGACTGTGCCAGCGCTAACACCCTCAAACCATTGTTAAGACTACACAAGCGAGCACTCAAATTAGTCCTCCTAAAAAGCAGTAGTCTTCTGGACTCGGACTATAAAAAAGATTCAAGTTCTCCCATTAAGTCTGAGATTAGAATACAACAAAGGGATCATAATGCACAAGATTGTGTCTGGGAAGGCACCCTCAACATTAGTTCACAGATTCTCAATAAACTCCTCAAGGACTCTACCCAAACTTCATGTCCCTGTTCCTAGAATTGACTTATTCAAATCCAGGTTAACATATTCAGGTTCCTGTCAATGGAACTCGCTCCCTGAATCAACCAAACAACGCCAATGCATATCAACCTTCAAACACCATTATTTCAACCATCTTATGTGCCAGTACTTGCATACTCCGCCATAAATCCACCACCAACCACCACCACCCTCTTTGCCTTATGTATATACCTGACCATTTAGAAAGTGTTTTTGTACTTGAAATGCACATGTATGTTATTTTGTTTAGTAAGTATGTCTTATATGAGTTCGTGTGTGTGTGCGTGTGTGTGTGTGTGTGTGTGTGTGTGTGTGTGTGTGTGTGTGTGTGTGTGTGTGTGTGTGTGTGTGTGTGTGTGTGTTTAGAAAGATGAGAGTATACAAATTCATGATACTGATGTTTTGGACATCTTGATTTCTGTATTTGATTTTCTGTTTCACACACCCCCCCCCCCCCCCCCCCCCGTATTTTTACTGGTGATGACTTTATATTTTGCAAGCGTTTATATTGGTGGAGGACTGTTGAGGGCATGGTGTATAAAAAGCTTTCAGCATATCTATTTCCTTCATTAGAATATTTGTATTCGTAAAAAAATCGTGCTCGTATAATTACCCTCTCTCTGTCTGTCTGTCTGTCTGTCTGTCTGTCTGTCTGTCTGTCTGTCTGTCTCTCTCTCTCTCTCTCTCTCTCTCTCTCTCTCTCTTCCCCCTCACCCCCCCCCCCCCCCCGCCGCCATTTTTTTTCATCCATCCTTAAATCTTTGACGGATGAATTATGAGCCTGCATTACTAGATTATTCTCTCTCTCTCTCTCTCTCTCTCTCTCTCTCTCTCTCTCTCTCTGTATATATGTATATATATATATATATATATATATATATATATATATATATATACACACAATAAACTAACAAATTCCAAGGATAAGTAGCGAGCACCATTCCAGCAACTTACAGAGCAGCTTGGTGTTGCAATGACTGTAAGAAATATTCAATTATAAACAAAGCTTGCTCTTAAGTCTTAGACTGAAGAAATAGGGGGAGATAAGCATATATATATATATATATATATATATATTATATATATATACACGCACACACACATCTCTCTCTCTCTCTCTCTCTCTCTCTCTATATATATATATATATATATATTTGCATGCATGCATATATAGAACTAGCTCTCTCTCTCTCTCTCTCTCTCCACACACACACACACACACACACACACACAGAGAGAGAGAGAGAGAGAGAGAGAGAGAGCTGTCAAAGGCAACAGACACACAGTTCCGGAAGACGGAGCGGTGCACCAAGGAAGCAATAACACAGCACACCATCTCTCCCAACTAATCTGATTCTGTCTGACAATAGGGGGGTATCACTACCACCACCCCCCAACATACAGACATCCCTCCCCGCCTCCATCCCCCCGACTCAAAGTAAAGGAACAGAACTGCCCTCTGTACCACATCCATTGTCGTTGTAGTTAGTCATCGTTAGTCGTTGTCATCTACCGCTTCTTCGACAGACGTGTGGTCTAAAGGGAAAGACACACCTATAAAGAGAGAGGTTTCTTAGTATGTTCGTCATTTGATTTTCGTAGGGGGTAAGTTTCTTTGTCACTTTCCTGTACACTCTTAGTGGTGGTCAAAATGCCTTTTTCCCAGATGTGGTTTAAAGCCAACATTGTCTCTTGCAAAAGTAGAGACAAATGCACCTTGGTAGGTAAATAGAATATGTTTGTTGACGGGAAAGAAAACTGAGAGTGCATTGTCTGCATTTTCTCATAGCGACATCATCATCATCTCTCTCACTCACTCACTCTCTCTCTCTCTGTTTTCGCCCCCTCTCCTTCCTTCCCCTTCATCTTAGCCGCATCAAAACTAAAATCAGTAAAGAAATAAAAGAAAATTTACTGTTCCGCCGATTGAAAGAGACAAACAAATCACAATAAGCAAGTAGGGTAAGTCTTGCTCCCATAAGAAAACCTAACACAGAGTAACTTTTATTCAAGACTGGCACAGCTTTTTGAACTGGAGTAAAGTCAGACGAACACAAAGACGAACAATCTAATAGTGGGGGGAAAAACAAGCGCAGGCCAACAACCCCTCCGTCATCACAAAGATTTGAACTTAAGGCGGGGGTGGGGGGGTTAAGATGAAGAAAATGGGAACATAAAATTTTAAAAAATGTTATAAATATGAACACTCATAGCTAGCTGCATGAGGGAACCATCGTAATCCCTCCTGAAGGCAGATCTATTTGTATTGCCTGCTCCTAGGCCTTCCGTCCGCTGGATCAGACTCATCAGGGAGACACGATTAATTGTGTATGTGCTCCTGGCGTCAAACAGAGACACACCACAGTCCGTAATACTGTGGTGTTCTCACCACCAAGGGTTCAAAATAGAATCCAACAGCACCCCCAAAGCAGCCAGCGAAGGGTAGTAATGAAACCATAACAAAAGTGTGGGGAGGAAAAAAGTTGCTGAAAAACTAAAGACATTATGCAAACAATATAAAATGTAGGGGGACAATCTTTGAGCCTGCGCTTGAGGATCCACCCAAGGATGCAAGGGAGATCAAAAGACAAACACAAAGACGGACAGAAGCAAATACAAATAACCTCAATTTAATTGAAATGAAGTAGAAAATAAAATGAGGCAGGGAACAGTAAACAATAAGCAATAAACAAGTAGGGCAAGTCTTGCTCCCATAAGAAAACCTAACATAGAGTAACTTTTATTCAAGACTGGCGCAGCCTTTTAAACTTGAATAAGTCAGATGAATAAAAAGACAATCTAATAGTGGGAGGAAAACAAATCACAAGACAAAACACGACACGTTTTGAGCTCTTTGGTCTTCTTCAGGCAAGGTAAACAACAATCAGAAGAACCAGCTATCACCTAGCTCCTCAGATTGGGCGCAAAATGGACGCTGAATCGTTTGAAAGACTAACTGATTTCTCATCCTTCGTTTTCAGTGTCCTGTTGTTCATCTTTCCTGAAGAAGATCAAAGCGGACGAAACGCGTCTTCGTGTGGTCTGGTATTTTGCTGGTCTCTTTCATTCGGCGGAACAGTAAATTTTCTCTTGTGTCTATTTTCATTTCCGCCTATAGCCGCCTCGCTTTGAAACCACCCGGAATAAGTAAAACTTAAAAAGAACTTCTTCGTCTGAGGACGGGAGAGTGGACTGGCATGACGGGATGAATGTTCTTAGAATCAGTACATCAGGCGGCTCCTGAGTTCCCGGGAGACAGAGAGTGTTGCCATAGCGACGAGGGACTTCGATTAAAAATATTCAACCAGGAAGACGTCTCTTGTTGTGAGGTCTTTGCTAAAAGAGTCTCAGAAATGTCTGTCTCTTATAGCTAATGGTTTCTGTCCGAATGATGACTCTCTCTCTCTCTCTCTCTCTCTCTCTCTCTCTCTCCATGCGCGCGCGCGCGCGCGCGCGCGCGTGTGTGTGTGTGTGTGTGTGTGTGCGTGTGTGCAAATAATTACTTTAGATATTTTTTAAATGTGATCAATGTATTGGGATGCTGCGTATGATTATGTCCCATCTGTGTAAATTACTTAGAAACTGATAAAAAAAAATATAGGTCAAAAGAAAAAGAAATCCAACGGTCTCAGCATTTATGTCGTAGAAGGACTAACTAACTGATGGAGTGACTGACAGACTAACGTCAACAAACCAACTAGTTGATGTCCGCTTTAAGACACAGTGATGATTTGTATTCTACACTGTTTCACTTGTTTATATCTACTTTTTGCGACAATCGTACTGCCATTAGCATTTCCTATTTTTTTTCTTTATGTCATTTTGTAGTTGCGCGTGTCATCGATTCTTCTTGCGTTTTGAATTCTTTCCTTTCATTTTCCCCTTCTTTTTTCTAGTTTAGTGTTACATATTTAAGTGTGGGGTAATATAAACATCTACATTTTTCAATGGTTGCGTGGAACAACAGATTTCTAATAAAGCAAAACGAAATATGATAGGCCTAACAGTAAACCTACAATATAAACACAACTACCACCACCAACAACAACGCCACCATCACCACCACCAACCGCAACAGCGTGAACACCAGGAGCAATGCTAAAACACCTCTCAAAACTTTAACTCTCTGAGAAGTTTGTCCTGACATAGGTTAACCTCAAGTTATCTGTGAAAGATCCGTTTGGCACTCTGTGCTTATCGGTGACACACTTCAGTGAAGCGAATCACCGCATGGAACTACTCTTTTACGCACTGCCCGTCTGATTTCCATCCTTCCATGGCCTATACGCCTATTGAATATGCTTCGTTATCTGAATCTGAATGGTCAGATGTTGGCTTCAAAAGTGGAGAAAGAAGCCCCAACTTTCTGAGCCAAAAAATAAAATGAATGAAAAGCACACACACACACACACACACACACACACACACACACACACACACACACACAAAACACACAACACACAATCTCGCATGCACGCGATTGAGGAGGATGGTTGGAGGTAGGGGGTGAAGGGGAGGGGGGAGGATTGGGCAGATGCAGGGAACTGGGGAGCAGGGGGATAAATCAACCCTAATGACTTATACACAGGACTTACAGAATGTAACGGCTTCAGGAGAGGATGAATCAGCCTTGATGTCTGCGATTTCTCCATTCCATCGTTTGCTTGCCCAGGGGAGTCAGAGTGCCAGTGTGAAAGGCGGCCAGCTGTGGGAACGTCTGAATGTTGGACCCGGGTGTCTGTTCCTGAAAGCAACGTGAGTGGATTTCCAGGGTTGTGTTCCTTCCCGGCACCACCTCCCTCCCCCTCCCTTTCCCACAAGCCTCCTCCTATTTCTATTTCATTCCTGTCTTCTTCCACATCCGTCCTTAAAAAATGCATCCATTTTTCACATGCATCTGCCTTTTTTTCTTCTTTTTTTTTTGATTTTCCCGAACATGTGATTGATTTATACTCATGCGGGTGCGTATGTGCATATGTTTACACGAGGGCGTGAAAGGTGTGTGTGTGTGTGTGTGTGTGTGTGTGTGTGTGTGTGTGTGTGTGTGTGTGTGTGTGTTCAAGCTGGCGACTCCAGCTGCTAGTGCTGCCAGCTGCGCCTGAAGGGAGGCGACTGTGGCAGCGTCGTCCGTGTGGCCCAGAGTGGGGTCAACCGGTCGTCAGCTCTGCTGACTTCCTGCATCTATCTCTGGTCGTCCGTCCGAGCCGCCTCAAGGTGACGTCTGGGTGGGTCACTTGCGTAGCGCCGGACGTCACGTGTGAGTGTCCCCGGCTACAGAACACTTGTGAAGACATCACGGAAGATGCACTGCCACAGATCTCAGCCGCTGTCTTCTCCACCAGACGACAAGGCTCAAGGGAGGTAATGGCTGACTTCGCCTCGCATTTTCAGTTCCTGTGGGCTAAAGGTCAGAGTTCAGGATTACAGCAAACGTCAAGTTGTGACGTCACAGTTTGAACAGATAAAAATCGCCCTGGCTCTGTAAAAGAAAAGTTGAACATGAAAACGATGGTTCAGTCCTGGACTTTGGCGTCAGTAACTTAGTTCAATGCCGTGTGTCTGCAAAATTTGCAGAGTGTTTCCACGCCATTGGTAGGGTATTAGGATATTGGAGTGAAAAGTCCTGCAGACATCCGGAAATTGAATGGTCATGTGGAACGTGCTTTCGTAAAAAAAAAAAAAAAAAAAAAAAAACAGACATGAGACCTGCCTTAGGGTCCGGTATGATATGCGTAAAGGGCTGAACTGGGCGATGAATATGTTTAGGAACGGGCTGATCTTCTGAGAAAAGCCCGGTGCAGCTTTGAGAGTAATAGAGAACATAGAGCGTTCTGGACCTCAACTGTAACCAAAGACAACAAAGCTGAAGATTAACACAGCTATAGTCTCTGTTGTTGCAGACGCTGTATCAAACTACTTGCTTCACTGGCATATGATGACCAGACGCACGGTGACCTACTTATTGGAGACGAAGTCTGGTGCGTTGGCCAGGATTTGAATTTCAAAATCGATTCGTCGGTAAGTGGATCACTGTGTCGCTGGTTACTATGTCATGGTAAAACAGGTAGCTTGATATAGTTGTCTGCTATGAGAGACTGTAGTGTGCAGAGCACTAGGTTAGACACGCGCGCCGGCGCGAGCACTCACGCAAACCACACACACATACGTTCGCACAGACAGACAGACAGACAGACAGACAGACAGACAGACAGACACACACACACACACACACACACACACACACACACACAGCCATGCACGCACGCACTTACTCACATACATACACGCACGCACGCACATGCACACACACGCATGCTCACGCACATGCACTCGTGTGTATGAGTGATAAGTGTGTGTGTGTGTGTGTGTGTGTGTGTGTGTGTGTGTGTGTGTGTGTGTGTGATATCGAACTACTAACTGCTACTGCTTCGGACGTTGACGACAGTTCGCAGAATGATTATTTCAGAACGGAGTGGATTCCCCAGACAGTCCATTCCTGAAAGGATTTCGTGACGGGCATGCCTGCGAAGCTATCTTTTCTCCACGCAGAGTGCATTGTGGGAGTGAGCTTGTCTATTCCTATCATGTGTGAGTGTGTGTGTGCGTGTGCGCGCGCGCGCGCGCGCGCGCGTGTGTGTGTGTGTGTATGTGTGTGTGTGGTGTGTGTGTGCCCGCGCGCGCGCGTGCTTGCGTGCGTTCGTGCGTGTGTGCATGCGGGCGTGTGTGTGTGTGTGTGTGTGTGTGTGTGTGTGTGTGTGTGTGTGTGTGTGTGTGCGCGCGCGCGAAACACAGCGAAGAACAGACTACCACTAGTGCATTGGTTGTTCAGAACAGCTCCATGACCTACGATTCCAGGATGGACGGGCCTCCCAAGACAGGCGGTTTCTGCGTAAGGGTAATGACGTGACAGCAGTCTTTTCTCCGTGCAAGGTGCATAATGCCAGTTCTGCGCCCTTGAGAATCGAGGCTTTAAATGCCGCATTTTAGGGATAAAGTCCTTTCTGTGTATCTTGTGTATTGTCGTTCATTTCAATCGTCTCTGTATGTGTACATGAGTACGTGCTTGCACATGAGTGGTTTTGCGTGTGTGTGTGTGTGTGTGTGTGTGTGTGTGTGTGTGTGTGTGTGTGTGTGTGTGGCGCGCGTAAGTGAGCTAACACTGTCTCTGTTTGTCTGTCTGTCTGGGTGTCTGTCTGGGTGTCTGTCGGTGTGTCTGTCTGGGTGTGTCTGTCTGGGTGTGTCGGTCTGTCCGTCTGTCTGTCCGTCTGTCCGTCTGTCTGTCCGTCTGTCTCTCTCTGTCTGTGTCTGTGTCTGTCTGGCTGGCTGGCTGGCTGGCTGTCTCCCTCCCTCCCTCCCTCTCTCTCTCTCTCTCTCTCTCTCTCTCTCTCTCTCTCTCTCTCGACTACAGCGCCAGGAGACGCCAGGGAGATGGCAGATCCTAGACATGAAATTCAAACAACCCGAGTGTATGAGCATAGTTACACCCGCGTTATGGAACACAGGTATGCCACACCCATCCCCCTTTTCCCACTTTCTTACCATCCTGTCTTCTTTTCCCCACGCTCATTTGAGGACAACGTCCCCGTTCACTCCTCACTGTCTCTGGAGAGACCAAGGCGGTACGTGGAAGTGGTGGAGGACATACCTTTGGACCAGATCTTAAAGAATTTTCTCGATAAGAAGCTTATAGCCCTTTTCAAGATCAATTTTCCTAATATTTATTGCCTTCCTCAATAAGTAATTATTCACTTTCATAGTCACTAAAATCAACAATGAAGAACAGGGATAACTTCATCCTCAAAATGGTTGATGGTCAAACGATAAAACATAATCTTTGAACAAAAAGTGTTAAAGTAAGTCCGCCAAACGATATGGGCACACGAATCTTCATTTGCGTTGTCCTGGGTGTTATCTTGCCTGAAGAAGACCTAAAAGGTCGAAACGCGTCGTGTTTTGTCTTGTGATTCGTATGTCCTTGTAGTTTGGCGGAGTTATTTGAACACTTCTTTGTTTTGTTTAGATTTCCGCCTGCTGTCGCCTTACTTTGCAACTAGATAAAGCATAAAATCAACTCAGGCAGTTTTTACACCCACACATATACCATCAACACAAAATAAAGAAAAGGCCAAGGGGAAAAAACGTAGAAAGGGGAATTAGCTTGCGACTGATGTTACACACGGATATAAAGAGTCAGGGGAAAGGTAAGAAAGGAAGGGTCACTGAGAAAGGGAGTTCAGGCAGATCATTTATCGCTCATTTTCTGATCCACACCGGTAACTGTTGGTCAGTTAATGGCCTCGTCTGGTTCTGAATGCAGACTGCACCTGCAGCAGGAGAGAGAGAGAGAGAGAGAGAGAGAGAGAGAGAGAGAGAGAGAGAGAGAGAGAGAGAGAGAGAGAGACAAGACAAGACAAAGTCTTTTATTCGTATAGGCCATAGCTCCTTAGAAGGGGGATGTGCACAGAGCACCTTTACACAACACATTTCTAGTAGATGATGTAAACAACTTTAAGCTAACACAGAGTTACGCTGTTTAAAACCTCTGTACAAATAAACAGCAAACTGTTTCACTATTTTATCATTTGTCGATGCCATTAACAAGATTAATTTAAACAAGGATGGATGTCTAAAGTATTTAGGAGGGATATACTGTTGTCTTAAATCACTTAATTCTGGACATGAAAGAACAAAATGAACTTCATTTTCCTGTGATTCGTGACACAATGGACAAAAAAGCATACGATCACCTACAACTCTATATCGTTGAGAATGTGCAAAGATATCTGAAATACCCAATCTAAACTTTGTCACAGCATGTCTCAAATGTTTATTAATCGCCATTGACAAATAGGTAGGAATGCAATGCATAGGATTTAACAGTCTGTAAATAGAAAACCTAGAGCTGTCTTCAACATGCGAATTCCACCTCTGCCAACTACAATCAATCAATCTTTGCCGAAACACACGAATAAAACCATTTATATCACCAACACCCTGGTTTTCCCACACAAAACCAAATCCGAATGCATACAATTTTAGTCTTAAATTAGAAGTCCAGTTTTTCTTTCCCCTGTTATCTAACTCTAAAAGCATAGTGTAGGCTTTGTATGGCAAGCTGTGTTGTTCCATTTGTGTTATTCTTAGCCAGTAACGAATACACTTTACCACTGAAATTAAATTATAGGGTATCTATTGGTCTCTCCATATACCAGATCGTTCGGTGTTTTCAATGAAACACCAATAAATTTCTTTAGAGCATACAGGTGGATTTTCTCAATATGCATAGCAGCAGAATCAAAACCCCATATTTCAGCACCATATTGTAGCATCGGTTGAATTTGAGCGTCAAATAATTTCAAAAATAAAGTCAAAGATTCACTATTTAACATCGTTAATTTCTTCAGTATACACAATACCGCATATTTAGCTCTACTTGCAAGATCTTTACAAGCGAAGGTAAAGCTTAAACGTGTAGAAAAATATATGCCAAGATATTTGTAAGCATTCACAACGGGCATAGCAGTTCCATTATATAGCCACCTTTCTCTGGCTGCAAGATATCCACCCTTTCTGAACACAATTATATTGCTTTTATTCATGTTTATGTTTAATCGAAGTGAAGCGGATGCTCTTTCTAAACTGTTCAACTGGGTTTGTAAACCAACTATCGTTTCAGACATCAATGCTACATCGTCAGCTAAAAGAAGAATGAAAATTTCCAAAAAATCATTTATGAATTTTGCACCATGTCGTCCAGAATTAGTCACTTCTTTCGTTAATTCATTAATGAACAAAGAAAACAAAATGGGACTACAAACATCCCCTTGTTTAACTCCAGTTGTACAGGTTATATAATCAGTCAGAGAACCGCCGCTCCTTACTCTAGCTTTTACAGAGTCGTACATACTCATGACACATTGATACAATTTACCTCTTATCCCATTTTTAAACAAAATTCGCCATAATATACTCCTGTTAACAGAATCAAATGCTTTCTCAAAGACAATAAAAGCGACATATAATTTACGATTCAAACAAAATTGTTTTTGCACAAACGCCATTAAAGTGAACATGTGGTCTATCGTGGAGTAATTGCGTTTAAATCCAGCTTGGCATTCACCTGTGAGGTTCTTTTCCTCTACCCACTCCTGCAGTCTTCCATTGATAACAGTACTGTACAATTTACTACACACATTACACAAAGAAATTCCTCTATAATTATTAGGATCATCAACATTACCCTTTTTATATAAAGGAAGAACTATTGATTCTGTCCACAGCACAGGAAAAACACCCCTGTCAAACAGAGAATTGAAATACTTTGTAACAAAATCCAATATCAAATTAGACTTACATGCATTTTTCACCATTTCACCAATAATACTATCAGGGCCACTAGCTTTATGACTTTTCAGTTTTCTTAAGGCCATCATAATTTCATCCCTTGAAATTGGACGATTGAAATAATCGTTACTGGAATTACTATCATCACTGGAATCATGTTGAACATTTCCACCACCACTGCCTTCCTCATCTGTAGCATCATCTGTGTCAACGTCTTTTTCAAGCAGTTTCTGAAAATGTTCAAACCAGTCTTCCAAACCAATGTTATTAGACAGTTGTTTTCCTTTATTGTTGATTTTACGCATTGAGTTCCAAAACTCCCTTTGGTCATTCACAGAAGAAACCAACTGTTCTACTAAATTACTGTTAAACTGTTTACGTTTGTGTTTCAAAAGATTCTTGTATTCACGCCTGGCTGCACAGTAAGAAAAATGATCAGGGGGTAATAAAGTGCGACGATATTTATTTAAATGGTTACGGGCCTTTCTTTTACCGTTACGACACTCTACGTCATACCAGTCATCACAACTTTGTTTTGCATTTATGTTAAACTGTTTTTTCATACATTCAGCTGCATCTTTTAGGCAACTGTTAAATATATTCAAAGATTCGTTAACATCAACACCAATTTTTGTAATCGCCATTTCTATTCTCTCCTGAATTTCAGGAAAACACATTGCATCACTGAAAGTACTGGCATAAGTCTCATTCCATACATACTTCTCCATTAAACATCTACCAATATTCATTTTCGCATTATTTATGTTTTCATTATAAAATCTGAATTTCATCATTACAGGCATATGGTCAGATTCAACTCTTTCTAACACATGCAGTTCACAATTATTAACAAATTTTGCAAGCAAATCACGTGACATTATAAAATAATCATTGACGCTATTGCCTCTCTCAGAAATGTATGTGTAGCGATCGTCGAAATCGCCCTGACACATACCATTCGCAATATTCAAATTCAAAGCAGTGCACATATTAATCAACATCTTACCGTAGTTGTTCAGCACAGTATCTTCAGACTTCCTGTTCATACATACAGGATTACTTAAATGCTTATAACCAAAAGGCAACCCGTCGTCTTCCAAATCATGTGAAATATTTGAAGTCCTGCTGTTAAAATCTCCACTTAATAACACATAAGCATCATCAACAGAAAGTAAACAATCACTCACAAACTCTTCAAGCATACTTATTCCATTGCCATTGCCAGCATATGTATAATAAGGTGAGTCTGCCGGTGGTATGTAAGCGCAGATGTACAAAATATTTTTGTTCAAACACATCAGAGATTTATCAATCACAAAAGCGAAACAAGAATCCGATTGAATATCCAATAATTCAACAAATGAACAGAGCTCGTGCCTCACAAGACATACGAGTCCACCAGAGCGCCTTCCACGGGTTGTAAGTTTAATGGCTGGCTTACAGAATTTCTTATATCCCGTAAATATTGACGAATGAAAATCTTCCAAAAATGTTTCAACAAAACAAATGAAATCGAAGGAACAAACGATACAAATTCTTTATCATGTAATTTAGAAAGTAAACCATTCACATTCCAGTGAAGAAAAGACAAACATTTAGAATTATTATATACAACAGAGCGATCTGGGTCAAGACTTTCAGTGACCACGGAAGAAGCCCCGCTCCCGCTGTCATGTAATGCGTCACACACGGTGTCTGAAGCCGAGTCATTCAACACATGCTCAGTGTCAACATGTACATGTTCACATTCTACGCTGGCTGTACCGCTGGCACAACACACCTGGTCACCCGTCTCTTGATCAGCACGTGCAAGCTCACTGCTAAACCCGCTACACTGTGACAGCCAAACCGGTGCACACTGAAAGTTTGTTCCCTCTACTGAATGACCATGAATATCTCTGGGCCGGCCAACGTCCTATCTTATTTCTACCAGCCGGTCACCAGAATCAACAGAGTATTTCTTTCCGTCTATCAGGAGGTGGTCAAACACCATGGTGGCCCGTTTACCTTCACCACGAGCTCTCTTTAGATGCGGTGTCAACCTCCTCCTAAGTTCTCTCACTCGACTAGAAAAGTCCTCACTGATGAAAATCCGACTTCCCCGTAGCTTTCCTTTAGCTTTAAGCACATCTAATTTCTGCTTATAAAAAACGCATCTAGCAATCACGGGGGAGTCTGACTTAGAGTTTATTCGGTGAACCCTGTCGAATTCTATGTCACGAGACAGCTCCAGCTTGTCAGTGAGAAGTTCATTCACAATACCTTCACACTCAGCGGTTGTCTCGTTGTCCTTCCTGGGTAATCCATAGAACACCAGGTTGTTCCTCTTGGACCGCCCCTCCAAGTCGTCCGTCTTCCTCTCCAGGTCTTCAATCTTCTTGCCGAGATCATCGTTCCTTCTCTGCAGGTCTTCGTTCTGCTGACGGAGCGTGACGACCTCCTCCCTCAGCCCCCTCAGCTCGTCCCTCATGTCCACGTAGTCTTCATGGAGGATGCGGATCTCTTCTTTCACTTCTCCGATGTTACTGTCCAGCTTCGTATCCAAGGAGCTCAGCATTCCTATCACGTCAGACAGGGTAGGCTGACTTGCTGTTCCACCGGAAGTACTGCCTGAAGGGTTGTCCGTCCTGTCTAGACTGACTCTGCTGCTTGTTGATCTTGTGCTGGTCAGTCGGGACTGCCTCATGCTTTCCTTGCTGTCTTTGGTCTGAGAAGTGTTGGGTCCCGGATTGCTTTCCACGTCTCCACAGCGAAGAAGAAAGCTGCCCCAGTACAAATAAGAGAGGAGCAATCCTACTATGACACCGTCTTTTCTTCCTTTCAGTGTCAACATGGCGCAGTAGAGGGCCCTCTTCTGCCTTGCACGTTTAAACATGAAGGCCTGATAGATCGCATGAAAACAGCCACACACTGATCTGAAATGCAGTGCAGCCAATGGCATGGCTCTTCGTATGACTTGCTGCCAAACTTCGAAGCATGGAACGATCTGTAGCCAACGCAGTTCTTCTTATTTATCAGACTGGATAACAAGTGACTTCACGCGAAGACAGCAGCTCACAAACCCCCAGAGAGAGAGAGAGAGAGAGAGACAGAGACAGAGACAGAGACAGACAGACAGACAAAGACAGAGAGACAAAAATAAGAAGACACAGAGACATAGGCAGACAGACAGATATACAGGCAGAGAGACAGACAAGCAGATAAAGAGACAGAGAAAGAGACCTAAACATGGGCGAAGGGTTTGTATTTGCAGGGCAGAACGAACAGAACTCATCATTTCTCTCTAGAACAGCAAAGGCTGATATCAGTCTGGCAAGTTCACTCGCACGCTGCTGATGTAAACCTGGTCGTTACGTGCACCTGTTGTGCCCAGAATGCAGCCTTCGTGGAGCCCTTTCAACGCAAGATTACATTTACTACTGCAGCGCTCAAGAGTCGATGGGAACATGAGGTATTTCTGCTCAAGCCCAGTTCCAATAAGAGCGAGATTCATTTTATAAGTGTCATCACTTGCTGCTTACAGGGACTAATGATACTGTCGCGCTATGTGTGTCCATGTGTCTGTGTGCATGTACTCTTGTTATGTCATGCCCACATATTCCCGTTGTCTACATGTCCAGTGTGTGTTGTGTGTCTCTGTCTATTCCCGTTGTCTACATGTCCAGTGTGTGTTGTGTGTCTCTGTCTATTCCCGTTGTCTGCATGTCCAGTGTGTGTTGTGTGTCTCTGTCTATTCCCGTTGTCTACATGTCCAGTGTGTGTTGTGTGTCTCTGTCTATTCCCGTTGTCTACATGTCCAGTGTGTGTTGTGTGTCTCTGTCTATTCCCGTTGTCTACATGTCCAGTGTGTGTTGTGTGTCTCTGTCTATTCCCGTTGTCTACATGTCCAGTGTGTGTTGTGTGTCTCTGTCTATTCCTGTTGTCTACATGTCCAGTGTGTGTTGTGTGTCTCTGTCTATTCCCGTTGTCTACATGTCCAGTGTGTGTTGTGTGTCTCTGTCTATTCCCGTTGTCTACATGTCCAGTGTGTGTTGTGTGTCTCTGTCTATTCCCGTTGTCTATATGTCCAGTGTGTGTTGTGTGTCTCTGTCTATTCCGTTGTCTATGTCAGTGTTTTGTGTGTCTCTGTCTATCCCGTTGTCTATATGTCCAGTGTGTGTTGTGTGTCTCTGTCTATTCCCGTTGTCTACTATGTCCAGTGTGTGTTTGTGTTCTATTCCCGT
>CM065732.1:34857941-34862941 GCA_033310375.1 Conus canariensis
CTGGCTCAGTCGCTCGTTCAATCATTCGTTCGTTCAGTCAGTCAGTCGGTCGTTCAGTAATTCATTCGTTCCGTCCGTCAGTTAGTCGTTCAGTCATTCATTCGTTTAGTCGGGCAGTGGGTCAGTCGGTCATTCACTATTCATTGGGTCAGTCGATCGTTCAGTGATGCATTGGTTCAGTCGGTCAGTCGGTCGTTCACTTATTCATTCGTTCAGCCGGTTAGTTGTTCGTTCAGTCATGTATTCATTCAGCCGGTAGTTCGGTCATTGACTTGTTCAGTGGGTCAACCGCTCGTTCAATCGTTCATTCGTTCGGTTGGTCAGTTTTTTTTCTTCAGTCATTCGTTCGTCCATTCGTTCTGTCGCTCGTTTAACCGTTTATTCCGTCGGTCGGTCAGACAGTCGTTCAGTTATTCATTCGTTTGGTCGGTCAATCGTTCATCTCATCATTCGCTCGTTCATTCGTTCAATCGGTCGTTCATTTATCTATTTGTTCAGTCGGTCATTCGGTTGTTTAATAATTTATTCCGTCGGTCGGTCAGTTGGTCTTTCAGTTATTGACTCGTTTAGTCGTTCGTTCAGACGGTCATTCATTCAGTTGTTCAGTCGGTCGTTCAGTCTTTCGTTCGTAAATTTGTTCGGTCCATCACTGGTTCAGTCATTCATTTGTTCAGTTGATCAGTCGGCTGTTCAGCCTCTGGTTCGTACATTCGTTCGGTTGGTCGCTCGGTCAGTCAGTCATTCGTTCAGTCAGGCATCCGGTAGCTCGTTCGTTCAGTCGATCGTTCAGTCACTCGTTCGTTCAGAGTGTCAGTCAGTCGTTCATTCATTCATTCGTTCGTTCAGTCAGTCGGTCAGTCGTTCAGTCGTTGAGTGTGTGTGTGTGCGTGTGTGTGTGTGTGTGTGTGTGTGTGTGTGTGTGTGTGTGTGTGTGTGTGTGTGGTGTGTGGTGAGAGAGAGAGAGAGAGAGAGAGTGTGTGTGTGTGTGTGTTTCATGCGTGTGTGTGTGTGTGTGTGTGTGTGTGTGTGTGTGTGTGTGTGTGTGTGTGCGCGTGCGCGCATGTGTGTGTGTGTGTGTGTGGTGTGTGTGTGTGGTCGTGTGTGTGTGTGTGTGTGTGTGAGTAATTTCTTTTTGTACATGAGGGGTTATTGAAAGTTAAAGATAAATTCCTACTGGACTGCGTAATAAATGTGGGCACAATGAACTAAGAAAAGCATAATTATTTAACATTTTAGGTAATGTCAGTGGTGTCGATCTATCATGTGAAATATTAGTACCAGCCTTGTGCACTGTATTCTTTGCTCTTGGACAATCTAGTAATAGGTGACTTACACTAAGAATTCCCCACATACGCATCTAACATTTTTGCTGTATTTGGTTCGAAGTGAATTCAAACGCATCCTATGAATTAAGGATGCTACCTCTCTAGATATCGGACTTACAAATTTGACTAATTGCGTCTTGGGGTGAATGTCAGGATTTGGTCGTATACAGTTGTGATAATATTGACTATCTGTGTCTTTCAATAACCTTTTGAAACTGTTAAGAGATGCTTTATTAATCAAGGTATAACATTCTGACAGATCTAACGGAATGTTCAGTGCAGTCGTGCCTTCAATATTTCGAGCTGCTCTCCGAGCAGCTTGATCAACTTCTCATTTGCTGAGATTCCACAATGTGAGGGCACCCAACAGAACGTCACATTTATTCTTTTCATCGATAGGAGATGTGTCACGTAATTAATTTCTGTAATAGTCTTACAACGAATTTTTAAATTTAAAGACTGTAAGGCAGAAAGAGCCGACTTTGACTCACTGCACAGTAAAAGTGGACAATTTTCTATGGAAGAATTTAAAACATGCTTCAGGGACATCAGAATAGCAACTAATTCTGCAGTAAAAATTGACAAGTGTATGCCAAGATAATATAATTTCTCTACTTTTAATTTTGGTATTATAAAAGCTGCTCCTGTTCTATGGTCATCTAACACTGAGCCATCTGTAAAAATCTGAAGATGGTCCTTGTATTGATTTTCCAAATGAGAATTTACATAATATTTTAAGAGATATGGTGGATCGTTTTTGTTCAGTTCAGTATAGTTTGTGTCACAATTTGCTTTGGTTTGTTTCCATTTGGGAATGGGTGGAAGGGACGAGTTGACAGCTATTTTACTTTGGTTAATGTTGTTTTTTTTTAAGAAGAGTAGATGTGTATGACTGAACAGATTTAGTCGATTTTATATCTTTTGCTCTTTTAGCAAAATCTGTCTCTGAATTGAGAGATACTTCATTTGTACAGAAACTTTTCTGTGAAAGGTTCTTTAACACAAATTTAGAGGCGGAGCACGCGTTGTGTGGTAATTGTGTGTGTGTGTGTGTGTGTGTGTGTGTGTGTGTGTGCGCGCGCGCGCGCGCGCGCGCGCGTGCGTGCGTGCGTGCGTGCGTGTGTGTGTGTGTGGTGGTGCGTGCGAGCGTGCGCACGTGCGTGTGAAAATAGGAAGCAAGGAGAGAGATGGTCATACAGAAGGTGAAGTAAAAAACGTAAAGTTTAACAACAAAAAAAAATGTAGAAACCGCTCCATCAAGGCTAACAGGGGTAGTCAACTTCGTGATCAGTCAACCTTCCATGAGGTCTGTGACATGTCGTCTCTTAGGATCAGCTTCAGCCTTGATTCAGTTGTCTGCTTTCCTGACCTCGATCGGAAACCTGGCGAAACAGGGGGAAGGTGACGACCCTCCGTGTTCTCTGTATCAAGTAAGCAAACAGTGGAATGCGTCCTGAGCTTATTATGCCAAGCAGCGCTCACTCATGAAGTGTGTACTCCAAGGCACAACAAAGCATTCAAAGTCAATGCACATGCCGATGGCTTTAAGAGAAGAAAAAAAATCAAGATATGGGAAGCCGCTAAAACAATGCTCCATAGGACAACAGGCTGCGACTTCTTGTCTGGAACAGCTGTGGCGCATGGGGGGAAGAAGCAGGACTTATTTGTAGTTGCAAAGTGAGACGACTGCAGGCGGAAATCTAAACAAATCTTAAATAAATGTTAGCGAACCGCCAAGAGAAAGGTGGACATACGAGTCACAAGACAAAACACAACGCGTTTCGACCTCTAAGGTCTTCTTCAGGCAAGACACAAACAAATAGCACAATGAAAATGAACGAGTTTGTCACTTAGCTTGATCTCTTCAGCGCAAGGTAGGCATTGTCCAATTTGTTCTCGGCGGTTCGCTAACATTTATTTAGGATTTATTTGATTACCGGGATGGATGGAAGTGTTCTTCGAAGCTTCCGGAAAAAAAAAAAAAACAACTGAACAAGATTCAAATTTAAAAAAAAAATGAAATAAGTCCGCCAGTTCACGGGGACAAACAAATCACAAGACAAAACCCGACGCGTTTCGACCTCTTAGGTCTTCTTCAGACAAGAGAAGCAACATCCAGGACAATGAAAACGAGGAACGAGCGATCACTTATCTTCTCAAATTCGGCGCTAGACGTGCTCGCGCTTCGTTGGCATTGCACTTAATGTTGTTTATCTTGCCTGAAGAAGACCTAAGAGGTCCAAACGCGTCGTGTTTTGTCGTGTAATTTGCTTGTCCGTGTTAACTGAAGGAGTTACTTTACATTCTGTTCAACATGTGTTTCAATTTCCGCCTGAAGTCACCTCACTTTGAAACTCGACAAGGTTCATCAGTAAGAGTGTCGTGAGTTCCAACGTGGTACTTTGACATGCGATGTGGTCTCATATACTATGAACTAATTCGCCACACAAACAGCATTTTGATGACAAAACAACAGACTAACCAACCAGTCAACAAACCAACCAAACACCCACCCACCCACCCACCTAACCAACCAACCACGCAATCAACCTACCAAGCAACCAGCCAGCCAACCAATCAACCAACCAATCAACCAACCAACCAACCAGCCAACCAATCAACCAACCAATCAACCAACCAATCAACCAACCAACCAACCTATCAAACAACCAACCAACGAACCAATCAACTAACCAATCAACCAACCAACCAGCTAACCAACCAACCAACCAACCGACCAACCGACCAACCATCCAACCAAACAAACAAATAAGCGGAGATTCAGATATTCTGAAAATGTTCTGTTAAACATTTTGAAGCACAAAGTCGACATCTGATTAGCTCTGTGTGCTTCTTTGTTTGTTGTTTTCCCCTTCTTATCTCTACATGTCAAAAGTAAGAAAAATTCCCACCACCATCATCACCTCCCCCCCCCACCCCTCTCTACCACCCGTTTGGAATACGAAAATATGTCTGTTGTTTTCTTCTTGCTATTTTTCTCGGTTTTCACTGTCTCTCTCTCTCTCTCTCTCTCTCTCTCTCTCTCTCTCTCTCTCTCTCCTCTCTCTGTGCGTGTGTGTGTGTGTGTTGTTGTTGTTGTTCTTCAGTTTAACGTCTTCCCACTCAAAGTGATTTCAGACGGATTGTGTAATAGTGTGTAATAGGTGTGTGGTGTGTGTGTGTGTGTGTGTGTGTGTGTGTGTGTGTGTGTGTGTGTGTGTGTGCGCGCGCGCGCGTGTGTTTCTATCAATATTTACAGCAGAACGAAAAGCTACGCCGTCCCAACAACAGCGAAGACTGTCATCTGTATTTGATATACACACACGTCATCAGGGTCTTGTGTTTCCCTCCAAACAGGCGATATTCCCAGTGAGCCCTAGCGCAGCGGCAGTTTATGTCTTCTCGGGTTTTTCAGCAACCTTTACACTTTTGGTTTATCGATCATATCGTACAGCTTTTCTTTTTTCTCTCTCTCTTTCTCTCTCTGACAACAAGCTCACCTGGCATTGTGACTCAATCTTTTTGTATTGCTAAAACAACCGTTATGTTTGCGTTATTCTCAATATCCCCCTCCCCTCCCCCCTCCCCACGCCCATCTCCTTCCACTCATTTGTTTCTGTGGAGATATGTCTGTCGTTTTCGTTCACACGGACTAGACGTGCAGCACGCGCTGAA
>CM065732.1:34872941-34875441 GCA_033310375.1 Conus canariensis
TCTCTCTCTCTCTCTCTCTCTCTCTCTCTCTCTCTCTCTCTTATGACCATCTTACTATTGAAGGAACTAAGTATGGTCTAGACGGCAGCGATAATCTTGTTCCGCTGAAATGAAGATACGGCCGGCCTTGTAATTTAAAATTGTCCCGCCTAAAGGGTTTAACAGGTATCAAAAATAAAAGTTCACCTCATGATGCCAGGGAAAAATATGCACGAGCGCGAAGAGTTATTGGGTCAGTGAACTGTGCCGAGTTGAAACCGGCGTGCAATGTGTCCGTGCAGAGTACGCGCTGCTCGAACGTTGAACAACTTCGCCATGTGAATGGCATCGGTCGTGTCAGTGTGTCAAATGAATATGCAATGCATCATATGTCAAATGATTGTGTTTCTTGTATTGTAAGTCTTGATGATAATGATGACGAGAATATTAAAAGAAATACCACCTCATATGCTAATACTGTAAATAATTGTGCTATGTGTTGTGATATTTCGAAATGTACTGAAAGTATATGTGACAGTACGACAGGAAATGTATCTGTCAATGATGGTGGTGAAAGTGAGACTGACACTGGGGACTATGTGACTGATAGAACAGACAAATATGACTGTGTGACAGGTGACTATATCGCTGGGAGTGAAATGGATTGCAAGGGCGACAACATGACTGGGGAACATATGGAAATCGAAGCGTGCTGTGCGAGTTTACCTGACAATTGTACATCTAAAAGCGATAATAAAAATAGCGGATCTCATACTCATGGTAAGGAAATATACTCTGATGATGGTTGTGAAAATGGTAAGTTTGTGATTGTTGGAAATGTAAGTAAGTATAAAAGCAAACGTAAAACGGATGAGTTGTGTAAAAACAGTAATAAGGAATCAAAAGAAACGGATGACAATCTCCATGACCTTGAGCGAACGGGTGATGAAAGCTATGCAAGTGGCGCGGATGGAGATAGTTGTTTGAGTGAAAACTCTGGAAACGTAGATACTCCTGTAAATACAGTATCATTTTTGCATTGGAATGTGTGTGGTTTATTATCAAAATTGAATGATGCAGATTTTGTTAACTTTGTTTCTTCCTTTGATTTTGTATCGTTAGTAGAAACGTTTGTAGAACATTTTGATGATAGCATTTTTCATGATCATAAAATATTTTTCAAACCAGCTGTAAAATTGGCAACGCAAGGGAGATGTTCCGGAGGCATTATGGTTTTGATTCGTAAATCTCTTCTCCCTTGCATAAATCTACTTGATTGTGACAACAAGTATTGTCTATTGTTTATGTTGGAAAAAGATCTTTTAGGACTAAATAAAGATGTCCTGCTTGTCTGTGCTTATGTACCTCCAGAAAATGCACCATATTACTCATTGTACGGTTTTGATAACGGAATAGATATGTTGGAGGAGTGTGTTGTAGAGAAATTACTGTGTTTAGATGATGTTGATGTATTAATGTGTGGTGACATGAATGCTAGGACTTCTAATATCTTTCCTGAAACTTTACATGATTACGAACTCCATGTCAACCATACTAAGGATGTAAATAGCCAACTACAGAGATATTCCGAAGACACTGTATTCAACTCATATGGAAAAAAATTACTTAGCATGTGCACTGTTTTGGACCTATGTATTTGTAATGGTGTATGTTTTGGTGACCTTGAAGGCCGTTATACGTATATTTCAGACTCGGGAAGCAGTGTCAATGATTACTTTCTATCATCTGGAAAATTGTTTGATTTTTTGTATGACCGTCTGACATTAAGGGTTGTTGAAAGAATTGAATCTGATCATTTACCTCTTCTACTGTGTATTCGAATGCAAACAGAAAAAGAATGTATTAGTCGCAGGCCTAATATAGAAAATGCTCAATTTATTATTAAGTATTGTTGGAAAGAAACCTACGCTGAACGTTTCACTCTTGCCATGAACTCACATCATGTTCATCAGAAATTAGAAATCGCAAAAGCTCTTGTATATAGAAATGTAAATGAATCTCTGAACATGTTTAATCAGATTGTTAAAGAACAAGCCAGTCACATGGAGAGAAAGTTACAGGTAGACAGAAAAATTAAAGCGAAGGATTGGTTCGATCATGAATGTAGACGAGCGCGATGTGAAGTACGAAGCTTGCTGAGAAGGTTTAGAAAAACGTTAGATGTAAAGATTAGAAAAAGACTTTGCATCGCGAGACGTGAATATAAAAATCTAAATAAAAGAAAGCAAAAAGATCGTAACGATTCGTTAGTAAATGAATTGGTAAATTCTGTAAAAAGTCAAAAGGATTTCTGGGACACAGTACACAAGATTTCGAAAAGAAAATCTCAGCCTTCAAATGATATATCTGTAAATGAATGGTTTGATCATTTCAAAACTGTCCTAGAAAAAGACGAAACAGAGATAACTGAAGATATCTCCGTTGAAGACAATGATGAGAATGTAACTGATAGGCCAATAACTAAAGAAGAAGTTTTACATGCCATTAGAAAACTTAAGAA
>CM065732.1:34880441-34882941 GCA_033310375.1 Conus canariensis
CATCCCTCACTCTACTCCTCACTCTACATCCCTCACTCTACATCCCTCATCCTCTTCGTCACAGCAAACTCTGGAACAGAAAGAAAAGTGGACA
Source organism: Conus canariensis (assembly GCA_033310375.1). NCBI lineage: Eukaryota > Metazoa > Mollusca > Gastropoda > Neogastropoda > Conidae > Conus > Conus canariensis. The sequence goes on from CM065732.1 coordinate 34,880,536, forward strand.
TCCCTCATCCTCTTCGTCACAGCAAACTCTGGAACAGAAAGAAAAGTGGACAGCACGAATCTGATCAATAGTACAAACACAGACCATCCTCAAGTCCAGACCCCCAAACCAGTCAGCAAATACAAGCCGTTGGAGACATTCGACCCGTGGGCTAAAAAAAAAAAAAAAAGGACCACTGATTGGTTGTCCTAGCTGTGCCGCCTGAGTCACGTTCCGTTAGTAAGGCCAAATGTCTTGTACTTTCTAACCCTGCAAGGTTCTATTTAAACATCCTTGGTTACATTATCTGTGTATTGACACAAATCAGGACTGCTGATAAACAAAGGCTGGATTTTGAATGCCAATGGGAAGTTGTGAGTAGGTGTGTTGCGATAGCCACAAGTCTTTGAAAACAACATATCAGTGGTATTTCATTCAGATTTTTTTTTGTCTGCTGACGCCTACCCAAACAGCTCCAATGTGAGGTTTTCTATGCGAACTTTAGTCCATTCATTATTCATGAGTATGATGAATACTTTTCATAGATTGAGCTGTCTGGTGAAGAGAATGTAAGGGATATGCACTGGAACAAACAAAGGGGAAAAAAGGAAAAACAGAACAAAGAATATAAATTAAAACGACTCTTGGTTAGTCTCCTAGCATTCCCTTTCCTCGAAGAAGAAGAAGAAGAAGAAGAAGAAGAAGAAGAAGAAGAAGAAACAGGAGCGAGGGAATATAGAGAAGATACAGAAAAAAATAATGCAGGTATGAAGAGCATCGGATTTTGTAATCAGCTATTAAAAGAACATAAAAATATGAACAAAAAAAAATTGCAAATGTACGTGACAGATTGGCCACACAGAGGATACACGCAGAGGGGAAATTGAGAGAGAAGGAAAAGAGGAAGAAGTAGCAAAGGAGGAGAAAGATGCAGATGAAGAAAAAGCAGGACTGGACGTTAAGGAAGAAGGGTGGTAGATCTTCCAGAATCTCCTTTAGAACTAAGCACAAGGAACAAGAAAAGACACGACAGGAGAAATAAAGGATGGGAGGAAGGAAAGAAGGAAGGAAGAAAGAAGAGAAAGGGGGAGGGGGAATGAAAGAACGGATGGACAAGAGGTGCAAACAAAGCTTTTACTAGCGATGAAAAAGCGCGGTGTTGGCTTATAACTATTAACATTGTCACATATGAAAACCTCTCCTATGAGACAAAAAACAACACACCATTCAGTTCTTATCTTCAGACTAAAAATATAGATAATATAGATTGATCAGAAAATAACAGAAGAAGAAGAAGAAGAAGAAGAAGAAGAAGAAGAAGCAGAAGAAGAACAAGAACAAGAACAAGAACGAGAACAAGACGAAGAAGAACAAGATGAAGACGAAGACGAAGACTTCTTTAAAAATACCACAAAGAATTTACCCCCCCCCCCCCCCCCCCCCCCCCCCCATCACAACATTAAGACAAAAAATATTGTCAAATGTTCAATCCTTTCTCATGGAAGTTTTACGTGAAGATATTAATGGCAGAGTCTTCACATCAAGTAAGCAGCTGACAAAACAAATTGTAGTCCTAAAGAAACAAAATAATAGCTCGAAATTGAAAATGAAATATGAATTTTAAGAAGCAAGATTATTCCGGATCTTGAAAAACAAAATAAATATAAAAAAACTGAATTAAATAGATGAACCAATCGACTTGTTGAATATACAAATCTAATTAAACCTGAAATCTGGTGGAGTTAAACAGTCATTATATTTTAAAAGAATCCAACCCAAAATTACATCTTCACATCAACCAAAAGAACTATTCCTAATGTTGTAAGTAGGATTTATACAGTTAAGAGAAAATGCATTCTAAGATCAGTCACGTGATGAACAATCACAGTACGCATTGAAGTACACGCGCGCAAGAGACAAGACAAGACAAGACAAGACAAAATTCTTTATTTATGAGGATAATAGATAAGCACTGACGTGCTTTTTTTTACATCCAGTCCTCGCCCTGAGTAGGGACTACACTATGCAGTGGAGAGAAGAGAGAGAAGAGAGAGAGAGAGAGAGAGAGAGAGAGAGAGAGACAGACAGACAGACAGACAGACAGACAGACACGACAGACAGACAGACACAGAAGAGACGAGAAACAGAATGAAAAGCAGGTAACCTAGACAACACACACACACACACACACACACACACACACACACACACACACACACACACACACACACACTCAAAGAAAACCTTAATAATAATAATAAATAATGTATAATACTTATATAGCGCATTTCTTGTTGTACAACTCAATGCGCTTACATCCACCATTTGCACTTATTCATACAATATTCATGCACACAGCAAAAAGAAAATACACAATGGCAGACGCACCTACATGCATAAACTGTCTCACCGAACTAGTTGTGGAGG
>CM065732.1:34887941-34892941 GCA_033310375.1 Conus canariensis
TGTCTGTACATATGTCTCTCTCTTCTCACTCTGACATGTGTGTGTGTGTTGTGTGTGTGTGTGTGTGTGTGTGTGGTGCGTGCGTGCGTGCGTGCGTGTGTGTGTGTGTGCGTGGTGCGTGCGTGCGTGCGTGCGTGCGTGCGTGCGTGTGAGTGTGTGTGTGTGTTTGTGCATGCGTGTCTGTCTGTCTGTCTCTATATTTGTCTGTGTGTTATAGTTTCCAGGGTTAGGAGTACACTTTCTGATTCAGAATCACATGGGTTATTATCAGCCATGTACACAGTGCATCACATGGGTTATTATCAGCCATGTACACAGGGCACTCGTGACTTCAGACAGACAAAAAAAAACCCACATTGCTTTCAAAAACATTTGCCATAAATGTGACTGCTCTGGCACAGGCACTGTCGAGGTGTTTGAAACGCATGCCAGAAATCTGACATCTCTTTTATATCTGCTGCTGCCGCTGCGTTTGTTGTGTTTCCAGTGCATTGGCACAGCAAAGTGGCGAAGGTGTAAACACTGTGGAGAGAGATGGGGGCAAAGGAAAATGCATGGTGCGTTAAAGGCAACACGAGAGAGAGAGAGAGAGAGAGAGAGAGAGAGAGAGAGAGCGAGAGAGAGAGAGAGAGACAGACAGACTGACAGAGAGACAAGCAGACAGACAGACGGACAGACAGACAAATAGACAGACAGATAGACGGAACTCAAAAGATAGAGAAAAGTATGAACTTCCTTCTCAGTCAGATTCTTCGGTGGAGTTCTAAGTAAACAAACAAAACAGAGACTTTGACGAAAGAGGGACAGGGTTCCAGTATATCTGGCCGGTTGTTTCAGTGAAAATAAATAGCGAAGATGTAGCAATACCAAACCACAGGAACAAAGTCACTCAAAGCACAGTTAGTTATAGAGCATCCTTGCCCCTCCTACTGCAACTGAGTTGACAAGGAGTTCCCATAACTGGAACAGCTGCAAGCAGGTGCGTTATTGAACTCTTCAATGGCTGACAGAAAAAAAATTAAAAGGGTCTGGAGGGTTGTGTTGTTGTTGTGTGCTTTCTTGCTCTTTCTTTCTTTTTTTTTTTTTTTGTTGTTGTTTACTTCCTTCTGTCAATTGATTCAAGGTGTCTCCTCGATGCTTCGTAAATTGTAGTTCCCGGTCGACATACTGAGGTGCATCCAGACTGTCACGTTTTTGTTCAACCGCAGGGCAAGGGAGAGAAACGTGGTCACTTTTTTAAGTATAAAAAAGGTAACTGACATGCACTTCTTTTGCAGAAAGGAGAGTCAAAATGAGAGAGAGAGAGAGAGAGAGAGAGAGAGAGGAGAGAGAGAGAGAGAGAGAGAGAGAGACTCAATTCAATTCAATTTTTTTTATTCAGATAAAGGCCTAGGCCCCTTACTGAAGGGGGAGGCACATGAACTGAACTAAACAATAAAAAGAATCCAATGACATAAACGAATACAACAATCAATAACCAAATAACATTTTTCTTGAAATATATTGAAAAATACCATTCTACGAGCTCACGATTTGCAGCCTGTTGAGAGCTTGGTAAATGTACATAGTTAAATCTTTTATTGTGGTCTCATTCCTAGTTGACATTAGCAAAGTTAATCTAAAAATACATGGAACCTTGTAGTATTTTGGCTGGATAAATTTTACCCTAAGATCACTCAGGGCAGGGCAGCAGAATAAAAAGTGTACTTCATCTTCTTTACCGATGTTACATAGACGGCAGGTAAGCATATTTTCATTTCTGACATATCTAAAACAATGACAAGCAATACCAGACACACCAAATCGAAACTTGGTCAATGCGCTCTTAATGTATTTATTCATTTTCAATTCAATATAAGGTTCTTTCAGATGAGTGGTTTTAAACAACCTGTACCAGAGAGAGAGAGAGAGAGAGAGAGAGAGAGAGAGAGAGAGAGAGAGAGAGAGAGAGAGAGAGACAGATAGACAGACAGACAGACAGAGAGACAGACAGATAGAGACAGAGAGACAGAGCGAGAGAGATAGAGAGAGAGGCAGACAGACAGAGAGACAGAGAGATAAACAGAAGACAGACAGACAGAGACAGGCTGGCAGACAGGTAAGCAGACAGACAAGCAGACATACACACACAGAGAGAGAGAGAGAGAGAGAGAGAGAGAGAGACAGACAGACAGACAGACAGATAGAGACAGAGAGACAGAGCGAGAGAGATAGAGAGAGAGGCAGACAGACAGAGAGACAGAGAGATAAACAGAAGACAGACAGACAGAGACAGGCTGGCAGACAGGTAAGCAGACAGACAAGCAGACATACAGACAGAGAGAGAGAGAGGAGAGAGAGAGAAGAGAGAGAGAGAGAGAGAGAGAGAGAGAGAGAGAGAGAGGATATATAAACTATCCCTTTTTCAGCGACAACACGTGCCAAAGGCCTTTGTTCACAGCCTCGCCCCTAACACACTTACCACATATTCTTTAGCAGCTTTGAGAGTTCAGGTAGCAGCAAGGTATTAGCCCCCCCAGGTAAACAGATAAGGCTTTACACAGGTGTAGCTTCAGCCAATGGCCCATGCTGCCAACATCTCTCCCACTGTCAGAACACATGCTTTCTTTGGCACTTCACCATACTACCAGGAAAGCCGTTCGTCTGAATTTGAGAGAGAGAGAGAGAGAGAAGAGAGAGAGAGAGAGAGAGAGAGAGAGAGAGAGAGAGAGGAGAGAGGAACAGGAAAGAGAGGAGAGGGACATGGAGAGAGAAGAGAAGAGAGAGAGAGAGAGATTTAAGGAATGGGGACAAGAAAGGACTGGGGGGGTGGGTAACATAAGGAGGGAGAAGATGGATGAGAAGGCAGAGATCCGAGAGACAAAAACACAAAAATAGGAGGGAAGTGAGGAAACAGTAGACGAGGAGGAGGTAAAGAGGACGGAGAGAGAGAGAAGGAGAGAGAGAGAGAGAGAGGAGAGAGAAGAGAGAGAGAGAGAGACAGAGACAGAGAAGACAGAGACAGAGAGAGACAGACAGAGAGAGACGAGAGGAGAAGAGAAGAGAGAGAGAGAGAGAGAGAGAGAGAGAAACTTTCATGATTCCATCTTTAAGCTCCTTTCTCTCTATTATTTCATTGCAATTTCTGTTCTCACTGCAAATCCTACAATACAACATACTGTCTTTCCTCACTCCCCCCCCACCTTAATCACTTAACTCCTCACCTACCCCTCCCTTCACTCTCCTCACACCCCACCTCCCTTCTCCTTTATACACAGTTGAACATCCAAGGGCAACACGTTTCTATCCAGTATACACGTACGACAGTCTCCATTCCCATTTGTCCAAACAGTTACAAGCAAAGGCAAGGAGTGGTCGAATGTGGCGGCCTAAACAACGAGGACGCTGATGGTTCTCCTTTCGCCACCCCTCTGTGTCAACGTTCCGAGATGAGTTGGTCCACGTGTGTGCTTGCTTACAAACCCGCGATGGTTTTCTTTGACTCCCGGCTGACTGGTGTCCGTTGCCAGGAGAGAGATCATGACTTGGTATTGAGAAAAAATGGATGTTTCTACTGTTTGGAACTTGGTGATTGCGTTGTGGTGTGTTGGAGGTGTGTGATCTGCTTGGTGATTGAGAATGTGTGATTCAGTGTGTGTGTGAATGAAATGACGGTACGTCGTTGCGTGTATGCGTGTGTGTGTGTGTGTGTGTGTGTGTGTGTGTGTGTGTGTGTGTGGTACTATCTGGTTGGTGCTTTGCACACGCGCATGTACATGCGGCTTTCAAGCAATATTACTGGGCCACTATCATTGAACGTATTCCATCTGACATCTACTCAAGCATATTGAATTTTTTTTTTTTTTTATTTTCGACATTAGAATATCTTGTCTGTTCAGCGTCCAAATAGCACTACTGAACACTTGTCACGGCTTGCACCATCCAGATTCCAGATTTTAAGTGATAGTATAGTAGTTACATAAAACAAGATGAAGAAAATGAAGAAAAGCAACAAACAACAATGCAACAACAAAAAACAAGAATAAGATAACAACAACAACAACAACAACAACAACATAACAATAATGATAATGATAATAATGATAATTGTAATAATATTGACGATGATGATGATGATGATGATGACAATCATGATGATGATTTTCCATTGTTATTCTTCTTCTTTTTAAACCGTTAATCTCTTATTAGCATTACTAGTTTTAGCACTATCAGCGCTAGTAATATCATTGCCATTTAATTCAGCATTATTAATTTCAGCAATAGCGTTATTTTATTATTATCAATAACACATTGCAGTAAAAGGCTTATTATTATTTTTTTTTTTTTTACTTTCTATAAGACTACGCGTTTGTACAAAAGACGACCACAAACTTAGTCACAAGATCTGTTTTCTTTTTCCTTTTAATGATCCCTATTTTTCATATACAGAACGTTCATAGGCTGTTTAAACAGCAACTGATCATTCTAATCGCGGCCACTTTTTAATTTTTTTATACTAATCCTGTTTGAAATATAAGGAGCTCCTCTTACTCACTGGGATCGGCCAATGAAGCTAATCATCAGAATTACATGTTTTGATGTAATCAGTTTTCTCCCACCAATGGTCTCGATGAGACTGAATACTCATGCGTCAGTAGACACTGTCACAAGCAAAAATAGAGAAGAATCAGCTGGACTACAAGAGGTGCATAGCTCCTTTGAAATCCAAAGTTAGAGGAGTTTGTTATCTTTCAGGTCTGTATTTCTCACTATTTTGTGGACAACATTCATTAACAGATGCTTTCATTCTTCGCAACCAGAAGAAGAACGTTTTGCACCCACAGTTAAATTTTGGTCATGAGAAATGTCCATATTCAATGATTCCCTTTATTTGTTTTTGTATTATATTTTCTCTCCTTTAACATTGAAAAAAAAATTAAAAGCAGACTTGCTATACAATTCTTTATGTCATTTCGCCTTTTCGTCAGTCGTTTTAAAAGGAAAGCCAACTTCTGTGCGCA
>CM065732.1:34895441-34897941 GCA_033310375.1 Conus canariensis
GGCGCATTCAGTTGCAACGCATCCATAATTCACGTACTTCAAGCGAATTGGCAAAGACCTACCATAGTTGAGACTGGCGCAGTTCTGAGCCCTTCGATGTGAGAACAGTGTGACCGAACTCAGAAAGTATCATTAGTGAGTGGGTCTGAATAATTTTTGTTGTATGAGGGTTTGTGTGTTTAGGTTTGTTTTCTTTCTTTCTCTTCTCAAAGTGAATTATTCTTAGGGGGCTGTTAAACACCCTGGAAACTGCAGCTCACATTCAATAGAAAGAACGTGCACCTGGATTATCACAAATATTTTAATACTAAGAAAAAAAATCAAAGTACCACGTAAAACAATCAAGCTCTACGCATAAATGATGTACTTTTTTTTCTCTTTCATACAAGAAGAGAAGTAAGGGGAGGGGGGGGGTACAGAACAAATAGAGATAGAGAGGGGGGGGGGGGGCAGAGACAAAAACAGAGATAGAGAGAGACAGAGACACAGAGAGGAGATAGAGGGAGGGAGGAAGGAGGGGAGGGAGGGAGGGAGTATGAAAGGGAGAGACTGACTGACTGACTGACTGACTGGCAGACAGGCAGAAGGCTTTCCATAACATTTTGATGGAATTAATTCAGTTTTAATGTTCCTTAGGGCTGGATAGAAAAAAAGAAATAAATTTCATTTTCTTGAAACTCTCTGCAAGGTGGAAACAGTAACACATTGTTATCAACAATGGTCTTTGTATATAAACTGATGAACAAACTACTTCTGATACTCCAAGTCTGAATTTGATCATGATTATGCGTCGTCCTTTTCGTAAGTTATATACAGTTTCAAATCACGAGAATTGCAAACATGTCCATAGAAATCATGTTTCATATGAAAATACCATATTTACTAAGTGCGGTCAATCAATCAGTGACGAAAACAACATAAACAAACTGCTCAACATTTCCAACGACTTGATTTGATAATACAGGACCAAACCCGTATTTAAAAAAAAAAGAAGAAGAAACACATACGTACCTAACTGACCCAACTGTTTTTCCCTCGAGCAACGAGACCATAAATTATAAAGTGTTATAACCTTTGCCTAGAAATCTGTGCTTCTCCAGAGAGAGAGAGAGAGAGAGAGAGAGAGAGAGACAAGACAAGACAAGACAAGACAAGACAAATGTTTTATTGTCATAGCATTACAGCCTTAAGACAAAGGGGTGAACATGAACAATTGTATACACATATCAATATTATTTACTGATTTCACACATGCATAAACATACACGCACACACAAACACGCGCGCGCCACAAACAGCACACACACACACACACACACACACACACACACACACACACACACACACACACACACACACACACACACACACACACACACACACGCACACACACACACACACACACACACACACACACACATTGATACAGGATCATCTTGAATAGTTATTTTTTTTAAGTTAAATGTTATCGCACATTAATTCTGACTTACTCTTTCTTATCTTCATTGCCAGTGCTATAAATTTAGCAACAGATTTAATAACAGTTTCATTACTACTGGAAAGGACTTTTATAACTTTGTTCTGATCGGGAATGTTGGGGAAGGATTCCAGTATGGCACATTTTTTACAGATATCATCATAAGTGGTACAGTAAAATAAAACATGAGTTTCATTTTCGAATCCATTTCCACATGATGGGCAATTAATATTTGTTTGGTCATTTCGGAACCACTGAATACAGTTTTTAAGGCCACAAACTCTGAGTCGAAATCTTGAGAAGCTGTCTCTATGCCACTTATTAGTAACACATGACAAATATTTTTCAGACTCAAAGACATTTTGAAAGAATGAAACCATCTATATTTATCATTATCCTCCAACTCAGAATGCCAGTTCTGTTTAAAGCAGGAAATAAGCGTATCTTTCAACTCTAGAATAAAAGCAGATTCACACCCAACACCTTGACTCAACCAAACTATGCCATACCCATTTTCCGTCAAAACTGTTTGTACTTTTGATGCCCAATTAAAGTGACCAGATTCATGCTGCCTTAACAGCATTTCATAAGCCTGTCTACATATTCTTGACATGGGCAGTGACACGAGTTTTAACCAGTATTTGATACACTTTATTGATGTCCTAAGATACAGTGGGTATCTTCCGGTTTCCCCAAACACCAGATTGTTAGAAGCATGCAGGGGGACATTTAGGAATCTTTTTATAGCAAAGGTGTGTACAGTTTCGATTTGTCTACAATCATTTTCTAGACCCCAGACTTCAGCTGCATATGTTAAGATAGGTTCAATTTGCGAATCAAAGAGTTTCCAGAACAAACGTGCATCTATTGATCTCAGTTTTTTCAGAGACTTTGTGATTTCTATAACTCCTTTTTTCCTTTTCTACAGGGTTCCGACAGAGCAGAACTTACACTTAATTTTGTCGTAAAGAGCATGCCCAAGTATTTATAAGAGTTCGTTACTTTAACCACTTCATTCCCACA
>CM065732.1:34905441-34907941 GCA_033310375.1 Conus canariensis
TGCCTGACATCTGACATTTCTTGGGTGTCTGCTACTGGTGCCACGTTTGTTGTGTTTACAGTGCATTGGAAATGTAGAGCGACCAGGCTGCAGGTATAATGGAGAGAGATGTGTGCAAGACAAGCGTGGCAAATGCTGAGGGCGGAGAAGATATATATTGATGGAGAGGAGGGATAAGACAGGAAGAGTGAGGATGTGTATGAGCGAGCAAACAGAAGAGAGAGAGAGAGAGAAGAGAGAGAGAGAGAGAGAGAGAGAGAGAGAGAGAGAAAACAGACAGACAGACAGCCAGACAGACAGACAGCGAGACAGACAGACAGACGCACAAACAGATTGAAATACATACAGAAGACAGAGAAAAGTGTGACTTGCCTCTGTTCTAATTATTCAATGGACATCTAAGTAAAAAAAAACACACACCACCCAGAAACACTTTCTTTTGCTTTCCTATCTTCTGTGCCTCAGTGGCATGCACCCACGCCACCCTCATTCCGACCGCTCGTCCACAGAGGCAGGCCGGCCCGGCGTGCCAAAGCCTCATCAGCACCGGCAATCAACAGGGAGCTGTCAACGTCAAAATGTCCAGAGGCCGCTCACGGTTGAGACACTGCACTGCTACTGAGTCGCTCCTGTGTTGGTCAGTGGTGCCTGTTCTGATCCAACATACGTAGGAACACAACCTGCTAAGCCATCCACTGACCGTAACAATTTTTTTTACTGCGGAGCCGGCGTGAGTGAACTCTCCTCCGGAGGATGCCACTACGTCCGTCCAGCGACAGCCCCCATGAATTTGCCAACACCTGTGACACCAACAGAATCGAACCAAGACCATAGACGCGGAAGGGACATCGAAACTGAGGTCAACATGAGAGCAGGGCATGGAGGGCCACAGAATTTGATTGGTGAGGATGAAGATGATTTGGTGGAAGGATTGGTAAGGCTGATTGGTGAGGATGAAGATGATAAAGGTGATGCTACAGACTCCATTCAAGTCTGAGACAGCATGAGAGGGCTGTAATCTACGCTTACTTTCATAACGTATTCTGGCATCAACCAGTCCCGAGAGATACAGACGCCTGCAGTGTTTGTCAATAAATTTGAGCAACACTCTCAGGGACGCTTCCATTAAGTGGATAAAACTCGACTGTGTTGTCCCGGTCTTCCCATTTCAGCCCGTAGCAAATCAACTCTGGGTAGGAGCCGGTCTGGGCAGGAAAAACGCCACAAACAAAATATTCTTAGTTAAAGATGTTATCAATGAAGATGGAAGTTTTCTCGATTAAATTTTTTTTTCCGAAAAATATTTCATCACGGTAAATTACCTAGAGCACATGGGATGCATATCATCAATAACAAGGTATCTAAGGATGCGCGAATATTAAAGTAACGAACAATAACAGTAATCTAAGAACAAAAGCATCTGCAAATAATACCAAGCGTGAAAAAGGGATCAGACCTCCTTTTTCCAGCACTTTCCTCGAAAAAATTACAACATTTGATATAAGCTCCTCTGCAAAATGGGAAAATAAATTAAGATGTGTAATAGACTGGAAAAAACCCAATGAAACAAATTAGAAAGAAATGAACTACAATGGTTCCCAATAAGAATTTGTCACAATATTCTGGTTACAAACTGTATCTTAAACACGATGGCAATTCTTCCCAGTGATCTGTGTGCATTTTGCGAAGCTGACACTGATTCAGTTCAACACTTATGTGGCAGCGTCAGTTTGCAAAACATTTCTGGGGGAGCTAGCAAAAAAAACAAAACAAAGAAACAGAAAAATGTGAACATTGCAGCAGAATGGAAAAAAATGAAGCTGGTTTTATTTGGAAATGATGAACACACAGAAACTGATGAAGTTTTTGAATACATTATTTTATGGGCAAAACATTATACATACAGATGTGAAATAAACAAAATAAGACCTACTGTCAAACACTTTTGGAGATAATTAATAGTATATATGGGTTGAAGAATGTATCCATTGTTCAGAAATGAAGTACATGGACTTTGATAGAAAATGGTATCCCTATGAAAATCTTGTTGATGTGTCTTATGGAATGAGTTAGACGAGGAAGGAAAAAGAGAGTGAGCAATAAGTGGTCGATGGTAATAAGTAGCTAATGAAATTTACGAAAATGTTTCTATGTATGTGAAAAAACATCCAGCTAACCAGTGTACCTTATTGGGTCAGATATACTGGATGTATGAATTCGTCGAGTGTTTCGTGGACGAGAAAAGGTTGTACGTTTCTGACTTTTTCCTTTCCCTTCATTCTTCCTAGATTATTGAATGGAACTGTCTGATTTTTTTGTTTATGTGGATATATCTGTGTTACCCCTCCCCCCCCCCTCCCACACACACACACACTTCCCGATTTAGTGTACTCATCTGTATTATGTCAAAAAACTAACAAAAAACAAAGAAAAGGCTCTGAAGGAAAGTGAAACCACGACCACCCAGCCGGGAGTCCACGACATTGGTACAAATCAGAAA
>CM065732.1:34925441-34930441 GCA_033310375.1 Conus canariensis
AGATGGTTTGATGAAGAATGTGCTCAAGCTAAAAAAGAAACTCGCCAAAAACTCATGATCTTTAGATCAACACGGAAAATAGAAGAAAGGAAGGAATATGTACGATCAAGAAAGAAATACAAACACATGCTAAAAAGAAAAGCAAGAGCTTTTAAGCGCAAAAAGACTGAACAGCTTGAAAACAACATTAAGAATTCCTCCGTGTTTTGGAAAGAGTTAAGAAACATGGGCCACGGAGAGCAAAGAAATATTAACAGTGATAACATTAATATTAATGAATGGTGTAGTCACTTTAAAAATGTGTTTAAAAGTCATGAAACTGAGGCTTATGAAAGTTATGTTATGGAGCTAGATATCACAGAGGATTCTGACCATATTCTTAATGAGGATATCAGGAAGGATGAAGTAGAGAGAGCCATCACGAAACTGAAGCCAGGTAAATCATGTGGGATTGATGGTGTGTCCGCCGAGATGTTGAAAGCAGGAGCTCATAACGTCACCAAGTTCCTTGTTAAATTGTTCAGTGTCTTGTTTAGTAAAGGTGTGTATCCAAAAGAATGGGCTAAAGCAATCATAATACCCATTCATAAAAAAGGAGATAGAAACCAAGCAAACAATTATAGAGGTGTTTCACTTATTAGTACAATCAGTAAATGCTATTCCTCAATTTTAAATGCAAGGTTATTCAGATGGTTGGAAGAAAATAAAATGATTTCAGAGAGTCAAACAGGATTTCGTAAGAATTACTCTACTGTGGATCAGATCTTCAATCTTCACTCTATTGTTCAGAAGTGTATGAGCAAAAAAGGCCAGAAATTATATGTTGCTTATGTTGACTTTCAAAAGGCCTTTGATTCTGTGCGCCACGACAAGCTTCTTGAATGTTTGAGGAATCAAGGTATCAGAGGAAAGTTTTTTAGTTCGTTACATGCCATGTATTCTTCCCTGTTATCGTGTGTCAGAGCTAACTTTGATTATTCTGATTTTTTTCAATGTCCAATTGGTGTCCGACAAGGTTGTGTATTAAGCCCTACCTTATTTTCAGTTTTCATAAATCAGTTAGCAGAGTACATGTCTGAAAGAGGAAGACACGGAGTTCACTTGATGCCAGATATTATGGAACTGTTTATTCTACTTTTTGCCGACGATGTGGTTTTAATTTCAACGACACCCGTAGGTTTACAAAATCAATTGAACTGTTTAAAATCATGCTGCGACAATATGGCACTAATGTAAACAAAGACAAAACAAAAATAATGGTATTTAGAAAAGGTGGTTTTCTGGCAAAACACGAGCAATGGTTTTATGATGGAGCACAACTAGAAGTTGTAAACAGTTACTGCTATCTGGGTTACAATTTTTCTACAAAACTGAGTCACAAAAAAGGTACAGACCATTTAGCAACCAAGGGGAAAAAAGCAGTTTTCTTTCTGAATAAAGCTTTCAACAAATACAAGGAAATGACTACCAAAACATATTTTACGATATTTGATGCAAAAATAAAATCAATATTATTGTATTCGTCTGAAATATGGGGATATCAGAGACTCGATAGCTTAGAAAAGGTCCACCTAATGGCATGTAAAAGATTTTTAGGGGTCCCTAGTCGAACACCAAACAAGATGGTATATGGAGACTTAGGTAGATATCCTATATTTGTTACTTCCTATGTTAACTGTGTCAGATACTGGATACGACTGTTGGATATGGAACAATACAGAATTCCCAAACAAGCTTACAGAATGCTTCTTTCTTTAGATACAGAGGGGAAAGACTGTTGGGTGAGTAAGATAAGACACATTTTATGTGAAACAGGATTCTCTTATGTATGGCTTTGCCAGTCGGTTGGTAACGCCAGTGCATTTGTAAAAATATTCAGACAAAGACTCATTGATATGTTCATTCAAGAATGGTCGGGTACTATTCGAGATAAGGACAGGTATGAATCATACAGGTCTTTCAAAACTATCTTCGAAAAAGAAAAATACATTTCGTTTATGGACACGTATTGTTTTAGAGTAGCTATGTCACAAATTCGATTCGGGACACTTCCTCTAAATAATAATTTGCATAGATTTAGCAACTGTCCATCTGACCGAAACTGTGGTATGTGCTTCAAAAATTGAGGATGAAAATCACTTCATATTTGAATGTCCTTTATACACTGATCTCAGAAAGAAGTTCTTACAACAAATCTCAGCAATGCCTTTGCAGTCGTTACTCCGAGCAGTGAGAAGGATAGATTGTCAAAACCTAACCAAGTATATTTTCCATGCTATTAATATGCGAAAACAGTTTCTCGAAGCTGACCACGTAAACGATAATAAATGAGTTGTGTGTATATTTTGTTACTAATGGAGCTATTAGTTTTTTTGCCTGATTTTTGTTTTTGATCACCCCTGTCCCCCACGCCTCCATTCTCCTTTTCCATCTCCCCGCCATCCCTCTTTTTGTGTTTGTATTATGGCCTATGGCTGATGTACAATAAACACTCGGACTCGGACTCGGACTCGGACTCTCTCTCTCTCTCTCAGGAGAAAGGGGATGGGGATGGGGGGGGGGGGGTACACAACTGTACTCCATCAATCAAATGTGACTTCTCTGAAATGGGCACCTTCGTGCTGTTTGAAATGCATGTCTGAAATCTGACATCTCTCGGGTGTCTGCCGCTGCAGCTTCGTGTGGTGTGTATACAGTAAACAGCGGAGTTGAAATTGTGCAGATATAGTGAAGAGAGATGCGAGCAAAGGTATACATGATATAGACAAAGCAAGACTGAAAAATACTGAGAGTGGAGTTGAAACATGGCAAAGAAGAGAAGGGATGGAATGGAAATAGACTGAAGAAATACGCATGAGAGAGAGAGAGAGAGAGAGAGAGAGAGAGAGAGAGAGAGAGAGAGAGAGAGAGAGAGAGAGAGAGATTTTAGTGCTTCTATAATCACCACAGTTCTATGTTCACTCCTCTGCCCTTTGCACACTTATCTATCAATGATTCTCCAGCTCCTCTAAGAGTTCAGACTTCAAGAGGCTATTGTCTCTTAAGTACACAAACAATGGTTTACACAGGTGTTGCTTCAGGCAATGACCCGTTCTACTAACATCTCACCGACTGTCAGCACACGCACTTTCTTTTGTCCCTCACCATGCTTTGTGGTCTGAATCTTACCTGTCTAGTCCAGAGAGGCCTGTGATGTGCTCGAAGAGGGAAGGAGTAGGAATGGAGAGAGCGAGCGAGCGAACGAGAGAGAGAGAAGGAGAGAGAGAGAGAGAGAGAGGGAGAGAGAGACAGACAGACAGACAGAGAGAGAGGGAGAGAGAGCGAGAGAGAGAGAGAGAGACAGACAACAGACAGACAGACAGACAGACAGACAGACAGACAGACAGAAAGAGTGAGGCCACAGAAAACTATTCAGCTCTAGATGATTTGAGAAAAGGGGAAAGAGAGCAGAGAAGACTGGCGGTGGTGTTGATGATGGATGCTCCTGCCATCATCCCAGGTGCTGCCAAGAGATGATCAGTTTTCTTTCTGGCCTTCTCCCTTCTATCCTGTATCCATCCAACGGCATTTGTCTTATGCAGAGCAAATACAATGCAATACAAACCAATTACAGGTGGACAGGTCTTCGTGTATTTGGTAATTTCATTGATAACAGACATTCCTTTTCCTTCAAGTTGTGTTGTTCAAGGAGCAAGGCTGAATAATAACAAAGATGGAGAAGAACAAGAAGAACAACAACAAGGAGACAGAGAGAAGAAGAAGAGGACTAGAGAATCAGCCAGTGGAGAGAGAGTGGGATGATCAGGACGGGTGGGGGAAGGATGGAAGAGAGAGAGAGAGAGAGGAGAGAGAGAGAGAGAGAGAGAGAGGGAGAGGAGAGAAGAGAGGGAGAGAGAGAGAGAGAGAGAGAGAGAGAGAGAGAGAGAGAGAGAGCAAACAGAGATTGAGTCAGAGACAGAGACAGACAGAGACAGTCAGACAAATCAACAGACAGACTGACAGAGACAAAACGAACTTGTCTGCACATCAACCATTAACCGTGAACAAACAAACCACTATCTTTGGGTGAGAAGGAGAGCAACGCAGCTTCAACTCATCTGGCCACTAGTGGCAATGATACCATCAAAGGCGAGACAACATCGGAACGGCAGAAACAGTTTAACTCAAAGCGAGTGCAGTTGCAACGCATTCTTTCCCCGCCTACTTCAGCCACAAGCAGTTCACGTAACTGTAGCAGGTGCAAACATGAGCCGTTAGATGTAAGTGCCAAGGGACTGAACTGATTCACCATCTTCAGTAAGGATGGGGGTGTGCTGTTTGTTTCTTTGTTTTTGTATGTCTTTTTTTCCCTTTTGTTCTTTCCCTCTGCCTCACATGTCTGTCTGTCTGTCTTCTGTGTTCAAAGCAGATTATTCAAAAGTGCATCTAAGCGCTCGGTGAACGATGATTCTAATCTATCTATCTACCTGTGTATGTATGTATGTATGTATGTATGTATGTATGTATGTATGTATGTATGTATCTGTCTACCTCTCCATCCGTCCGTCTGTCCGTCCATCTGTCTCTCTCTCTCTCTCCCTCTCTCTCCCTCTCTCTCTCTCTCTCTCTCTCTTTGAACAATAAAGTAGTGGGGGAAAACAAGTGCAGGTTAACAATTCTTCCATCATTATAGTAATGACTTAGCAAAGATTTGAAATTAAAAAAGGTGGTTGAAGATGAAGAAAATGTATATTATAAATATGAAAACCCTTCACTAGCTGCATGAGGGAACCGTCGCAATCCCTCTCGAAGGCAGATCTATATGTATCACCTGTATATATATATATATATATATATATATATATATATATATATATGTATATATATATATATGTATGTATATATTATATCCAAGGAAACTTAACAACCTAGAATTTGATAGCATCAATCAATTTGTATAATTCATGAATTGGTGAATAAGGGTGTGTTGTTGCTGATTTTTTTCTTTGTATTCAGGATAG
>CM065732.1:34937941-34942941 GCA_033310375.1 Conus canariensis
TCTGTCTGTCTGTCTGCCTGTCTGTCTGCCTGTCTGTCTGATTGTCTGTCTGTCTGTCTGTCTCTGTCTCTGTCTCTCTCTCTGTCTCTCTTCTCTCTCTCCCTGTCTCTCTCCGTCTCATTATTCGTGTCTCCAAGTCCCCACCCACCTCTCTCTTTGTGTCGCACTCCGTCCCTCCCCCTCTCCCACACTCTCTTCCTCAAGTTATATTGTGCATTCTGTTATTCTAAATTGCTATGTATTCATTGTTGATTATGAGTTTATATGCAGTTCTATGCAATGATTTCTTCCATGTATTTATTGTTTGAGGGCTGGATGAAAAACAAAAAAAGTCACTGACTGGTGCTTATTCTTTTCCCTCATTAAACAACATTTCGTTCGTTCCTTCGTTCGTTCGTTCTCTGCATGTATGTCTTTGTCTCTGACTCCGTGTGTGTGTGTGTGTGTGTGTGTGTGTGTGTGTGTGTGTGTGTGTGTGTGTGTGTTTCCCTCGCGCACCTGCGCACGTGTGTGTGTGTGTGTGTGTGTGTGTGTGTGTGTGTGTGTGTGTGTGTGTGTGTGTGTGTGTTACTCATTGTCTTCTGCTTGTGTGCGTGTGAGTGTCTATATAATGTGCTACTCTACTCTATGTTAGTACAGCGCATGTTCTTTGGTTCATGAGTATGGCTAGTAACGCGCGCGCCCGCGTGCGCGCACGCACACATACACATACACACACACGCACGCACGCACGCGCGCACGCACGCACGCACACACGCACACACACAAACACATAGCAACCATCCGCCTCTGTGTACTACCCGTGAATGTCAAACATCTGAAAATACACAGGGCATGAAATCATGCGAGGCAGAGGCTTGGCAAAATAACTGCAGTTTT
The DNA here is from genome assembly GCA_033310375.1 of Conus canariensis. Lineage (NCBI taxonomy): Eukaryota > Metazoa > Mollusca > Gastropoda > Neogastropoda > Conidae > Conus > Conus canariensis. The sequence goes on from CM065732.1 coordinate 34,938,821, forward strand.
TTCAACAGGTGCACCCAGCAACCCGACTCACATCAGCAGCGTATGAGTGAACCTGTCAGATAAAAAGCAGGTTTGCTGTTCGGAGAGAAAGATAAGGGATCGGTTCTGTTCTGCCTTGCTGAAGATACCAGTCAGAGCCCATTCTTAGCCACCCCTTTCTGACCTTCCCTATTACATCTACAGCCTTCTAACGCCCATTGCCACCCTTCTCTCTCTCTCTCTCTCTCTCTCTCTCTCTCTCTCTCTCTCTCTCTCTCTCTCTCTCTCTCTCTCATTGTCTTCTGCTTGTGTGCGTTTGAGTGACTACATAATTTGCTGCTAAAGTCTGTGTTACTATACCGTGTATTGTATATTGAGTATGCCTAGTGACGTACTCACACACACTCACTCACTCTCTCTCTCTCTCTCTCTCTCTCTCTCTCTCTCACACACACACACACACACACACACACACACACACACACACACACACACAGGACGGACGGACAGACAGACAGACAGAGAGAAATACACACACATACAGAGAGAGACAGACAGACACAGACAGACACACTGACAGACAGACAGACAGACAGACAGACAGACAGATGTACCTGATGAAGAGGGATAACAATCAGAAGAGAGGTTAGGGGAAGAGATTGCAGGATGGTGTAGGTCCACAGAAGGTGGATCAGATGTATGTTTTCAAGGCCAGGGAAAAGCAGGTGATGGACATTACGTATGTATGGAAACGTGCAGAGTGGGTGAGTATATTGATGAATGTCTCCCTTACTATTTTCAATGCTCACTTTTTTGAGAATATCCTCTATGTTTCTGTTTGATTTCTCATTTTGTGTGTGTGTGTGTGTGTGTGTGTGTGTGTGTGTGTGTGTGTGTGTGTGTGTGTGTGTGTGTGTGTGTTTGTCAGTACAACACTATGTTAATCTGACAGTAAATGGTTTCAGTCAGTCAGTCAGTGTGTGTGTGTGTGCTCTGTCTGTCAGCCTCTGTCTGTCTCTCTGTCTGTCTCTTACTTTCGCACTCAATATTTGTCATTTGCGTGCTAATATGTAGGATTATGTGCTCTCTCTGTGTCTCTCTGTGCCTCTCTCTGTCTGTCTCTCTCTTCTTTTTTTGCTGCACACACACACACACACACACACACACACACACACACACACACACACACACACACACACACGTACGCATGCATGCACACACGCACGAACGCACGCATGCACGCGCACGCATACACACACACACACACACACACGCACACACACACACAACACACACACACACACACACACACACACACACGCACACACACACATACACACACGTGTGTATCTGATCATTTTCTAATCATTTCTTCATTGTTTCTACACCCCCATTTTTTCCCTTTTCCGAAGTCAGGCAGAGATGCATATCTCACAGTAATACACTCACAATGAATTCAATAGAAATTGAGTGACCAGAGCGTCGACAAAACTGAAAATGCAACTTTTGCATACGTGAATCACTGATACTTCTCGTGGGATGCACCACCTATGTAACACGTTTCCTTCTGATCTGTACAAAGGGGAGGGAGGAGGACAGTTGTGCTGACCCAGCTGTGCTTCATCACTCAAACGTGACCATCTTTGGCGCAGGTACCTTCATGCTGTTTGAAATGAACGCGTGAGATCTGACATCTCCTGGGCGTCTGCTGCTGTTACTGCGTCGTGTGTTGTTGTGTGTATTATAATACAATGAGCTGAGGTAGTGCAGCTACAGTGGAGAGAGACGTGGGCAACAAAAACATGCATGCGTGGTGCGTGTGAGGCGAGACTGAAAGATTCTGAGGATGGTCAAGGAATACAATGTCAAGGGAGAGAAGGGATGAGAAGGAATTAGAGAGAGAAAGTGGGTGAGGGAAATGTGTACAAGAGAGAGAGAGAGAGAGAGAGAGAGAGAGAGAGAGAGAGAGAGAGAAGAGAGAGAGAGAGAATGGGGTGAAGGCGGTGGGGCAAATATTTTGGTGCGATTATCATCCCCGCATGTCGTTGTTCATTCCCCTTCCCTCTACCTGTTCATGTATCGGCGGGGTTTTTTTTTTCTCCTAGCTCCTACCAGTGTTCAATTAACATCAAGTAAGCAGCCCTAAGGCAAAAAGATAAGGTCTTACACTGGTACTGCTTCATCTAATGATCCATGCTACCAACATGTCACCGACCATCATAACATGTACTTTCTTTTGCCCAGTACCATACCTGTAGAGAAGGGAGAAGGACCGGCAGTGATGCTGTGGGATAATCCCAGAATCAGCAGAGGTGATTGTTTTCCTTTCTAGCCTTCCCGTGTTTTGTCCTGCCTATTCCAGCGATCCATTTTTTTTGGGACTGTACCAATAAGTAGCAGAGGAAAGTGAAGGCAAACAATACCTCTGTCCATGACAAAGAGTTTGCAAATATTTCCATTGTAAAAAAGTGACGTTGAAATAGAGAAGAGAACCTTACAATGTAAAACAAACATAAATAAATAACGAATAAGGAAAGAAAGAAAGAAAGAAACAGATAAATAAGTAAATGAATAAATAAATAGGTAACTAAAGCGTTCACAGGCAGGAGACCTGGACCTACAAATCGTGGCATGTGAGCAGAGCCATTTACTGCACCAAACTGGACCCAAATTTCATTTGGGTCAACTATTTACCACACCTTACAGCAAGACCAGTATATGTAGGCCCTACACTTAGCGGCGCGCAACAAATGAGACATCGGAGTGAAACTGACAGTGGAACAATTGTACTTCATCGCAAATGGCCCCTTGATGACACACTGACGAAACGATCTTCTCGCTATGCCGAAGTCCTCATCTGTATTCATAGTCGGGAAAAGAAGAGTCTGACGACAACCAAGGGAAATTACTCTATAGGGAAGGGCAGTCCAGCAGACGGCTCGTGTGTCGTCTACATAGTGAAACCACAGATTGATAAAGTCGTGCCGAAGCAGTGTCGTCTGTGGGATTGGGCAGAGACGGAAGAAAGGAACATTTGCAGTCGCCTCGTGATTTGCGGCGACCTCCAATTTTTCAGAACATTATAATTTGCGTTTCAAAACGGAGTGACTGAGGGCGGAAAATGAAGCAAAATTTAGAAAGAGAGGGGGTTAATTACCACCAAGGACATGGACAAACAAAGTACAGGAGAAGACACAATGCATTTTGACTTCATGGGTCTTCTTCAGGCAAAAACAAATAACGTTTAGGATAGTGAAAACGAAGGACGAGAAACCGCTTATCTTCTCGTATTCGCGCACGATTGTCCTTGGTGGCAACTAACCCCTCTCTTTCTAAAAATTATAATTTGCATTAACGACATCATCACATCAAATCTAGGAGGTAAGTATAACAAAAAAATGTACTATTGTAAACAAAATGATCAGTTTAATCATTTTGAAATGATGAAAGCCTGTAGAAAAAGTGTTACCAATGTGCAAAGAGATTATGAAGAGCAAGTGTATATAAAATTTCAAACAAAAATGATGGCATTGATTTCTGACCAGTAATCGTCTGTGTGTGTGTGTGTGTGTGTGTGTGTGTGTGTGTGTGTGTGTGTGTGTGTGCGTGCGTGCGTGCGTGCGTGCGTGCGCGCGTGCGCGCGTGTGTGCGCGTGAGTGCGTGCGTGCGTGTGTGTGTATGTGTGTGTGTGTGTGTGTGTGTGTGTGTGTGTGTGTGTGTGTGTGTGTGTGTGTGTGTGCATTTCCCCCCAACCCCAGTTAATTTTCATTGTTCAGATATATGCAGCAACGCTCAACACAGAGTAATGTGCACAATAATTTAATGAAACATTGAGTAACCAGATGCAGGACAAAACCGATACTTAAACGTTTGTGTAACCGAATTATTAGCATGCCACTTCACATGCACGCCTAGTCCTGTACCCTGGTTTCCCATCAGATCTCTCCCACAAGGAGGAGAAGGAGAACAGTGACGCTGCCAACACTGTGCCCCACTATTCAAATGTAACTACTCTGGCACCGACACCTTCGTGCTGTCTGAAATGAATGCCTGAAATCTGACATCACTTGGGGTGAATGTTGATGCTGCTGCGTCTTATGTGTTTATAGTACATTATAACAGTGGTGCTTGGAACGTTCGGA
>CM065732.1:34947941-34950441 GCA_033310375.1 Conus canariensis
CTCTCTCTCTCTCTCTCTCTCTCTCTCTCTCTCTCTCTCTCTCTCTCATATATATATATATAATTTATTATGTATACATTATGTATACATGAATCCCTTCTAAGGGGTAAAAGCCTGCAACTGAATAATGCTAACGTACGAACAGGTCATAAAAAGAATGCAAATGTAAAATAAAATAGTTGCGCGCGCGCCCGTTCCAAGCACCACTGTTGTAATGTGCTATAAACTCAGAAGACGCAGCAGCATCAACATTCATACAAATGAAAACATAATTGAAAATAAAGCTTAAATCAGTGAACATGAACAACATAAACAATGTTTGCTTAAAAAATACTGAAATCTCATACTAATGTACCAATAGGACTGCGAAGTAAGTGTGTGTGGTGTGTGTGTGTGTGTGTGTGTGTGTGTGTGTGTGTGTGTGTGTGTGTGTGTGTGTGTGCATCATACCATGTAATGCGTCTATCATTCTTAATTTGTCCCCTGTTAATTCTATTCTTCTGATGACATGTAGAAACCACATGTCACTGAGAAACACACACAGATATTTAGTGACAAAATCAATACTTCAATTTTTTTGCATGACTGATTTATTCATAATCTACCTCAAACGTATAGGCTACCCAACCCTGCATTTACGTTTTCCCATCTGAGGACGATGAGAACAACAGTGGTGTTGACACAGCTGTGTTCCATCACTCATATGTAACTACACTGGCACAGGCACCTTCATGCTGTGTGAAATGTATGCCTGAAATCTGACATCTCTGGGGTGTCTGCTGACGTTGCTGTGTGTACTGTGTATACAATACACTGGGAAAGTGGGTTGAGAAAGTTAGGATATAGTAGAAATTCTGTTGGCATAGGTATGCATAGTGAATAGCATGCAGGACTGGGAGCTACAGAGGATAGAAAACATGCCTATCAATTGCAAGAGGTGATGAGGAAGACATTGGAGAGGAAAAGTGGATAAACAAGCGTGGAACAGAGAGAGAGGAGAGAGAGAGAGAGAGAGAGAGAGAGAGAGAGAGAGAGAGAGAGAGGAGAGAGAGAGAGAGAGAGAGTATTTTTTTGTGCATTTAAAACCGCAAAAGTTCGCTGTCTGCTCCGCTGCCCCTTTCACACTTATTTCTCAATGACTGCAATTGCTCTCAGGGTTCAGGTAGCAGGAATGTATTAGCCCCCAGGTAAACAGATCAGTCTTACACGGGTGTCTCTTCCTCTAATAACCCGTGCTGCCAGCATCTGGGCGACTGTCAGAACACTTTCCATTGGCATCTTACCATGTCTGTGGAGGCGAAGTGAGGAGGGAGAGAGGGAGGGATGAGTATGGTGTTGATGGATGTTGCTGGCATCATCCTGGATGCTATTAAGAGGCGACTAGTTTTCTTCTAGGCCTTTCCCTGTCTGCCCTCTATCTATCAACTATCCTCGGCTTGTGCTGAACTAGCACGTAGCAGGGGAAAAGTGCAGGCAAACAATGTCTATGTCATGTGTCTTTTTGACGATGCGTTTGCGAAGATTTCTACTGAAAATATATACATAAATGAATGCCAAATGCAGAAGGAAACATTTCAACATAAATATCAAACAGTTCGAAAACAGTATATTAGGACCGTCTGATGATGTCATGTGAGCAGAACTATTCTTTTCCCATAATCTAGAGTTAATTTGGTTGTCCTGTCTTTTTTGCATAAAATCAGCCTGGTTGTGCTAGCCAAAACTTCTGCTGGCTGTAAACAGTTTGCCTCTCCAACTTTGCACTGTACAACATGCATTGGCGTGCATAAACACATGGATCTGTTGTGTGTGTGTGTGTGTGTGTGTGTGTGTGTGTGTGTGTGTGTGTGTGTGTGTGTGTGTGTGTGTGTGTGTGTGTGTGTGTGTGTGTGTGTGTAGGTGTGTAGATATGTATACACACACACACACACACACACACACACATATATATATATATATATATATATATATATATATATATATATATATATATGCACAATATTAACCTGGTCATGATTACCTCAGTCACTATTGCTATTTTGATTTAGATTATCGATATCTTGATTTAGTTTAAATTATCATCGCGACGACGAGGGGGGGAGGAGGAGGAAGAGGAGTACGAAGACGAGGAGGAGGAGGACGAGGAGTTGACGAAGACATGAGCAGTGAGTGCGAGGACTGTGGAAACGGTGTGCAGAGGGAAGAGTTTAGCGAACTGCAGAAGGTGGGCATAGGGGGAAAGGGGAAACCAGAAAAGGATAAATCCACTGTTTAACCCATTCAGTGGCAGCCAAGACAGTCCACCAAGTCCACACTTTTACTACACCAGACTGGAACTGAAATTTCATTACTGTTAAGTATTTCTCAAAAGTCATAGGAATAATGGTATTTTTTACACCAAGACGCACATAACAAAAGAGCCACCAGGGCTAAAAGTGACAGGGGAACAATTATATTTCGTCGCAAATGGCCCCTTGATGACACCCTGACGAAACGATCG
>CM065732.1:34957941-34962941 GCA_033310375.1 Conus canariensis
AGGACGTGCAGCTGCACTAGATTTACAAGGCTGTAGTGTTCGAACCACGAAAGCACTTATTGCTATTTACACACCATCTTAAAGACGATGAAGCTATTAATTCCATATGTTATTCATATATAAAGAAGTATGAAAACAAACGCTTATATAAAACAAACCTAAATCACAGCATGCACGTGCTGCCATATCATTCTGACTGCAGATTGTCGTTCTGCTACAATGGCGACTAAAAGGTTAAAGACGGGTCCAGGTTCCGTTCCGTGTCTGTGGGAGTCTGTGCTCTCCCGAATAGCTTTCTAGTGATGCTTGTTTGAGAAAGCAGTTAGCGTTATGTTGACACACTTGTTAGATATAGGGACCAGCGACACATTTGCGTGTTGGTGCAGTTTTGACCTTTAAGTTTGTTTTTGTTGTTTTTGTGTGCATGGTAGTAACAATAATAATAAGAAACCCCCATCAACATCATCATCATCATCATCATCATCATTGTCGTCGTCGTCATCGTCGTCGTCGTCGTCGTCATCGTCGTCGTCGTAGTCATCGTCGTCGTCGTCGTCGTCATCATCATCATCATCATCATCATCATCATCATCATCATCATCATCATCATCATCATCGTAGTCGTGGTCTTCGTCTTTGACGCCGACGTTGTCATCATCATCATCATCATCATCATCATCATCATCATCATCATCATCATCATCATCAACTTATCATCATCATCATCATCATCATCATCATCATCATCATCATCATCATCATCATCATCATCAATATGGTCATAATCACCATCATCGTTACCTCAACCATCAGCACAAACATGTTCCTCTTACAAGATAATCATGTAACCGACCCTTCGTTTAACCGTGGCCCCCACCACTACTAGACGGCCAAGACAACGTCACTCCCTCCATTCCCTCTCCCTCAATGCATCCAGCTATGCTGGCAAAATATGGAAGAAAAAAAGCTTCCTATTTTCCCTTTTTCTTCATGCCAGAGCTCCTGATCTCTGTGAGTCTGGTTACCTCTGGCGACAAGAAGCATTCCGATCCGTCGCAATCAACACTTGTTATGGCAAGTGTATAGAGTTGCAGGTCCTGTCTCTCTCACACACAAGGACGGATTGGAAGAAAAAGGCTCTACCTAAAATTCCAATCCTTGTGTGAATAAAATCTCTCTCTCTCTCTCTCTCTCTCTCTCTCTCTCTCTCTCTCTCTCTCTCTCTCTCTCTCTCTCTCTCTTCCCACCCCACCCATATACAATTATACACAAAAATATACTCTCTCTCTCTCTCTCTCTCTCTCTCTCTCTCTCTCTCTCTCTCTCTCTCTCTCTCTCTCTCTGTGGCAATCCAGTGGTTCCGTGGTAATCTTCCCTACCTTAATTGAACATATCCTCCCTACGTGAAAGTCTGTCTTTTTTTTCATCACCCCCCCCCCCCCCACCCCTCAACCCATCCCCTTAACCTCCCTTCGGCTGTTTCCCTTCCTCCCTCCACCCCCTACCCCCGCCTTCTCTCTGTATCTCTGTGTCCCTGTCCCTGTCTCTGTCTCTGTTTCTCTGTCTCTGTTTCTCTCTAAACTCTTACACATCTAAAACGCTATCTCTGCATCCCAAGCCCTCATTACCAAATCGTCTGTCCCCTCGCTCTATCTATTGATAGCACTTTGCTCTCTCCTGCCCGGGAGCTAAGGAAAGATAAGATCATCTCCTGGAAAGGTCAAGGACTTTGGGAATCACGTGGCAGCGCGTTGCTTTGCAGCATTGGATCTGACTGGTCAGGACGAAAAAGCACGCGGCACGCACGTCTTTTTTTTTCTTTCTTTTTTTTTCTTCTCAATTTTATTTATGAAAGACGGATGATAGTAGGGTGGTTAGGGATGGGGTTGAGGACAGAAGAGAGGACTGATGACAGTGGGTGGGTGGAAAGTTATGGCTTTCAGTATCAGTGTAGGTTTTTGAGACTAGCCCCATCCCTCTGTCTGACTGTCTGTCACTCTGTCACTGCCTTTTTGTTTTTGTCTCTGTCTGTCTGTCTGTCTGTCAGTCTGTCTGTCTGTCTGTCTGTCTGTCTGTCTGTCTCTCTCTCTCTCTCTCTCTTAACACACACACACACACACACACATACACACACACAGGCACATACACACACACGTACGCACGCACGCATGCACGCGCGCGCACACACACACACACACACACACACAGAGGCACATACACACGCACGTACGCACGCACGCATGCACGCGCGCGCGCGCACACACACACACACACACACACACACACACACACACACACACACACACACTCACTCACTCACTCACACACACACACACACACACACACACACACACACACACACACACACACACACACACACACACACACCACATTCACACACACACAAGCACGTGTGTACATACACAATCACATGTACAGGCAGGCTGATTGACTAATTATGAACGTGTACACTTCCTTGTCCTTATCATCATCACTTTCATCATCATCATCATCATCATCATCATCATCATCATCATCATCATCATCATCTTCTTCTTCTTCTTCTTCTTCTTCTTCTTCTTCTTCTTCTGTCTCTGTCTCTCTGTCTCTTTTTCTGTGGCTCCAGCTCTGTCTGTCTGTTTCGCTGTCTGTCTGTCTGTCTGTCTGTCTGTCTGTCTGTCTGTCTGTCTGTCTCTCTCTCTCTCTCTCTCTCTCTCTTCTTCCTCCTCCTCCTCCTCCTTCTCCTACTCCTCCTTCCCCCCTTATTCTCCCTCTCCTATCCCTACTACTGGCAATTAAAAACGAAGTATGCCTCCTCGCTTCATTCCTGTCAGACAGACAACAACAGACAAACAAAACTCATCCCTTCCATCGGAGATTTTGCCTTAATCTTGCCAGCTCCCCCCCCCCCCCCCCCTCCTTTCTATAATTCCTCTTTCATCCTGTGTCTTTTTCTAATGACACTCGTCTCCCAAACCCTCTTCAATCCGCCCATCCTCTCCCTGTCATCCTTCTCCCCTCCACGTTTCTCTACAACTTCCCCCACTCTCCTTCCCACTTTCTCTGTCTGTCTGTCTGTCTGTCTGTCTGTCTGTCTCTCTCTCTCTCTCTCTCTCTCTCTCTCTCTCTCTCTCTCTTTAATTCTTATACGTCTATAGCTATTCCTGTTCTAAACAGAGAGAGCGGAACTGACGTCAGGCTCGTGAGACATCCGGTGGACAGCGGTTGGCACCCAAGACTCTTTCTCATTAGTTCACTTTTCACACCAGTTTGTCTGACAAAACACTGTAAGAAGGAAATACAGCAGCCCCTATCTTATTTGAATGTCTTCAAGGGTAAGTTGGAATATGAAATGTTACCTGCTAATATCTGTAGCTTGCTTCTGTCTTTGCATGGTATATTTGATTGTTGTGCTCTAATCTGGTCATGTTTGTGTCCTGTCCTATGCTTTGTTTAAAGTGTGGAAACCAAAGAATGTTGCATTTTATTTGTTTATCTCCTTCGTTCTTAATTTCTCTCTTTTATCTTTTTAAATTTTGTGATTTGTGTGCATCCGTCTCTTTTCGTCCCCTCCCCTCTCTCTCTCTCTCTCTCTCTCTCTCTCTCTCTCTCTCTCTCTCTCTCTCTCTCTCTCTCTCTCCTCCACCCTTCCTTATCCTACTAATGCAGATTCAAACATTTGGCTTGATTCTCTCCTGTTAGACAGGAAACGACAGACAGATAAAATTCACCCTGTCCATCAGAATTCTTGTGTTGTTTCCCCTTCCATCTCTCTCTCTCTCTCTCTCTCTCTCTCTCTCTCTCTCTCTCTCTCTCTCTCTCTCTCTCTCTCTCTTTTCAAATTTCCTCTCTGACTCCATGTCCTCTTCTCGTGCCGTTCGCCTCTTCAGCCCTCCCCAATGAGCCTATCCTCCCCCTTTCGCTCTTCTCCCCTCTGACACTTTCTGCTATCTCCCCTACTCCTCTCCACCATTCCCATCTGTCCTATTCAACTTCTCGTACAGAAATAGCGGAACTGACGTCAGCAGCGTCGTGTGACTTCCGGTGGACAGGGGTTGACACTCAAGCCTCCTTCATTCTCAGTGCTTCACTTTTCACGCCAGCTTTGTCCGACAAAACATGGTGTAACAGAAACATAGTAACCCTTATCTTGTGTGAATTTCCCCAAGGAAACATTTGGAGTATCACATGTTACATGCAAATACCTGCAGCTTATAAAACATAGTAACCCCTATCTTATGTGATATTCCCTAAGGAAAAACGTCGAAGTATCACTTGTTACATGCCAATCTCTGTAGCTTATCTCTGACTCTGCATACCAGATTTAAATGCCGTGCTCTATTCTTGTCGTGGTTACGTACTACCATACCTTGGAGTGTACGCACACACACACGCACACACACACGCATGCACACACGCACACACACACACACACACACACACACACACACACACACACACACACACACACGTGTGCACGCACACACACACACACACACACACACACACACACACCACACACACACACACACCACACACTTGTCTACACGGAAATCAAGACAAAAGAAAAGAGAATCCCCCCCCCCCAACCATGCAGACAAAAACAAAAAACTTAAAGGTCGAAACTGCACGCCACTCTTCTTCCACATTTATCCAGCTCTTGCTTGCACTTACATTTTCCCCATAGATCCGTCTACGTCTCCATGTGTTTCTATACACCTAGATTTCCTGCCTTTAGTTGCCTATTCATCGTGCGTGCGATGAGAGAGAGAGCGAGAGAGAGAGAGAGAGAGAGAGAGAGAGAGAGAGAGAGAGAGAAGGGTGTAGGAAGGAGAGAGAGGGAGAGAAAGGGGGGGGAGGAGGGCGGAAGGTGGAGAGGGAGGTAAGGAGGTAATGAGTGAAAGTTAGAGAGAGAGAGAGAGAGAGAGAGAGAAGGGTGTAGGGAAGGAGAGAGAGGGAGAGAAAGGGGGGGGGGGGGGAGAGGAGGGCGGAAAGGTGGA
>CM065732.1:34972941-34977941 GCA_033310375.1 Conus canariensis
GTTATTTCTCTGATCTTGAGACTTTCTTTTGCAGAATCCATCGCCTCTTGAACTTTCCATTTTCTGCCTGTCTTCAGCTGGGGCTTGATTGCTTCTACCACCTTGTCTCCTGAGTCCTCCAGCATGCTTTGAAGTCTGATCTTCCGTGCTTTGTATTCCTCCAGGATGGATTTCAGTGGTAGTTTCAGCTTTGCTTGGCGACAGTACAGCGCTATGTCAGTCAGACAGGGTGGGACACCAAGCCATTTCCTTGTGAACTTGTTGATTTTGGCTTCCATTGCCTCCACTATGCTGGTGCAGATGTCGTATATCATCAGAGGCCATAGGAGCTTTGGTATCAGCATGAACTGCAGACACCAGACCTTGTATTTGCCAGGGAGCCCACACTGGTCAATGGTCTCCAAGCCTTCCTCCGCCATCTGCTTGGTTTCTTTTGCTCTTTGTGTGTCTTTCAGCGTATCATCATACCATCTTCCAAGGCTCTTGACTGGTTCTTCTGTGACTGTTGGAATGGCCTGGTTGGCAACACTGAAGACCACAGATCCGGCCACTTTTCCTTTCCTCAGTGAGAGACTCCGTGATTTCTTTGGCTTGAACTTCATTCTGGCTGAGGCAACTATGTCGTCCAGCCTCTCCAGCACATGACGTGTCTCGTCATCTCTGGATGAAATCACTGTAGTGTCATCCATGAAGGCCTTGAGAGGAGGCATCTTGTATCCATCGCCAAGGTCTGTTTGTCTCGCGTTGTTTGTTGCTGCTTTCAAGATGAGTTCCATTGCCAGCACGAACAGTATTGGGGAAATTGCACAGCCCATTGCAATACCCACTTCCAAGTTGATCCAGTCTGTTGTGTACTCCTTGGTAGAGAACCGCATTGAGAAGCCATTGAAGTACTTTTTGAGCATGTCGCGGATGTTCTTTGGCACATGGTACATCTCAAGAGCCAACTGTATCATCTCATGGGGCACAGATCCATATGCGTTTGCCAGATCAAGCCACACTACGTCCAGGTCTCTCTTTTCTGTTTTTGCTTTTTGGATTGCGTCCCAGATCATTGTGGCGTGTTCTACACAGCCAGCCACGCCTGGGATGCCACCTTTCTGGACTGACACATCCAAGTACTTGTTTTCCATCAGGTACTTGGTCAGCCTTGCTGCCATGACAGAGAAGAAGATTTTCCCTTCGACGTTCAGTAGTGATATTGGCCTGAACTGGCTGATGTCACTTGAGTTTTGCTCTTTGGGGATGTACACACCATCTGCCATCATCCACTGGCCGCTGATCTTCTGGTTTCTCCAAGCCGATCGCAGCAGCCTGTGGAGCCACTCCAGCACCTTGGGACATTTCTTGTAAAGCTGGTAAGGTATTCCGTTTGGCCCTGGTGATGATTTGGCTCTGGCTTTGTCGACCACCTTCTTGATTTCCGCCAACGTTGGAGGCTTGCCATTGAACTGTTCCTCAGGGTTGGTTGGCCACACCAGACCTTGAATGTCGAGTGGTGCTTTGCTCTGTGGGTCAGAGTATGTTTTCCTCAGATGCTGCTCAAGAACTCCTTTGTCCACACTTAGGGTCCCAGATTTTGGCTGCTCAAACAGTGTTCTGGCAAACTGGAAGGGGTCTCTGAAGAAGCGCTCTTGTGTCTTCTTCTTTTTGCTCTTCCTCTTCCTCGCAGATTCCGCTTTGCTGAGGGCGCTGTGTTTTTCTTTCAGGTCTTTCCACAGCTTTTCCAAGCCTTGTTTTTCAGCTGGCAGTGCGGTCTTCATTTCCTTCTTGAGGTTTTTCTTTTGGACCCTGATCTTGTCCATCTTTTCTTGGCGTCTGGATTTCTTTGGAGGTGTTTTCTCTTTGAGTAGTTTTGCTCCATAGGCGTCTCTACATGTGGCATACACAATGTCCCCATATGTGGCTAGTTTGTGTTCCAGGGTGCTTTTCCCTATCAGTGCATCGAGTCTTTGGACGATTTTTGCATCCAGTTTCTCCCAATCTTCAGTTTCGTTTGCTCGTGGCAGGTTGAGTTTCAGGCGCCTGGCATCGAGGGCCTGTGCAAATTCCTCATCCGAACCAACAGCGTGGATGTCCTTGGCACTGTGGTTTAAATCCTGGCCTTGGTCTTCCGACGTCTTATCTGCTGATGCAGTGCGCTGCTGCTCATTCAGATGAGTCTTCACACATCCCATCTTTGTTCTGTGGATCTTCATGCCACGGGTGGTAGCGAAACGCTTTCCACAGACACATGGATATTCCATTTGATCCATGTTCATAGTCCGTTTGGGATTTGCAGTCATGATTGGTTGAGCACCGATGGATTCATCATTCTCTCCCCCTTTCGGTGAATCCTGGGAGCATCTTTTCCTTTTATTCTTAGTAGCCACATGTTTAAGGCAAAGTGGGGAGCCAGCCCACAGAGCCCTTGGTTCTGGTCTTTCCCAGTGTCCTCCGGTCTTTCCCGGACGTCCTCCGGCCTATTCCCGGAAGTCAATGGTTTACCCATGCATCAGTAGAAAGAAACTCGTGAGAGAGCGTGGCAGCAGAGAGTCCTCAGAAGAGAAGCCCCCTTCAAGCAAGTGTTTCGGCCCTTATCTCCTGACACTCTAGGGGGGTTGGGCCACACCCGGTTCATGACTCCGGATGTCCCTCTGCTGCCCTTTTTTTTTTTTTTTTCCCCATCTTGGGACGAGCCATGGCTGGGATTCGAACCCATGACCCTCTGGACATGCTCATTTTCCACTTAATGTGTGTGTGTATATTATCTAACTTTTCATATTCATTGTATATAACTCCCCCCCCCCCCCCCCCCCTCCCTCCTCCCCGCTTTTTGTTCCTTCGAATCTTTACCAAGTCATTATCATAATGATGGAAGAATGTTTAGCCTGCACTTGTTTTTTTTTTTCTACCACTAAATTGTTCAACATATTGCTTGTTCAATCAATGGGAGATTGCAGTTCTTACGAGACCCAAGTAAAGGCTGTCCTGCACAATTCTTAGCTGCTGTAAACGCTTGGGTCATTTAACGGTGGAACTGACCACTCGCTATTGCTTTTTTTTGTTTTTATCTCCATTGCATCCTTAAATGGATCCTCAAGCATAGGCTCAAAGATGTATCCTTATATTGTATACATTATTTTAGTTTTTCATCAACTTAGTTCTGTACCAAACTTTCTTTTCATTTTACTTCAACCCTCCAATGGCGGCTTTGGGGTGCTGTTGGATTCCATTTTTTGATCCCTTGGTGATGAGAATACCATGGAATTGTAGAACATGGTAAATCTCTATTTGATGCCAAGAAATACCCGGTTCTTGAAAACCTGTTTTGCTTACGAGTCCGACCTATTGGACAGCATACCAAAAACCAAAAATAAAGCGTAGTTATACTTAAACACATGCAAAAATGTATTATTTAATGTGGCTTAAACTGCTGACGATGTACCATTATTGTAATGGTGGAAAAAATGTTAGTTCACATGTTCACGCCATGTCGCATCAAAGCTTTGCTGACGATACTCAGCTTCATCAGTCGGCTCCCATTGCTGAAACTGACTCACTGATTTCTCGGACGCGGGGCTGCATTGCAGACCTGAAGGACTGGATGACAACCAACAAACTACAACTAAACGACGACAAGACGGAACTCATGTTCGTGACAAAACAGCCTAACCATCCTTCTCTGCCTTCAACTGTCACTATCAATGGCTGTGCTGTCTCTGTCTCCACCTCTGTCCGCAGTCTAGGGGTCATACTTGACCAATCCCTCTCCTTTGAGAAACAGGTTTCAAATATTTGCAAGATTGCCTATTTAGAACTAAGAAGAATCAGCTCTGTACGTCACCTTCTCTCTACAGATGATACAAAAACTCTCATTTGTGCATTTGTCTTATCTAGAATAGATTACTGCAACTCACTTTTGGCCGGCCTTCCAAAATACCTGATAGAAAGATTACAGCGAATCCAAAATCATGCAGCCCGAGTCGTCTGTAGAGCAAGAAAACATGCTCACATTTCGCCTCTCCTCCACTCTCTTCACTGGCTATCTGTCTCAAACCGTATCTCGTACAAAATCTCAACTCTCACTTTCTCTGCTCTCTTTGAAAATGGACCTTCTTATCTCTCAGATCTCCTTAAAATCTACACCCCCTCTCGACAACTACGTTCCTGTGCTGACGACCGCCTTCTGCGAATGACTCGCTTCAGGACTACTACTGGTGAAAGATCTTTCTCTTTTCAAGCTCCAGCGACGTGGAACAGACTGCCAGACTGTCTCAGACATTCAGATTCTATCTCTTCTTTCAAGTCTAAACTTTAAACCCATCTATTTTCTCATAATTAGTCAATGCTGTGGGGAGAGGGGGGGGGGGGGGTACAACCTAACTCACAGCCGTCTGGGCCTTTTCAAATGTAGCGTATGTGTATGTTCTCTATTATATGTATTTGTTGTATGATTGAACGTTATAGGATTAAGTTTTTGTAGTGATATTTGAAGAATAAGTGAATGCCACATTGGTAGGATTAGGATTTGTTAGTTATTGTAGTAATAGTATTTGTAGTTGGGTGTAAGGTGTATTATTGTATATGAGAAGGGTGAATGTAGTATGACTTTGTAAAGCGCTTAGAGAAATTCGTTTGATTAAGCGCTATATAAGAAATCATTATTATTATTATTATGTTTGTTCCCATTGCTAACTTTTCATATGCATATGAGAGTACGTATAAAATTGTATCATATCTTTGTGGAGATACCTGTTTAATCCCACATTGAACTACGAGATTTGGTGAGATAAAATCTACTCACATTGAAGTTTTTCAACAGAATAAATGTGTGTGCAGATGAACACAATGCTGACATGGATATGATGAATGGATACTGTAGCTCATGTTCAATCGCCTTTTTTTTTTTTTGGTCAAAGGCCAGTCATTCATACCTGTTGTTGCTGCTATTATTGTGGTTGTTGTTTTCAAGCACCTGAGTGACCTTTTAGTCTGAATGAACTGGGAAGCGGCTGAGT
>CM065732.1:35015441-35027941 GCA_033310375.1 Conus canariensis
AACCACAGCGACGAACGGGGCAGACATAAGCACAGAGAGAGAGAGAGAGAGAGAGAGAGAGAGAGAGAGAGAGAGACAGACAGACAGACCAGACAGACAGACAGACAGACACACACACATCAGACAGACAGAGAGAAGTGCTTTGAAACGTCAGTTAGGGTATGTACGCACACAGATAGGTTAAAAAAAAGGACACAAAGCCCAGTAAAACGTAAGTTTAAAGTGAAAGCAACGCATAACATGTTGATGTGTGTGTGTGTGTGTGTGTGTGTGTGTGTGTGTGTGTGTGTGCGTGGGTGCATGCGTGTGTATGTGTGTGTGTGTGTGTGTGTGTGTGTGTGGTGTGTTGTGCGCGTGTGTGTGCGTGTGTGTTGTGTGTGTGGTGTGTGGTGTGTTGCGTGTGGCGCGCGCGGGGTGTGTGTGTGTGTGTGTGTGTGTGTGGTGTGTGTGTGTGTGTGTGTGGCGCGCGCGGGGGGGGGGGGGGGGGGGGGGGGGGGGGGGGGGGCGCTACTGAAAAGAAATGACAGCAAAGAAGGCAAAGGAAAGTGATTTTCTACACGTTGCCATGATGAAATGTATAAGGGAGAAAAAGGATACGTAGATGCAGGAGAAAAGGGGGACGATGGCGATATTGGGGATAAGAGAGATGCCAACTGACAGGGAAAGGTACGGACGGGTAACAAAACAGAACGATGTGGAACGAAGGCGAAGGGGGTGAGGGTCACATAAGATGACGAGGCGAGGTTGAAGGAAGATAACAACAGAAAGGGAGTGAATGCCAAAGAAAAGAATCACGAGAACGCAAAACGTCCACATTTAGAGGAGAGCGAGTAGGTGATGGGGAAAGGGTGGGTGGCAGGGGGAAACAAAAGCGAAGATATAACAAAGCAAGTAGCTGGGGCTTTTTTTACTAGTAGACAGAGAAACAGGCAGAAGGGATAAAAGACGGGGAGAAGTCGAACAAAGAGAGAGAGAGAGAGAGAGAGAGAGAGAGAGAGAGAGAGAGAGAGAGAGAGAGAGAGAGAGAATACGATCACGATTACGAATACGAATGATTTAATATGGTAGGTTTTGTGCCCATTCACATGGGGACAATGAAGAGGGGGGGGGGGGGGGAGGGGCGATCAATAACTAAACAATAGTGATACACATAACCAAACCAGTCTCAAACATGCTAGGTCGACATGACATCACATCAGCCACATCAAGGTAATACAGTTCACTTCATGGTCAGCCTGCTAGAGCACAAACACAACAGCTCCGCAGTCATTGGTTCACATGAGATTTTGCACAGTGAATAGAGCAATCTCAAATAATAATAGATTGTACAATGTATAGATCACTTCTGGACCAAAATTTCCTTTATCACCAGAGCTGTGGTCACAAGTTTAAATAGTGAACTTTATTTATATATATATATAATATATATATATATATATATATATATATATATCAAGTTACATTTTTGGCAGGATTTCTTTTAAAGCCAGCACTGATGTCATGACATTTACATGTGGATCTTCGTAGTTTTCAGGTTGCTTCCAAGATTTCGATCGTAACCAGCACTACTGTCTCATTTATTTTTCACTCTGTTCTGATGGTATTGATAAGGCTGTAAATGAGAGAGAGAGATAGAGAGAGAGAGAGAGAGGGGGGGGGGGAGGGAGAGAGAGGAGCATGGACACACATACATCGTAGATTCATTCGCAAACCTTTACATAATGTAAAAAAAAAAGTTGGACATGTGCTGAAGATCCATTTAACACCACCTCTCTCTCCCTCCCTCTCTGTCCGTCTGTCTGTCTGTCTGTCTGTCTGTCTGTCTCTCTCTCTCTCTCTCTCTCTCTCTCTCTCCTCTCTCTCTCTCTCAGACGTCTATTGAAAGCCACCTTTGTTCAGGTCGACAGCTACTTGAGGCTGTCTGATGGCTGGCTTGGTCGTGTTGAAATATTGTCCTGATGGATGAACTAATTCGTCTTGTTATCACTCTATGTGTTACTATGTCTGTCTGTTTTATGTTCTGATGTCAGTGTCTGCCTGACTATCTTTTCTGTTTGCCTCTGCCATTCTGTCTGTCTGTCTGTCTGTCTGTTTGTCTGCCTGTCTGCCTGTCTCTCTGTCTGTTTGTCTGTCTCTTTCTGTCTCTGTCGCTCTGTTGCTCTGTCTCTGCCTCTGTCTGTCTGTCTGTCTGTCTGTCTGTCTGTCTGTCTGTCTGTCTCTGTCCTCTCTCTCTCTCTCTCTCTCTCTCTCTCTCTCTCTCTCTCTCTCTCTCTTCTTCTTCTTCTTCTTCTTCTTCTTCTTCTTCTTCTTCTTCTTCTTCTCCTCCTCCTCTATCGTCTGCTATCCTTATTATTCCAGAAATTCCCCAAAAATAGAGGTAAAAGGAAAAAAAGAAAGAAAACAAAACAATGTACGAAGGAATGTTGCCTGCATCCTTAAAGACTTGTGAACGATAGCCTCTCTCACCAAAGCTATATTCGGTGACAGATATGAGCCATGAGAGAGAGAGAGAGAGAGAGAGAGAGAGAGAGAGGAGAGACAGACAGACAGACAGACAGACAGACCGACAGATAGAGAGACAGAAACAAACAGGTACAGTGACAGAGAGACAGAACAGACAAACAGGGACAGAGACAGAGAGACAGAAACAGAGAAAGGCACAGAGAGAGACAGAGAGAGAACTAAAGAAGAAGAAGAGAAGAGGAGGAGGAGGAGAAGGAGGAGGAGGAGGAGGGCAAAAAGAAAGAAAGAAAGAAGAAAGAAAGAAAGAAAGAAAGAAAGAAGAAGAAGAAGAAGAAGAAGAAGAAGAAGAGAAGAAGAGAAGAAGAAGAAGAAGAAGAAGAAGCACAAGAAGAAGATGAAGAAGAAGAGAAGAAGAAGAAGAAGAAGAAGAAGAAGAAAAGAAGAAGAAGAAACTGGTGGGTCGATTGACCGATTGAATGACTGATTGACTGATTGATTGCTGTTTGATTGAATCATTAATGGATAAGTATTAGACTCTTTAAACATTCTCTCCCAAAAAAATTATGCCCACTCCTTAAACGCAGAGCTTGACAGATGAAGATGTTCAGAGGAAACAAGTCTCTCAGGTAAGTGTTTCAGCTCTGAACTTACACTCTAAGGGTCCGGGCCACATCCATGTCGTGCCTTACTGCGGTGTGAAATATTGGGCGCTGAGGGAATTAAAAGACGCAACTCCTGGATGGGAGGGAATCTCAGGGCGTACCTTTTTTATGCATGTCCTGCCCTCACCACTAATGAACGTCAAGTCAAAAACACTTTATTACCTCCAGAGATAAATTAAGAATGCCATAAAAACATGTCTATGGATTTATAATTAACAAGTAACAAAGCACGAATCACATCCATCCATCCACTCACCCACCCACTCACACAGCCAGAATATCATACACATACTCACATATATACAAAAAAGCTTTCATAACGGATCTTATTGAAAGTTCAGTTTTGATTCAGGAGTTTGATGGAATTGGGAACTAAACTGTTTTTCAGCTCTATTTGTTTCGAATTTTGGAATTCGGAATCTTCGTCTAGAGGGTAGGACATTGTAGCCTTTTGAAAGAACATGAGAACTGTCGGCAGCAATGTTCACAGCTTTTTGTGTGACACGACATTCATACAATTTATCTAACTGTTCTTGTTTTTTTTTTGCCAATCATCTTTCCACATGTATTCACCACTCTGTTTAAAATGTTTTTGTTTTTCACGCTAAGATTTCCAAACCAGCATAAAAGGCCAAAGGACAGCACTTATTCTACAAAAACAACGATAAAACATATTTAAGATATCCTTTTTAACAGCGAAGGACCGAAGTTTCTGAAGACAATATATTTTAGATTGGCTTTTTTTTTCTTGGTAGATAAATTGAGTATTTGCATTAAAATTCAGCTTATCATCTAAAATAGTACCCATAAACTTCTAATCACTTACACGTCTTTTCCAAGTTCAGAAATTTAAGCTCCGATCACACTGATCAAAAGAACAACAGCTGAGGTGTAAATTTGACGTAGGTGCACGCCTCACCCATTATGCTACCGACTCGTACTATTCATGGTCTTAGTTGGTTGCACGACACAACAAGCTACCTGGATGCGTTTGGCCTATGGCACACACACACACACACACACACACACACACACACACACACACACACACACACACACACACACACACACAGCTTGTCCACAAAGCTCTTGTCTTTGCCCGTTTGTTTTTGCTTTGCTCCGGTATGCAGACACATGTTCCATAGATAGCGATGATGTGTTGATAGTCACTGGAGTGTTCTTATACCGATGGGGGGTACGTATCAATCTGCCCCCGTCTTATTGTGCCCCCGTCTCATTGTGCTCCCGATGTCATCTCATTGTGCCCCCGTCTCATTGTGCCCCTGTCTCATTGTGCCCCGTGTCATTGTGCCCCCGTGTCATTGTGCCCCCGTGTCATTGTGCCACCGTGTCATTGTGCCCCCGTGTCATTGTGCCCCCGTTCATTGTGCCCCCGTCTAATTGTGCCCCCCGTCTCATTGTGCCCCCGTGTCATTGTGCCCCCGTCTCATTGTGCCCCCGTCTCATTGTGCCCCCGTCTCATTGTGCCCCCGTCTAATTGTGCCCCCGTGTCATTGTGCCCCGTCTCATTGTGCCCCCGTCTCATTGTGCCCCCGTCTCATTGTGTCCCCGTTCATTGTGCCCCGTTCATTGTGCCCCGTCTCATTGTGCCCCCGTCTATTGTGCCCCCGTGTCATTGTGCCCCCGTCTCATTGTGCCCCCGTGTCATTGTGCCCCCGGTCTCATTGTGCCACCCGTCTCATTGTGCCCCCGTGTCATTGTGCCCCGTGTCATTGTGCCCGTCATTCAGGGGAGAAGAACACATATGAATTAAGCAGAAACCATCTGTTTTCCGACAAAATTCTCACATAATCAATCATGTGGGGAAAATGATACAAACCTTTCCTTTTACTCTTATTCTTCTCTCCATTATTTTCTTTTTCTTTAGTACATTTCATATTTCGTTAAAACTAGGCTACATACATGCGTTCATTAGACAGGAGGGATAGTATCCACATAGACGGGGGCACAATGAGACGGGTTGCACATTTGGGCTGCACAATGAGACGGGGGCACAATGAGACGGGGCAGATGACTGACCCCCCGATGGGACGGAAGCAGTGAATCTGAGAGAGAGCTAAAGGAAGTGGCACCAGTGGGAAGGCAAAAAGCGTATCAGAGGGACACACGGAAATGATCTTCACAATGGATGTTAAAACAGGTTTTGTTTGATAAAATACTTGGAAACCATGGTTTGTGTGGTACATAACAGTAAAGACAGGCTGTTTGGTCAGGCAAGACATATTTCAAACATCTTCAAAGGTCATTCCAGACTGGACACCAACCTCTCTCTCTCTCTCTCTCTCTCTCTCTCTCTCTCTCTCTCTCTCTCTCTCTCTCTCTCCTTGAGGTTGTCTGATGTCTGGTTTTAAACTTATGTATCTTTCTACTACTATATGGGTTACTGTCTATGTCAGTAGGTCTGTGTGTTTCATGTCTGGTGTCCGAATCTGTGACTGCTTAACTATCTTTTTATGTCTGTCTGTCTGTCTGTCTTTGTCTATGCCTCATTTCTCTGCCTGTCTGTCAATCTGTCTTCTTCTTCTTCTTTGACTTCTTCTTTGACTTCTTCTTCTTTGACTTCTTCTTCTTTGTCTTCTTCTTCTTCCCCTTCTTCTTCTTCTTCTTCTTCTTCTTCTTTTTTGTCTTGTTCTTCTTCTATCCAACAATTCCAGAGCTTCCCCGAAATATACGTGAAAGGAGAAAGAGAAAAAGAAACAAAACAACGAAGGAAGGAATGATGCTCGCACCTTTGAAGTAAAGACGTGTGAACGATGTTCTGGCTCGCCAAAGCTATCTTCGTTGACAGATATGAGCGATGGAAGAGAGAGAGAGAGAGAGAGAGAGAGAGAGGAGAGAGAGAGAGAGAGAGAGAGAGAGAGAGAGAGAGAGAGAGAAGAAGAAGAAGAAGAAGAAGAAGAAGAAGAAGAAGAAGAAGAAGAAGACTTGGTTTCAGGCCCCATTTTAAAAAAATACACGTATGAAGGAAATGAAATGAAAGTAACACAAAGAACAAGAATGAAACCAAAATAAAAAAAATAAAAATAATAATAATAAAAAATAAAAGAAAACAAAATAAAGACATAGAGTTGGCAGTAACGCTTCTGGACTCGACTAATGCCTGACCTAAGCGTTTACCCAATTCACTTGCCAGGTTCTGAAATGCTTCAATGCAATGTCATATAAAGACAATACAAAACGCCACAATCACATATCTTTAAAGAACAGGTTTCTTTTTTTGCAAAGAAATACAAAGTGTTCTAAACCGCATAATTGATAATAATACGAAACCCCTCCCATCACATGATAACCGCCACATTATAATCTAAACGCTGTGAGAATACATGTTTGAATGAGAATTTGAAGCTCCAGTCAAGGGGATCGGAAACAAAAGCTATGGAGTATTACTGACGCAGGTGCACATCTCATCCATTGTGCTACAGATACGTACCATTCACGGTCTCAGTTGGTTGCACCACACAACGAACTGTCTGGGTTCACATGGTCTATGCAGGCAGACGTGCAGCTCGCTGGCAGAGCTCCTTGTCTTTGCCCGTTTGTTTTGCTTTGCTACGGTATGCAGACAGATGGTCCACGGAGAGAGCTGACGTGTGGATATCACTGTGACGTTCATGCCAAAGGGAGAGAGCTGTGGGTCTGGGACAGGATTCAAGGGAAACAAGGCGAACGTGTGCTCAGAGGGGTACACAGAAAACATTTAAAGTCCTTAATTAACAGTGGGTGTTAAAAATTAAGAATGTACTTTATGCTATTCGGGAACCATGGTTTGTATGATACATCCATAGTAAAGATATAGATTATGTCACAAAGTCATAGATTTTGCTGGTCGCCATCAGAAATCGTTCCAGACAGGACAGTAATCCGTCTGTCTGTCTGTCTGTCTGTCTGTCTCTCTCTAAAATAACGTAAATAGTGCACACATGTTCCTTCTCTGACACGTGCGTGCGCGAGTACACACACACACACACACACACACACACACACACACACACACACACACACACACACACACACACCACGCACGCACGCACGCACGCACACACGCACGCACGCATGAACGCACGTACACACGCAGGCACGCACGCGCGCGCGCGCCGCACACACAAAACAACACACACACACACGACCCAAACCACACACACACACACACACACACACACACACACACACACACAACACACAACACCCACACATAAATAAAAAGTATCAGATAGATCACTGTGTGTGTGTGCGTGCGTGCGTGCGTGCGTTCGTGCGTGCATGCGTGCGTGCGTGTGTGTGTGTGTGTATGTGTGTGTGTGTGTGTGTGTGTGTGTGTGTGTTGTGTGTGTGGTGTGTGTGTGATGTGTGTTGTGTGTGTGCGTGTGTGTGTGTGTGTGTGTGTGTGTGTGTGTGTGTGTGTGTGTGTGTGTGTGTGTGTGTGTGTGTGTGTGTGTGTGTGTGTGTGTGTGTGTGTGTGTGTGTGGCGTGCGCGCGCGCCAGCGTGTGTTTGACTTGAAGTTCTTTGTCTTGATGTAGCACTCTATAGAAAGCGAGTCTTGAAAAAAGTAGCTGCTTATGCTTTGAGAAGTCTGGGTAGCCTGCTGGTCATGACTTCCAGTTGTGTCTCTTGTCACCATTTTGATTGCTGACTGGATTTAATCCTGTTCTCTCGGGTAGGTAAGGCGCCTAAGGCAAATTCATCACATAAGGATGTCTTAACCACTTACCTAACAGACATCTGTGTAAACTGGACATCTTAAACCTTCTGAACTTAAAGTTTGTTTGACTTGATCGAATCCACGTTGCACACTTCTCAGATGCTTCTGTCGTTGCCTTTAGAACTCTCTTCCTCTTCTTCCAAACAAAATCAAGCCGCTTTGTGAAATCATTGACTGATGAGCTACAAACCCCTTCCTCAAACTTCTAAAGTTAAGAAGCTAGATTATCTCACTGGCGTGATTCTCAGTCCATTGACATAAGCTGAGTTCAATGGTAGTCATTTGATTTAATGAATCTGAATGGAGTAGTATATTTGATCGTGTTGCTGATGCATCTTTCGCCCCTCGCTCCTCCCCCTCTGCCCCTCCTTTATCCACATCTAGTTGTTGAGTTTATTTTTTTTACTCTCCTTAGATTCATCTATTGCTTTCTGTGAATTCATCTACTTTTGCTTTCTGTGGTGAGATTCATCTACTTTTGCCTTTATATCATTTTTTTCGTGGTAGATTCGTCTACTTTTGCTTTCTGTGGTGAGATTCACTACTTTTGCTTTCTGTGGTGATATGCTCCACCGTTTCATTGGTTTAAATTCACCCTGGGTAAGGTGACCACCTCTCCTAATTGCTTTGTTACTTTCCTACTTTTGTCGACCCTGCGGAAAGGACTGTTGTATTACCCATGAAGGCTTTGGGAGATGGGGGTGGGAGGCATTTAGTATCATCTTTGAAGGTGTGCTGGACCTGAACTGATCATTCCTGTCTTCACGGTGATCTGGAAAAGCAGTGGAGTCATCTGGTATGGGAATGACCCACTTGTGTCTGCCAAATCGTGCCACCTCACAACATCCAGGTCTCTCACTTTTGCTCGACTCTGGATTGCTTCCAAAATAATCACAGCATTCCTCAAAACCAGACACTCCATGAATGCCTCAGTTCTGTTTTGACACATTCAAGTACTCGTAAACCGTTAGATGTCAGCCTAGCTATCCTGACAGAGAAGAGTTTCCACTCAACGTGCAGAAGTGATATTGGTTTGAATTGCTTGATGTCACTCGAGTTGGCTTCACCTAAAATGTACACACTTTCGGTTGTACGTGCATGAGCTGCTGATCATCAAGTTCATCTGTGCAGATCTTAATAGCTTGTGGCGCTACCCAAGTACACTGCCAGATTTCCTATACAGCCATTACGCCCAGGCAATTATTTTCCTCTGTGGTTTTTTTTTTTTTTCCACTTTCTTTCTTTCATCCAGCACTGAAGGCTTGTCACTGAAAAAGGCCAAATACCAGTAAGTACAAGAGCAGGATGCAAAATAACTTCTCTCTATTAGCCAGAACGCGAAACAGACGATTGAATGTTAAACAATTACGCCATCATCAGACGTCAAAAATAATGCACACCAGATGCGCAGAATAATACTATTCACATAGCTGTCAGCCGCAGAATGGCCCGTCTCTCGCCCGCTGTCAGTGAATCCTGGAAGCACCTTTTGTTTTTCTTTAAACTACGAACACGTTGGAGAAACCCATGGGGGCGGCACGGGCGGGGGGGGGGGTGGGGGGGGGGGGGGGGGGAGGGCGGAGGAGAGCAGATCATAGTGCCCATAAGTCCAGTCATTTTTTTTTAATGACATCTGGTCTTTGTTGTCGTTGTTGTTGTTGTTTTAGGGTTGTTAGGAGGTACAGCAGCAAAGTAATAGCAGAGACAGCAGTAGTAATAGTAGCAGTAGTAGTAGCAGCGCCACTGCCATCACCCACTACAATTGCTGCTACCACTTACAATGTATTAATAATAATAATAATAATAATAATAATAATGATGATGATGATGATGATGATGATGATGAGATGATGATGATGATCTGATGATACTATTTTTGCTACTACTACTCCCACTACTACTGCTACTACTTCAACTGCTGCTGCTACTGCAGCTACTGCTGCTGCTGCTGCTGCCACACACTACTACTACTACTACAACAACTACTACTACTACTACTACTACTTCTACAGCTACTCCGTAAAGAATATGGCTTAATCACACTAGGATTATACGACCGGCTTCACACATTGCTGAAGCCATTTATTTGAGAGACTAGTTTCAGGCAGGGAATACATGAAACCATTCCATTTGAGAGATGTGTTTTCAGGGAGTAAATCAATCAGTCAGTCAGCAAATCAATACGTCAGCAACCAATCGAATGAGGTAAGTCAATAAAAAAAAGTCCATCGTGGTGCAACGACGCGAAGCTCAATAAGTTGCAGGCACCGAATGACATGCCAGGAACAATTCCCTTGCTAAGAGCATTGTCGCCCTTTGATGTGCCGCGCCTGAGCCTGGAAAGTGCTGAGAGTTCCCTGCCTACCTCTATCCTCCCCCCCCCCCCCCCCCCCCACCATCCCTCCCCCTCAGACGCTGAACGAAGTGTCTGCACGCAACGTGAGTTCGTAGGCGTCAGAGGGAGATAAGTACTGAACACATCCCTCCTCCTCTCTCTCTCTCTCTCTCTCTCTCTCTCTCTCTCTCTGCGCTACACTCACGCCCACGAACACTCGATTGCTCTTACACTCTCACAGGAATGAGGATCAGCCAATAAACCCCTCATAACTCAACATGCACCCGCTTATGACATAATGTCATTCAGACTGGTGCTCAGGGTCCCGTGTTGGTGGCTTTGGCCGTCTCACTGTAGTTTGTTACTCTCCTAGGTCTGATGTCACTCATTACATGCCGTGCTAGTCAATACCAGTGACAAAGATGCTGACGTGGGGCAGGGAGGGGTATGTGAGAGGGGTGGTGGTGGTGGATGTGTGATGTGTAAATGTTCCTGTTCAAGTCATTGCTGACAGCATCAAGAAGAGTGGTGATCCTGGTATGGAGAAGATGGCTATGATGATAGTGATGGTACCCATGCAGGAGTTGAAGAGGAAGCAGGGAAGGAATACGAGGAGAGAGAGAGAGAGAGAGAAGAGAAGAGAGAGAGAGACAGGAAGACAGACAGACAGACAGACAGACAGACGACAGACAGACAGAAAAAGATTCAGAAACAGACAGAGACAGAGAGAGGCACTCGGGCACACACACATGCTTCAGGAATAGATATGGACACACACACACACACACACACACACACACACCACCACGCACGCACGCACGCACGCACGCACGCACCCCGCACGCACGCACCACACACACACACACACACACACACACACACACACACACACACCCTGGTGGGACACTTTCATGACCAACCTTTGACTCACACATGCATTCGCTGGTGAATCATTTCAAGACAAATAACAAAGGACTTACACGTCAAGTGTAAGTGAGCGTAGATCTCACAAATGTCAGTTTACCGGAAATAGGCTGTTCATCTGGTTTTGCTTTCTTCAATCCTCCACCCACCGACAACCCCTACCCACTTGTGTGTGTGTGTGTGTGTGTGTGTGTGTGTGTGTGTGTGTGTGTGTGTGTTGTGTGTGTGTGTGTGTGTGTGTGTGTGCATGAGTAAAATGGATGGCTACCGTAAAGAAGACAAACAGTCAGACTACAGGAAGTGCTTTGGCCATCAATGCCAGCATTAAATCCTCGACTCCCACACGTGCGAAGTACACTTCGCCTGGAGAAAAGATCGTTTAGCAGGCACAAACGTCACCGAAAACCCTTTCAGAATTAGCAGCTCTTGGTAATGCAGTTTATTTTGGAAGAATGATCTTGGACTTGTTTTGACTGTTTGAATAAGTACTACACACGTGTCCAATGGTGTCTGGAATAATGTGAGGAGGAAACGATGAGAGAACGAGCTGAGTGGGATTGAGGAGTGAGGGAAGGGGAGACTACTTTTCCCCCCCACCCCCTACCAATTACATTTTAAGCGAGTATTTGTGAGTGTCAGAGTACACTGAGGGGACAAGTGTGTGTGTGTGTGTGTGTTGTGTGTGTGTGTGTGTGTGTGTGTGTGTGTGTGTGTGTGTGTGTGTGTGTGTGTGTGTGTCTGTCTGTGTGTTGAAGACGAACATGCATCGGACAGAGAGACAGACAGACAGACAGACAGACAGACTGACAGACAGACAACCCCAGACCTACCAAAGATGCCAGCCTTTGCAGCGACGAACTCATACCTTTCCTCTGTATCGTCCTTCTACAATTCTCCACCTCCCTACACTCTCCCCTCCTGTGCCATGAGACTTGCATCCATGTGCGTGTAAGCTAAACTGATACGTGTGCTAGTAACCCATCTTCTCTCTCTCTCTCTCTCTCTCTCTCTCTCTCCTCTCTCTCTCTCTCTCTCTCTCTCTCTCTCTCTCTCTCTCTTTGGGCTTGGCTTTTTGCACTAGTTCATTTCGTGAATGTTGTGTAGTAAGGTGTGTTGGTGGTATTGGTGGTGGTGGTGGTGATTGGGTGGTGATGTGTGTGTGTGTGTGTGTGTGTGTGTGTGTGTGTGTGTGTGTGTGTGTGTGTGTGTGTGTGTGTGTGAGGCTGACAGAGAGAGAGAGGGGGAGAGAGAGAAAGACAGACAAACAGCAGACAGACAGAGACACAGAGACAGACAAAAAGGGAGAGACAGACAGACAGACAGAGACAGACAGACAATGAGACAGCCAGCCGCTCAGAAGAAGAAGAGAGAGAGAGAGAAGAGAGAGAGAGAGAG
>CM065732.1:35035441-35037941 GCA_033310375.1 Conus canariensis
AGAGAGAGAGAGACAGACAGACAGACAGACAGACCGACAGACAGACAGACAGACAGACAGACAGAGACAGACAGAGAAAGACAGACATGGACAAGAGAGAGAGAGAGAGAGAGAGAGAGAGAGAGAGAGAGAGAGACAAACAGAGGGACAGACAGACAGACGGCCAGACAGAGAGACAGACAGACAAACACGCCGAACACACACAAATGAAAGCCCAAACCTTGTGAATTTTAGAAGCAGAGTCGTCAACGGCAACCGTGCCAAACAGAACAATCAAAAGCCCACACTTAATTGTCGAAGCACGTGCAGGTCTAAATGGCCAACTGGAAGTTCTTCAAATAAACCGTCATATCAACAAGGGGATTACGTCAGGATCAGTCTGTGGGCATAGCGTGTTTAGCCCCTATCAAAATACAATATTTCTCTCCGTGTGTATGATTATGGGGCAAGGCAGTTGTGTTTGTGATTAAATACACACCCCCTTTCAGAAGAAGAAGAAGAAGAAGAAGAAGAAGAGAGAAGAGAGAGAGAGAGAGAGAAGAGAGAGAGAGAGAGAGAGAGAGAGAGAGAGAGAGAGAGAGACTCCCCTGGTTAGAAATCGCAAAGCATAGGCGAGAAACCTTTCTCTAATATGTTCATTAAACACAGGAAACACATTTTCAGTCTTGTTCGATCATAAGAAACAAACACAAGATCAAGCGCAACACCTGCACGAATAAAACCCAAAACAAACAGAAAATAACCACAACACACACACACACACACACACACACACACAACACACAACCACAAATGATAACCTAGACAAAAGCAAACAAACGATTCAAAACATTTTGTTCATTTGTTTTCCAGTGATTATCTTATACAGGAACAAAACAACTGGACACAACCTCATTTCAAATATTGTTTAGCGTTTTAGACGGATATCTAGGTGTTTTTTTTTTGTTTTTTTTTTTACTATATGCTACAAAGAAGAAGCGATCTCTTTGTACATCGATGCAGTCATGACCATACATATTGAAAGCTGAATTACTGAAACGAGCGACACTTAGAACCTGTACTTGATGCTCGATAAACCAAAATCAAAAGACTGCTGATGTTAAAAATAAAAGAAAAAAAAAGAAAAGAAAATAATCACCTGAGGGTATATAAACAGCGTCAGCACGAAGGGTCCCTAGAAATTCTGCTATTGTGGTGGAAGACAGAAGAACGCGGTGACGTGCGTATTCACACTGTAAATGATAGTCTTTGGTGTTTGGAGGGCACGTGGCGTATCGCTCAATTGTCAATCTGGATACTGAAACACAGGGAGAGACTGTTATACAAATCAACAGATGAAGAAAAGAAGAAAGAAGATGAAAGAAAAGGCAAGAAACAAGCAACCTTGTTTGTGCTTGTCGTGTCTGCAGCGAATCTTTGTTTCCAATCTCTTGCTTAGTGCACAGACAAGAGAAAAAAAAATAAACGTGCAAACAGCTTATTATTTGTCAGGGTTCCTAGAAAGCCACAATAATGAAAATGTCAAAATATATGTGGCTTCGTTCTTATTGAAACCCGAGTTTCTGTGTGTGTCCTTTTTGAATGAGTGTGTTTCTGTATGTATGTGAGCTCGTGTATAGCGTATATTTGCCATGATGAATATGTGTAAGCACATCACTATCCATCAAAGATCACAAAAAAGATAAGAACAGTTATAAGCAGTACTTCTAGTGTAGTAAAACAATGTCCGCTTTTTAAACTGGAGGCCACTGCATTACAGGTTAAGTCATCTTAATTTCATGGATTGCTTTGTTTGGGCAGACGATGGGAAGACCAAGTCCAGACTGAGGTTGTTCAGCTAATGGATGCCGTGTAGCGATCCGATGGTTCTGATTTTCACTTTCCTTTACCCTTTATTATTTGTCCTTTGTCTCGACATTGTATGTCTGTCTAATCACACCCCGATCCACCATCATACCCACTTCTGTCTGTCTGTCTGTCTGTCTGTCTGTCTGTCTGTCTGTCTTCTCTCTCTCTCTCTCTCTCCTCTCTCTCTCTCTCTCTCTCTCTCTCTCTCTCTGTCAGTGTGTATTCCATTGGTGTCTCCTATTTTGCCACCACGTTTAAAAGCAAAAGCAAAAGAAGAAAACAGGAATCGATTGAGGAGAAAGAGGGAGTGTGTACGTGTAGGGGATAGCGGGTGCTGGGGTGCGGCAGCTGGCATTAGAGCGAGGACAGTGGAGTGTGAGAGAGAAGGACATGAAGGTGGTGGTGTAGCAGAAAACAGAAAAGATCATGATAGCTACAACGTTGAAGAAAGCTATAGATCGCGAGGAGAAGACTGAAGAACACGAGGCTAAGGAGAATGAGGAACATAAGAGACAACAGAAAGCCTCTTTTTCTCCTTTAGCTCGCCGTCCTCCCATGCTCCTTCTCCCCATTTTTCTAGCATCCCTGTCTAAACACCCGTCTCCCCTACGCGCCCTGTGTCACTTTCACTACCTTCCCTCTATCCAGTCTG
>CM065732.1:35042941-35050441 GCA_033310375.1 Conus canariensis
CAGATCTCTCACTCTCATATATGGAGAACACTGGGACGGCAGGAGAACGATAACAGTCTGCACGGCAAGGCTGTGAACTGAACTCAAGAAAATTAAACTCAGCTACGCCTTCCTACTATCCCAGCCCCCTCTACCCGATCTCCCAACATCAGAATCACCTATGCGCATTACTACCCCTGTCTCTATCTCCTGGCGATTCGTAGAATACTTAGGCGAGGGAAAGGCTGTCTTCGATCCACAGAGACTCAAAGAGGAATGAAGGATTCTTCAGAACTGGTCCTGTCCTGGAACATACTGGCTGAGTACGAACGGGACATTTGCAGAGAGAGAGAGAGAGAGAGAGAGAGAGAGGGAGAGAGGGAGAGAGAGAGAGATTCCAGATTCCAGATGGTTTAATGTTCAAAAGTCATTAGACTCTTAACATTTCCGTTAAATCCAAATATCATACAATCAAAATACATCATGCATGGACTCTGTAAATAACACAAATTCTATTTTCTGAGAGTTAAACACACGGCAAGGCTGTGAACTGAACTCAAGAAAATTAAACTCAGCTACGCCTTCCTACTATCCCAGCCCCCTCTACCCCGATCTCCCAACATCAGAATCACCTATGCGCATTACTACCCCCCCCCCTTTTTATCCTTACCCTCCCCCCCCCCCCCCCCCCCCCCCCCCCCTGCTCTTTCCCGATACACTACATTTCGATTTCGGCCAACGGCCCACAACTTACATTGCATTATTTTCAAAACAGGCTTGACAGTACTAATTCAATTTATAATTTCAGTCAGTATTTCACGCTTTTTAATGGCATGATGCACAAACTGAGTCACATTTTGCACCGATATGGCATCAGTACAGTTCATTAAGTCACCAAATAATTCCTCATTAATTCGGTTTGTGCCAAGATATTTAAGTCGTAGTTCTTTGTAGCATGGACAGTTACAAAGTGAATTTCATTTTCTATCTCAGTTCTGCAAAAACTACACAATACATCTGTGGTACTATTTTGAGTATATCGAAAAACGTTTGCATTCAATGGGAGGGTACCTATTCTCAATTTAGCGATAGTGTCTCTAAAATGTTTAATTCGCATATTATCAACATATGGTTCGCTAAGGAAATTTGACTTAAATGAAGAATACAGAGAACATCTCTCACTGCTGTTAACTGTAGTGGACCAGTCATCAATGAAGTTTGCTAAAAGACGCCCTCTTAATAATGACAGAAAATATCGTTCATTTCCGACGCTTTTGTTCAGCCAAGCGAAACCAAATCCGCAGTTTTGAAGCACATTTCTTAGTTTAGATGCCCAACATATCTTTCCATTTTCTTCCATACTGAGCTGCATTAAATATGCTTGCTTGGGTAATCTGGTAATATCCATATGTAGTAGTTTCAACCAATACTTCACTGCTCTCAAGCATGAATTGACGTGTATGGGAAATCTGCCTAGCTCTCCATACATACATGTGTTTGGGGTTTTAGGGGAGACGCTGAGAAATCGCTTACACGCCTGAGTATGCCCTTTTTCAATCACTTCTATGGCATCTAGACCCCAGATTTCTGACCCATACAACAAGATTGGCTGGACCTGGGCGTCAAAGATTTTAAAGTACGTCTGTCTTGTAATTTCATTGAGTTTGAGGAGAACTCGAGCACAGTCAAAGACAGCTTTCTTTCCCTTCGTTACAATGTGGCTGACCCCTTGCACAAAACTTAACCTTGTAGTAAATGTAAAACCTAAATATGTATAACTGTTTACAACTTCCAGCTCCTTGCTATCTAGAAACCATTTTTCATGTCTGCCTAAGTAACCACCTTTTCTGAATACCATAACCTTAGATTTATCTAGAGAGAGAGAGAGAGAGAGAGACAGACAGACAGACAGACAGACAGACAGACAGACAGACAGACAGACGGACAGACAGACAGAGGTGTCTCTCCCTACTTTTCCAGGTGGATGTATGCGTATGTGTGCCAAACACTTCTCCCCCCGGACCTCTCTCTCTCTCTCTCTCTCCTCTCTCTCTCTCTCTCTCTCTCCTCTCTCTCTCTCTCTCTCTCTCTCTTCTCTTCTTTCTTTCTTTCTTCTTTCAGTCTGCTGCTATTGAAAGCCGCTTTTCTTCAAGTCGACATTTACTCAACGTTATCTGAAAGCACGTTCTTTCAATTGACATTTCTTTCATGTTGCCTTCCGATCTGTGTATGTCAGCCTGTTTCTCTGTCTGATCTGTCACTGCTTCTTGGCCTGTCTTTTCGTCTGTATCCGTCAGTTCTTGTCTCCCTCTCCCTTCTCTGTCTGTCTGTGTGTCTGTGTGTCTCTGTCTGTCTGTGTGTCTGTGTGTCTCTGTCTGTCTGCCTGCCTGCCTGTCTGTCTGTTTATTGCTATATCACTTCTTCTTGGCCTGTCTCTTCGTCTGTATCCGTCAGTTCTTGTCTCCCTCTCCCCTCTCTGTCTGTCTGTGTGTCTGTGTGTCTCTCTGTCTCTGTCTGTCTGCCTGCCTGCCTGTCTGTCAGTTTCTCTGTCTACATGTCTGTCTGTCTGTCTCTGTCCCTGTCTGTCTGTCTGTCAGGCTCTCTCTCTCTCTCTCTCTCTCTCTCTCTCTCTCTCTCTCTCTCTCTCTCTCTCTTGGTAGGATTTAAGATGGAGGAGGAGAGGAGAGGGAGGACGCGGAGAAAGTGGAGGAGGAGGTGGTGATGGTGGTGGTCTTGAAGAAGAAGAAGAAGAAGAAGAAGAAGAAGAAGAAGAAATGTTCCTGTCATTTCAAGGGAATTCTTTCTCTAACCACACCGTCTCCAGCCTGACGTTCCTGCCCCCATCCCCTCGCCCCTCCGTACATCGCTCTCTATCCCCCCCCTCCCCTCTGGCGCAAAACACCCGCGGGCTTCTCAGTAATTTCAGAACTTTCAGTACCAGAAGCGATGGTGGCCTTTCATGGTTAGTTTGACAGACGCCGTCTCTGTTACAAACAAATCATGTTTTCGAAGCAATGTTTGCTAGTTCACATCTATAGATTTAGTTTTTGCCTCTGATGTGTTCGGTTACATCTAAGTGTTTAGATTCAGAGCTGTCAGACACGCAAGCAACGTTGTAACTGGTCAGGTTCTCCAAGTGTCCCAGAATCATCCGGAATGCACAAACACGGTTGTGGAAGATACTAGGAATTGTTTCGAAACAGTTCCATACATTTCGGCTAGCTGCTGTTTCTCGTGGTTTTCAAACTTGCGGTGATGTTTCAAACCTGTTAACTCGTTCGTTATACATCATGGATCCCTCACGTTGTAGAAAGCGCCATGCATTTTTATGGCATGCCATGCCTTGTGCTTCCTTGTAATCCCACGGTTTTTTTGTTTGTTTGTTTTTTTGTTGGCAGTACTCCGCCAGTCTGTCGTACTTATGATTTGTAATGTTTTTTTTAATGGCGTTTTGGAGGGGAGCGTGTCATTGGTCCCAAGGTCCATTGGTCCCAAGGTTCGTTGGTCTCAAGGTTCATTGGTCCCAAGGTTCGTTGGTCCCAAGGTTTGTTGGTCCCAAGGTTTGTTGGTCCCAAGGTCCGTTGATCCCAAGGTTCATTGGTCCCAATGTTCGTTGGTCCCAAGGTTCGTTGGTCCCAAGGTCCGTTATATATTTCACAGATTTGTATGGACCTTGGGACCAACGGAGCTTGGGACAACGGACCTTGGGACCAATGACCTTGGGACCAATGGCATGACCCCTTTTGGAGTCTGTGATAAAGACTGAGTTACAGATGTAATAAGCTGAAAGACATGTCTCCGCTTTGGGACCATTGCAATGGTCTATTAAGACTGATTTGTGAGTCTTCTGCTTAAAGTAAAGCTAATGGCATCGACTGTTCTATATGGATCTGACACAACGAAAGATGAGAAATAGCTCTTGTATTAACCGTTTGATTGTAGTGGAGGAAACTGCGTGTGCCTGGACTGTGTTCATGTTGTCTTCTTCCTTTTTTCTCTCTTTCTTCTCTTCCTTTCTTCTTTCTCTCTTTCTTTTCTTTTCTTTCTTTCTTTCTTCCTTCCTTTCTTCCTCCTCCACCACTTCCTTCTCCTTTTCATCCATCACCTTCTCCTCCTCCCACTCCTCCTCCTCTTCTCTTTTTCCTCCTTCTCCTCCTCCTCCTCCTCCTCTTCCTCCTCCTCCTCCTCCTCATTCTTCTTCTTCTTCTTGTTTACTTCTAACGAGATTTTTCTTCTGGACTTTTTCCCTTCCCAGCCATTCCACACGCCCCCCCCCCCCCCCCCCCCCCCACTCCTCCCACATCGCCAACCTGCGCGCTGCTTTGTGCATGGAGAGCACTAGAGTGGAATGGAACAGGGCGCAGATGACACATAATCCTGTGTTCATTCCCCCGATGATTCCACCGGCTTCCCAGGTTTCTAGAAGCTGCGTTATATCCACAGAGGCTCGAGAAAGATGGAGCGCTATTCAGAACTGGTGTCATCTAGAATAATACTGCATGAAGAGAGAGAGAGAGAGAGAGAGAGAGAGAGAGAGAGAGACAGAGACAGACACAGACGAGAGAGAGAGAGAGAGAGAGAGAGAGAGAGAGAGAGAGAGAGAGAGAGAGAGATGAAAGACAGGCATATAGTATACGGACAGAGATGAAGAAAGACCAAAAAGGCCAGTACAAAATCGTTCATTTCTTTCCATTCTGATGAACAAATCCTTAATTCCTGGACAAGTAATCTGTCTGTCTCTGTCTCTGTCTCTGTCTCTCTGTCTCTCTGTCTCTCTGTCTCTCTGTCTCTCTCTCTCTCTCCTCTCTCTCTCTCTCTCTCTCTTGTCAAATCTACAATCCAATTACTTGGATTAGAATGCACGAAGAGCTACTCAGTATACCTGCATTCTGCTGTTACTTGCATTTGCTCTTTGTTGAAACTGACGCAAATGAATGATGGTACGAACGAGGTTTATCACATGCTATGTAACCTAAATGCTAGGGCGAAAATAAAACTGGGCTACGAGACTGAGAGTTAGATGATATCAATTCGGTTTCGGATATGCCTGGTTAAAACAGGGTGAGGGAGACAGACTGACTTCCGCCGAATTCCGTACCAGATTGGTTGAGACGACATGACAAGAATGGATCCCCAAATACATGATAGTACCAGATTTGATCCTTTCACTGTATTTCGACTTACTTGTCAATGAGAATGAACAGACATCTAAAATTGTTAAAAGAATTTATAGTAAATCCGCCAGACAACTGGGACAAACACATTACAAGACAAAACAATTAGTTTCAGTTTCCGCCTGCAGTCACCTCACTTTGAAAGGGACAACTAAAACTTTTGTGACGAGATTTAGATTGGGATAACCTTTGTTAATCATTTTCGTTATAGGCAATATCATTATTCCTGACTTAGTTGTCCATTATGCTAAGACATATCTGAAAATGAGTTCAATTGTATTTCTGTGTACTGTTTTAAGAAGTGTTCTTAGAGATAAGCTTAGTCGTCCTAGGTATTATAAACAACCGTCTGTGTTTAGCTCATCTTACTTATGTCTTTACTAAAGAGGATGTCGTTTAAAAAAAGATTGCCTTTGACGTACACAAATCTTTCCAACACAGCAAGTCATAATTATGTGTTGTTTTTATTTTGGTCACATCTGTTTATATCCTTTTTGTCCATGCTCAATCCACCTCCTTCACATGGGCTCATGGCCTACAATACATAAATCATATGTATCCGTACCTGTATCCGCAATCATATCCTTATCTCTGTCTGTCTGTCTGTCTGTTTGTCCGTTCACACGTTTCTCTGTCTGTCTTCCTATCTGTCTTTTTGCCTCTCTCTCTCTCTCTCTCTTTCTCTCTCTCTCTCTCTCTCTCTCTCTCTCTCTCTTCTCTTTCTCTCTCTCTCTCAATCTCTTTCTGGGCTGTTTTTTTTATCTAGCTATTTCTTCGTTAACATTTCTTTATTTAGCGCCTGTTAAGAAGTTTCGTGTACAGTTTAAAAGGCCTCCTACAACGTATCATAAAGACCATCTGAAAGAGGGTAGATATTATTTGGCTAGGACCACACTTTCTCACCATCTCGTCGTGGTATGCTATAAGGCCTGGTACTACTCTGTGTTTCCGTTTGATCTGTGTCTCCTTCATCTGTCTTCTTGCGTTATGTTTTCTTCTTCTTCTTCTTCTTCTTCTTCTTCTTCTTCTTCTTCTTCTTCTTCTTCTTCTTCTTCCTCCTCCTCCTCCTCCCCCCTCCTCCTCCCCCCCTCCTCCTCCTCCTCCTCTTCTTCTTCTTCTTCTTCTTCTTCTTCTTCTTCTTCTCCTTCTCCTCCTCCTCCTCCTCCTCCTCCTCCTCCTTCTTCTTCTTCTTTCTTCTTCTTCTTCTTCTTCTTCTTCTTCTTCTTCTTCTTCTTCTTCTTCTTCTTCTACATTGTCTTGGTTTCCTTCCTTTGTAACAACTAAAGGTGCCTCTTCCTTCTGTTTTGTTTTCCTTTACCTACTACCACCCAAATCCTTCACCCGTCAACACTTCTTGAACTCTCACATAATTATGGAGAAAGCTGGAATGACATACGCAAGATTAAAGACAACACAACACCCTGGGTCCATCTCCTAGCGGTCTGTGGAGTGCGTTGGCCAGTGAAAGGCTGTCACTGATTTATAGAACCTCGAAGAAAGATGAAGGACTCTTTGGATCTGGTGCCAACCACTGCTACAAGACGAACAGGGCATATGCACATAGAGAGGAGAGAGAGAGAGAGAGAGAGAGAGAGAGAGAGAGAGAGAGAGAGAAGAGAGAGAGAGAGAGAGAGAGAGAGAGTCTGTGTCTGTGTGTCTGGGTCTGTGTGTCTGTCTGTGTGTGATCTTTCTTTTCGCCTAAACCTTCGATCAGAGGAAATCACTTGAAGAGAGATGACCATAAAAAAAGGAAAATAAAACATACTCTACACTTTCAAGGTCTGAACGAAGAATGAAGAATGGGGATGAATAGAAGGAGAAATGGGGGGGGCCAAGAGAGGTCTTTGGGACGAGAAAGATGGAGGGGAATGGTACGGAAGGGTAGCAGGACAATGTGGAAATAAGGCGAAGGGGTGGGGGTC
The DNA here is from genome assembly GCA_033310375.1 of Conus canariensis. Taxonomy (NCBI): domain Eukaryota; kingdom Metazoa; phylum Mollusca; class Gastropoda; order Neogastropoda; family Conidae; genus Conus; species Conus canariensis. Next base: position 35,050,017 of record CM065732.1, read on the forward strand.
ACATAATTGATGATGGAAGGAGTGGGGGGGGGGGAGACAGGGAGTAGCTGCTGAGGCAAGGAATCATTTATAAGAATGTAAACGTCAAAGGCTGGGAGAGATCGGGAGGTGGTGGGAAAGGTAGGGGTTCTGCGCGTGGAGGATGGGGACGCGTGTGGAGTAGATGGTATGAAGATGGAAATCCAAGATACAACAATTCCAACTTTACACTTAGCCAACAGCACAACAAAACAGTTTTCACTGGCAGACAGACAAACAGACTGTGGGGATAACAGACGGGAGAGTTGAAGCAAGAAGAGAGAGAGAGAGAGAGAGAGAGAGAGAGAGAGAGAGAGAGAGAGAGAGAGAAGCAGACAGACAGACAGACAGGAGATAGAGACAGACAGAGACAAAGACAGACAGACAGACAGACAGACAGACAGACA
>CM065732.1:35067941-35070441 GCA_033310375.1 Conus canariensis
TACATTAAAATATGCATTGTAAAGACCAAGCACAGAGTATTACATTAAAATATGCATTGTAAAGACCAAACACAGAGTATTACATTAAAATATGCATTGTAAAGACCAAACACAGAGTATGACATTAAAATATGCATTGTAAAGACCAAACACAGAGTATGACATTAAAATATGCATTGTAAAGACCAAACACAGAGTATGACATTAAAATATGCATTGTAAAGACCAAACACAGAGTATTACATCAAAATATGCATTGTAAAGACCAAACACAGAGTATTACATTAAAATATGCATTGTAAAGACCAAGCACAAAGATGAAACTAAAATAAACATTTCTGATTCTTCCATGCACTGGGTACAAAAAAAAAGAGGTTCCTCAAACATGGATTGTAACCCGTCCAAGTACACGATGCCTACCAGCCAAACTTACGAAGGATGACACAGAGAGAGAGAGAGAGAGAGAGAGAGAGAGAGAGAGAGAGAGAGAGAGAGAGAGAGAGAGAGAGAGAGAGCATGTTTATGTGACATTTAACTCCTCTTTCCCATTCCCATCCGTCCGTCCACCCTATCCATACACACAGCCACCCCTCCCCTCTCCTCCACACACACACACACTCACAGAGAGAGAGACAGAGAAGAGAGAGAGAGAGAGAGAGAGAGAGAGAGAGAGAGAGAGAGAGAAGAGATCATGTTTATGTGACTGAGGTTCTTAAAATTGACTCAAAAAAAAAAAAAAAAAAAAGGGGGGGGGACAGAAGCGCGCGCGCGCGCGCGCGCGCGCGCGCGAGAGAGAGAGAGAGAGAGAGAGAGAGAGAGTTCTTTCCTTATTCTTTCATTTAGTGCTGATTTGGGCTTGTGCGGTGGTACCACTGAACATATCACATTGATGGCATGTCAATCTTATTTTTGTAGTGATTAATATAAAGTTTAAAGTTTGGATAGCACCAAGGCCACTTCGGAACAACCTTCTTTATTTGTCTCCTAAGGCTGGGTGAAGCATGTAGCTATCATATCACAGTGAAAGCAGACGCGAATGTACGAAAAGCCATCTTCAGTTCAGTCAGTCAGTCATTCCCCTGACCGCTGGGGTCGTTGGGGGGACGTGATGAGGCAGCCGCCGTTTCTCTCCAGGCTCTTCTGTTGGTGGCTATCTTGAGGAGATCTGGCATGGTCATTTTGGTCCAGTCCTTTATAATTGTCGGACCAGCTCTTTCTCTGCCGTCCTCGTCTGCGCCCTCCTTCAACGGTACCTTGAAGGATGGTTTTGGAGAGGGTGTTGTGGACGAATGATGTGGCCAAACCATGCCATCTTCCGTCGTTTGACGGTTGCCAGAGGTGGTTCGTGGGGCCCAACTAGGTTCGTGACCAGGTTCCGCACATCTTCAGTTACTGTGTACATATCACCGTAACGCTGTTCTTGTTTAATGCAACCACCTGAGGGAATTCAGTTAACTGTGGAAATCAATTTTAGATAACAAATCTGATGTGATCGACAGTTAAAGACAAACAGTAGTCAAATGAACCCATGCAATTTAAATACATTCCTGACAATATGCATTTCAATCAGATCAAATGACAAGTTGAAGTTTCTTTCAATACTGTGGGGGTGGGGGTACATTGGTGATCACACCGGCAGAACATACAAAAACAAGTTTGTTTGTTTGTTTGTTTGTTTGTTGTTGTTTCTAATGAAATACAAACGCCTGTAGTCCTGTAAAATTAACCCCAACACACAAGAAGTCGCATGGAAGGTGTAAACTGTAAATGATAGATACGATAAAGCCGAAGAAAACGATATTATAATACCTGTGAAATGCTGTCCTTTCTTACCCTCTCCCAAAATATGGAGTGTATTCCATGATAATCATTATAATTGAGCTGTTAAGATCTAAAAGGTTATCCTTTTTGCATGTTTGACTATTTTGTGGTATTTCATAGTTCTGACTTAATCTATGACATGACACAGAATAATCCTTCACTTACTCAGGCTGAGAAAAGCGTGTTTAAATGCAGCCAAGAGGGCAATCGCGCTTTTGTTAATATATTTCTTGATGGAACTGGGCGGAAGATAAATTAAACGCGTGTTCTTTACTCTTTTCAATTATTTGTTTTTTTATTTGTGAAAAAAAGTTCCTACAAGTAATTCAGCAAACACCATTAGATGTCCTGTATCTCTACTGCGCTTTTCATCTAAGTCTGTATTGCATGCAGTTCGAGTATCAATTTGCTCCGTATACATGGGCACATACAGAGGGTGTCATAGGGATAAAAAGGCAGACATACAGACACTTATGTGACTGTTGACACTCACATAGACATGTGTGTTAAGACAAAACAGAATACTCGTTAATGATTCATAAACTGACTTTTTGACACATCTGGTATATCATACACACACGTAGAATGATGATTTTTCTGTGTGTGTGTGTGTGTGTGTGTGTGTGTGTGTGTGTGTGTGTGCGTGCGTGCGTGCGTGCGTGCGTGCGTGCGTGCGTGC
>CM065732.1:35092941-35095441 GCA_033310375.1 Conus canariensis
TGTGAAAACATTCTGACTAACCACTTTACCCTATTTGGACAGGCATACTGGACGTATTCATTCCTCGGGTGCCTCATGAATGAGAAAGAGTCAAGGTTGTACGTTTGTGACCTTTTTCTTTTCTTTTATTCTTCGTTGATTATTGAATGGACTATTTGATTTTTGTTTTCTTTTCATGTGTTTATACTTTTTCCCCTTTACCCCCATCCCCTCCCTTGATTTAATGTACCAATTTGTATGATGTTTATTGTATGTTATGTCGATTATCCCTTTTGTTAATGTTGGAAAATCATTAAAAAAAAAAAAAAAAAAAAAGTCCACATAGGGCAGAACAGGGCGTAACGACATGGACGATGTCAGAAAAATAATCGTTCGAGCGCTTTTCTTATTTTTTCCTTTTATTTTTTTCTTTCTTTCTTTTCTTCGTTCCTTTTTTGCTTTCTTTTCGTTTCCTTTCTTTCCTTTTCTTATCTTTTTTTTTCTTCTTTCCTTCTTTCTCTCTTTGTCTTCTTTCTGTTTGTTTCTTTTTTCCCCTTTTTCTCTCTTTCCATTTTCTTTCTTTCTTTCTTTCTTTCTTTCTTTCTTTTTTCATTCTCTGCTTTTTTCCCGTGCAGTAAACGAACGAGTGACCGATTTTGCTAAATCAGTGTCAAGGCTCCAAAAATGCTTTAGTTAGTTTACAGCTGTGATAAGATTTGATGTTGAGTAATCCTGTGACGTAATTTCGCCAGTTAGGTATTGTTTCTCTCAGAGAGAGAGAGAGAGAGAGAGAGAGAGAGAGAGAGAGAGAGAGAGAGAGAGAGAGAGAGAGAGTACAAGCTTTCCTTCTGTAACAAAACTCGATCTCTCATAACAGTGCAGTCAATAATCAGGATACCTTTAACATGGGAGCATAAACTAGCACCGGTCATTTTATTCAACCATTGATCAACAATTGATGAGCGGAATTCCGGCAAATAGGAGGAAAAAAGACAAAGACCGCACAAGCATTCACCCCCAGTGAAAATCTGACTATTTTCTAGCAGCGTCACTTCCGGATCTGCGCAGACAAAAAAAAATATATAGGTCATCTGGTGTGACGATAGACGTATATGTCATGGACTGCCACTCTTTGTACACCTAACACGGAAGCATCTATTTCTGTTCTGTTCGCTGAATTTTACCTCTCTCTGTTTTTGTTTGTTTCTTTCTTTCTTCTCCTTTTTTTTATTTTATAATTTATGCATCTCCCTTTGGGCTCAGTCCATGCGAATGGAAATGAATATTGTTGAACTATGGTAAACGCACCGTGAATTGAAAACACAGCTAATGGCTCCTCTCTCTCTCTCTCTCTCTCTCTCTCTCTCTCTCTCTCTCTCTCTCTCTCTCTCTCTCTCAAATTGGTTCAAATGAACACAAAGAAAGACTAATTGGGTAAAACGTGAGTATAATATATGATATGTTGATGTTGATTAAAACAGAGAGAGCGAGAGAGAGAGAGAGAGAGAGAGAGAGAGAGAGAGAGAGAGAGAGAGAGAGAGAGAGAGAGCAAACACTTTCTATTTGCAGAAGAAACTCAATCTTTAATAATAATCCAGTCACCAATTAGGGTATCTTTAAAATGCGTCCATAAAATAGCACTGGTCACCTCATTCATCTGATGATCACCATTTGATTAGCGGAATTCCGGCAAAGAGAAATAAAAAGACAAAGCCACAGAAGCTTTCACCCCCAGTGACAATCTGATATTTTGTAATGGACCTCCATCCTGGCATTCTAATGGCGTCACTTCCGAATCTGCGCAGGAAAAAAAAATGTGGGTCATCCGGTGTGACGTTAGACGTATATAGCAGGGTCTGTCACTCGCTGTGCCAGACAGGGAAGTATCTGTTTTTGTTCTGTTTGCTTTTTTTTTTTTTAATCTGTTTGCTTGTTTTTCTACTTCCTTTTTTTTCTCTCAATTCTTTCTTTTCTTTCTGCGTACGCAGGCTGATACTCCTGCGGACACTGCCTGTATAGACAGGCAGTGGAGTTTTGTGCGTATATGACCGTTTTTTATCCCGCCATTAAGGCAGCCATACTCCATCTTTGGGGAAGGTGCATACTATGTGTAACATGTCAACCATACCAACGGCCAAACTGGCCTTCTCTTCCGAAAGTTGGTGATGGGATTTTACGTGTGTGCAAGATGTTGTGCGTGCGTTCACACACGGAACCTCGGTTTATAGTCTCATTCGAAGGACTGTATGGGGAATGGAGTCAGAACCAATGTTAACTTCGAGGGAAAAATCTCCCTGTACCGAAATTCGAACCCGCAACCCCAGGATCACGAGTCCGGCGCTCTACCAACTGAGCTGTTCCGGCCCCATCTCAATTTATTTATCTCCTTGGCTCTGTCATTGCGAGTAGGAACGAAAACGGTTCATACACTGTCAGCGCACATTAAAATGGAGACAGATCTACCAGCGTCTCTCTCCTCTCTCTCTCTCTCTCTCTCTCTCTCTCTCTCTCTCTCATTTGT
>CM065732.1:35100441-35115441 GCA_033310375.1 Conus canariensis
TTCCAAAAGCTTAAACTTTATTTCCTGTTTTTATTTCCAGAATGATAATGTCCACGAAAAATTTACCTTAAACTGAAAATTGAATTTGATCACTTGGTATTTCATTTATACAACTTCTATTGTAAGACAGTAATGCGTATATCCCTTTGACTCCTTCGATGGTTTCGTCAAAAGGGTCTAAGTAATCCTTATCCTTCAGAAGAGAAGATTAGATTTTAAATTCCTAGAGTGTTTTAGTTTCATTTCTAACAATATGTATGAATATAAAAAAAAGGCGGTCTGTTCTACGTCAAAACATAAACTATCAGCATCTTCTGTGTTGGTAATTGACGTCTCAGACAATTGAAAAATCTAACTTGCTTTGCTCAAACGGCTTTGTTCGTCCCATGTTCTTGTGTCTTATGCCTTATAATAAGCAGTTCCAGTCTTGGCACCATGCCAGTGATGTCTTCCTGTGTACGAGCGTCAGTCATATGTTAGGAAAGCTGCTAAGTTTAAGAATTAAATTCAAACTCCTACGTTTTGGCGACATTTAGCTCATCTAATTTGGATCATGTGTATTTATAGACCTTGTTTATTTATTCATTTATTTATTTATGTATGTGTTTGTTTGTTTATTCATTCATTCATTTCTTAATTCATTCATCTATTTATTTGTTTATTTGTTCAATCATTTATCTTTTAAACGAGGAGAGTTCATCTCTATTTGGTCCACAGATATTCTACTACACCAAATCGTTCCTACTAGAGTATTGCTATCCGTATTGTAAACTCCCGCTAAACGTCTTTGCTTATCTCCTTTATCTTAAATTCGAAGTTATTCTTGAACTGAATCGCAAAGCCGTTTGATCCACCAGAGTTAACGGAGGCGATTATACACTCGTATCATTATCATTTCTTAACTGGCGTAAGAACATCTGTGTGAAATGGGTGTCATGTAGAAACTGCGTTGAGCCCTGCATTTAGTCAAGGCTGATGACTAATACTGCTGACACAGAGCTCCAAATTTCCCCGATCAGTAACGGAGAACAGAAAGACTGCCACAGCCAATGCAAGCAAACTAAGTCCCAAAGTTCCATTCCCCAGATGGCGGGCTCTCATTCTGTAATGGACATGTCGTAAGCGGCTGTCTTACCAGTTGTCCAGGAGATTAGTGGCTGATCTTTTAATCCTGAGAGAGAGAGAGAGAGAGAGAGAGAGAGAGAGAGAGAGAGAGACAGACAGACAGACAGACAGACAGACAGACAGAGACAGAGAGACAGACAGAGAGAGAGAATGGCTGAAGGGTTGGGTGATAGAGGAGGGAGATGAACGGAGAGGGAAAAACAAGGCATAAACACAGTGTAAAACAAATGTGATAAAGAGAGAAGGATAAGTGAGAGTCTGGGAATTTTACATCTATGGATTTGGTTGCCTTTCTTTGTTTATATATTTTTTTCTTTGCTCATTTATTTTCTGTCGCAGCTGAGGCTAATCTAGTCCTGCGACTGGAACTAATCTTGTCCTAGCATCCACCATAGGCTTCCTGTCCTTCGCCCCCTTCACCCTTCCTGTTTTCCCCTGTCTGTCTTTTCATGAGTTCCAACACAGCTCTTTCATTTTTTTCTATCTCTCTATCTGTCTATCCATCTCTCTATCCATCTGTCTGTTTATCTGTCCATCCGTCTCTCTATCCATCTATCTGTCTATCTCTTCATCTCTCCATCCATCTGTCTAATTCTCTCTCTCTCTCTGTCTCTCTGTCTCTGTCTCTGTCTCTCTCTCTCTCTCTCTCTCTCTCTCTTTCTCGGTCCATCCGTCCATCCATCCATGTATCCGTCCATCCATCCATCCATCTGACATCTATCTGTCTATCTATCTATCTATCTATCTATCTATCTATTTACCTATCCATCCATCCATTCATCCACCCACCCACCCACCTATCTCTCTCTCTCTCTCTCTCTCTTTATCTATCTATCTATCTATCTATCTATCTATCTATCTATCTATCTATCTATCTATCTATCTGTCTGTCTGTCTGTCTGTCTCTCTGTCTGTGTATCTATGTCTTTACGTGTTTCCTGCATCAGTTACATTCATACATTGATCGCAGATAATCATACAGAACAGAGGACTATTCGATTCCCATTTCGACGTTGGTTTCAACGAGGGATGACATGCAGGCGGTACGTGAGGCACGCAGGGTTAGGACAGAACTGCATGGCCGCCAAAGGAATGGAACAAAAAAGTTACAGAACAAGCTCAACGAGTTTTGACCCATTGGACATTTAAAACAATGTAGGAAAAAAGACAAACCAATCGTCGCTTAGTCCTTCAACGTCAGTGCAAAGTGTAGTCTTGGGAGAAGCACTAAAGTTGCAGAATGGAACTAAAGAGAGATGAGGCAAGAGCACTTGGAAGATAAAACTTACAAATTAAAGTAAAGACGTCAATGATGATAATGATAATAATAACAATGATAACAACAACAATAATGATGATAATAGTAATGATAATGATGATGATGATAATAATGATAATGATAGTAATAATAACAAGAACAATAGTAATAATGATAATAGTAATGACAAAAATCATCTTCATAATCATTATCACCTTTATCATAATACTATACTACGCACAAAAAGTTAAGGATCGGTATGTGAAAACAGGTGCGTAATAAACTCAGTTCGCTACTGTTATTTATTTCTTAGTCCAGCCAAATTGTCATGAATTCTTGTTGAGCTGTAAGTGGGCGATGTTGTGTTAGTGCGAAAATTGCACGGGATTCTCTGCTACTGAGCTGGGCCGCAAACGGAAAAGCGGAAACTTGCGAAAAATGACCTTGTTTTGGACCGTTCTGCCTGAACACATTGCACTTGCCTGATGGAAAAACCATTATGCACGTGCAAGCACTGCTGTTTATGTGTGAGATGCTGTCGCTCGCTTGGCTATATAAGAAGACATTCCACCAGTAGTAGGCCTGATCTGACAATGCCTCCACGACGAAAATTAAGCGAGTTGGATAGGGGACGAGCTGTTGCATGGTTCCAAGATGGTGTTCCCAAGCGAGAAGTGGCCAGGCGACTTCATGTGTCCATCTCGGTCATTGTCCGACTGATTCAACGCTTCACAGCCACTGGGATTGTCCATGAAAGACGCAGATCTGGTCGACCGAAGAAGACAACCCCACGTGACGATCGTCTCGTTGAACGACAAGCCCTGCAGACAAGAACAGCCTCTTCCAGCATAATTCAAAGGCAGTTCAGGGTGGCTACTAACATCAACATCAGCCAGCAGACCATACGGAACCGCCTACATGGGTTTAATCTCCGTTCTCGTCGCCCAGCAGTACGGCCACGCTTAACTCCAGCCCATAGGGCAGCACGCCGCGCCTTCTGCGCACGTCACGTGAGGTGGACACGTCAGCAATGGTCCCAGGTCCTGTTCAGTGATGAATCACGCTTCACCCTTCACCACAACGACGGCTGACTGAGGGTCTGGAGGTGCCCAGGGCAACGCTTTACTGACGCCACTGTCCAAGAAAGGGTGGCCTTTGGTGGAGGTTCTGTAATGGTCTGGGGGGCCTTCAACCTTCACCACAGAACACCCTTGTATCATGTACAGGGTAACCTGACTGGCATCCGATACCGGGATGAGATCCTTCGACCGCTGGCTGTGCCTACGCTGCAGCAGATGGGACCGAGGGCTGTCTACCAGGATGACAATGCTCGCCCCCACAGGGCAAGGGTGGTCAACGACTTCCTGCAGCAGTCTGCAGTCAACAGAATGGAGTGGCCAGTATGCAGTCCCGATCTCAACCCGATTGAGAACCTCTGGGATGAGCTGGATCGCAAAGTGAGGAGCCACCCCCCTCCCAGGGATGCCCAACACCTCTACCAGATGCTGCAGGCTGAGTGGCAGGCGCTTCCACAGAGGATCTTCACCAACCTGGTCAACTCGATGAGGACTCGCTGCGTCGAGTGCCAGAACAGCCATGGTGGTTACACGCATTACTGAGCTTTTGGGAGCATCAGTATGCCCTGTCTTGTGATTTCAATGACTTTGGGAAATCAAATTTGGATACGTACCCACTTTAATCAAATGTACACACCAAACGATTGCTCGAGATTGAAGGCAATTGTGTATCGTTATCACTAAAGAATGGAATTAAATGTTGGCCAAACTTCAACGCATTGACTTTCTTATTTTGACAGTTATGAATGTTTGTGAAAGAGATCTTTAACTTTTTGTGCATAGCTTATAATAGTCATCAGCTACTACAACAACAGCAGCAACAAAGACAACAGCAATAATAATAAGAATGCTGCTACTGCTGCTGCTGCTGCTGATGATGATGACGATGGTTGTTGTAATTGTTGTTGCTGTTGTTTTATGTTGAAAGGAATAATACTAATCAACGAATAAGAGCTAATCTTACTATAATAAAAAAAACAACTTGGCGGTGAACAGAAAAAAGAGGACTTCAAAGAAGAAGTTTAAAAGCAAAGGCAAAAGGTGTGAATAGATAAGTAAACAAAGAGTATATTGATTGAAAAAAATGTAGTTAGTAAAGAAAAGAGGAGAGAAGAAGAAAACAGCTCTGGCACAGAAAGGAAGAAAATAATGAATAGCATGTCGATGCGTCTTTCTGTGGGGCATATTGTGGGTTGGTGATGTTGGGATAGGTTGGTATGGTAATTTTGGGGTGCAAAGGCCAACGGGGTGGAGGTCCCCAATCTGGCGCTGAGACGGACTCCTGCATGGTGCGCTCACAATTGTCACGTTGCTGTTGCCAAAGCGCCAGGACTGTGACATGATGGATGTTGTGTTGGGGATGGCTGGAGTGCAGAGCGACTGGTTTGTGTCGGTAGTGGTGGTCACCAACCAATGCGCGTGTCAAGTATGCGACATGCCTTACCTACATAGATATTACCGCACAGTTTATAGTGGATGACCTACCCCCACAGTGTTGCAGTTCTATAGGAGAATGTGCGCTTAATGTTGAACGACCCATGACCTAATTATGTTGAATGCCAAACAACTGAAGGTCTGATCTGATCTGTTCTTCTCAAGCAGAACAAAGACTAAGAACATACAACCGAGCTTCACGGAGAGATTGGAATCCAACCGTAAGAGGAGAGAGAGAGAGAAGAGAGAGAGAGAGAGAGAGGAGAGAGAGAGAGACAGACAGACAGACAGACAGACAGACAGACAGACAGACAGACAGACAGACAGAGAGGCAGGCAGGCAGACAGACAGACAGAGTCACAGAGAGAGAGAGAGAAACGGAGAGAAAGAAACAGACAGTCAGACAGACAGACAGACAGACAAGCAGACAAACACACGGAGACAGACAGAGAGATGAACAGGAAGGCGTGAAGAGGGAGGGGTCTGTGTCATACGGTATTGGCAGCAAAGAGATACACAAGAGACCCACAATGTATTGTATGCTTCTAACGTAGCATGAATTAGTTGTCAGGAGTGAAGATGCACCATTGTATGATCTATAAACCAAAAGGCTGCTGCTCCAAATACCCGACAGCACCTAAAGTACGGCGATGCTGGGACGGCCCTTGAAATCTTTATATTGACAGTAACTCAAGAACATAATGACGTGTGTCTATCTGCTACAAACAACACTCTGCTTTTGTTCTGACACGTGGCGTTTCGTTCTGCTGCCATTAATGACAGCGAAACACACAAGGAGACAGAGATATGAATAAACAACCAGCAACCACCAAGACAGAGACACACAGAGGAGGAGAGGACAGACAGACAGACAGACAGACAGACAGATAGACAAAACAGTGTGTGTGTGTGTGTGTGTGTGTGTGTGTGTGTGTGTGTGCGTGCGTGCGTGCGTGTGTGTGTGTGTGTGTGTGTGTGTGTGTGTGTGTGTGTGTGTGTGTGTGTGTGTGTGTGTGTGCATACATGTGTGTGCGCGTGAGAGAGAATTTGGAATGGAGACAGACAGACAGACAGAGGGTAAAAAAAATCAAGTCAAGGCTATGACAGTTTCTAACTGTTTTGAAATCATGAATTCTTCATAATACTATCTCTTTAATAAAATGCATCTTTTCCAAACAAGGTTCAGAGTATTTAGAACTGTGTTGTGTTGTTGTTGTTGTTTGTTGTTGTTTGTTCTTGTTGTTGCTGTTGTTGTTGTTGTTGTTGTTGTTGTCGTTGTTATTGTTGTTGTTGCTGTTGTTGTTGTTGTTGTTGTTGTGTCTATTTTTGTCAAAGGTTTACCTTTCTGCGTCAGGAGAGGATCAGAATATCTGAAACTAGGTTTCTTCTTCTCCTTCTTCTTCTTCTTCTTCTTCTTCTTCTTCTTCTTCTTCTAAAGTGTCATGCTCTTTAAGGTATCACGAAGAAAACTTTATCAGTTATGACTTTTTCTTCACTCAATGTGCTATGTTTCGGTTAGACTCTGCACTCTCTAACAGATTGTCATATAGTGACTGCAGCTTTGTCAAAAGTTAAAGAAACATTCACTAACCAATTATACAAAAATTAATAAAATATAGAAGCTACGTCCAAGACATAAGAACATTTTAGATGCGAAGAAAACCTGAATAAAATGGAGAAGGTTCTCACCCATACCATCAGCTAAATAATGATGGTTTTATCACTGTTTCTTTCTTGCTTTCTTCCTTTTTACAATTATTACACCTCAGACCATAAGACGATTTCCATTCTGCTGTTATTAGATTTTTAGCGGCAGTGCCGAGTTGCTATAGCAACAGTCATTCCCTCTCTTGGAAACGAACTCCAAAGCTGACTGATGTACCGATTCCAGCCAGCCACAAAACATCTCCACAGGCTTGTTTCTTCATGCACGGTTCTCAGGGAGAAGACGTCTATCAAATTGTTGTTGCTTTTAGGTCTGGCGCAGGTGCAGGTGAGAATCAGGGAGAGAGAGAGAGAGAGAGAGAGAGAGAGAGAGAGAGAGAGAGAGAGAGACAGACAGACAGACAGACAGACAGACAGACAGACAGACAGACAGATAGACAGACAGACAGACAGACAGAGAAACAGAAAGGGGAGGGAGGGAGAGAGACAAGAGAGAGAGAGACGCAGACAGACAGATAAACAGACGCAGACAGACAGAGACAGATAGACAGACAGACAAACAGACAGACAGACAGGAGAGACAGACAGACAGACAGACAGACAGACAGACAGACAGACAGAGAGAGAGACGCAGACAGACAAACAGACACAGACAGACAGAGACAGTCAGACACACAGACAAACAGACAGACAGACAGACAGACAGTCAGACACACAGACAGACCAGGAGACGGAGGGTCATTGGAACATTCTGGAGAAGAGGGCGGAGGTAATATGGTGGAGGGTGTAGAAGCAGATGGAAGGGAGAAGCGTTACTCACAACTCGCATTCCACATAAAAAACAGATCAATTTTCCTCAGCACAAACGTGCTTCTGATTTCAATTTCCTCCCTGTCCTGTCTTTTAGAGTTCCCTCCAGATTGAATGAAAGACTTAAAGTGTAAGTCCATTACTGTTGCACGTGCATGAATAAAGAATCGGGAAGTTTAATGCTAAATGTTTAAGAAAAACGAGTGAGGAAATCGTTGGAGAGGGTGTGGTGTGTGTGTGTGTGTGTGTGTGTGTGTGTGTGTGTGTGTGGTGTGTGCGTGTGTGTGTGTGTGGTGTGTGTGTGTGTGTGTGTGTGTGCGTGCATGCTGTGCGTGAGATAGATAGAGAAGAGAGAGCAGAGAGAGAGAGAGAGACAGAGAGAGAGAGAGAGACAGACAGACAGACAGACAGAGAGAGAGAGGAGAGAGCATGCACACAAGGTTCGCTGACAAACACAGAGAAGGCCTATCAACCAACCAACCAAAAAAAAGAAAAAAGAAAAAAAAACCAGAAAATATTCCCTGGATTTGTTTCCAACGGTGATGGCCAAGACGACTCGCGGGTTCTCATGCTGGAATTTTAAACGTGTTTCAATGGAAACTCACGTTTCAGACTCGGCTATTTTGTGCTGTGTTTTAATTTTTGATAGCCTGACTCCTTCGACGATGATACAACGTGCCGGACACTGGAAAAGCAGAAAGAATGAGGCTGGAACATGGTGCGAAGGAGATTATTGGATGTCTCCTTAAAAAAAAAAAAAAAAAAAGGAAAAACAAAAAAGAAAAATGAAAAAGAACAAAAGACCTCCTCCCTCTTCAAAAAGGTCAATGATGGCTAAAGGAAAGGGGTAAAAAAAATATCATTCTCCCAGCAGAATTGTTCTATAATTGCCTGGTGACTGGAATATTAATGGTTCAAGCAACAGGACAGCATTATAGAGGTTCCGTTATGTTCTCACTGGCCTGTTGAAAGAAAGAAGCATAAAGGGGGGGGGGGGGGGAGGAGAGAGAGAGAGAGAGAGAGAGAGAGAGAGAGAGAGAGAGAGAGAGAGACAGAGAAGCAGCCGCAATAGTTGTCGTCGTAGAAGTTGTAATAGCAGCAGCATAAGTAGCCTAGTAGTAGCGTAAGTAGTAGTAGCAGCAGTAGCAGTAGCATGAGCAATAATGGTAGCTAAACGTACAAGTAGTGTAGAGGAACAACTGAAACGTAGACTGGAAAAGACGAGGGGGAAAAGGGGGAAGGAATTAAAAACAAAAGCAAAAAGAAAGAAAGTAAAAGAAAGAAATGTGGAACATAAAGGAATAAAACTGAAGAAAAACGACGAAAGATGAAACAAACAAACAAAAACAAGAAGGAAAGACATGTAGAAGAGAGAAAGAAGGACTGAGGAAACATTAAGAACGCAATGATTAAAGAAATAAAGACATTTAGAGAAGAAGCAAGAACATCAGAGAAGAAAGAAAGACACCATAGCGAATTTGATTAAGGACGTTCCTGAAGAAACCACAGTTACCCATGCAGGCAGAGAGGGACAGATAGACTGCTTGTGTAAAACAAGAAAATTCGTTGTGTTAAGGAAAAAGGAAAAGGTTAAGACAGCTTGTAGGCTTGGTAGACGATAGGAAAGGAATAATGAAAATTGAATTGTTGGTTCCCCTGTCTTCTTTTTCTCCTCTTTCTCTTCTCTGTCTTTTTTTTCTATTTCGTTTTATTTGTGTACATTGTTTCTTCATATTTTTAAACGATCCTTTTTCGCTCTGTCTGTCTGTTTGTCTGTTCTCTCTCTCTCTCTCTCTCTCTCTCTCTCTCTCTCTCTCTCTCTCTCTCTCTCTCTCTCTCTCTCTCATGGGCGCACATCATGCCTCCTCTCTTTCTAACACACACACACATTATATATATATTAATATATATATATATATATATATATATATATATATATATATCCAAACAAAGAACTCAGCAACAATCACGTTGAATATTTCCCAATATTTCGACCTCTTTTTGGTCTTCCTCAAGGGACTTAAATGATTCAATTGCATGTAGCAGCCTCCGTTCACACTTTTTTTTAAAAAAACAGTTCACCACAGTTCCAATGGCTGGAGAAAGGACAACGGTGGAAGGGTAGTAAGCTACGGGGAACACGAGAAACTAGGGTAGGAGAGAGAGAGAGAGAGAGAGAGAGAGAGAGAGAGAGAGAGAGAGAGAACCGCTGCGGCACAAGAGAAAGGGGAGGGGGAGGTTGTTGGAAGGAAAGGGCAGGAAAAAAAGGAGGGGGGGGAGAAAGGGGGCTAGAAGGGGAAAAAAATAGGGGGAAAGTGAAGAGGAGGAAAATCCGGGGAGTCGGCAAGTTTTGGTACAGAGAGAGGGAGGAACAATTAAGTAGGGGGGGGGGAAGAAAGGGGGAGAAGAGGGAAAAAATAGGGGGATAAGTGAAGAGGGAGGAAAATCCCGGGGAGTCGGCAAGTTTTGGTACAGAGAGAGGGAGGAACAATTTAAGTGAGAGGGGCGAGCTGAGAGAGAGCGACAGGGAGGGAGAAAGAGGGAGAGTGGGAAGGGAGGGAGGAGGTGGAGGAAAAAAAAGGGATATATGTATATATAATATATATATATATATATATATATATATCATCTGATTAAATGAAATGTAAAAATAGATAAATCTTTTGCACCCCCCCCCCCCCCCCCCCCCCCCCATTGCATCCTTCAGTAGATCCTCAAAAACAGGCTCAAAGATTTGCCCTACATTTTGTTACTGTTTACACACTGGTTTTAGTTTTTCCGCAGCTTTTTTCCCTACCACATTTTCTTTTTGTTTACTTTCTCCCCTGCGCTGGCTGCTTCGGGGTGCTGTGTGGATTCTATTTTTTAACTCTTGGTGGTGAGAATACCGCAGAATCATAGACTGTGGTATATCTGCATTTGATGCCAAGGGAGCACTACCACTATCAGTCATGTCTAGTGAAGGGTTCAATATTCATACTTCCCCTTTTTCGTGCTCAATTTCTTTCGTACCCACGCCCCCCCCCCCCCCCCCCCCCTTTTGTCTTCGTAATTTTGTTGTTGTTGTAATGTTTGGCAATTGATAATATAATGACGAAAGAATTGTTAATCTGCACTTGTTTTTCCCCACTATCAAATTGATAGTGTCTGATTGAGCCTTTTTCAGTCTTCCATCTCAACATCTAGGAGCAGCTACAGTAACAACAACGCTAGTGCCAGTTGTATCGATCACTTATCACCAGCCTCTCTCTCTCTCTCTCTCACGCTTGTCCCCAATGACAAAGACTTCATCAGCCAATCACTTACCAAGGACTGCCCACTGAGGGCCGGTCACGTACGACTGCTCACTGGTCAGAGAATGTGCTTAGCTCGCGTGGGAGTGATACTGAAACTTTCCCAAATGAAGAAGAACTTGGCCTCTGTGACTACATCCTGTTGTTTCAATGTGTTCATGTTCTGTGTACACAATACGACCAGTTTATGTTTAGACGCATTTCATCATGAGAAACGAACCATAAATTTGCAAAGAAAGCTGAAGCAAATAGATGAACAAGACAAATAAATAAATGAAAAGAAGATGATCGATGAATTGAAATCAACTATGGAACAAATGCAGAACTGCACAAAATCTCAATCTCAATCTCTCTCTCTCTCTCTCTCTCTCTCTCTCCTCTCTCTCTCTCTCTCTCTATATATATATATATATATATATTATATATATGTATATATATATATGCATGCTCTCTCTCTCTCTTCTCTCTCTCTCTCTCTCTCTCTCTCTCGTCTGTCTGTCTGTCTCTCTCTCTGTCTCTCTCTCTTCTCTCTCTCTCTTTCTCTCTCTCTCTCTCTTCTCTGTATATGTGCTCTCTCTCTCTCGGTCTGTCTCTCGCTGTCTGTGCTATATGTTATGCATGCAAAAATAGGATGCAGAGCAAGAAGTCTGATCCCAAAACGACGTGACTGTCAGTATAGAAGTATATTGGATATCGACCCCATTCTTCTTGACCTGTATGATTTGTACATTTTTAGGGGAAAAAGAAAAGAAAAGAAAACCTTTGAGGATGATGCTAATCTTAACATGCAGCTTCTCGATACATTATCAAACATCAACATACCTTACCTCCGATCATACAGCAATTGATTACACTTTCATACCAAACATTCTGACTACAGCACAAACGGCCCAGTTATAGCCTGAAACACACTGGTTTCATTCCCGACAAAGTGGACCCCCAAACAACTCCTAGTTATAGTAATAATTATGACTCGCTTTAAACTAGAGTGGCTTTCCTTAATGGAACCATTTCTTACATGTTCTTTTTGTCCCTGAAACTCATGTTTTTTGTGTTTTTTTTCAGACAAACAAACCCTGAAGTTTTGTCTACACTAATTGTTAAAACCCAGTTACAGCTGTACTGTTTCAAGCAATTCTCGATTTTCTTTCAAAACTTGTTTAAAAAAAAAAAAAAAAAAAAAAAAACCCATAATACATCCCTTCTCTACCGCTGCCAAGCAGCCAAAAATATTTGTTTTTGTCGCCCGTTCTGACAGCTGCTTTCACTAGTTTATGAATTGTTAGCAGCATTCAAAACATTTTCCGATCATCGGATTCTCTTGAAATTGATAATAAATAAAATCATATTAAAACAAATCTAGTTGTTTGGCTTCAATGAAAGCGGGTAATTACCAATGTGAGTGAGTGAGTGAGTGAGTGTGTGTGGTTGTGTGTGTGTGTGTGTGTGTGTGTGTGTGTGTGTGTGTGTGTGTGTGTGTGTGTGTGTGCGGGAAGGGGGGTGGGTGTGTGTGTGTGTGTTAGGCAGTAGCAAATCTCTCTCTCTCTCTCTCTCTCTCTCTCTCACACACACACACACACACACACACACACACACACACACACACACACACACACACATACACATATCCATCTACACCATCCCAGTCTGCGTGGATATTCTCTCCCCTTACTTTATCTTTTCACTGGAGAGCTCGAAAACAGGTTGTGTGTGTGTGTGTGTGTTGCGTGTGTGTGTGTGTGTGTGTGTGTGTGTGTGTTGTGTGTGTGTGTGTGTGTGTGTGTGTGTGTGTTTGCATCCTTGAATGGACCCTCAAGCATAGGCTGAAAGATGTTCCCCTGCATTTTATACTGTTTATATAACGATTTTAGTTTTTCAGCTACTTGTTTCCTTACCACACTTTCTTTTCCTGTTATTTTTCTACCCTTTGCTGACTGCTTTGGGATGCTGCTGGTTTCTGTGTTTTGAACCCTTGGTGTTGAGAGCACCACAGAATTATAGAATGTGGTGCATCTCCGTTTGATGCCCAGAGAGCACAGACACAATCAGCCCTTTCTCAATGATGAGTCCGATCCAGCGGACGAAAGGCCCAGGAGCAGGCAATATGAATAGATCTGTCTCCAAGATGGCGTACGATGGTTCCCATATGCTGCTAAGTGAAAGGTTTAACATTTATGATATATTTCCCCAGCTTTATGTTCTTGTTTTCTTTACCTCCCTTCCCATCCCTTAAAAAAAAAAAATCTTTGTCACGTCATTCATGTAACGACGGAAGAAATACATTATTAGCCTACACTTGTTTTCTCCTTCTACTAAATGTGTGTGTGGTGTGTGTGTGTGTGTGGTGTGTGTGTGTGTGTGTGTGTGTGTGTGTGTGTGTGTGTGAGAGAGAGAGAGAGAGAGAAGAGAGAGAGAGAGAAGAGAGAGAGAGAGAGAGTACTTCACTCCGAGCGCGTGTGAGTACTTCTCTGCGTGAGCATGTTTTGAGTACGTCTGTGTGTGAGCGTTTCTCAGTTTCGCCGCCACGTGAGTACTTCCCTTTGTGAGTACTTGTCTGCGCGCGCGTGTGTGAGCAGTTCTCTGTAAATGCGTTCGTGAGTGGTTCTCTGTTTGCGCGTGTTTGAGGACGTTTCTAGTGCGTGTACGTTGAGTACTCCTCTGTGTGAGTCATCCTCTGTGTGCGCGTGTGTGAGCACTTCTCTGTGCGCGCGTATGTGAATACTTCTCTCTCTCTCTCTCTCTCTCTCTCTCTTCTCCTCTCTCTCTCTCTCTCTCTCTCTCTCTCTCTCAAACCAATTAGCTGCCGGTGGCAGACAAAAATATTGGTATTAGTTCATTTCCGTCCTTGGCCATCTTCTTGTTTCTGGAAAGAACAATTATTCGGGAACACAGCAGCAGAAGCATTAAATATCTATCAGATAATTATATACATTTGACTGTTGTTCTTTTTCTTTTAAAAATGACCACAGATTGGCATAAGCAGCGATAAAATGAAAGAATGATACACATAATCTGGAACTTTACAGAAAGTGTGTGTGTTATAAATCATGTATCGCCAAGTTTATCCACAAGACATAGGCCAGATAAAATAGATTCGATTTCAGTCTCCCCTCCTTTTTAAAGGTGATTTTTTTTTTATTTCTCCAGTACTTTCACGACAAATTATATTCCAACACTAAAACGTTTATGCCTTTCACTTATATAATATCTCCATTCCATTTCTTACGGTGCACCGAAAATGCATGAAATGTGTCAGTGACTTTCTGAGATGAATTTACCAAAACGGAAGGACTGATGCCCACCGTCTAAACGCGTTCCCATCGAACAAAATAAAGATTACATGGCTATCATTTGTAACTGGAAGTAGGGTGACATTTTGTTTTTACAGTGATACATGAGTTATCAAATCAGATCGCATTTACATGGTTATGATAATCTTTATCTTTAAGCGATACTGGTTCAAGGCTTCCGCATCTCAATTTTCCATCCATTCTAGAAGAACAACTAGTTAATAAGTGATCGTTTACAGTTCTTAATCATACTAAATCATCTCAACAATATTGATACAACATCTGCTGCTGTTTGTTGTTGTTGTTGACGCGCTGCTGCTGATCTTACTTTTTTTATGATGCTATTGCCGTTTCTGGTCTCTAACTTTGATTTTTTTTTCCATTTGTATTGCTTGAACGAAATCCAGAATAACATTCTCGGGTTGTCATTCATCAACGATCCTTTCATGAAACAAAAACATCCACCATCACCACACCAGCAGCACCACACCACCACCACCCGCCACCCACCAGGAACTAAACGCTTGTATTATCTATTTCTCAAATATCAGCAATTGTTGATAACCATAATTCTATTATCGGTTGTTGTTTCTATTTGATATTGCTTAACCACACACACAAACACACGCACGCACGCACGCACGCGCATACACGCACGCACGCACGCACGCGCACACACACGCACGCGCGCTCGCGCGCATCGAGTTGGATTTCAAAGTCAGTGTTTTCCACATGTGGATCGTTTCTTCAAACAAATTTTTTATGGCTGAAAATGAATGGAAAGAAGCGAAAGAAAACAGAGGCAGTGGTTCAAATTGTTCATCCATGTAGTCCTACAGACACCGCTCTCTCTCTCTCTCTCTCTCTCTCTTCTTCTCTCTCTCTCTCTCTTCTCTCTCTCCTCTCTCTCTCTCTCTCTTTGCAAGATATTCTATGATCAAAGAAACAGCTGTGTGGTAAATGTGATTCAGATGAATTATCAAAGTGGTTGATAAGAAAAAGGGAGAAGGAAATAGGAGAAGGAAGACGTGGAAGTGTTTAAAGAATGA
>CM065732.1:35125441-35130441 GCA_033310375.1 Conus canariensis
AGAGCTAGAGAGAAGGAGAGGGAGGAAGGCAGAGAGGGAGGGAGACCAGCTGTAGCTGATTAGTTCAATTACGTTACACAAGGAGTCAACCTCAACTCCTACAACAGCTGTATACTAACTAAAGTATTTGGGGAACCTTGACACTGATTGGCAAAATCAGCCACTCACTCATTTACTAGAATGCTTAGGCTGAGGAGAAAAGAAATCCTTCAAAGTGGTTATATTCCTGACATATTCCATTTCTGTTATCGTCGTTCTGTCCCATGTGCATTTTTTTCCTTGTACTTTGGTTCCAGTTATCATATGATATTATATTGCATTATTTGTTTCTGTTTACGTTATATGGGAAATCGATGGTACATCATATCTATTTTAAAAACAAGATTCTCTGATCATTTCTTGAGATATGCAAACACCAATGCACAGTGAAAGTGCACGCATATCCAAGTAAAAGGTTTGCTGCAGGCAGTGTGCACAGAATCCAGTTACTCTCTCCGTTCCAGGTCGTTTTGCACACCATGTTATGGCGAATCGTCCAATCTAAAACTCAAATGAAAGTCTTTAGAAATCATAGAGAAAAGCACAACATCCATTCGATTTCCTTCGACTGAAACCAAACCGTTTACAATATACATTTCAATCAATATGCATAACAATCCATTTTACACACATTACAATCAATTATATTTTTCAGCATTGAGGAAGTGAGGAGGGGGGTGGGCGTGGGGGGGGATCACAAGGAATACCTAGGAATACAGACATTGTGGAGTTTGCACTATAACAAAATATGTCTGATAAAATACCAATTCCAACATCGGCCAGGACCGTGGTCGTTGGCGGGCAGTTGTTGATGGCCTATGCTCTGGCAAGAGCAATGGGTCTAAGTCAGTAAGTAATTAAGTAACATTCGGCAGGTCAAATGAAGAGTGATTGAAAACGAAAGAAGCGAAGAACACACAGCACCACGATCCCTATGGAAAAGATCGTTTTGCATCCTCTGCCTCTGTGAGATCTGCTTTCCGATAAATCGTTCCAGACTGATTTGCTGAATCCATAGAGTTTGGTCTCTCGGCATCTTTGACCATTTCTCATATTCAACAGTGATGGATTGATCTGTGATGAAGCTCACAGTTATTCTTTTCTGAATCAGGCTGTGAAAAACATTTCAGCGATTTTGTGAAGGTAACAAAATGGACTGCTGAGCTGTGCCTGTGTGTGTGCGTGCGTGTGTGTGCGTGCGTGCGTGCGCGCGTGCGCGCGTGAGTGCGTGCATGCGTGCGTGCGTGCGTGCGTGCGTGTGTGTGTGTGTGTGTGTGTGTGTGTTGTGTGTGTGTGTGTGTGTGTGTGCGTGCGTGCGTGGTTTGGCTCACCAATTGGTTTGCTGACTTTATTGTCATATGTGAAATCATATGTCTACTTTTGAACTGATACTGTTATTCCTCAACAATCCCATCCAACTCCTGGAAGAAAGAGATGTATTACTGTATGAATGCACTACCCACACACAGAGGAAAACAGGAAAGAAAAAGCAGGCGAGAACTTCGCAGATGAAGGACGTCAGGCAGTGACAAAGTAGGTGAGAAGATGACGGTGGAACATCAGGCAGAGACTGACGGGGAGAATGGGGCCGTACCGGGTAGCGGCAGTGAGGTCAGGGAATAGCCGCAAAACGCCGCGCCAGGAATGCCCCAACCCGTCTCTTGACTTCTGTGGAATTCCTCAAGACAACGCCACACTGATTAACCCATTAGCTGACCCTGCTCACTCTCCCGTCTGAAATCTGACCAGACTAATACGGTCTACTCCCCTCCCACCCCACCCCCTTCCCTCCCTTCCTTTCCCAGCAGCGCGTCCGCTATCCCGTCCCTTCTCCTCTTCCTCCGACACCCTCACTTTCCTTCCTCCGTCGCCCCCCCCCCCCTCCCCCCGCTCCCCCCTCGCTCCGCCCTTCCCGCTTCTTCTCTCCTTCCTACCACCACCTTTCTGTAACACTGATGGTGAAGCGCACAGAGGACACAGGCATTTACAAATTGTCATCGTGAAAATCAGAGAGAGGGAGAGAGAGAGAGAGAGGAGAGAGAGAGAGAGAGGTAAGGTAATGTTGCTTAGAGAGAGAGGGGGGGAAGGTAGGGGAATGTTGCTTAGAGAGAGAGAGAGAGAGAGAGAATACGAATATACGAATACGAATACGAATACGAAATTTAATGATTAGGCCTACAGCCCATATCATGGGAGTTGAGTTCCAAGTACAATATGACAACAATTATAGTGTAACATGTCGAACATTAGACACACTATCAGAACATGTTCACCAATGGGAAAGCAAAAGTACATGCTGGAATACCAGATGAATTGAAACTGGTTTGCAATTCTTTTAAATCAGGAAAAGCCGTCTCAATTGCAATGATTTGAATATAAATGTTGCTAGATTATTTATTACGATACTATTCTGGTTTGCCAAAAGCATTGATAATCTAAAACATGATGGGTATTTATAGAACTTAGCGGGAATATACTGTTCCCTTAGTTCCTTATATTTCGGACATACTAAAATGAAGTGTATTTCCGTTTCTCTAACAAAACAAAATGGGCAGTTCAAATTTTCTCTGAAACATTTTGACAATGTCGTAAACGATGAGGTCTCAATGATGAGACACCAAGTCTTAATCTAGTCAAAGCATTTCGCACAGGAACATGTTTTACTGTAGTTAGATGAAAACTAATAGATAACGCCGAATTGAATGAACAATAAAAAGAGAATCTATCTCTTGTTGTTATGTCAAAATACCATTCCTGCTTATAACACTCTATTAATCTATTTTTGAAGGTTGATATGAACAAATTGCAGTTTCCGACACCTTGGCTTTCCCAAACGTGTCCAAAACCATAACGATATAAAAGATTCCGCATGGAGGACACCCAAGTTTCTTTATCTTGATTCTGCAGAGTTAGTAACATGCTATATGCTTTAAGTGGTAACCTATTCAGTGGCATTCTCAGAATGCGTAACCAATATTTCAGGCATTTAACATAAACATTTACAAAAAGTGGATATCGTCCAATCTCACCATAAGCTAGTATATTTGAAGAATGTATTTTTATATTGAGAAACCTTTTTAAAGAAAAAAGATGAACAGATTCAATTGGCTGAAGATTTGTTCTTATACCCCATATCTCAGCCCCATATGTCAGCATGGGCTGTATTTGGCCATCAAACAGTTTGAAAAATACTGCAGGAGACGAATTACCAATTGACCATAAAATACGAAATATTGCAATTACCCCTTTTTTTGCACGACTGGACAAATCCAAAAGAGAATGTGTATATGACAGACGGGTAGAAAGGAATATACCTAAATATTTATACATATTTACTATCGAAAGTGTTTCATTTCCATATTTCCACCTTTCACGAATAGAAACATAACCACCATTTCTAAATATAACGATATTAGATTTCTCAAGGTTCACAATTAGTCCTAATCGCTTGGACACATTCCACAAGATATTTAGTTGAGTTTGTAATCCGTTTATAGTATCTGAAACTAGCACAACGTCGTCTGCAAAGAGGAGGATTAAAATTTCTATGAAATCGGGATTAAGTTGAACACCATGCTTTCCTGTTCGTGTAATTTCTTCAGCTAAATGATTAATAAAAAGAGAAAACAAAACAGGACTACATATTTCTCCTTGTTTAAGGCCAAGAGGGCACATAAATGTTTCTGAAACATCTCCTCCTACTCTAATCCTAGCTTTTACAACATTATACATGCTTTTATTGCATTGAACATTTTACCCCTGATCTTATTTTTCTTCAAAACAACCCAAAGCCTTTCCCTTATCACCGAATCGAACGCCTTCTTAAAATCTATGAAAGCAACATACAGTTTCTTGCGTTTAACTAACTGCTTTTGAACTAACGTTGTTAAAGTAAAGATCTGATCAATAGTACTGTAATGTTTTCGAAAGCCGGCTTGGGTTTCATGAATTAATTCTTTTTGTTCTACCCAGTTTGAGAGTCTTTTATTTAAAATAAAACTATAAATTTTACTACTTATATTCAGCAAAGATATACCTCTATAATTATCTGGGACAGCAGTATCACCTTTTTTATGTAATGGTTGGATTAAAGACTCCATCCATACATCAGGGTATGAACCAGACGTGAAAAGAAAATTGAAGTATTTAACAAGAAATTGTATTATTTGTGTTGACGGGTTTTTGAAAAATTCACCAATTATACCATCTGGTCCCGAAGCCTTACCCTTTTTTAGTGCTGTTATAGCTTCCAAAACTTCATCATTATTTATGTCTCGCTCAAGGATATCTATATTATCATCTTCTAAAGCTTCAATAATATCGTCATCAACCTGTTCCCCACCATGGAAACCAACATCATCATTACTACCATAGCCATCAATGTCAAAGGAATCAATATCGTTACCATCAACAGGCAGTGAATTGAATACATTGTTGAAATGATTATACCACTCCTCTTTAGTAATTTCATTTGAAGCGGAAGATTTTGAAACATAAGACTTCACAGTAGCCCAGAAAACTTTCGGATCATTCATTTTTTCTTGTAGCGTCAACAGCACCCTCTCCCTGTGTCCAGCTGCTTTATCTCTTAACAAGTACTTATATTGTTTTCTTTTCTCACAATATGCCAGTCTATCCGTGTCATCGTGTGTCCTATTAAAAACTCTCAGCTTTCTCCTTAGAAATAATCTACTTTGTCTACATTCCAAATCGTACCAAACCTGCTTTTTGTCCCTACCTGTTGTTACAGTCTTCTTCATACACCGTCCAGCTATATATATAACCCTCATTAAACTTTGTCAAAGCGGCGTTAATATCATAATCAACGAGTTCAATTGCTTCATTGATGTGGTTTTTAACCTCATCAGAATCTAAACACAAATAAAAGTCTTGACTAAAATCTTCATTCCAAACATACTTAGAATAAGATTTACCTTTAGGCTGAACTCTTTCTGGAATCT
>CM065732.1:35140441-35142941 GCA_033310375.1 Conus canariensis
GTTCCAGGAAACCGAAGCGCGCCAGGATCAGGAACATGGAAAGGGATGGGGCAGGGATATAGTGTGAAATGCAGACGATCAAATTCATCTTACTAAAGACAGAAAAAAATGGTGGTGAATGGCCAAAGGCAAGACTCATTACACTAGCAGAATTGCCCCTGTGATTGCTTGGAATTTTAATGACCTGGGCACGAGGTCAGCATGACAGAAGTTGCGTTATGTTTTACACACACACGCGCATGCACACACGCACGCACGCACACATACAACACACCCGCGCGCGCGCACACACGCACGCTCGCAAGCTCCCCCCCCACCACACACACACACACACACGCCCACACACACACTCACTCACTCATTCATTCTCTCATTCACTCACTCATTCACTCTCTCACTTACTCCACTCTCTCACTCATTAACTCTCTCACTTAGTCACTCATATAAAGAAAAAAAAAACATAAGAAAGTGTACCAACTAACACGTAGATGATTCTCCTTTAAGGAGTTATCAGCACGAAATCAAATTTAATGAAAGTAACTGAAATAATGCAAAACAAGAGTAAATGAATAGAGCAAGCAAGCAAGCAAGCAAGAAAGAAAGAAAGAAAGAAAGAGGAAAAGAAAGAAGGAGAGGACGAAAGAAGGAAAGAAAAATAAATGCACCACAACAGACCCTACACAATGCTATAACACATACACCCTAATGCTCTTTCAGCCATCCATCTCAGAGTGTTACAACAACAACAACAACAACAACAACAACAAAAACAGCAGCAGTGTAAGCACTGGTAATCGCTAGCCCATTACGCCCCGACTAACTCACGCATGCCCCTTCCTTTTAACCAGGGTGGTCAATAGTCAATCGCTTACGTAGGATTGCTGACACAGGTCAGTCACATAAGATCGGTTTTTTAGGTGTGTGTGTGTGTGTGTGTGTGTGTGTGTGTGTGTGTGTGTGTGTGTGTGTGTGTGTGTGTGTGTGTTTGAAATTAGAGTATACAGTTAACTTGCGTGGGAAACTTTTCTTTTTGGCCAGGAAGAAGTACTCAATAAACAAACACGCTGGTCGACACAACAAAAAACTTCAGTTACCCTATTTGTTTGTTGTTTATTGTTTCCTGTTCTCTGCCTCATTTCATATTTACTTTCAGTTTAACGATCTAGTTGCAAAGCGAGACAACTGCAGGCGGAAATCTAAACAAATCTTAAATAAATGTTAGCGAACCGCCCAGACAACGTGGACAAACGAGTCATAAGACGAAACACAACGCGTTTCGACCTCTTAGGTCTTCATCGGGTGAGACATAAACGAATAAAACAACGAAAATTCACTTAGCTTTGATCGCTTCAGATCACTTCACAGGGTTCAGCGCAAGGAAGAAGGCGTTGAATGGTTTAACGGTTTTTAGATGCTGTGGGTATTAGAACGACAAATGTGTTTCCGTAGCATTTCTTCCTCAGGAATAAATGATAAGGGTAGATGAAAATCGATAGATAAATCAATCAATCAGTTAATAAACATAATAATGGAATACATGTGTGTGTGTGTGTGTGCGCGCGCGCGCGCGTGTGTTGTGTGTGTGTGTGCATGCGCGAGCGCGCGTGCGTGCGTGTGCGTGTGTGTGTGTGTGTGTGTGTGTGTGTGTGTGTGTGTGTGTGTGTGTGTGTGTGTGTGTGTGTGTGCGTGCGTGTGTGTGTGCGTGTGTGTGCGAATGCAGTGTGTGCATGCAGGCGCGTGCTCGCCATTCATAACAACAAAAAAACTAAACAACAACAACAACAACAACGACAACAAATAACTGGCAAAGCAGTTTTTCATGATCTTCTCTTGTTAACCTTGAATGATTTATATCGTCGTAGCTGACCTTTGACTTTGTGGAGTAAGGAGAAGGAAAAGAAAAAAAAGGGGAGAGAGAGGAAAGGAACTAATGGAAAATAAAAAACGGGGAGGGGGGGGGGGGAGGAAGGGGTCGCTGAAAATAGAGTGGAGAAGAAACTAAGGAATAGGACGGGGAAACGGGCGCGGGAAGGTGGGAACAGAGGCGGGGGAGGGGGAGGGGGGGGGGAGGAGAGGGGCACGAAGGTATTTTCATCAAAAACCTTGTTATTGTGGACGTCAGCCGTGACTGAGATCCTGAATGAAAAACGATCAGTCAAACTGTGACGTTATCGTGACATCAGGACTAGTCTTGACTTAAACGTTGGTGATATATTGTGTGACGTACTATACGAACTCTACCATGCGTGAATACATAAATATGGTAAAGAAGCAGATTGGACTGACTGAAAATCGGGTTCGCTGGCAGTTTTATGAAACTAGGTGTCAATTAAGTGATTCGATTACACTTTTGCATGAGAGCGAGAAGTGGGGATTTCAGAACGTGTTGGAAAGATGCGCGAGTTTGTATGCGTCTGTGTGTGTGTGTGTGTGTGTGTGTGTGTGTGTGTGTGTGTGTGTGTGTGTGTGTGTGTGTGTGTGCGTGCGTGCGTGTATGTGT
>CM065732.1:35152941-35160441 GCA_033310375.1 Conus canariensis
ACAGCGAACAAGTCCAATCCTAAACAAGCAAATAAGAAAGCAAGCAACCAAACAGCAAACATGGGGAAGAGAAGGCATTGGAAGCAGCCACATGATAAGCTAATGTGACGGGAGTGATTATGTCCATTCGGACTGTCATTGCGTTTTCTAGACAATGTATCCTGCATTATGCAAACAACAGACGTTTTCCCTTGGCATAAAATGCTTAGTGACAAGAGAGATTTTCCTGAAAAGTTATACGCAGATGATAATGCACAAATTCCTTAGGCCTGGAATTGCCAAATATTCAATAAATATTTAAAACATGTATTTCCGTTTGCTTTGTCAAATTAAAGACAAATCCACCATCTTAATCTACCGACTGACGTAGAATGTTCTTGGCTCGTCAGCTTTGTAGACCTGTCTATGGATGATAAGAATTAGCTGACAGCAATCCCATCAGAAGTGTGCATTACGCTACGAACAATTTTCTGGTGTGCAAGTTATTGTAAACATAAGACATTCTCAAAACATATGTAGTGTGGTGCTGTCGGATTTGACCGTATTGTTCTGATAACAGTCTAATTTGGACTGTGAAAGTGGGCTAACACGTCCAACTAACAGATGATTTTGTAGCCTTCAAGTTGCTGCAGGCAATGTCTCACAAAGTAAAGAACACATTTCGGATGTTAGGCATTATTTGTTAATACGCTATTAAAGAACAGCAAAATAATGTTAATAACAGAGTACGACGATAAGCATTGGAATAGATTACAATGAGAACGTAAAGTCTTTTTTTTTCGACTTTTGGTGCGTCTCATTCTATTTGCTAAAAAAATCACTAATAAAGGCAATACACACATTATGATTTTCCATGGATAGAATTCCGGAGGGAGAACGGATATGATAGGGGTGGCGTGCGTGTTTGTATGTGTGTGGTAAGGGGTTAGTGGGGGAGACGGGATGGATGAAAAAAAAAGACAACCAATATTAGGTAGGCACTCAAGGTCTGACCAGCGCATTGGGCTAATGTGTAGGTCAGACATCTGCTAAGTCGTAGCCACGAGACCCTCTTCTTCAATTCTCTCATCTTAGTTGTTAATTCATTTATCCATCAGCTAAAAATCATGCGTAGTGTGGTCTCAAAACTTAGCGGATGTGGTGTAGCGTATATGGACTAGTCCGCACGCAGTGACGCCTCCTCCATGAAACTGAACCTGAAAGTGATGGATGAATGTGCTCACTCGTGCGGTTGCATGTATAAAAGGAAGGTTGAAAAAAAAAGTTTACGCACGTATGGCCCGTGCTTATGAGCATGATAGTGCTTCTGTGTGTGTCTCTCAATGCTGAGAGAAGGGCTCTATGAGCATGATAGTGCTTCTGTGTGTGTCTCTCAATGCTGAGAGAAGGGCTCTATGAGCATGATAGTGCTTCTGTGTGTGTCTCTCAATGCTGAGAGAAGGGCTCTATGAGCATGATAGTGCTTCTTTGTGTGTCTCTCAATGCTGAGAGAAGGGCTCTATGAGCATGATAGTGCTTCTGTGTGTGTCTCTCAATGCTGAGAGAAGGGCTCTATGAGCATGATAGTGCTTCTGTGTGTGTCTCTCAATGCTGAGAGAAGGGCTCTATGAGCATGATAGTGCTTCTGTGTGTGTCTCTCAATGCTGAGAGAAGGGCTCTATGAGCATGATAGTGCTTCTGTGTGTGTATCTCAATGCTGAGAGAAGGGCTCATGCCTGCATATGCCCCGGTAGAGAAATGAACAAACTAAAACCAAACCCATAGACATTATGATATGCTGGACACAAGGATGAATCGATGGCAATCTAAGACCAGCTTAAAAAACAAATGAAAACGTATGCTTCCAAAATGAGTTAAAGAACAACAGAAATCCAGGCGTGGGCCGATTTAGAATCTAAGACCAGCTTAAAAGCATAGAAAAATAGATTTCAGGTTTAGTAAAACCATAACTCAAAAACCAGTTACCCATCTCAGTCATCTACAATAACAACTACTTGACACAGTTAGAATTCATACATTTTTTTTTTTAGTTATTAATATGCATACAGAACGATTAGACACTGATTGACATACACCATTTTTTTTTAAAGGAGCAAATAAACGCTGATGGTATGCAAAAGTTAAAATCATTATGAACACTATTTCACACACACACACACACACACACACGCGCGCACACACGCACGCACGCACGCACGCACGCACGCACGCACGCACGCACGCACGCACACACACACACACACACACACACACACACACACACACACACACACACTCCTATGCATTTATTCTGAGCAACGTGGTAGTCATCTTCTACGTACTTTTCTTTTCACATTTTGACAACATACGAGCATCTCATTTGAACATGTGTTGGCTTGTTCACAGTTCTCCATGCAATACCTCTTCATCGCCCATAACAGAAACCAGGCTGGTTAGACGAGGTTATAGGAGGCGGACGTTTTATGAAATAGGAAATCTCTTTTTGGCGGCGATGAATACAAGATTGAAATAAATGCCACTCCCATTCCACACTCTGTTCAACCGTCAGAAACAAAGACAACACAGGTGAATGGAGACGGCCTCTTTGTTTTCCTGTTCTTTTGTGGTCTCCTACACTGACAATTCCAATTCTCAGTTTTTGTTTTCATAAATACAACACAGATGAATGAAAACGATAACTTTAGCTAGCTTCAAAACGTGGCGACTGAGACCGGAAAATGAAGCATATTCTAAAAAGACATGGTATTAGTTCCCGCCAGACGACACCGACGAACAGATTACAGGACCAAACGCAATACAGTTCGACCTCTTGGGTCTTCTTCAGGCAAAAACAAACAACATTTAGGACAATGAAAACGAAGAATGAGCGACCACTTATCTTCTCACAACAAGAGGTCAAGATACATTGTGTTGTGAACTGTAATCTGCTTGTCTGTCTGGCGGAACTAATACCATGTCTTTACAACAACAACAAAAACTGTACCTGTTTGTTCGGTCTTTTGTTATCTCATAAACCAAGCATTCCAATTCTCATCTCATCTGGATTTTCCACTGTACTGTAACAGTTAGCTTAAAGCAATGTCAAAATTCTGCTGCTACGCTTGAATAGAAAGCAGGAAAACGTGATCGTATCTCAAAACTAATTAGAGCCCTCCACAGGCATCCCAGATATGAAAGAATACAGTACACAATTTCCTTTCTATGCCACAACTTTCTCTCTGACTTTATCCTTATTTTCTTCTTCCTTTTTTTTTACCTCTCCGTCTGTACAAAATTTCGGTAAGTCAGACTATCTGAAGACATGTGTTTTGTTTTAACACATCAAACTTCAACTAGTTGATTCCTGCTCCTTTTCTCGCTATCACCTTTCCTCTGGACTTCATTTTTTTAACATCCCATGGATATTCTGCTACCTTTAAAAATATCACATAAACCTGTTTTGATCAGTAATCTATACTTTTCCCCACTATACTCTGCTGCGCTGTTATTCGTTTAATTTTTAGTTTGTCAAGTACGTAGAGGTGTATGTTTATGTTTACTAATGTATGTATGTGTGTGTGTGTATGTATGTATGTATGTATGTATGTATGTATGTATGTATGTATGTATGTATGTATGTATGTGTGTATGAAGCTAGGGCTGTGTACGGCTATGTATGACTGTGTGTACGGCTCTGTGAGTGTATGTGTACGTATGTATGTATGTATGTAGGTAGGTAGGTAGGTAGGTAGGTAGGTATTGATGTAGGTATGCAGATAGGTAGATATGTGTGGGTGTGCATGTGTGTATGTGTGCATATATGTACGCATGTACGTATATATGTATGCATGCATGCATGCATGCATGCATTTATCTATGCGTGCATGGATGTATGAGCGGATACGTGTATGTATTGTGTGTGTATGCCTGGTTGACAAAAAAATAAATGAATCATGAAATCAACTATTTTTTGGTGTGGGTTTTTTCTGATCTATTTCTGTTCATTTCTTGTCTGTTCTATTCTGCATAAATAATACAAACTGAATAGCAACATACAGAGGCTACTTTACAGAGGGGACGAACTACTACCCTTTTTGCCTTTGATCAGAAATCTTAACTCAAATGAAGGGGAAAAGATCGGTTTAATTTCAAATGATTGTTATACTCTAAATTGATTCCTTAATTGACGAACGAGCTTTATGCTGCAGAGTGCACACACACACACACCACACACACACACACACACACACACACACACACACACACACACGCATGCACATACGTATGCGCGCGCGCGCGCGCCACACACACACACACACACACACACACACACACACACACACACACACACACACACAAGCCCGAGCCCGAGCGTGTGCACGTATATATTTGCATCTATGCAAGTAGTAACGACAAAGCGTCACAATGGAATTTCCAGGATTATTGTTTGTAACTAGACATTCAGACCAACACAAGATTGTCTGTTCACACACACACACACACACACACGCGCGCGCGCGCGCGCGCGCGCACAGGCACGTACACATGCACGCACGTTTGGGAAAGCATGCACACACACGCGCGCGCGCGCGCGCGTGTGTGTGTGTGTGTGTGTGTGTGTTGTGTGCGCGCGCGTTTGTATCTGTGTTTATGTGTGTACGAAATGGGTGGTGGATTGGGACAACTAAAATTCTGATGTGTTGACGATGCTTCACACTAAAATACCAAGTGAAGAAAAGAATTGTCAGGCCAAACTGCATGCCTGTTTTTACATTAAAAATCAAAGTTTAGCTCACTATGTTAACAAGATTAAATCCGTTTTTGTTTGTTTGTCCACTGGTTTGTTTGTTTGCATGTTCTGTTTTGTTTTCTGAGCACATCCTATGCGTAAACATCGACAACAATGGCAACAAAAACAGCAAAAACCTTAAACAGCATCATTAACAACAATCGCAACAAAACAGCAAAAGAATACAAACTGTTCAAGAGAATAATCTAAGGCCTTTCTTTATCATACAAACCATGCTTAGCTGGAGAAAGAAAATCTGACTACAGTCTTACATGCAAAGGTTTTTCAAATGAACATATGTTATGTAAATCTATCAGCACATTACGTAAGAGTTTTTTTTTCTCTAAATCTTTAAATCTTATACCAACCCCCCCCCTCTCTCTCTCTCTCCCTCTCTCTCTCTCTCTCCTCTCTCTCTCTCTCTCTCTCTCTCTCTCTCTCTCTCTCTGTATGTCTGTCGGACTGTCTCCCCAAAGCAGACGAAAGGTTTTAGACCTCTTCATCCTACAGCGAATTGTGTTCTTTTTCCTTTTCGTTCTTTCTTTCTTTTCTCTTCCTTTTCTTCTTCCTTCCTTCCTTTTTTTCCTTTTCCCGCGCACACTCCCTTCCTGTCTATACAAAAGTACTCCCAATGGCTTCACATGGAATGGATCTGTCGTTTACCAATACATGCTTGCAATTATTGGTGATTTGTTGTTTGTTTTTTTTTTTCTAACGTGTCAGCGACACATTTTCTGCTGAGTTTTGTTTTCAATGAATAACCTAGTGGACATTTACACTTCCAGCTGGCATATGATTTCGGACCATCTCTGCAGACCACACAAAATACCAGGAGTACATTCCCCGAAAGAATCCAAATGACCTCAAGCACATTCTCCGACAAAGAGGAAAATTTATATATAAAAAAAATTGAATCCGAAGCAGCACTGAAGAAGCGGTTTGGACGAACACTCACTTGGCACAAAAGTTCACAACATATCGTAACTTCCAACTTTTAACCTGCACTTCTCCACCAAACAGAAGAAAACAATGGTATTCAACTGTATCCAGAAAACAAAAACCACACAAAACGAAAACAGAGCAAAAACAAAACATGGTCCCCACATCACACGCTTTAAATGTATGATCTCCCAACATCCACGCCCCCATTAAAACAAAACAAAGAGAGAGAAACAAAAATCACACCTCACGGACAGAAGACTTCAAAGTGGATGGATTAGAGAGAGAGAACTTCCTGAGCCCTCCCCTCATCACTCAGCCATACCTCTACCCTACATTCTTCCTAACACACACACACACACACACACACACACACACACACACACACACACACACACACACACAGACACACATATATATATATATACACACATACACATTCACACACACACACGCACGCATGTACGCACGCACACACACACACACACACACACACACACACACACACACACACACACACACCCCCTCCCGCCCTACCCACCCCTTCCCCACCACCACACTCAACCCTCCCCATTGAATCGCCTTCCCATCCCCATCCTTTGACACACCAAAAAGTGCCACATGCATTTTGAACAGTTCCCTTCTCAGAGCTTGAACAAAGCTCAAAGTACCTGGACTGGAGATCCACCACTATCTTTCACTCCCACCCATTCCCTACCCCAAACCCCGCCCCCCCCCTTTTTCCCCCACTAAGAAAAAAAAAACCAAACAATAGTAACAACACCAACAGCACAGAACATTCCCCCAACGTCCTTCAGAGCTTGAAGAGGCCAAAGTAGTTGGACTTGGGCTCCAGGGCCATCATGGTGAGGTTGGACACCTTGACGAACACCTCATCACCCTGCCTCAGGTGGAACACGGCGCCCAGGTAACTGGTGTACTCGCCGAACGCCTTGTGGGGACCCCAGCACTTGGTGATGGAGTTCTGCACCAACTTCTCCTCACCCCCGTTGTGGTAGATGATGTTGTAGCGGTACAGGTAGTGCGACAAGCTGGGCGACTCGGTGCCGTAGGCCCCGGAGGAGGCGCCTGAGGAGGAGGAGGAGGAGCCGCTAGGGCTGAAGATCTCCAGGAAGGCCACCTGGCTGTACACGTAGTAGAGGCCGTCTTCGGGGACGACGATGCGGCCGTAGCGGTAGGTCACGTGGTTGATGAAGGCCAGGTCCTCTTCGTAGACCCACAGCGTGATGGGGAACTGCCGGCCAGGGACTGTAAGGGGGGATGGAGGGGGGGGGGGGGGGCACAAAGATCGGGGTTGATTTAGTCAGCATGGAACTAAGTAAACGAATACATAAATACATATTGAAGAAAACCAACAAAAAAAAGTTCATGAATGAATACCTAAACAAATAAACGAACAAATACATACATGCATATATGAGTACATAAATAATCAAATACATAAATGAATACATTAACATTGCATACATACATACATACATACATATATACATACATACATATAAACGTGCGTACATACGTACCTATGTACGTACGTACATACGCGCGTACGTACATACATATACACAGGACATACAAAAGCAAATAAATAGCTAAATATGAATAAATGAATGACTGAATGAAGAAGTAAATCAATAAACAAATAAGTAAAAAGTCCTGAAGCAGTACCTTGTTGCTCAGCATGTCATGTAGCCATGACTGGTGGGCATGCCGGTGTGTTAATTCCGCTGTGCGATTATAATATATTAATTATACAATGCATCTTTGTATTG
>CM065732.1:35170441-35172941 GCA_033310375.1 Conus canariensis
CTGCCAAAGTGCTGTGCTTCTGTATCAAACAAGCATTAACTTACTCGAAACAGTGTGTGTGTGTGTGTGTGTGTGTGTGTGTGTGGTGTGTGTGTGTAAGGAGAGAGAGAGAGAGAGAGAGAGAGAGAGAGTTTTATTTTTCTACAGAAACACAGGATCAGAATATCCGAGAATGCACTTTATATCGAAATGCCATACTCTGCAAAGTAGTTTGGATGAGGTTTCTTTTCATCCGATTTTTTTTTTCATTCAACGAACCAGCTTTTAATAACAAAAAAATTCAGAATATAGAAACCTGCATTCTCTGTCAGTCAGGTGTTTCCAGGGAGAAAAGTTCAGACTATTATGAGAGCACATTTTTCTGTCAAAGTGCCATTTTTCACAACGCACATCTGCTCACCAAAACCAGAGAAACTCGCTGACCTGTGTCTATTTTCTGCAGCATTACAAAGGAACAACAAAAACACCACTGTTTGCTAACAACCACGAAAGGAAGCAGACAGCTGCAGTTCTTTTTTTTCCCCGAAGCTTTTCATTTGATTGTCCTTCTTGACAAGGTTTATCTCCCCTTCGGCATTTTGTTTAAATGAAGCACTGTGTTTAAACAAAATAAATAAATGAAAATACAAACATAGGAACTTAACAAAGAATAAAACGGGGACATTTCTTGACAAATACCGTCAACAAACGAAGTCGGATGTGTTTATCATACTTAAAAAAAAACAACAACAAAAACCCCATTCTAATCGTCTAAAGTAATGGTTGTTTGCTTAAATTATTCATTTCTTCGTAACCGACAGGTCACGCTCAAAGTGTAGAGATATATTGCGCGCACGCACACACTCACACAAATTATTTATCGTTTCTCGGCTCGACTAACATGAAAGTGTGTGGTTATTTCACTTTGGTGGGTTAATTAAAAGTAAATCTGTGCATGTGGGTGATGTAGGAGTGGGGTCAAAAGAAGTTCGATGACTGACTTGAACTAGGTAACTTGGCTTTTTTCTTTAGTGGGATTGAAAGGGGAAACGGTTTTGAGTTCGGAGAAAGTTTGGTGTACGTGCTGCAATGGCATTGTTCAAGATGCTTTCATAACATATTGGTTTTTGTTTGCATAAAGTACTGGTGTGATTGTGTGTGTATCTCTATGTTGTTTCCACGGAAACACATAGCTGTTTTCATGTTCCAGTCTTTTTACCAACATGCAAATACGAATAAAAATGTTTTATACAAACAGAAAAAAATAACAGTCACCGTGGAGAAAACAGACACCAAAAGACAAGATGCTCACGGTAGCACTCTCAGAAGAGGACTCCTGTTACTGTTTACTGGGCTCCTTTCTCCTGTCGTTGTACACTGAGCTGCAGCAGCGCCACGCTGCCATGACAACTCACGGTATCTCTCTGGGAACGACCCCCAGGAGCTGACTGTTTGTACCGATTCCGACCTCAAAACATCTCCACGGGCTGGGGTTTTTTTTGTTTTTTTTTAAACTGATCCATGGCTTTGAGGGAGCAGACTGTTTAATTCGTATTGACTTTTAGACACCGGGATGAGAAGGGGGGGGGGGGTCTGTATATCTATCTATATATATATAGAGAGAGAGAGAGGGAGGGAGGGAGTGATGGGAAGAGAGAGAGAGAGAGAGAGAGAGAGAGAGAGAGAGAGAGCAGCAAAACAATGACGGCGAAGATGATGACGGTAATGACACCTCCGACGATGATGGAGATGATCTGATGGGGAAATATGACAGCAACGGCGCTGTCGCAGCAGCTGCTATACACACAGCCGCCATGAAAACAACAACAGATGTCATAACAATGGGATCGAACCCTGCTGAGATTACCTTCAACGAAGCTATGATTATGATAGCTGTGACGAGAGAGAAAAACAGCGTTACCATTATGAGAGTTATTTACCAACCAACCAATCAACAATGTGATGAATGGATTAATCTAACTAAATTTTGTTGAAATAAAATATCTATGGCTGTAGTCAGCATACACAAATGCGGGTCACTGACCAACCAACCGACAAAAAGAATGTAAATGTATGAATACAAAACACTAATTAACTATGTCAATAAGTAAGTAGCGTACGAACGAACAAACTAACTTACTAACTGAATGACTGACTACACAAATAAATAAACAAACTAACAAAATAAATCATCAAATAAGTAAGTAAGTAAACAAATAAAAATTTTCGTTGAATAACATATATAATCAATGGCTATAGTCAGCCGGACTCTGACGAACGAATGAAGTTACTAAGTAACTACACACACACACACACACACACACACACACACACACACACACACACACACCACACCACACCACACACACACACACACACACACACACACACACACACACACACATACACACAAATAAACTAACAAAACAAATAAAGTATTTGATTAATTAATTAAGTAACCGATTGATACACAAACGTTTTCGTTGAAATAACATGTATATTATCAATGACTATAGCCAGC
>CM065732.1:35205441-35207941 GCA_033310375.1 Conus canariensis
GTGACAGCATGACGTGAGGAATAGCAAAAGGACAGAGTGGTGGCAACTAACAGAAACACAAAGCAAATGTATAGTGAGTATATCGGGAATACACCAAGAAGAGGGGAAACAAGAACCAAAGAAAGAAATGCAATATATGAGAGACAGACAACAGACAGAAGAGACAGAAACAAAGAGAGAGACAAAGAGACAGACAGACATGCTGGTAGTCAGACACACAGACAGGCAGACAGACGTCGGACGGACGGACAGGCAGACAGATGGACGGACAGACAGGCAGGCAGACAGACACACAGTCAGACCCACAGACAGAGGCAGACAGACAAACACGCAGACAAGCAGACAGACCGACAGACGGACGGGCAGACAGATAAACGGACAGACAGACGGAAGCACGTAACACTACCGTGCTAATGGCTTTCTAGATTGCTTCGTCCTCTCTCTCTGCCTGCAACAGGAGTTTGTCACATGCGTGCAGATTTGCCGTGTGAATTATTCACACAAATGTTCTTACGCTCGACCATGGCTGGAGGGAAGGAAGGTGGGTGGAGGTAGGGATTTACGTCTTACAGTAACAGCTAAAGGTAACAGTTGCGGACTCAAGTCTCTGAAACCCTCTCGAGTCGCACGTGCCACGCACACCACCCCGAGAAAGTCAGCAGTTCAGCAGTAACATTAGCTGATAATTGGGGGAAACGTCTCACTCCTCCCCCCCCCCCCCCTCCTCCCGCTGTTAATAACAGGGTGTCATTGCCAATGCTTCACACTTACCTTCAACAGGCCATTTTCTTAATGTTATAGGAAAAAGAAGAAGAAGGACAGAAAGCAGATTAAAGAGGCGGAGCGACACGAAGAGAATGAGAAAGAAGAAGAAGAAGAAGAAGAAGAAAAAGAGAACATGAAGACGACAACAATGACGACAACGACGACGACGACGAAGATAATGATGATGATGGTGATGATGATGATGATGATGATGATGGTGGTGTTGATGATAATGATGTTGTTGTTGTTGATGATTTATGATGATGATGATGACGTTGATGATGATGATAATTGAGGATGATGATGTTGAGGAGGAGGAGGAGGAAGACGATGATGATCATCATGATGATGATGACGACGACGATTATAACAACGACTATGACAATGAAGGTAAAGGAGAAGAAAGAAAAAGGAACCATAGACGGTGAAAATCTGTAATGTTTTCAAATTGTCAGTCTACCTAAAACCTTTATCGGTCATCTGTTCTATTCCTCACTGTGCATCAAGCATTGCCTTGTGTCTTGTTTGTGTTACCTTCTTCCTCCTCCTCTTCCTTTTTTCCTTCCTTCCTTTTCTTCCCCTTAATTCCTTTCTTCTTCTTCTCCTTCTTCTTCTTCTCCTTCTTCTTCTTCTTCTCCTTCTTCTTCTTCTTCTTCTTCTATTTCTCTTTCTGTCTTTCTTTATTTC
The DNA here is from genome assembly GCA_033310375.1 of Conus canariensis. NCBI lineage: Eukaryota > Metazoa > Mollusca > Gastropoda > Neogastropoda > Conidae > Conus > Conus canariensis. Next base: position 35,206,894 of record CM065732.1, read on the forward strand.
TTCTTTCATTTTTTTTATTCTTTCTTTTCCTTCTTTCTCCTTTTCATTCTCTCTGTCTCTCTTTCTTTCTTCTTTTTCCTTTTCTTTCTCCTTTTTGTCTTTTTTTTTTTCTTTCTTTCTTTCTCTCTCTCTTTCTTTCTTTCCCCTTCTCTCTTTATTCTGTTGTAGTGCAGCAAATCTCGCCACCCTGAGCCTCTTCGGATCTGGAACATTGTTTACAGCTGTGATGTGGGAAGAACATGATTACAGAAGAGAGAGAGAGAGAGAGAGAGAGAGAGAGAGAGAGAGAGAGAGAGTGGATGTGGAAGAACATGATTACAGAGAGAGAGACAGAGACAGAGAGACAGAGAGAGAGACAGACAGACACAGAGAGAGAGAGAGAGAGACAGAGACAGAGAGACAGAGACAGAGAGAGAGAGACAGAGAGGGGGGGGGGGGGCAAAAACGCAGACGGAGAATGGGAGAGTAAGAAGAAGAAGAAGAAGAAAATAATGAGGAAGACGAAGAGAGAAGAAGAAGAAGAAGAAGAGAGAGGAGGAGGAGGAGGAAGAAGACGACGAAGAATATTATAATAATGGGGTTCCTGATGATGGACCTGAGGGAAGGTTGGGAAGGTAAGGAGAGAGAGAGAGAGAGGGAGAGAGAGAGAGAGAGTGAGTGAGTGAGTGAGTGATGAGTGTGAGTGAGTGTTGATGTGTGTGTGTGTGTGTGTGTGTGTGGAGGGGTGAGAGAGAGAGAGAGGGGGGGGGGGGGGGGGGGTGATCACGTAGATTCCCTGTGGCTAACTGCAGACTTCATTGTGTAAACCACCTCTTCAGAATAACCATTAGCATAAAATGGAAACGACGAACAGATAGAGGAGGGAGGGCAGACAGGGGGTGGAAATGAATCACATGAAGACGAAAGGAGAGGAGGAAGAGGAGGAGGACGAGGAGGAGGAGGAGATGGAGGAAAATAGAAAAAGGAATAATTCTGGATGAAAAACAGGGAGAAGAAAAGGAGGAAGAAGGTTAGTGGGATACAGACGGAAAAGAAAGAAAACAAGATG
>CM065732.1:35222941-35230441 GCA_033310375.1 Conus canariensis
CATCTCCGTTTTTCGTCCTCTTGCTACTCTTCTCTTACTTCTGTAGCCTTTTTACCGTGTCTCCTTATCCTTTTTGTTTCTGTCTGTCCCTCTTCTTGTCCTATGACCTCTTTGTTTTCACCTGACCCTTGCCTCCAGGGTGTGTGCCTCTCACCTCCTTACTCTATGACCTCCTCGGTGCCTCCTCCTTCGCTCTAACCCCACTACTGTCCTCTCTCGTTCCCATCAGTGACCTTTCTGCCTTGCTTTGTAACCATTTTTTGTTTCTTTTCCTGTCTTCTGTCCTTGTTCCTCCCTTCTGTTTCTTCCTCTCCCTTCACTTAGTTTATCTTCTTCTCTTACCCTCTTCGTTTTTCCTTTTCTCCTTTCCTTTTCCTTCCTCCACTTCTCAACTCTTCTCATCACTTTTTTTTCTTCCTCTTTACTTCGTTTTTTTTTCTCTTCTGCTTCCCTTTTTCTGTCCTCTCTCCTCTTTTCTTACATGATCTTTTTTTATTTACTGTTTCTTCTACACTCCGTCCTGCTGACCTATGACCTTTTTGATTCTGTTCGCTGACCTCCTTATACCTTTGAGCCATTCTACCTCCTTCTGTTTTTCTGTACCTTTTTTCTGTCTTCTTTCCTACTACTCTAGCTCTCTTCGTTTGTTTACCTGTGGTGGCCTTCTTTTGTCTCTTCTCTCACCACTCTCTCACGCTCTTCTTTTTCTTTTTGTGCTCTCTTCTCCTCTTGCTTCTTTCGTGTCCTCTTTTCGTTTGTGTTTTCGCTTACCTTCATTCCTCATGACCCCATTCCTTCTTATTTTTGTTTTCGTCGCTCGGTTTGTCTCCTCTGCCCTGACTTGCGTTCACGTCTCTTCTGCTTTTGGGTTCTGCACTTGCGTTGTCCTCCACTGTCTACTTGCTCTTCGAGTCTTAGTTTGTTGTTCTTATCAGTGGCGGATTGTTGTTTTTTCTTCTTTTACCCCTTTTTTTCGTTGCGAGGATCTTTCTCTCCCTACGTGCCTCTTCTTTCGCGGACCTCCTGTTTTCTTCTCCTATCCTCTTTTCTGTCTTCTTCGTCTCTCCCTTCCTTCTTTTTTGCTTGACCTCTCTCTTTTTTGCTAGCTCTTACCCTCTGTCTCGCTGTTTTGCTCTTCGTCTGTTGAGTTTTACCGTCCGTTGTCTTTACCTTCCTTTTACTCTCTTCTTTTATCTTCCTTGCGTCTTTTACTACTCTGGCTTTCTTTTTACCCTTTTTCTGTCGTCTTGTTCTGCTTCTTCTTGCATAGTTCTTTTTCGCTTTTCTATGTTACTCGCGTACCCTCTTCCCTCCTCTCTTCTGTCTTGCCTTACTCTTCTGTTGCTTTCCTTACTTCCTTGCTTCTCTGATCCTCTTTCTTGTTGCATGTACTTTGGCGTCTCTCGGCTCTTGTTTGTTTTTTCATCTCTTTTCTACTTCTGTTTTTTTGTTCGGTCGCTTTCCTTTTTTTTGTCCTGTCTGACCCTTATCTCTTTCCTCCTGTTCTCTGCCTCACCTGTACCTCCTTCTTGGACCTTCTAGTTTGATGCTCTCGCCTTTTATTTCTTTTCTCCTATCCGTTGCCTCTGGTGCTTTGTCCTCTTTTTTGCTTTGACCTGTATTTTCTCTCTTCTGTCTCTGACCTTTCATTTTTTCAGACCGTGTTGTCTGTGTTCGCGCTCTGCGCTATTCGTCCTTTTACCTCATGCATCGCCTGCACCTGCTGGCGTGCCTCCTCTTGTGCATCTTGTATTTTCTTTGCATTCCTCGTCCTTCACTTTCTTTTCTTGTCTACTTCTCTTTTTTCTGTTTCATTTTCTCTTCTCTCTTTCTTACCGTTGTTACCTCTACCTCTTCGTGGACCATCCTTTCTTGACCGTCTTAGTTCCTACTATCGTTGCCAACCTTCTTTTGTTTCTTTTTTGGTCCGCCCCCCCCTCCTCTAGTTGACCTCTACCTACCGTCTCTTTTGTTGTGGTCCGCGTCTTTCTCCCGTCTTCTCTCCGCTACTCTCATCGTTCGTGTTCTTTACCCTTTATCTCTTTCTGTTCTTTCTGCTCCCTTGATCAGCTCTTCTTTCTATATGGTCTGCTTTGTTCTCTTCTGTTCCGCTCTAGCCATTTCCTGCTCTCTACTTCTACCTCTATCTCTCTCCTCCTTTTCTGCCGCGCGCCTTCCCTTCTCTCTCCCATTCCTGTTCACACCCCGGTTCGCCTCTGCAACTCATCGCCACTCCTTCTTCACTTCTTCTGGCCGCCTCCTCAACCTACCTTCACTCTCTGCTTCCCCTTACCTCTCCTCTCCTCTCTTCTCTGCCTCTGCCTGTCTTACTTGCGGCGCTCGTCTATAGGACCCGTTTTGTACAAGTGGGTCAGATCTGCGTAGGAATCCCTTGAAAGTCAGCGGCTCGTGAAGGATAGGCTCTCTGCTTCCTTGCTTCTCCTTATCTTTTTCGTTCTCTTACTATGACCCTCTCTTTTTTTGATGTGCTACCCCCACCCTCTCTACCTCGTTTGCTGACCTTCTCCCCCCGTTCACGGTCGCGTCTATTTCACGTGGACCGATCCCTTTTTTTCCGCTACACCTGCTAACCTTTTCTTCTATTTCCTGCTTCACCATTCTGTCCTGCTTTTTCGTTCGCCCGTCGTCGTCCCCCTCTTTTCTGTTTTCCTCCCCTCTTCTCTTTTTTCTGCACATCCTCCTTTCCTGGTAGCTGCTCGTACCGAATCTCTCGTTACATGACCCGCCTTCCCTTCTCTTCTTCTGTTTTCGCGCTCCTTTTCTCCTTCTTTTCTGCTTCCTGGACCTGCTTTGCTCTTCGTTGTTCTTTTTTCTCGTCCTTCTCTACTCCTTTTACTCTTCTCTGCTTCGAACCTCTCCTGACCTTGCGTACGCTCCATCCATTTATCATGACCTTTTGTACGAGTCCCCTGGTTGCTCTTTCTCCTTCTTCTTTGTTCGTCGTCCTCCTTTTGCTTACCTTTTAGGGCGCTCCACTGATCCGCGTCCTTTCTTCACCGTCGCTCTCCTTCTAGTCCCCTCGCTCGCCTCTCTCACTCCTCTCGCCTCCTTACTTCTATGTCCTTGGCTCTCTCCTGCCTCCTGACCCTCTAACGCTTTTCTTTTTGTCCCTCTCTACCTCTCTTCTTTTCTCTTCCCCTCTCTTCTGTTGCTGTTTTCTCTCCGTCTTTTGGCTCTTCTTCCATTATTCTACGTCTCTTTTCTCTTGCCCAACCTTTCTTGTTCTTCTTCTCTTCTCCCGTTTCTTTTTCCGGGCTAACCTTCCGTTCTTTTCTGCATCTCTGACCTCTTTTCTCCTCATCCTCTTCTGCTTTTTGCGTGTCTTGTTCTTCTCTTTCTTTCATCGTCTGGTTTCTTCGGCTTCGTCCTCTCAGTCCCTATCACTGCTTTCTGTCTTATGTTCTTTTGTCTAGTTCCTATGTCTCTTTCAGTTTCTGTTCTTCAATCGCCTCTTTCTTTTCCTCCACTTGTTTTCTTCGTCCCTCTGTTTGTCTCTTGATTCCCGTTTCTTTCGCTTCTCTTGCCCTTCCTTCTCTCTGTGCTTTTTGCTTCTCATTCTTTTCTTGACCTCACCTTGTTTTTCGCTTTGTCCTCTTTTTGTACTTTCCTTTCTCTATGTCATTTTTTCTGCATTTCGTTTCTTTCTTTCCTCTGGCTCTCGACCATCTTCTGCGCTTTCCTTCTCCTCTCGTCTGTCGCGCTCTGTCCTCCTTTTTTGTATGACCCCTCCTTTCGTTGTCTGCCGCCTTTTTACCTTCCATGTTCTTGTTACCCCTAACGTCGGCTCCGCCTTTGCCATCACTTGTCGTTTCTTGCTACTACCCGCTGACCCATGCTCTTCTTGGGGCTCACCGCTTTCGTGTCTCTCTCGCGTGATCGACCGTCTGTTTATCTCCTTGCTTCTTACCTGCTACTCCTTCTACGGTAGCGTGGGTGTATCTGGTAGCTTTTCTCACTCAATTCTACTCTATGTTCTCATGTTTCGTTGGGGGTAGGATTCTTGTTTGGGTCCGCTCTTTCCTTCTGTGCTGTTTTGTCTCTGCTCCTCGTTCCCCTTTACCTTCTTTCTTCACCTCCCTCGCAGTGAGCTCTCTTTCCTGTTCTATTTCTGCGCTTCTTTCGGTTTTGGCGGTCGTTATTCTTTTCTACTTAGGACCACCTACCTTGCTCCTCGTGTCGGCCTACGCCTTCTACTTCTTCTTTTTTCTCTCACGCCTCTTCTAACCCCTGTGCTTCGTCTCCTCCCTTCTCTTCTCTTTTCTCTTGCTTCTGCTCTCTTATTCCTCGTTGTTGTCTTTCAGCTAGCCTCTGTGTTCCCTTACTTAACCTTTCTCTCTGTGTTGACCGTTTACTACTTGTCTACCTGTCTTCATTGTTGCTCTCCCTTCTGGCTTTTCGGTCCTTCTTTTTGTTGTCTTTGTCTTGCTGTCGTTCTCCGGTCTTACCTCTCCTCGTGTCTTGTTGCTTTTTCTTGACTTTCTTTTCTTCGTCTTATCCTGTTCCTTCTCTCTTTTCTATTTGCCCTTCTTCTCCTTTCGGACGTTGCTCTATCTCTCCACAACCTTCTCTACTGTTGTGCCTTGTTGCTTGCCCCTTCTTTTCCTTTTCCTTTTTTGACCTCTTTCGTATTCGTAGTGCTTTTCTGGATGGTTTCGGGCTTTCCTTTTTTTTCTCTCTTTCGTGCTCTTTTTCTTTCTGTCTCTTTTTCTTTTTCCTTTCTTTCTTTTCCAGGCCGGCTCTCTCTCTCTCTCTCTCTCTCTCTCTCTCTCTCTCTCCTCTCTCTCTCTCTTCTTTCCTTTTTCTTTCTTTCTTTCTCTCTTTCCTTCCTTTTTCTATTTCTCTCTTTCTTTCTTTCTTTCTTCTTTCTCTCTCTCGTTCTTTCTCTCTCTTTCTTTTTCTCTTTCTTTCTTTCTCTCTCTCTTTCTTTCTTTCTTCTTCTTTCTAATACTGACAATAATAAAAAGAAGAAGAAGAAGAAGAATGAAAAAAAAACACCAATAATAATAAGAAGAGGAACAACAACAATAATGATAATCATCATCATCATCATCATCATCATCATAATTATTATTATAATCATTATATTACTTCCATCCGTTGGAGAACACACAGACATTGCATGGTGAATGTGAGTCAGGATGAGAAGAAGAAGAAAAAACGAAAAAAAAAAAAAAAAAGAAAAAAAAAAAACGTGGGACAAAATAGGAGGATGGAGAATAAGGGAAAAGGGGGGGGAAAAAGAGGGGGAAAGTGAAGGTTGGAGGAGGGGAAAAAAACTCTGCCTGTTGTAAAATTACTAGTGCCTTCACTATCGTCCACTGATATATTTATTTTGAGGCCTATCCACTTAGCGTGTTAGCTTGGATGCGGGTAGTCTGCCGAGTAAGTGTTGTGACTATTCATTGATTCGTTATATAAAAAAAAAACCTACCTTTTTTTTTCTTTTCTTTTTTTTTTTTTTTTTTTTTTTTTTGGGGGGGGGGGGGAGGGGCTGACGAGTTACAATAAATCTCAAACTGAAAACATATAATAATTAATAATAATGATGATGATGTGATGATAATAATAATGATAATAATAATAATAATTAAAAAAATAATAATAATAACCGTCAGCTTTGTTGATTGTTGAGCTTTCCCAAACCTGCCCGGCAAAAACTGTCCCCCAACTTTGCTTGACCTTTCTTGTGACCTTCTACCGCCCATCCGTATTACAAAATAATCTTCAATCATGACCTCCCCTGAGTGTTACGTCCTCCCCCTTCCCCCCATCCACCCCCTCCCCCTCACCTCTCGCTTTCTCCTGTTCCAGTCCCAATCTTTGTCATAACTTTCCCCCGGAGGCCGGTGTACACAGAATCTGTGACGTAAACATCAAGAACGATAACCTTGCTGGGGACATCAGTTTAAAGCGAAGACATTTGTTCTCACCCCTACCCCGAGCCTACCTCTGTCCCCTGCCTGCTCCTTCCCCTTTGTGTGTGTGTGTGTGTGTGTGTGTATGTGTGTGTGTGTGTGGTGCGGTTACGGGGGAAGTTGACATTATAGCAAAACTCAGATGATTACCCTCGATGTCCTTCCGACGACCTTTGACTTGCTAGGTGGGAGGGGGGATGGGAGGCTGAGTGTGTGTGTGTGTGTGTGGGGGGGGGGGGGGGGGGTTAACGGGCGAAGTTAATTTAACCCCCTGCTTACTACATCCCTGTGTCCCGGGTCCCTTCTCTCCCCTCTAACTACCCCACTCCACCACCCCTTTCACCCCCTTTCGCCCTCCACCCCTAGCCCCATCTCACTCCGTCCTCCGCCCCAGTCGCTTTTCTCTCGTTGTCATTCTTTTCCCCCTTTTTCTGTAGGACTGCTGCCGTCCTGACTGGGCCCAAGGGCAAGTTGGACGTGAAAGGTCTCGCGTTCGAAGCTTGTGAAGGACTGTGCAAATTCTCTCTTCTCTCTCTCTCTCTCTTCTCCTCTCTCCTCTCTCCTGTCATGTCTGCTTCTTCTCTCTCTCTTCTCTCTCCTTCTCTTCTTTGTCCATGTGCTTGCTTCTCTCTCTCTCTCTCTCTCTCTCTCTCTCTCTCTTCTCTCTCTCTCTCTCTCTTAGTCTTCCTTTGTTTTTCCATTACATATTTCTTTCCACATTTCTTTCCACCCTCTGTCTTTTTTCTGTTTTCTTTTTTATTATTATTATTCTCTCCGTGTCAGTGTCATAACGTATTTAGACGCATAATGTTTACCCAAAAAGTCGCAAGTAAATGAAGAGAGGATCTGAATTCTGTTGTGTTTTTCACAACGTAAAAAAAACCCAAAAGAGATATAAACAAAAGAGAAAAAGAACCAATCTCAAGACAAACAGATGGAAGAAAAACGAAACAAACAAACAAATAAATATTAAGACAAACAGAAGGAAGAAACAAAGAAACAAACAAACCAACAAACAAAGGCAGAAAGAAAAAGAAAGAGATAAAAGAGAGAAACCAAGAAAAACACAAAAGATTGAACCGACTTTGCAGGAAGGAAAGACATTAAAAAAAAAAAAAAAAAAAAAAAAAAAAACTCTGGGGTGATTATTTTGTCGGGGGACGTTTATGGCCTGGAGTCCATGCCCTCCCTTTGCACTGAACACGTGAAGAATTTTCACCAGCAGCATTATTTGCTCTTACCCAAACGCAAAAAAAGAGAAATGCCCAAATTTTAATGTCAACGAGTTCTGAGTAAAAGCAAAACGAAACAAACAAAATGAAACAAAACACAAGTGAAAAAGTAATAAATACAATGGAAGATTGTGTGGAAGATTTAAGCAAATGTATCTTCCAAGATATCACTGATCTAGTAATGATGCAGTCCTCCTCAAATATTCGAAACACGCACTTATATTTAAACAAAATATCTCCATTATTTGGAAATGCTTGGATAGATACTTACAAGAGGTACACATCTTTATGGGATACGCTTTCTTTATATATATATATATATATATAATATA
>CM065732.1:35251133-35253633 GCA_033310375.1 Conus canariensis
GGTAAGGGGTCGAGGGAGTGAGATGCGCCGTACAGTCGTGGCAGGACTTTTTAGGGCCTTTATGAAGAAACTGTCCTTTGTACACGTTTTGTTTGTTTTGTGCGTTTCTTTGCCGTGTGTTGAATTCCGTATTTCCTCTCTCTCTCTCTCTCTCTCTCTCTCTCTCTCTCTCTCTCTCTCTCTTTGTTTTTTTTTTCTTTTTCTTTTCATTCTTTTGAGGCGGGGGAGGATGAGATGGGGGTGGGAGGTTGTTACAGAAATTTCAGTGGTTGTTGCTGCTGTTGTTGTTGTTGTTGTTGTTGTTGTTGCTGATGATTTTAATTCAGTTCTGATTTCTTGCGAGTCGTTTGTTCTTCATGTCGCCTGACACGCGGTAGTGCATATATATTGGAAAATCAACGATTGGCAAATATTTTCAGTTTCTTAAGAATATTACCCCTCCTTGCCTGGGGAACAGATGCGGGAGGGGGGGGGGGGGGTTGAGGGAGGGCGTGTGTGATTATTTCTTCAAAACACTGTCACCACCACCACCACCACCACCATCATCACCATCACCATAAAACACGTTTTGTTTGCTTGTTTGCGTGCTTGATGTTGTTTTGTCGTCGACAACGGTGCGCGCGCGCGCGCGCGCGCGTGTGTGTGTGTGTGTGTGTGTGTGTGTGTGTGTGTGTGTGTGTGTGTGTGTTTGAATGAGAGAGACAGATTTACCCAAGCCAAACTCGAACAACAAACTAATCTAACGCTCATCTAACGCTCACCATAATCTGAACCCTAACCTGACAACCAATGTGTACAACTTTCATTCTTTTTTTTTTTTTTAAATCCTTGATACGCATTGTACACGCAATATGAAGGAAGTAGCACTTTTGTTTTTAATAGTGCGAGTCGCAGAATTTTTTTTGTTTTTGTTGTTCTTGTTGTTGTTTTTGCTGCCGCCGCTGCTGCTGCTGCTGTTGTTGTTGTTTCGTTATTGTTGTTGTTGATTTATTTTCTTCCTCTTTTCGCAGTTTCTGCAAATGGTGGTGGTGGTAGTGGTGTTCCTGCTGCTGCTGTTGCTGTTGGTGCTGTCGGTGCTGCTGCTGCTGCTGCTGCTGCTGTATTGGTTCCATTCTCTACCCGTCAATCGTCCAACTCCAGCATGACACGCGCAACACACAAACAAAATAATTACATCCCACAGAACCCTCTGTTGTTACTATAGCGACAATCTATACCATCTCACAGTGACTACAGCACGCCAGGAGAGAGAGAGAGAGAGAGAGGAGAGAGAGAGAGGAGAGAGGAGAGAGAGAGAGAGAGAGAGAGAGAGACTGTGCTTAACAAAGCGTGAAATAATCTTCTGCACAGATGTGACAGAGACAAGATAACGTTGCTTGGAACAAAGCGAATTGGATTGGGAGAGGAGTGGGTTGAGAGAGAGAGAGAGAAGAGAGAGAGAGAGAGAGAGAGAGAGAGAGAGAGAGACAGACAGACAGACAGACAGACAGACAGACAGACAGACAGAGAGGGGGGGGGGATCCGGGAGGGAGAGAGAGAGGGGGGATCCGGGAGGGAGAGAGAGAAAGAGAGAGAGAGGGAGAGAGAGAGGGAGAGAGAGTGAGAGGGGAGAGAGAGAGAGAGAGAGAGAGGGAGGAAGAGAAAGACAGACAGACAGAGAGACAGACCGGCAGAGACAGAGAGACACAGAGAGAGCTGCTCACAGAGGCACAGAGAGAGAGAGAGAGAGAGAGAGAGAGAGAAAAGAGAGAGAGAGAGAGAGAGAGTAGCACATAGACAGACCCAGGCAGACAGACACAGATAAAACAAGGCAGAGAGAGAGAGAAAGAAAAAGAAACCCAAAGACAGACCGAGAGATTCTCGGATCGATGATATTCCAATCAGCAGATTCCTTTGTTAATCATCAATTGCCAGACCTCGTGGTGCTGTTTGCTTTCTCCTGCAAAAGCTGTCGAAGGAATCGATAAGCTGACAATTATGGTGCTGCTGTTGTTGTTTTTTACGGCCGTTTTTCGGGTAGGGCATTGAACGCCGGGGGAAAGGCGGAGTAGAAGTGGCTGCACACCACAAATCAATGCGGCAAGGCCTTGCGTAAGGAGTCGAGTATTTATAGACGGGCGCAATTAGATTGCTCTGAGAATTGTCCTTTGTGTCTGAAAGTTGATTCTCCTCACTTTCTTTCATATGGCCATCAAGGTACAAGCCACGTGGTTCCAAGGAGACAGATATTTTTTTTTTTTAATGGGAAGGAATGGGACTGTTTGGGCGCTTCGAGCTGGCGTAAAGATAGGGTCACGGGTAGTGAATGCAAAGGCCTGAATATGACGTCAGCTAAGGAGAAGGTCATGTATTTGAAGATTGTGATTTTCTCGGTGAAAATCACCCCCCAAAACAAGAAAACGGTGGGGAGTTGTTCTTTTGGTCAGTTATCAGTATAACATTAAATGCTGGCTCAAATTTATGGCAGATCTCAAAACGCTTACATGGATTATACCAGTGT
>CM065732.1:35301133-35306133 GCA_033310375.1 Conus canariensis
CGCGCGTGTATGCATTTGTATAAAGTGGCAAAGCTCAGAATTCTTTGTCCCTAGCATGTTTAAATAGCAAACCCAGAGGATCGCCATTTTGTATAAAAGTGGCTCAGGGGCTTACTGTGAGCTGATGTGTCACGCGGCAAACACCACAGGTTCTGTACCTTGCTGATATGTAAACAGTAACCACCAGGCTTATTCATCTTGTGTTAAAGCGATGAGGCCTGAGGCTCTCCCTACGTTGATGTGTGAAATGGTCAAACCCTAATCAGTTTATCCCGTTTTAATGTGGCTCTGGCTGTCTGTAATTCTCTTTCAGCTCTGGACACCCGCTTAATTCAAAACTTCAAATCATTCGGTTGAGCTGTTTCTTTGTAGTTTGAGTTCGTCTCTTTTTCAGAGTTTACCCCCACCATCATTCTTCCCTCCCCCACACCCGCTCTCCCACTTACCCATCTCTGTCTGTCTGTCTGTCTGTCTGTCTGTCTGTCTCTCTCTCTCTCTCTCTCTCTCTCTCTCTCTCTCTCTCTCTCTTCACAAGCAAACCGTTAATTTGTTTTCGTTTCCTCTTTCTCCCCTTCCACCAGCACATTCATTTTTGTGTTCTCTCTCTCACCTGTGTGCTTTCAATAGTTGTTGTTCTATCATGTTGTGGACAGGGCGCAGAGCACAGAATGTATTTTCCACAGGCCTGCGGGCCTTGTAAAACACGGGGGATTAAAGTGGTCAATGCAACGGGTTTTTGGTTCGCGAACCGCTCTCCTTTCTCTCCTGCTTTCTTCCTCCGTCACTTTTTACTTCTACCCTCCTATCTCTTTCTTTATTTTGTGTTAACTCTCTCTCTCTCTCTCTCTCTCTCTCTCCTCTCATTTTTTTTTTGTGTGTCTGCCTCTGTCTGTCTGTCTCTGTTCTCAGTTCTCCCTCTCTCTCTCTCTCTGTCTCTCTCTCTCTCTCTCTCTCTCTCTCATTTTTTTGTCTCTGCCTCTGTCTCTCTTCTCCCTCTCTCCTCTCTTCTCTTCTCTCCTCTCTCTCTCTCTCTCTCTCTCTCTCTCGTGCAGCTCTCCCACCCCATTTCTCCCTCTCTTTCTCCTCCTCCTCCTCCTCGTCCTCTCTTCTCTCCACCCAACCCTCCTCCCTGTGTCAGCATACTTCTTAGTTTTCCTCCTTCGCCAGGTCCCGTTGCAGTAATTGTTATTTATCACCCTATTGTAGCGTCGACGCTTAAATTGCTTCCAAGGCTGGTGGCCATCTTGTTGCACAGCGCTGGCCGGGGGATAACATGGTGTACATTTAGGGTTTCCTGACTAATGTGTAACAGGAAACCCAGTGAATATTGGGATTCCTTGCCTGGTGTGTAAATAAAACTCAGCAGGGTTCCATGCCTGACGTGTAAACATGTGAACACTAGGGTTCCCTGCTTGATGTGTACCAAAAAAAAAAAAAAAAAAAAAAAAAAAAACCGGCGCACAATAGTGTTTCTGGATGATGTGTAAGAAAAAAGCCGTGAATACTGTCGTTCCCTGTCCTGTGCTTATCACAGTGATCACTAGGGTTCCTTCCTTGATGTGTAAAGCGGTGTGAGAATACGAGGGTTGTGTGTTTGATGGCAAAGTGGTTAACACAGGGGTTTCCTGTCTGGTGTGTAAAACAGTGTGAGAACATGAGGGTTTTCTGTTTGATGGCAAAGCAGTTAACACAGGGGTTCCCTGTCTGGTGTGTAAAACAGTGTGAGAACACGAGGGTTTTCTGCTTGATGGCAAAGCGTTAACACAGGGGTTTCCTCTCTGGTGTGTAAAACAGTGTGAGAACACGAGGGTTTTCTGCTTGATGGTGAAGCAGTTAACACAGGGGTTTCCTGTCTGGTGTGGAAAGCAGTGTGAGAACACTGAGGTTTTCTGCTCGATAGCAAAGTCGTTAACACAGGGATTCCTTGTCTGGTGTCAAAAGCGTGAACATCAGGTTTCTTGTCAGACATATAATGGGGTGAACACCAGGTTTCCGGTCTGACATGTAATGGGGTGAACACCAGGTTTCCGGTCTGACATGTAATGGGGTGAACACCAGGATTCCTGTCTGACGTGTAATGGGGTGAACACCAGCTTTCTTGTCTGATGTGTAATGGAGTTAACACCATGTTTCCTGTCTGACGTGTAAAGTGATGAACACCAGGTTTCTTGTCTGACGTGTAATGGAGTGAACACCAGGTTTCCTGTCTGACGTGTAATGGGGTGAACTCCAGGTTTCCTGTCTGACGTGTAATGGGGTGAACACCAGGTTTCTTGTCTGACGTTTAATGGAGTGAACACCATGTTTCCTGTCTGACGTGTAATGGGGTGAACACCTGGTTTCCTGTCTGACGTGTAATGGGGTGAACACCATGTTTCCTGTCTGACGTGTAATGGGGGTGAACACCGTGTTTCCTGTCTGATGTGTAATGGGGTGAACACCTGGTTTCCTGTCTGACATGTAATGGGGTGAACTCCAGGCTTCCTGTCTGACGTGTAATGGGGTGAACACCAGGTTTTCTTGTCTGATGTGTAATGGAGTGAACACCGTGTTTCCTGTCTGACGTGTAATGGGGTGAACACCAGGTTTCTTGTCGGACATGTAATGGGGTGAACACCAGGTTTCGTGTCTGACGTGTAAAGGGGTGAACTCCAGGTTTCCTGTCTGATGTGTAATGGGGTGAACACCAGGTTTCTTGTCTGATGTGTTCGCACTAAAACCTTTAGTCAACGTTCCTTTGCCTATCAAGCTCCAACTACCTGGAATCAATTGCCTCGCTCTCTCAGATACTCACCCTCACTGCCCACATTCAAGCGCCTTCTCAAAACTCATCTGTTTCCTAGGTAACTTCGTCTTCCCTGTGACCCGACGTTTGCAATGTGTGATGCGAGTGTCTGCTTTGTGTGCGTTCGTGTCTGTGTGAGTGTGTGTTTGCGTGTATGCATGCTTGTGAGTTTGTGTCCTTGCTTTGGATTTTGATGCCTTTTTCTCATGTATGATTGTTATATATTGTGTGATTTGATGTCTGTTGTGATATTGTAAACGCCTAGGGCATTCAATTGATTAGGCGTCATAAATGTTCATAATAATAATAATAATGGAGTTAACACCAAGTTTCTTATCTGATGTGTAATGGAGTGAACACCATGTTGCCTGTCTGACGTGTAAAGTGGTGAACTCCAGGTTTCTTGTTGGACCTGTAATGGGGTGAACACCAGGTTTCTTGTCTGATGTGCAATGGTGTGAACACCAGGTTTCTTGTCTGATGTGTAATGGAGTGAACATCATGTTTCCTGTCTGACGTGTGAAGGGGTGAACTCCAGGTTTCTTGTTGGACCTGTAATGGGTGTGAACACCAGGTTTCTTGTCGGACATGTAATGGAGTGAACACCAGGTTTCTTGTCTGATGTGTAAAGGGGTGAACTCCAGGTTTCTTGTCAGACATGTAATGGGGTGAACTCCAGGTTTCTTGTGGGACGTGTAATGCAGTGAACACCAGGTTTCGTGTCTGACGTGTAATGGAGTGAACATAAGGTTTCTTGTTGGACGTGTAATGGAGTGAGCACTAGGCTTCTTTTCTGAAGTGTAATGGGGTGAACACCAGGTTTCTTGTCTGATGTGTAATGGAGTGCCCGTCCCTTTCTGCGTTGTGTTGTGTGTGTGTGTGTGTGTGTGTGTGTGTGTGTGTGTGTGTGCGCGCGCGCGCGCGCGCACGCGCGCACGTGCGCGCACTCTCTCTCTCTTTCTCTCTCTCACTCCCTCTCTCTCTCTCTCACTCCCTCTCTCTCTCTCTCTCTCTCTCTCTCTCTCTCTCTCTCTCTCTTCTTCTTCTTCTTCTTCTTCTTCTGCTTCTTCTTTTTTCACTGCCAAACCATTGATTTCCTTTCATTCCTTCTCGCTCACCTCTCCCCATTACATTTATTCTGTGTTCTCTCTCTCTCATCTGTGTGCTTTCAATAGTTGTTGTTCTATCATGTTGTGGACAGGGCGCAGAGCACAGAATGTATTCTCCGCAGGCCTGCGGGCCTTGTAAAACACGCGGGGATTAAAGTGGTCAATGCAACGGGTTGTTTGTCTTCGCGAACCGCTCTCCTTTCCTGCTTTCTCCCTCCGTCACTTTTCTTTCCTCTCTGTCTCTGTTTTCTGTTGTTCCTGTCTGTCTGTCTGTCTGTCTCTCTCTCTCTCTCTCTCTCTCTCTCTCTCTCTCTCTCTCTCTCTCTCTCTCTCCACATGCGCACATGTATGAATGTGTGGCTGTGTGTTAGGTCTTCAATTTAACCGTCTATACACATTGTGATATTAGACGAACCTAATCTATAAGAATAACATTAACAGCAACAGCAAAAAATGGATAACTAACTATAAAGCACTGAAGAATAACCGGTCATAACAAGGATGTTACTAAAACACCAGTTCCCATTTTACAAAACAGAAAAAATAGGACTTTGATGCAATGAAATAGCAATTTTACACATTAGTGATAAATCGGTTACAACTGTATCCAGACAACAATTATGTAGAGGTGGTAGATGAGGTTTTAATTGCTTGCAGTAGAAAAGTATGTGGGAATTTGTTATCATTTCACCACAAAGGCATGTTATATTTTTGCAAAACGTTGTCTTAAAAGCGTTTAGTTTGATCTTGTGTGTGTGTTGTGTGTGTGTGTGTGTGTGTGTGTGTGTGTGTGTGTGTGTGTGGACCCAATCCATTCGCTGCGGCACTGTGTCAGTTTTTCTCGCAATACTGGTAGCGCTGTGTTAGTGTCGTTTGATGTGGGTTTTTATGTTTGCCCGTAATCATTATCCTACTAGAGACAGTAGCGACACCCTTGACTCTTCTCTACATGGCTTAGTGGCGATGTGGTGACCTTAGTTCCCACCCCCACCCCATAACCTAGATCCCTCCATGCCTCCACTGCCCCCCCTCTCTCTCTATCTTCCCCTTCCGAGGAATCAACTCCCACCCGACCATGCTCGGTTGTTATGTGTGTCATTGACATT
>CM065732.1:35313633-35318633 GCA_033310375.1 Conus canariensis
AATGGGGGCAGATTGGGACAAATATTTGTCAGGAAATGCCTTGCCCGTTGTCTGTGTCCGTCTCCATGGCGTGTGTGTGTGTGTGTGTGTGTGTGTGTGTGTATGTGTGTGTGTGTGTGTTGTGTGTGTGTGTGTGTGTGTGTGTGTGTGTGTGTGTGTTGTATGTGTGTGGTGTGTGTGTGTGTGTGTGTGTGTGTGTGTGTGTGTGTGTGTGTGTGTGTGTGTGTGTGTGTGTGTGTGTGTGTGTGTGTGTGTGTGTGTGTTGTGTGTGTGTGTGTGTGTGTGTGTGTATGTGTGTGTGTGTGTGTTGTGTGTGTGTGTGTGTGTTGTGTGTTTTATGTGTGTGTGTGTGTGTGTGTGTGTGTGTCTGTTGGTGTGTGTGTGTGTGTGTGTGTGTGTGTTGTGTGTTTGTGTGTTCCTCTATGTCTTTCTGTGATCGATAGTAAGCCGTTATTCTAATGCTGACAAATTGCTCGAAAATGTGAATAAAACTGGTGAGAAAGATGTTAGGAACTGAATTTGTCTCCGTGGTGTTTGTGCATGTGTGTGTGTGTGTGTGTGTGTGTGTGTGTAGGAAAGGGAGGCGGGGGGGGGGGGGGGTGAGGGGGGCGGGGAGTGAGGGGTGTCTCTCTCTAAACTCTGCCTGCCTGTCTGACTGCTTGTCGTCAATCTTTCCACACTGCACACATGAATAAACAGGCAGAGGATATTAATATAGATCAACAGTTCATAAAGAGCCTTGGCCCAAGCCTAGAAAACTATCATTAATCTAACTATGGTAAGCATTGGTATGTGTAATTTCAGAGGGAGATAGAGGATGACTCGGTGAAAATACGCTATTTTAGTTATTTACAAGATCGGAGTTCAATTCCTTCAAGGTCTAAAAGGACGTGTATTCTATTTGATCTACGATCTCTTATCACACGCATGCAGGGTCTTATTGGTTCATAAATGAACGAAAACAAATGAGTCAAACAATGACTTTGTTGATCTGAAACTGGGAAAATCAACCACATATACTGTGCACAAAAAGAAACGCATATTTTTTTCGCTGAAAATATTAAGGAAACTTTTGACAGAAACATGCCCCGTATAACAGGGAACTCTGTCCAGTGTGAATAGTCAGACATAATGAATAGACATAACATTAGATTGATGTCTTATTTCTTTTGTGGTTGTAATATTGTAATGCTAAATGACGCATGAAATGACTGAAATAAAAATATGCGTTTCTTTCTGTGCACAGTATATATATGCATGGACTGGCTGGTTCCTACATGAATGAGAAAAAAAAAAAAATGAATGAGAGAGTGAACCGACATTGTTACATTGAAACTGAGAAAATCAACCATTTAATTGTGTTACCTCCCAGTAGTTAGATTAACACACGCTGCATCATCACCTAATTTAAACATATCAAGCCCCCTCCCTTCCCCCTCCACTCTCTCCCCTTTCAAAACCCGTAAGCAAAAGAGAGGTGATGATTGACATAGTGACAGCGAGGGAGGAGAAGTGGGAGGAGGTAGGGGAGCGGGGTAGCGAGAAGGAGCCAGCCAATGAAATGTTTTCGAACCAATGTTGCTGTATTTACATAACATGTCAATCATAATTAATGGCGTAGATTTCACTTATGATCGACAGCCAGGACTTGCTCCGTTCAGAGAGAGAGAGAGAGAGAGAAATGATGATGATGATGAGTGGTGGTGGTGGTGGTGGTGGTGGTTTCGGTTTTGTAGAGAGTTATTTTGATAGCCCGTCCATTGCCAAAAAATGGGGAAACGCGTGCGTACGTGCGTGCGTGCATGCTTGAGTTCGCGCGCACGCGTGTGTGTTTCTGCATGCGCGCGCGCGCGCGCAATTGTGTGTGTGTGTGTGTGTGTGTGTGTGTGTGTGTGTGTGTGTGTGTGTGCGTGCGCGCGCGCGTCCTCTAACCGTGCCTGTCGGCCCGTCTCCTTACATCAATGCCTTCACTGGCAGGCATTAAGTACAATGTGCTGGGTCTTCGGCCTAATGCCTTGAAAGTTCTTGACAAACTATCCAAAGCGTTTGTCACTGGCCATGCTGATTTCAGAAGGTGGTAGTAAAGAGATCAGTAGAAATGCATTATTTTGTGTTCATATACGATAAACCACACACATCAGAGGTGCGTTTTGCAGTTTATCTGTCAAGCGAATCGGACTACATTTATGCACTGGCGATTGATGAAGAAACAATAAGAGAGAGAGAGGGAGGGAGGGAGAGAGAGAGATGACATGGTTCTTTTGAAACGGATTTTAAGAAAACAACATATACCTGCATTATAACCATGGGAATTATATCAAGTCATGATGCATCATTGCCTTGTTTATAACAGTTAAAACTATTTTTGCCTCAAATCCTATACACATAGGGAAGGTTGGTTATAACAATGGGGACGGGAGGAGAGGAAGGGCTGCGAGGGGAGGGAATGAGGGGGAGCTGAATAAGAGCAGACGAACAAGCCAAAAGAAATGTTCTTTTTATCCATGTTCTCCATTTACACCACTTGTCAGTCATGATTGATGGCAAATTTTCTTCAGCTATGATCGATCGCACTTCGACAAAATAGCCCAGTCTTCCTCAGCTGAGAGAGAGAGAGAAGAGAGAGTGAGAGAGAGAGAGAGTGGCAAGTCACGTGCAGCAAACGGACAGTTTTGATTGGTGAGCCGGATCTGCGGCGCCGTCCAACGACAATTCCGATGGGCTTGCAGGAAATGAAGATTGACTTCTGCGGTGTATTTATTCTGGGGAGAAACACGAGACAAACTGTTCGCATTGATTGAAACTGACATCATGGAGAAGGATGGATTTCACAGACAGGCAGTGTTTGGTTTGGAAGAGAGCTATCGTTTGATTACTGGTCAATTACTTAAATAATGGGAGCACAATGGAAAAATGTTTATCAGGAAATGACCGCTCTCTGCTTGTGTCTGTTCCCGTAGTTTGTTTGTTTGCTTGTGTGTGTGTTTGTTTGTTTGTTTGTTTTTCTCTGTGACTGTTGTCTCACGTTCGGTAGTGAGCTATTAATCCGATGAGCACAAATTGCTCAAAAATAAGAATAACAGTGGAGAGAAAAAAAAAAGTCCGTAAGGAAATGACTTTGTCTGTGTGTGTGTGTGTGTGTGTGTGTGTGTGTGTGTGTGTGTGTTCTCCACAAATCCTGCTTTCTATCTACTTGTCATCAATCCCGCAGCACATGGAGAAGAACAGATAACAATATACGAATCACTATTTCATAATGGCCTGTGCCAAATGCTTTAAAACTGCTCGACAAATCATTCTTGGTCACAGATGCTGACATTTCATGATTTCCTAAGTAGATAGTGAGGGAAATGTTAGAGAAGCACATTTTTATGTACAATAACGTACACACATCGAGTGTAAGTTCGATCAATTTTTTTGGTAAGGAATGTGCATCGATCCTTATCTGTCATTCAAGCTCTTTACTATCTCTTTTCATCTACCATTTCTTCTTCTTCCTCTTTCTTCTTCCTCGTCGTCATCGTCATGACCTTCTTCTTCTTTTTTTTTACTTTTTGTCATTGATATCATTATTATTATTATCATTATTATTATTACTATTATCACCACATTTGTTGTTGTTACTGTTGTTATTTTTGTTGTTGTTAGTATTAGTATCAGCAGCAGCAGCAGCAGCAGCATTAGTATTCTACAGGAGGAGAGAAGCGTTGTTATTCAGGTACAGTTTGAATGGATAACTTGGCAGTTCCATTATTCCGTATTGTATTTGATTCTAAAATTCTTTTATCCTAACGTCCGAATTGATGCAATAGTTGGTTTATCTTGCAACGGCACCTTTCGCGTTTACACGTGGATTGATTAACCCATCAACTGGTGAAGGGATATATCAATACACGAAAGAATGAATGACTCGGCTGCCTTGAAACTGAGAAAATCAACAACAGTTATATCATGAGGTAAGGGATGAGATCAAAACATAACGTATCATCAACTCGTTGACACCCGACTGGACTATTTTTTGTCTCAAAATGTATGAAGAGAGAGACGTTTGATGGTGGAGACAGCGACAGTGATGGAGATGAAGAATGTGTGTGTGTGTGTGGGGGGGGGGGGGGGGGGGGGGGGGGGGGGGCGGAAGAGCAGAGGAACAAGGCAAAGAATTTTTTTTTTTTTTTTTTTTTTTACCATTGTTGTACTTTTCACACGACTGAACTGTTTTAATCAACGGCGTATTTTCATCGCTTACGATCGAAAACGTTTAGGGATAGCGTAGTCTCGCTGCTCAGAGAGAGAGAGAGAGAGAGAGAGAGAGAGAGCATGATTGCCAGATCACGTGCAGGCAGACGGAGCATTTTGATTGGTCCGCTGGATCCGCAAGCGCTGCCAGTATTACCAGAATTCTGACGGACATCCAGAGAATGATGATCGACTCCTGCGGTCTATTCCTCATGGAGCGAAACGAGCGATAAAACGTCCCTAGGGACTGAAACTGACAAACTGGTGGGAGACAGATTTCCGGGAGAACTAATGGTTTGGTAGACAGCTATTATTTGGTACCCTGTAGACTGCACAGAGAATTGGGGGTAATTGGGAACAAGTGTTCGTCAAGAGAGAGAGAGAGAGGAGAGAGAGAGAGAGAGAGAGAGAGAGAGAGAGAGAGAAAGAAAGAGAGAGAGAGGGGGGTGGGGGGAGGGAGAGAGAGAAAGAGAGAGAGAGAGAGAGAAGACAGACAGACAGACAGACAGACAGACAGACAGACAACAGACAGAGACAGAGACAGAGAGACAGAGACAGAGAGAGAGACTTTCTCTGGGTCCGTGTCTCTCTCCCTACTTTTCTTCTCTGTGTCTCTATCTGCTGACTGGAAGTGAACTATTATATATTTTCAAATACTGGTAAATTGTTCGGAAACGGGAATAAAAGTTAGAAATAGAAAATGATAGAAAACGAAATTGTCTCTATGGCGCGCGCGCGCGCGCGTGTGGTGTGTGTGTGTGTGT
>CM065732.1:35321133-35328633 GCA_033310375.1 Conus canariensis
AAAAGAAAAAAGGACTGTCACCTGCACGGTTGATTTTTGCTTACTCCAATTTTTTTTTTTTTTTTTAATAGTTCTTGTTACTTTAAAACAGAATATATGCGTCTTCATGTGCTGTATGCTCCTTGGGCGTTCAGAATAAAACGTTATCCGATTGGTTTAGAAAGCCGCTAGCCTGAGAGCGATAAGTTTGCTGAAAGAACCGTTTGCTGAAAGAACCGCTTGCTAAAAAAAAGCCGTTTACTGAAAGAACCGTTTGCTGAAAGAACTGTTTGCTAAAAAGGCCGTTTACTGAAAGAACCGTTTGCTGAAAGAACTGTTTGCTGACAAATCCGTTTGCTGAGAAAGCCGTTTGCTGAAAAAATCGTTTGCAGGAAAAAAACGTTTGCTGAAAGAAACGTTTGCCGAAGGAACCGTTTTTATACGCGCGCGCGCGCACGTGTGTGTGTGTGTGTGTGTGTGTGTGTGTGTGTGTGTGTGTGTGTGTGTGTGTGTGTGTGTGCTTATCTATCTGTCTATCTATCTATCTACCTATCTGTAAATACTTTCGAGATCGGCAGTAACTTGCTGAGAACAGATCCAGAATGGGATTCATTTCACGAAAAAGTTTACTGTATAGTTTTGACCAATGCTCACTTGTTCAAAGCCAGAGTCGTGGACAGAAAAAATGTGTAGGATGCCTGCATTCTTCTAATGTAAACAAAATTAAAAGAAATTGGTTAAAAATGGTCACTTAAAATGGGTATATGATCGCTGTTCAATGTGTCACCAGGGGTGATCCAGTCACATTAGTTTGCGAGAGATTAAATTTAGGTCTATAACGCTTGTCTTTTTATTTGGGAGAATGAGAGTTCTTGAAGGAAAATGAGAAGGTGCTAAAAATGACGTAATATGTGCATTACGTAGGATATTCTTCCCGTATCCCCAAAGAATACGACTTCGTCTTCGCCGAAATGTCATCGCCGAGTTCATTCCAGATCAGTTCAGTGGTTGTTTTTACGTCTGTACATATTCGATGACATAAGACGATACTGAAAGGCAACAGAGATCCCTGAGAATGTCAGACCTACTGTCTCTGGGCATTTGCTGTGTCACATCTCTCCTTCACATGTTAGAATCTAGACGCTCCACAAAGAAAACTTCTGAAAATACTTAAAAAAAGAAAAAAAAAGCAGAAGAAGAAAGAAAGAAAAAAAATCACAACAGTCTGCCCAAATCTAACCGGACTATAACGTGAGCGATGTCTGTAATACATGTCATAATAATATAGTCAATGCTTTTTTAATGCGCAGAATTCATCCTTTTTGATTTGCATCGCCCTGTTAGAATTGGGCCAGTCTAATAGTATGTGATGGACAGAAAAATTTCCCTCACATATACACCTAACATCAGGACAGAGTTTTGTATTCCATGTGTTTAACCTAAGTTTATTGATTATCTGTGCTACATATCTTGGGCAGAAAAGGCGATTCATGTGACTGCTCAATACAATTTCTGATATGTGCAGAGTTTTCTAACAAATGAAGACTCAGTTCAGAGGCTTCTGGTGTCAGAATATGTACCTAATAGCCTAATCACTGCAAGATATAGTAGAGAGCTAAATCGGGTTGATTGATCCGATTCACATCAAGCAGCCAACTCGTTTGATTACGCCACTGACGTCCTTTTAAGGAGACGTAAAGCAATGCTAAGAACTGGCTGATCGGTTCCTCTATCCTTGATTACAGGTGAAAATGCCCGCTTTGATGGCCCCCTTAAGGCCTGATGAGAATCGATTCAAGGTTGGTGTGTGTGTGGTGTGTGTGTGTGTGTGTGTGTGTGCGCGCGCGCGCGGGGCGCGCCTGTATCTGATGTCTATTATCTATCTATCGATCGATCTTTCTATCTATTTATCTATCTACCTATGTATCTATCTATCTGTCTGTCTATCTATTTGTCTATCTATGTCGAACGCTTCGTATATCCTGTCAGTCTGACAAACTATTGCCAAATTCGAGTACAGACCTTAAACAAGAAAAACAGTCAAATTAGGCTCAACGAAAATGTCATGATCAGAGGGGATCACTCTTACAGTTTCGGATACAGCAAAAAGATTTTTTTGAAAATCTGTTTTAAAAAGTTTTCTGAAGGGTTAGAATTACACTCAACTAGCGTAGAGTTAAAAAATCAAGCTAGGGTTAGACTAGCTTTTGGTAGATGCATAGATCTGATTTAAACCAATCTATATTGATTCGTGAACCCAAGTGGGTTTTTTTTTTTTTATACTTCTTTAAAGAATTTTTTTTCCCTTAGATTATTACAGACTTTCACAGAGTCGTCTTATTTTAGACTTTTCAAATAAAATTAATGGAAACAATCAAGAAAAAATTCCAAAGCCTATTCGCCTGCAAAGCATGACACAAACCGTCTACGATAGATTTTGGGACTCCTCCGCGTCTGCTTACTCGAAATCAAGTTTAAAAAAAAAAAAAAAAAAGAAATGCTATACCAATTTAAAAACGAAACAAAACAAAACATGATTAGAGAGGAGAGAGAGAGAGAGAGAGAGAGAGGAGAGGGGGGGGGGGGGGGGGGCGAACCGTTAGATTTTGAGATTGTTCCGGGATACATTAAGCACGACTACGTAAAAACCACGGATCCAGTTTTAACGAAACTTTCTGGAAAGATGGGATGTGGCCAAAGAAAAGTTTTCGATTTTAGTACGGATCTGTCGTGGCGGATCCGGATCAAGGGACACATTCTCCTTCATGTCCATTTTCTTTATTGGAGTAGGTTTATTTATTTTGTATTTATTCATTATTATATATATATATATATATATTATATATATATTATTATACTCTATTCAATCATTCGTTCTTTTGAAAACTAATGTCTTCTAAGCTTCCGTTGCGTTCAACACGATAATATTATTATGAGTTGAATTATTCATTATGAATATTCGTTTGTTCATCTATTTCTGAAGGAGATGAATATTTTTCATCTCATATAAGACTTTACGGAAGAGAAAATTTCCAACTTTGTTTGCGTGTTTTAAAGATTTTTTTTTTTTTTTTAATGAGGTGTGTGTGTGTGTGTGTGTGTGTGTGTGTGTGTGTGTGTGTGTGGTGTGTAAAACATCTGTGTATTGAGTTAACTTCAGCAAGACAACAGCCCTGATATGACCCTTTATGGTCGGCTGAACTATAAACACAAGAACTGAACTGAATTGAATTAATCCTTTTTTTTTTTCATTCGTTTATTCATTCGCTTGATTTCTCTCTTCCTTTCTCTTTATTTCTTGTATATCTATCCATTGTTATCTATCTATCTATCTATCTGTCTATCTATCTATCTATCTATCTATCTATCTATTTCTGTAAACCTGTGGACATGTTCTTTTGGATATGCAAATTCTTAGTTATAACCACTCACCTGTTTTTAATTCTTCTTCTCCTCCTTCTACTCCTCCTTCTTTCAGAATCACGCCCTTAGCTTGCCTCATGGATGATCAAACACAGTCTCAAGGATTGCGAACGTTAAAGCAAACACTTCAGTGTGGGGCTCCTAAACTGTTTTGACAACGTTCTTTTCTACTTGACATCTGTCAACAAATGGTCCAGTCCAGTTTGTTTCCCTCCCATAACCTGGTCTCCCCCACCCCCCTGACTGGAAGAGTCCAAATTGGAGCATGGTTCAAGCATCGATGAGAATGTTTGCAGCGTTAGGATTATGGACCAGACCAGAATTTGGGTTGAACGGCTTGAAATATGAAGTGAGCGAATGACAAAGGGTTTTTACTATTGGGTGTGGGGGAGGGTGGGGCTAGGCAGAAGAACGATGAACTGTGATAAGACGTATGCTTTGTTTGATATTATAATGTCATATGAGGAAGTGGATTGTTCAAGTGACATTTAACAACAACAACACAACAACAACAACAGAAACACAAACAGAAAAAACCCAACAACACCGCCACTACCACCGCCGCCACCTCCACCACCACCACCACCAACAACAATGACAACGACAAGTACAACATAAGAAAACTGCTTTTCACCTACGTCTCCCAAGATAATTTCATATCGTCTCCTTCGAAGAGGTCTGTGCATGAAATTCCAACGACGCAAACGACCACAGAATGGTCAGCCTGTGTCCCAAACATAGTGTAGGCTTTGTTTCATCCAAAAAACAAAAAACAAAAAACAAAAAAAAACAAAAAAAAAGAGGGAGAGAAAAGGGTGGGGGAAAGGGAGTGATGGGTAGGGTGAGGGTGAAGGTGGGGGGTAGGGGCAGCAGAAGTCGGGGGGGGGGGGGGTGAGGGGGAGGGAAGGAGGAGAGAAAGCGCATTGTTTTATGAGATTATGGGCTATTGCAAACGCTTGCCATTTTCATGCTTGTACATCGTGATTGTGTTGTTGCTGATGCTTGTTTGTTCGGTGTCTGCGGTTGACTGGCAAGCTGAGCGGTTACTTATAAAGATTTCCTGTATGAGTGCAGAAACAGCGTTTTAAACGGAGACAACATTCACTGATGACGCTGTTATCCCATACCCCTAGCAACCGGAATTCGTTTAGCCTGTGCTGAGTTCCGTTAGCGTTCCTGCATGATTCACCATTGATAAAACGCTTCGGCACCTGAATGCCACCCTCCAGAGTTGCTGGGAAACATGAGCAGGGTGCAGGCAGAATTAATCGAGGACTGGGGTTATTTTGTTGAACAAAATTCCTCATTATCATGATTATTATTAAACACACACACACACCAAAAAAAAAAAAAAAAAAAGAGAAAAAAGCAAATCGCTGCATAATAGCCACCGCCTGGAAGGATTGGCACTTCATTTCCAGCCTGTCTGGTTTTGACACGGGCTGAAAGGGAAATTCTTGGCCCGCAAAGAACAAAACCCTGTCCACTTGAGGATGCAAATTTTGCGCGCGATGTTTTGAGGGATCGACCAAACACAGCAGGTAGCCGAAATCCCGGTCCTGGACGTCTACCGGGGTGCTGTGTAAGGAGCGGGTACGCACTCTGACAGACGGTGTCCAATTCCCGATGGACTGCGACCGCCCGCAAACCATCGCGTCTGTCATCTCGTTCTTCATCATCGTTCATGCATCAGAAACTTTCTCCCCCGCCGGTGTTGATATCCTACACCCCCCAGGGGCGTTGGGTCCGATAGAGGAGAGTCTTATCTTCCAGACACGTTCTGTCAGTGCTATTAAATCCTCCCCCTCCCTAAGACCTCTCCCCCGCTGAGATAATGACCGGCTCAATACCAGACCCTTCGCTGAAGCAAAGTTTTGTTTTTGGAGCCAGGGGAAGAAAACGGATATTGTGCACCATATTGAAATTTGTCACGCGGGCGGTAAGGCCTATCATTATCGTAGTGGTGGTTCCGTCACCGATATTGTTCTGTACTGGAAATCCAACACGTCGTGTTGAAGAATAAAAGAAGTATGAAGAATGAACCCCCCCCCCCCCCCCCCCCCCCCACCCACCCCCCCAAAAAAAAAAAAAAAAAAAAAACGAAAAAGAAAGAGAGAGAAAAAACACACAAAAAAAACAAGCTTTCCCCTTCACCTGGGCCCCTACAAAGTGGTTTCCTTCCACGGCTATAGCTTGTTCCATATCTTTTCTGCGCGTGGATTTTCTGTCCAGCGATATTCTTGCCCCATACGAGCCACCAAGAAACTGAAGCCGAATAGCGAGTTAAGCCTTCAAGAAATTAAATCCTCACGAAGAGTTTCAACCCCACCCTCCACCCTCATCCCCTTAATTAAAAAAAAAGAAAAAGAAAAAAGCAAAAAATAAAAAAATAAGTCCTAAAGCTTCACAACGAGTTTCGAACGCCAAAGATATTAAATCTACACGACGAGTTTCTACCTCTAAACAAACAAAAGCTACAGAATGAGCTTCGAGCCCAAAGGAAACTAAAACTACACAACGAGTTTCGACCACCAAACGAAGTAAGGCTACACGAGTTTAGATCGCCCAAGAAATTAAAGCTTCTCGAGTTTCGACTCATAAAGAAACCAAAGGTAGACATCCAGTTTTTACCCGTGTAGAAACTAAAGCTACACAACGAGTATCGCCCCCAAAGGAACTAACGCTACACAGCATTATTTTTTGGTCTCTAAAGAAACCACAGCGACAGAAGGAATCTCTGCCCCAAATCAGTCGTGTCAACAATACATATGTTGCTTCCCCCCCCCCCCTCCCCTTTGCTCTTGACCCTTCTCCGCCTCCCACCATTCTTCCTCTTTCATCTCCCCCTCCCCCTCCCCCCCCCAACCTTTGTTATGCCATCCCCTCATCCTCTCTCGTGGTCCTCAACAGCCTCGTCAGTTTCTTGCTATGAAGAAACAGATGTTTTTCAATTCGGTGTCGCTTTGTCCTTGTCCCTGCTCTCATGGCGACTTCAGTTTCAGTTATTATGTGTTGTTCATGTCAGTGTCTGTTGATAGTTCGCGTAAACTCTCTCTCTCTCTCTTCTTGTCTCGTCTCTGTCTCTGTCTCTGTCTCTGTCTCTCTCTCTCTCTCTCTCTCTCTCTCTCTCTCTCTCTCTCTCGTCACAACTCCAAGGTTCACCATTGGTGAATTTATTTCCTATGCGACCGTTTTCATTAAGGTAACCATATTCCGTCTTCGGGGATCGTGTCTGAATACAGCAACAGTGTGCATGTGTTTTAGTACCACCCGTTCTCACCAATACACGATGAAACTTGCTCCAAAAAGGATTTTGACATGTGTGGGAGCTTTTATTATTTATTCATTTATTAATTCATGTATGTATGAATGTATGCATGTATGCATACATGTATGCATGTAGGTACGTACTTACGTACATATGTTCGCGCGTACGTACGTACGTACGTACTTACGTATGCATGTATGTATGTATGTATGTATGTAGGTAGGTAGGTAGGTAGGTAGGTAGGTAGGTAGGTAGGTAGGTACTACCTACCTACCTACCTACTTACGTACATATGTTCGCGCGTACGTATGTATGTATGTACGTATGTATGTATGTATGTATGTATGTATGTAGGTAGGTAGGTAGGTAGGTAGGTAGGTAGGTAGGGTAGGTAGGTATGTATGTATGTATGTATGTATGTTGTATGTATGTATGTATGCATGCATGCATGCATATATGTATGTATGTGTGTATGTAGTATGTGTGTATGTATTTGTTTATTCATTCACTCATTCATTCATTCATTCATTCATTCATTCATTCATTCATTCATTCATTCTTTTTTGTGAGTCTGTGCGTTCACAGTTCAGTCTTATCTGTACCACGAGGATGATACTGGAGTCTGCCCAAACGTCAACTCTGCAGAGAAAAAAAAAATCTCTTCCACCCTGCCTGTCTCGAGTGGGATTGGAACCCCGGACCTTGGCCGAAAAGTCAGATGCCTTACCCACTGAGCCCCGTCAACTAAACTGTCCACTGTCAGCAGACTGATGATGGGATCTCTAGTTTGAAGGACAGCGTCCATTTCAGACCCAAATTCGCATTCCAGT
>CM065732.1:35368633-35376133 GCA_033310375.1 Conus canariensis
TACAAAACTTTTCACTAACATACATATCTTCAAAGATGCATAGGAAGAGAGAGAGAGAGAGAGAGAGAGAGAGAGAGAGAGAGAGAGAAGAGATCAAATTACGAAAGTCAATATACTTCAAGTAGGCCTAAACTGTTATTTCTGAAAGAGAAATCTATTCGAATCAGCATGATCACTCTCAAGACATCCATCAATCAATCGACTGCATCTCTCTCTCTCTCTCTCTCTTTGACTATCTGTCGATCTAAGCGTTAACTGTTGTCTTGAACAGCATCATTTAGTTAAGGGGTCAAGGGTACAGAACTCTACTTTTGTTAATGTTCAGTCAGCACCGTGTCGCGTACAGGTCAGATACAGGACAGAGTTACCGTTCCTGTCCAACAGTCACGGGCGGAATGGCGCTCAGGAATCTGGAGCGGGATTCTGAGCCGGAGGTGGACGGATGATTGATCCGCCATTTATACCATACGAATAGGAAACTACTGTTGAAACCCATCAGAACCCAAACCCATTTGATGGATTCTCCCGTCGAGTCCAACGGATAAGTACAGGCAGGCAGGTCATCTGCTGATGTGGGTCCTTGTGTGGGAATGAAGACCATTTCCTGAGGCACAATGTCGTCCACAGACGCTGCATGGCATGGAGTCCTGCAAGGATGGGCCCCGTTTTCTCCGATTCCCCTTTTCCTGGATGGCGGCTGCTCTGTAGCGCCCGAATGTCTTTGTGCCCTGGGCGCACCGTTGATTCCACTGTGTTCAGTCATGGGCGACATCTTCCCAGGAGGCAGTGTCGATGTTGCAGCTACTGAGAACCCACACCCAAAGCATTACAGTTTATTTGCATCGTGCTGAGAAAAAAGGAAACAACAAAGTTTAAACTTAATGAAGTTGTCCAGTTTCGTACAGATCGTTCCTACGAATGAAATCAGTTAATGAATGTGTAACTTAAAGTAAGTCTTCCACCCGTATTCTAATCTTTTTCCGCTCCAACTGCATCTCATCAACATCTGTGTTGTTATGGTTTTTACCTATCACTCCTCCAACCCCACCCTTTGTGTGCGTGTGTGTGAGTGCGTGCGTGCGTGTGTGTGCGCGCACGTGCGTGCGCGCCTGTGCGCGCGCGTCTGTGTTTGTTCTGTGAATGTGCAAGCTTGTGTGTGTGTGTGCGTGTGTGTACGTTCGTGTGTGTGTACGTTCGTGTGTGTGTGTGTGTGTGTATGTGCGCGCGCGCGCGCGCGCATTTCTGTCCGTCGGTCTTTTGTGTGTGTGTGTGTGTGTGTGTGTGTGTGTGTGTGTGTGTGTGTGTGTGTGTGTGGGCGGTATTACACACACACACACAGTCACACACACAAATATACACACGTATCACAAAACGCATACACAACAAACTCGCACGTTTGTACACACACAAACGCGCGCGCGCGCGCGCGCGCACACACACACACACACACACACAGCAGTACGGAAAACGAATCGACTTCCTTTTAGTTTGGTGTTTATTGAACCGTGCAACCTTTAGAATAAGAAAAGCGATCTGTCGTTTCTCTTTGCTTCAAATTTCAAAGCGACAGCACACGACTTTGTTAATGTTAACCCAATCCTGTGCCAAGCTCTGAAAACGATAGCATAAGAAATCAGCTGAAGAAACATTCCAGGAAGTGGAGCGAGTGAGGAGGGGTAGTGAGGAAAGGAGTGGCAGTGGGTAAATGAAGACGGTGGGAATTGTGTTTATTTCTGTGTGTGTGTGCGTGTGTGTGTGTGTGTGTGTGCGAGTGTGTGTATATGCATGTGTGGTGTGTGTGTGTGTGCGCGTGTGTGTGCGAGTGTGTGTGTGTTAGTGTGTGTGCGTGCGTATGTGTTTGTGTGTGTACGCGTGTATGCGTGTGTGTGTGTGCATGTGTGTGTGTGTGCGCGAGTGTGCGCATGTATGTGTATGTGTGTGTGTGTGTGCGCGCGCGCGCGCGTGCGTGCGTGCGTGCGTGGTGTGTGTGTGTGTGTGTGCGTGTGTGTGTGTGCGTGCGCGCGCGCGCGCGAGCGTGTGCACGCGCATGTGCACATGTGTGTAAAAAGTTCCTGTTACATTCGTTCTTCGTTTGTTTGCCACTGTATGTAACCAAAGCAGAAAATCAGGTCAAATATTGTCGGTTCCGATTAGTTAATGCACACGACCCTACCACCAGATCTAGCGCCGTCACACGTGGCAGCTGCACAGGAAGACCAGAAAGTCAGTACGGCTGAAAGTCGCTGTGCCATCGGGATGTAGGCCCCAATAAGACACCAGTGTCACGACTAGTCACCCGCGCTCCCTCTGCGCCAATAAGCCCATCATATAACGGCCTTCATCTGCCCCCTCTGCCCCAGTAAGACACCCATGTCTCGCCCTTCATCCGCGCCCCCTTTGCCCAATACGCCCACCATGTCAAGTCTTTCATCCATGGATGCAGGGCGTGCGTGACATGTGGGTGGGCAGTTTTAGGGGCAGACATGGTGCGTGATGAGAACGCGAGGGGTGGATGTAATGGGCGATGGGATGGGTGAGCTGATGTGGGGTATTGGAGAGAGGGGGCGTGGATGAAGGGGTGCGTGGATGATGTGTGGGGTGGAGGGGGCGCAGATGAAGGGCTTATATGGTGGGCGTATTGGGCGGGGGGGGGGGGGGGGGGCGCAGATGAAGGGCTCTCTCTACTTCAAAACGCCCATTCACGTTACGCCCACCACCCAAGATCCAGTACCCATAGCATACCCTGGATCAACGTCTCTCGTACCCCCACAAGTCATACCTTTCATTTGCTCCTCCCACGTACATCCATTCACGTAAGGCCCTGCGTCCATGCCTTTTCCATCCCACATGCCCCCCCCCCCCCCCCCCCTTCCTCCTTTGACTATCAGTGTCAGGCCCTGATTACGCGCTCCTTCCTCCCCATTACGCTCACCCATGTGCATCAACGCCGCTCCCGCCCCCATCCCATCCCATACGCACGTCCGTATCTCATTCTACATTCGCTCCACCCCACCCCCTGCTAGTTCGCCCACCCACGTCACCCCCTCTGCCCCAATATACCCACGTCACGCCCTTCATCCTCCTCCTCTGTACCCATCATGTCACCCCCTTCATCTTCCTCCTCTGTACCCACCACGTCACCCCCTTCATCCTCCTCCTCTGTTCCCACCATGTCACGCCTTTCATCCCCCTCCCCTTCCTTACGCCCATCCATTTCATGCGCTGCATCCGTTACCCTCCCTCCCCACTCCAGTTCGCCAAGCCATGTTACGCCCTGCATCCGCGCCCACCCTCATCACCCCGCCATGTCAAACCTTGCATCTGCGCCCCTCTGTTTCAATACAAGCACAATGTCATGTCCTTTACCCATGCCCCCTCTGCCCCAATAAAACACCCATGCCACGCCCTTTATCCCGCCACCTCTACACCAACAAGACGTCCATTTTACATCCTTCATCTGTGCCCCCCCTCTGCCAACCATATCACGTTCTTCACCCCGCCATCCCCTACCCCAATAAGACACCCGTGTCACATCCTTCATCTGCGCTCCCTCTGCCTCGATACGCCCACCACGTCACACCCTGTATTCGCACCACCTCTGCCCCATTACGCCCACCCGCGTCACGCTCAGTATACGCGCCACATCTGCGCCAATATGCCCATCCGTCACACCTTACATTGACGCCCCTTGTACGCCCACCCTGTCCTGCCCTGAAATCTTCACTCCCTGTCCTCCACTCATGTCACGCCCCGAAATCTTCACTCCCTGTTCCAAAACTCATGTCACGCCCTGAAGTCTTTATCCCCTGTTCCTCCACTCATGTCACGCCCTGAAATCTTCACTCCCTGTTCCTCCACTCATGTCACGCCCTGAAATCTTCCCTCCGTTCCTCCACTCATGTCACGCCCAGAAATCTTCCCTCCCTGTTCCTCCACTCATGTCACGCCCAGAAATCTTCCCTCCCTGTTCCTCCACTCATGTCACGCCCTGAAATCTTCACTCCCTGTTCCTCCACACATGTCACACCCTGAAATCTTCACTCCCTGTTCCTCAACTCATGTCACGCCCTGAAATCTTCACTCCCTGTTCCTCCACTCATGTCACACCCTGAAATCTTCACTCCCTGTTCCTCCACTCATGTCACGCCCTGAAATCTTCACTCCCTGTTCCTCCACTCATGTCACGCCCTGAAATCTTCACTCCCTGTTCCTCCACTCATGTCACGCCCTGAAATCTTCACTCCCTGTTCCTCCACTCATGTCACGCCCTGAAATCTTCACTCATGTCACGCCCTGAAATCTTCACTCCCTGTTCCTCCACTCATGTCACGCCCTGAAATCTTCACTCCCTGTCCCTCCACTCATGTCACGCCCTGAAATCTTCACTCATGTCACGCCCTGAAATCTTCACTCCCTGTTCCTCCACTCATGTCACACCCTGAAATCTTCACTCCCTGTTCCTCCACTCATGTCACGCCCTGAAATCTTCACTCCCTGTTCCTCCACTCATGTCACGCCCTGAAATCTTTATCCCCTGTTCCCCCACTCATGTCACGCCCTGAAATCTTCACTCCCTGTCCCTCCACTCATGTCACACCCTGAAATCTTCACTCCCTATCCCTCCACTCATGTCACGCCCTGAAATCTTTATCCCCTGTTCCCCCACTCATGTCACGCCCTGAAATCGTTATCCCCTGTTCCCCCACTCATGTCACGCCCTGAAATCTTTATCCCCTGTTCCCCCACTCATGTCACGCCCTGAAATCGTTATCCCCTGTTCCCCCACTCATGTCACGCCCTGAAATCTTCACTCCCTGTTCCTCCACTCATGTCACGCCCTGAAATCTTCACTCCCTGTCCCTCCACTCATGTCACGCCCTGAAATCTTCACTCCCTGTCCCTCCACTCATGTCACGCCCTGAAATCTTTATCCCCTGTTCCCCCACTCATGTCACGCCCTGAAATCTTCACTCCCTGTTCCCCCACTCATGTCACACCCTGAAATCTTTATCCCCTGTTCCTCCACTCATGTCACACCCTGAAATCTTTATCCCCTGTTCCCCCACTCATGTCACGCCCTGAAATCTTCACTCATGTCACGCCCTTAAATCTTCACTCCCTGTCCCTCCACTCATGTCACGCCCTGAAATCTTCACTCCCTGTTCCCCCACTCATGTCACACCTTCCTCCCCACACCTACGTCATGATCTGAAATCCGCGCCTGCTTCCACCACCCCCAGGTCAAGCTCTGAAATCTGCGCTCCCCGTCACACCCTGAATTCGCACCCCCAGCCCCACGTTACGCCTTAATTCACTCCACCCGCCCCCTCTCCTCTAATGCCCCCCCCCCCCCCCTGTCAAGCACTGAAATCCGGGCTCCCTGTACCCCCACCCACGCTATGCCTTAATACACCCCCCCCCCCCCCCCCCATGTCAAGCACCGAAATCCAGGCTCCCTGTACCCTCACCCACGCTATGTCTCAATTCACACCCCTCCATCTAATGCCCCCCACCCCCCCATGTCAAGCACTGAAACCCGGGTTCCCTGTACCCTCACCCACGTTACGCCTTAATTCACACACACACCCTCATCTAATGCCACCCTTGTCCAGCACTGAAATCCGGGCTCCCTGTACCCCCACCAACGCTACCTACGCCTTAATTCATCTCCCCCCCCCCCGCCCCCCCAATGTCCAGCACTGAAATCCTGAACCCCCACCCATGTCATACGCTGCATTTCCGTCCTTTGTACCTGCAGCCATGTAGTACGCAACCCCGTACCCACCCATGTCATACGCTGCATTCCCGTCCTTTATACCTGCAGCCATGTACGCAACCCCGTACCCATGGCATGCCCATCTGTGTCCCACGCAGCCCTGCACGTCATAACCTGTATTCGTTTCACCCCGCCCTCCACGTACGTCCATCCTTATAACGACCAGCACCCGTGTCCCTACCCCCCCCCCCCCCCCCCCCCCTCCGCACGTCACACCCTGTCTCTGAGCCTCACCATATGTCCTCCGATGATCGAAAGAATGACTGAAAAATCGACAGACCGATTGACCGACTGAACGACCGATTGACCGACTGAACGACCGATTGATTGACCGAGTGAACAACCGATTGACCGACCGACTGAACGACCGATTGACCGACCGACTTATCGACTGACCGAATCAATGACTGAATGACCTAGTGAACGAACGATTCACTGAACGACCGACTAACCGACTGAACGACCATCTGACCGACTGAACGAATGAAAGACTTGACGATCAAGTGACCGACTGAGGGACTGATGGACTGAACGACCGATTGAATGGATGGATGACCGAACGATCGACTGACTGACTGAACGAATGAATAACTCAATGACCGAATGAACAAATGAACGACTGAACGATAGCCTGACCAACTGAATGACTGAACGACCGACTGAACGAATGAATGACTGAACGATAGATCGAATGACTCGCCGAATGACCGAGCGATCAATTGACCGAATGAACGACCGACCGACCGATCGAATGAATGAACAACTGATTGACCGAATGAATGAACAAACGACTGAGCGATTGAACGAATGAATGACTAAACGACCGACTACCCGAATGAATGATTGAACGACTGACTGAATAACTGAACGACTAAATGACTGAACGACCGACTTCACGAATCAATGACTGAACGACCGATTGACCGACCCAAGGACTGACTGAGCTAACGACTGACTGATCGATCGAATGACTGACCGACTGAACGAGGGATTGAATGACTGAACAACCGACTGACCGATTGAATGACTGAACGACCGACTGACCAACTGAATTGCTGAACGTCCGACTGACCGATTGAACGACTGCTCGAATGAATAACCGAACGACCGAGTGACCGACTGAACCAATGAATTCCTGTGTGACGGATTGACTTAACGAATGGATGACTGAAAGATCGACTGGACGAATACATGACTGAACGACCGTTCGAATGACTGACTGACCGAACAAATGAATGACAAAACTGAACGATTGAATGACTGAACGACAGATAGACCGACTGCATGAATGAATGAACGACCGACTGAACGACCGACCGAGTGACTGAACGACCGACCGAACAAATGAACGTTCGACTGTCCGAAAGAACAAACGAATGACCGATTAACTAAACGAAGGAATAACTGATCGACTGAACGAACGAAAGAATGACCGACCGACTGAACCACTCAACGAATGAATGATGTAACAACCAACTGAACGAACGACTGACTGACCGACTGAATAACAGAACGGCCGACTGACCGAATGTATGACTAAGCGAGCGACTGGGCAAATGAATGGTTAAATGAGCGATCGACCGAACCAATGTATGAACGAATGACTGAACGACCGTCTGAACGAATAAATGTCTGAACGACCGAGTGACCGACAGAACGACCGAATGACTGATCGATCAACTGACTGTCTGAATGAATTACTGACTGAATGAGCAACGAGCGAC
>CM065732.1:35378633-35388633 GCA_033310375.1 Conus canariensis
GACGGCATGAGCAGAACGTGAGAATGATGAATGATAGACAAGACGGCATGAGCAGAACGTGAGAATGATGAATGATAGACAAGACGGCATGAGCAGAACGTGAGAATGATGAATGATAGACAAGACGGCATGAGCAGAACGTGAGAATGATGAATGATAGACAAGACGGCATGAGCAGAACGTGAGAATGATGAATGATAGACAAGACGGCATGAGCAGAACGTGGGAATGATGAATGATAGACAGGAACGGATGTGCAATGGAACGATAGACTGCAGAAAAAAGGAGAACGTGGTAATGAACAATGACGGTCGAGAGGAGACGACGACAACGACTGGAGAAGAATCAATTACGCACCGAAGGGGAAGAACAGAACGCCAGAACGATAAGTGAATGATGAGCCTGGGACCACAAAAAAAAAAAAAAAAAAAAAAAATCGTGATGCTGATGACCGATTGAGCGAGCTCGAGAATGATGAAGGATTCACGGCAGAACTTTTAAGCATGACAAATGACGGACGGAATGAGAACAGGAGAACGTGGTGATTGTGAATGGCAGACGAGATAGAAAAGGACAACGCAAGCGTGAGAAACGAGGTGGAATGAGGAGTGGAAACGTGATGAAAATGAATGATGGACGCAATGAGGAGAGAAGAACATGCCAATAGTGAATTTTGACGGGATGGAAATAAAAACGTGACAACTTTGAGAAACACCTAGATAACACAAACAGGCCTTTAAATCTGTGAAAAAAAAAATGACCCACACAACTTACAGGCAGCACCACTCAGGACAGAGACGTTAAATGTCTCATACAGAAACATCAAAAGAAAATAGAGGAACTTTGCTTTGAGCTCACAAGAAGCAGAGCAAAAGAATTCAAAGAATGCTAACAGTTCAGGATTCATCAAATGGAGATGATTTTTCAACACTACGTCGAAGAAGACGTAGTAGCAGTGAAGTCGCCAAAACATGGCAAGGCTGCAAGCATTGACAACATCGCTGCAGAACACTTGAATATGGCGGAAAGGTAGTAACTGGTATGTTAATTGCCGCCTGCAACAAAATCTGGCACACTAGAGAGTAGATAACGCCAAAGAGACCCTGCTGGCTACTCACATGTTATGGAGAAAATGATGCTTATGGAAAATGTACGATTCATTCCCAACATTGTTCTGTTCCTGTCAAAACATCTGAATACAATCTTTCGTACTTGCGAGAGGTTACAACGTAAAAGCTCCGTTTTTTTTTTTAAATAACAAATAACGTAAGACACAAAGTGCCACATTTGCTTCAATAAAAATAAAGATTTCATGTTTAAAAAAAAAAACAACAAAAACAAAAAAAACAACAACAAAAAAAACCGCCAGAGACTCGACCATTAATCGTCACACTTCCAAACAGAGGAAATCCTCGACACTGCCAGAACAACCGCCATATCAGTTAGGTTAGCAATGTAGGCAAAGCAAAATCATTCTGAGTTGATGAGAGACACCGCTGTATCTGGGGGCTGAAGTATCATCGAACAGATCTTCAACTCCTCGCCAAAAACACCTGCAGCACCTGAAGGAGCAGTGTCATGTCTTCACAGACTTCAAAGAGGCGTTTGACAGCGTCTGTCCAGAGGTGCTGTAGGCCGTGATGAAGAAATCTGATATCGGGACAAAGTTAATCAACAACATCCATCAAGTGTACGCCAAAGTGACCTGTGTACTACTCACAAAAGGCGCGACTGGGGAGTGGCCCCCACATACCAGTTAGGATTCGTCAGGGCCCCTTTACTCTCCAATACCTTCCAACATAGTCCTTGAATGCATCATATACGATGCACTTGAAGGTCATGTTAACACAACCAACACTGCATTAAGAGCTATCACGGACTTTCACTTTGCAGATAACTTCGGTGGCCTGGCGGGCACTCAACATGAACTCACTAAGCTTGTTAAAACACTGGATGAAATGTATACGAGACAGTACGGATATCAACACTGAGAAGACCAAGCTAATGGCCAGCCACAACACCACCTGATATAACCATGGATAGAAGCTAGGAACTGTTAAACAATTCATATATCTGAGATTCATTCCAGCTAGGAACTGTTAAACGGTTCATATCAGATATTTCTTTTCAGCGAATGGGGAATTTAAACAAAATATCCTCTCAAGAGCAGCAAAGACATCAGTTCTGTGCAGCCTGAACCCTGTATGGAAAGAACAGCTCAGTGAAATACGAATCTAGCTCCTGCATGCACGGGTGTATTTCATTTTCCTCTATACAGACGCGACATGGACCTGGAAAAAAAGAGAACCCATTCATGCAAATGAGAGATCATTGTAAGATACTATACGTCAGAAATACTGATGATATCACCATTGAACAAGGGCGCCAGACTGTTAAACAGCACATCGGGCCATACAAACATTTGCTGACTCCAGCAAAGCAAAGAAAGTAAGCTGGCATTTTCGTGATGTTCCAACGGCTCTGCTAAAAAAGAAACATCCAGGCAAGTGTTAAGCGAGACCGAGGAAAGACTGAACAAAATGGACTAACAATATTCCAGAATGAACAGTAAAACCGTCTGTAGAACCAAAGGCCTCGGAGCTCAACCGACAGAATTGGAGGAATCTGGTGAACAGTTCTTCAGTGCGATGCCCCAGTGACTTCAGATGGACCTAGGAAAAAGGAGTTGAATATTAGCAATACCAAACCAAAATAATTCTTTTAGTTTTAAATGATTTTATTTTCAATCCAGAACGTGTGCGTGATTCTAGGACTGAGCCATGTGTTAACGTTTTTTTTTTTTTTTTTTTAACAATTTAGATACACAGCTTTAACAAGAGCTCGAGTCTCACAAAAAAATATGAACTTTATCATCTTTTTCATATGATAAAAATGTTAATGTTTTCACCTGTCGTCGTTCAATATTATCATATCAAATTTGACCTGTCGGTTCTCTTAGACCTGATGAAACAGATGAAAGTACAAGATTGCATTTTTTGTAAAGTTCAGTTGTATACCTTCTAACTGGCTGGGGGAGACAGCATGTGTCCAGCTCTATTCAAACGCGCGTTGTCAGAGCCTAGGAATACTTTGTTTTTGAATTCAAGAGAAAAAGTCTTCAAATAAAAAACGATTAGCTTATGACAATTTATTATGGAAGAGACAGTTAGCCATCTTTATGATATGAATTCAATATGTCTTTTTACCGGATTGCCAAGAGCCGATTCAATAGCTCTACTGTCTGTATATTGTATTTCATTCAACAAACTATGCGAGGGTCATAAATAAACATATTCATAAATCAATCTTAGTCTGAGGGGGCCGGTGACTGTGGTACCGGAGGTTTATTTTTGTTGTTTTTATCTTGATCCGTGGTTAAGCATCAATTGCTGTCAAGCATTTTGACCTTTTCCTTGCGGTCACTACCATAATCCTCAGTATGAAATTGTCAATGTAATTACTAATCAAGTAAGTAACAAAAACTTCGTCTTGTGATTGTTGTAAAGTTTTTGGGATTTAATACTTGATGTAGCAACGATGTCAGATTTTTCCCATTGTTATTAGTGCTTTCTCTCACGAATATGCAAGCCCATTTCATTCCATGTACATGTTTTAAAGCATCTATCTCCAGTTCATAAACGTTTTGTGCGTGATTCATTAACCTCATCTTCTTAGATCTGCATTTGCCTAGATGGAAATATCGTCTGAATATCATACCCCATGCATGTCTTCTGATGGTACTTTACGTAGGTCACGAGTAGGAGTAACACACACAACAGAAGAATAAGGACACATTGAAGGATATGGATATTCTGAAAAGATGACTAGATTTTGCCGGGTCTTGCACATTCAGATGATAAATACGATAATGTATTTTGATAACATACTTGAAAATAGTGTAAGCAAGCTAATATGACCTTCAAAGTCAATGCCATAAAACATTAAAGCATCAATGATGAAGAATGAAAACATAAGATTAAAGACTATAAGTACACATACACACACAGAGCGAGAGAGAGAAGGGGGGGGGGGGGGGCAGAGAGAGAGAGAGAGAGAGAGAGAGAGAGAGAGAGAATGAGAGAGAGAGACAGAGGAGAGAGAGAGAGAGAGAGAGAGAGAGAGAGAGAGAGAGAGAGAGAGAGAGAGAGAGAGAACTAAGTGCAAAAAAAAAAAATTGGATTAAGGGTAAGTCGGTAAAGTCATCCCAAAACAGTACAATTCGTCAAAGCA
The DNA here is from genome assembly GCA_033310375.1 of Conus canariensis. NCBI lineage: Eukaryota > Metazoa > Mollusca > Gastropoda > Neogastropoda > Conidae > Conus > Conus canariensis. The sequence continues at coordinate 35,382,864 of CM065732.1, forward strand.
ACGGGAACACATCTGTTGAAAATCTACACACACACTCCCAACGTCCTTCCTTCGACACCTCTCCATCCCCATCATTTCCCGTCCTGTCGATCCTCCACAAACACATCAAATTTACATGACTGTGCGACAAGCCGACCCGTGCGCCCCCGCTCCCCCCCTCCCCTCCACACACACACACACACACACGAGCGCGCGCACGCACACAATCACACACAAAGCAAATAAGCAAGCAAACGCACACACACGCACTTCAACACGCACGGACACACACAAACGTGCGCGCGTGCACATGCGCATGCACGCATATACACAAAAGGGCAAGCGAGCACGCACACACGGAACATTTACAACTACGCGCACGCACGCGCATTAATATACACATATATAACCACGCGCGCGCGCACATATCACTCACACACACACACACCACTCCACACCACACCACGCGCGCGTACGCACAAATACAAACACGCAAGCACACGCACACACACATGGGCGCGTGCGCACGCGCGAACACACACACAGCCATGCGCGCGCGCGCACGCACACATATACAACCATGTACGCGCGTATCCAAGACATACGTATCCGTCACACACACACACACACACACACACACACACACACACACACACACACACACACACACGTCGAAACGAAGCATTTTGGAGTGGCAGAAAACATGAGAATAATGAATGTAGGGCAGGTGAAAAGCTGAAAATGATAAATGTTAGACTGATGTAAGGTGTGAAAATAATAAATGTAGGGCAGGGGAAAACGTGAAAATGATAAATGTTAGACTGATGTAAGATGTGAGAATAATAAATGTAGGGCAGGGAAAACGTGAAAATGATAAATGTTAGACTGATGTAAGGTGTGAGAATGATGCATGTTGGAAGTTGGAATGTTGGCGTTGTGCCCTACGTGAGTGGGAATAGGGGCAAAATCGGGATAATCATAAAGCGTTTAAGTGCTTTCTATCTAAATTAGTATATTTTGAGTGGATAAGCCAGTTAATATGGAAATCGAGACTCGAAACTCGCATGTATCAAAGTTTTTTGTTGTTTTATTTCAAAAAGGCCATCAATACAGCCATACCAATCCCATTAAACAGTAAGCTCAGGGTCAAGCACCCAGACCGTGGTAAGACGAGTTCACAAACGCCTAGGGCTCAATGACTTGATGTTCTGACGGTATCGGTGTAGTGTTGCATAAACCCTCCACCATCACTCTCTTCCCCTCCATCCCCCACCCCTCCGACCGGCATTTCTGTTGCGGTTATCCCGTCCGCCCTACCACATTTGTGAGTGTCGACGCTCAACCTGATTATACCCTCACACCAAACCTGGCTCGGGTGTCACTTCTCTGCACACGGTCTACACTGAATCAGCTTTAATACTTGTTTGACGGATGCGCAAGAAATCTCAGCAACGAAATACTGTTGAATACTACCTGCGGTACCACACCCCAAAAAATTACAGCAATGAAAAACTGTTGGAATACTGAGACCGGTATCACAAGTGAAGTGTTTCACGTAACGGCAACGGCATAACGAGCTGCACTTTGGTTACACTCACAAATAGTGAACAGCACAAAGCCTGGAACACTCGGAAGGAAACGCTAACTCAACCAGGCGCAGAAAATGGGTCACTGGAAAAACGCACAGTACTGACCACCTCCAGAAATGACACGGTTAATCACGGGACGCTCATTCGGCAGCCTGTCCTTTGACCTATGGTACAGGGAAAATGTCACGCAAGAAGTGTGAACAAAGTACGTGCAACGTTGAACGGAGAAAACGGTGTGTGTGTGCGTGCGTGCGTGCGTGCGTACGTGCATGTGAAGGTGTCGCGCGCGCGCGCGCGTGTGTGTGTGTGTGTGTGTTTGTGTGTGTGTGCGCGCGCGCGCGAGCGCGCGCACCTGTGTTTGATAAATTTCAGTTTAAGAGGAAAGTGTCTTTTACAAACGTTCAACAGCAGCTCCAGACATCATCGGACGTTGGATGGCTGGATACAAATGAAAAAAGGTCTTGTGAGACCATGCTCGTCCTGATATGTGGTGAAAAACAACAATGTCTTGGCATGCCGGCTCCACAATCAGCAAGCAAAGAATGTTAGCGCTTTGAGGAGAAATTAATTACTCAAAGCTGAAAGCATTGTCCGAAACAAAACTAAAATGGCGCTATCAGAGATGGGCACGGACAATGTCTGGTACAGTACAGCTCAAGCAGACCACAGAGTATTTCCAGGGCTGTCAACACGTTCCAAAAACAAACAAAACTAAAGGAAGCAAACAAGCGGAACACAAAGAATTAAACCAAAAAGTCACTCCCGCAAGGGAAAACTCAGATTTATATATGGTTTACAGGTTCACTCATTCAAAACATCAATTGTCATGCTGCAGTCCTTCAGTCAGATAAAACTAAGCCATGTTAAGTGCATCAACCATTCTGATAATTTCGCTAAGATTTTTCTTTAAAAAAAACCCAATCAAATGTGATTTGAGAAACTTCCAATGCACCAAAGACACATCGAAATGCCTAACAGTGAACAGCACCGTAGAATGGACGGCAAGTGTCTGAGTGGTTAAACTCTGTCTACCTAGTCATCAGATTACAGGAAAGAACTAGCATCTTACAAAGTTTTAGAGAAAAAAATGCTGTTCAGACCACAGGAAGAAGAACGGACCACAAATGCCGATTAAGCGGTTGGCAACAGTACAGAGAAAAAAACCCCATTAAACCCAAATTTATAGAGTAAGCAAAGTCAAAGAGAGTGACACAAAAGAAGAAATTACTAGCAACGGATTTCTAGAAGACGAGGGCACAATTTACGTCGAAAGATCCTGACCCACCCACCCTCTCTCCCCTGCATTTCTTTAGGGCGAATTAAAAGTATGCAGAGTGTTTAAAACACACATTAAAGACTGGGCCAAAGAGGCAGGGAAAAAAAACGACAATGAAGAATTCGGAGACAAAAAAAAAAAAAGTCAAAACTGCGAAAGAAAAAGGAAATCCCGACCACAATACCGCAAGAGGACTGGAACATCGTTTAAACTAAAAGAGCCCCACGCCCCACCCCACGCCACTTGCCCCTTCTTTTGGCATGGAGTCTCCGGTGAGTTCTAGGTGAGAGATAAGCTGTAGATTGGCTCACAGGATGACCAAGACGACAAGGTGAAAAATAAACGCATTGAAGGGACGGTCAAGCTGGTTGAGAAAAGTATCAATGAAAATCCTTAAAGAAGAAGTGTGTTAACATGTTGGCAACAATGGAAAGTTGTTTCAGGGTACTAAGAGACTGTAAGCTAGAGCAGGAATGAGTTTCGTGGACCTCAAATGTCCTTTCCTTTCGGATGATGTTGTGAACTTACAGAAAGGAAGTGGGGGTGCATCAGTGAATAAGGAACCATGAAGGCACTGAAGGGAAGTGGGGAAGGGGAACAGACGTTCGGAAGGGAGGAAGTGGGCTCTTAGATATTGACAGATAAAGGCCAGTAGCATCAGTTAAGCAATAGGCGGGACGAAGAAGAAATACCAAAAAAAGTCGACATGACAGAACAAAGCGATCAGGAAGACATGATTTAACATAATATGATGTCTATGACTTGAAAAATACTCCGGTTGGTAGAAAAGAAAAGAAGAAAAAAAAATCATGTTAATTTGCTTACAGCACAGCCGCTTGCAGATTTGATACTGACCGCCATTGCCGCCTGTGTTGTCAAACAACAGGAGTGCCCGCACGGTGTGTGTGTGTGTGTGTGTGTGTGTGGTGTGTGTGTGTGTGTGTGTGTGTGTGTGTGGTGTGTGTGTGTGCGTGCGTGCATGCGTGCGTGCGAAGAGTTGGGTAAGGAGATGACGCAGGGGAGAACAAGAGGGGAAGAAAACCACGTGACATCTCCAATTTCTGAAAAGGCAAGGCGGGTGGAGGGTGGACAGAGAGTGGGATGAAAAGCTGAGGAAGTAGCAGTATGGGGTAGGAGACGAGTTGGTGGATGTCTCCAATGAAATACCCTTACATATAAGTACGTTGTTCATAATCACATCGGCCACTGGCGCTACGGACACAAGTTTACTCTATTGTTCTTGCTATCATTATGATAATCGCTACTGATATCATCATCATCAACAGCAGCAATAGTAATAGTAGTAGTAGTAGTATTTTATATAGTTATTTTTGTCATCCATCCAGTACTCCTCTGACGCCATCCTAGCCTAATTTATTTCACATCGACTGTGCGACAGTGGAACAAATATGCCGAGGAAGAGGGGTATTGACTTAATTTTCCTTTTAATCAAAAAACAAAACAAAAACAAAACAAAAACAAAAACAAAACAAAACCGAACCCGACGGTTTTAATCAGATGTTGGACACGCAGTCGTGAAATCGCGTTGATGTGGCTTTCGTAGTGTGATGGAAATGATGCAACCAACGATCAAGAATTCTTAAGCATGCGACCTGCACTCTACACACTTTTTACACCTTGAAAGAAACTTTCGAAATAAATTCTCTCCCATCCCATCCAACGCACCACCCCACCACCCAACCTCGACCCTTCCATCCTCGGTAAACGCGAACAATCATTTGTCGCCAATCAGCTACCGACGTTTTCTCAAGCAACGGACAAGGGTTACAGCTGAAAAAAAAAGTTAAACAAAAACGAAAGAGAAGAAGAAGGAGGAGGAAAGAAACAAGTGTTTTGACCACTCATGCATAAAGAGTTCAAGGTGTTCTAACTGAAAAGAACAACTGAAGCAGAGGACGGGGGCAGAGGCTGGAGGACGGGGAGTGGGTGGAGGGGGGGGGGGATGTTCAAGAGGGATTTTTTGCTCTATAGCTGAATTTATTAGAGATAATTATACAGACTAAATGAAGTGAAGCGGGGGAAGGGAAGCAAGCTTGCGGACGAAAGACATGTTTTGCCTGATTCACCGTCGCAAATACAGGTCCTGAAATTTTGTCACTGTGTGTGCGTGTGCGTGTGTGTGTGTGTGTGTGTGTGTGTGTGTGCAGTGCGTACATTTGTGTTTGCGCATGTTTGTATGTGCGTGTGTGGGTGTATGTAAGCGTGCGTATGTGGGTGCATGCGTGCGTGCATAGGCGCGGGCGCGAGTGTGTGTGTGTGTGTGTGTGTGTGTGCGTGTGTGTGAGTGCGTGTGCGTGAATGACAGAGAGAGAGAGAGAGAGAGAGAGAGAGAGAGAGAGAGAGAAAGATAATTGTGTGTGTGTGTGTGTGTGTGTGTGTGGTGTGTGTGTGCGTGTTGTGCGTGCTGTGTGTGTACACATGTGCGTGAGTATGTGCGTGTGCGTGTGCGCGCGAGCGAGCGTGCGTGCGTGTGTGTGCGCGTGTATATGTGGATGTAACCCACGGGAAGGGAGAGGATGTGGGGGGGGGGGGGGGAGAGATGGAGGGTAACTGGAAGGGGAGGGGAAGACGAGGTCTGTATGATCTTGCAGTGCACGTGCGGTATGCACATGTCGGTCACAGTCTGCCCGTTTCTCACTCAGTCCTGCATACTCTGTATAGGGCTGTATGCACAAGTGGCGTGTGTGAGCGCGCGCGTTTGTGACTGCGTGCGTACGTGCGAGTGCGCTTTTGTGTGTATGTGTGAAAACATGTTTGTGCATGTTTGTATGCGTGTGCATGTGAATGTGTGCTAGTGCGTGCATGTGCGTGCGTGCGTGTGTGTGTGTGTGTGTGTGTGTGTGTGTGTGTATTTGTGTGCAGTGCGTACATTTGTGTTTGCGCATGTGTCTGTATGTGTGTGCGT
>CM065732.1:35423633-35428633 GCA_033310375.1 Conus canariensis
CAATTGTGTAACTGCTGTTGAAAATTAGATGTTGATTAGATTTATTTTATTGTTCATAGCTCCTGCCGTTCGCAACGGGGAGTTCCCTTTTTGTGTGTGTGTGCTTATGTATGTTCATTCATAATACTGTTCTTCACTATGAAATTATGATCCATGCTGTTGACTGTATGTAACTCCTGCCGTTCGCAACGGGGAGTCCCATTGTTAATGCTGTAATAATGAAATTATTATGTTGTTGATCCTGCCGTTCGCAACGGGGATCGCCTATGGTTAATGTTATGTTTATGATATGATTATGTTATTGATTGCAAAGATATGTCTTACCTCCTACCGTTCGCAGCGGGGAGGCCTTTTGTGCTTTTTGTTATAAATCCTGTACCTTAATCTTGGCTTAATTTGATTGATTATGTTTTTCTGTATATATGGTTATATAATACCTCATGTTTATGATTGTTATTGTTTATGTCTTACTAGGTCGGTGGTTTGGCTATGGTTGGTTCGATCCAACCATGATTTAAAATAAAAAGAGAGAGGAAACCAACGAGCTGGTGTTGGTGTGGAAGTTGATGTGTCAACTCGCTCTCTTCCCATCTCCTACTACCCCTCTTCCCTCCTTATCCATCCATCCACCACCCTTACATATGTATCCAGCAATTCACATTAACACTTGCACCGCAGCTGTGCAATTAGTGTCTTCGGCGGGGGGAGGGGTGGGGGGGAGCTTAGCAGATGGTTCCTTGCGTTTAATGGATCAGAACAGACAGCTACTGAACATCACGGATGCGACTCAACAGAGCAGAGTGTTCTCCAATGGGCTGCCTATCTACAGCATGAAAGGGATTTCTCCCTTTGGACTGCCGATATTTGAGATGCAAGAGGACGAACAGGGGTATGGCTACATATCAAGCAGCTGGAAAACTTGCATGAGACAACACCGCTGAGAAAATTAGTTTCCAAGTGAGGCTACTGCAGGCGGAAATGGAAATAAATTCGAAGAGGAATTTAAAGTCAATCCCCAAGTTAACAGGGACAAAAGAATATGAAACAAAACACGACGCGGTGACTGCAGGTGGAAATGGAAATAATTTTTTAAAAGAATCTTGTGTCGAATTTGAGAAATGAGTGACCGCTCGTTCTTTGTTTTCATTGTCCTGAATGTTCTTTGTCTTCCCTGAAGAAGATATAAGTGGTCAAAACGCATTGTGGTTTGTCTTGTAACTTGTTTTGTTTTCCCTGTTAACTAGCGAATGTGCTTTAAATTCATTCTAAAAAATTACCGCTGAATAAGGTGAATTGAGGAAGAACATCACAGTAACCCAAAGATGGCAACTTCGCTCACATGTACGGTGAGTCTTTTTTATTTTGGGGGGGTGGGGGGGAGGGATGGGGGTCTGGCTATGACCATGCTGAATTTAGAGTTAAGGTACTTTGGCAAAAGTGAAAGTCAGGTGTTAACTTTTGCCATACTGAACTTGTGTAGAATTTCAAGTGTCTGATGTAAGGTCGATTTTGGTTGTTGACGGTTGCCATGTTGAACTTGTTTAGCATTAAGGTGTTTTGAAGAGGTGTTGTGGATGTTATGTAGTGATAGTTCCTATGTTGACTTAAACTGGCATTACAGTACTTTGACATAAAATGGCTTTCGTGGGCTGACTGTTGCCATACTGAACTACTTTAGTATGATGGTACTTTGACATCATGTGCTTTTGACAGGAAGTGGGTTTCATGTATTGACTATTGCTGTATTGACCTTGCTTTACATTACGCTACTTTGACATGGGATAGTTTTCATTATTGATTGTTTCTGATTTGACGTCGTTTAATACAACGGTTCTTTGACATGATAGTGGTTTTATGTATTGACTACCGATGTATTGACCTTGTTTAATTTTACGGTAATTTGTTACAAGATGGGCTTCGTGTGTTGAATATTATTGTATTGAACTTTTAAAGTGTTGCAGAACTTTGACCTGAACTGGATTTCTGTTGTTACATTGAACTTGCAAAGTGTGGCAGAACTTCCATATGGGATGGGTTTCATGTCTTGATTGTTACAGCATTTTTTCGCGAGAGGTGGGTTTCATGTGTTGAATGTCACAGTATTTTGACATGAGGTGGGTTTCCTGTGTTGATTGTCACGGTATTTTGATATGAGGTGGGCTTCCTGTGTTGATTGTCACGGTATTTTGATATGAGGTGGGTTTCCTGTGTTGATTGTCACGGTATTTTGACATGAGGTGGGTTTCCTGTGTTGATTGTCACGGTATTTTGACATGAGGTGGGTTTCCTGTGTTGATTATCACGGTATTTTTGATATGAGGTGGGTTTCCTGTGTTGAATGTCACAGTATTTTGACATGAGGGGGGTTTCATGTGTTGAATGTCACAGTATTTTGACATGAGGTGGGTTTTCCTGTGTTGAATGTCACGGTATTTTGACATGAGGTGGGTTTCCTGTGTTGAATGTCACAGTATTTTGACATGAGGGGGGTTTCATGTGTTGAATGTCACAGTATTTTGACATGAGGGGGGTTTCCTGTGTTGACTGTCACGGTATTTTGACATGAGGGGGGTTTCCTGTGTTGATTGTCACGGTATTTTGACATGAGGTGGGTTTCCTGTGTTGATTGTCACGGTATTTTGACATGAGGGGGGTTTCCTGTGTTTGACTGTCACGGTATTTTGACATGAGGGGGGTTTCCTGTGTTGACTGTCACGGTATTTTGACATGAGGGGGGTTTCCTGTGTTGATTGTCACGGTATTTTGACATGAGGTGGGTTTCCTGTGTTGATTGTCACGGTATTTTGACATGAGGGGGGTTTCCTGTGTTGATTGTCACAGTATTTTGACATGAGGGGGGTTTCCTGTGTTGATTGTCACAGTATTTTGACACGAGGTGGGTTTCCTGTGTTGATTGTCACGGTATTTTGACATGAGGGGGTTTCCTGTGTTGATTGTCACAGTATTTTGACATGAGGGGGGTTTCCTGTGTTGATTGTCACAGTATTTTGACACGAGGTGGGTTTCCTGTGTTGATTGTCACGGTATTTTGACATGAGGTGGGTTTCCTGTGTTGATTGTCACGGTATTTTGACATGAGGGGGGTTTCCTGTGTTGATTGTCACGGTATTTTGACATGAGGTGGGTTTCCTGTGTTGATTGTCACGGTATTTTGACATGAGGTGGGTTTCATGTGTTGATTGTCACGGTATTTTGACATGAGGGGGGTTTCATGTGTTGATTGTCACAGTATTTTGACATGAGGGGGGTTTCATGTGTTGAATGTCACAGTATTTTGACATGAGGGGGGTTTCCTGTGTTGACTGTCACGGTATTTTGATATGAGGGGGGTTTCATGTGTTGACTGTCACGGTATTTTGATATGAGGTGGGTTTCCTGTGTTGATTGTCACGGTATTTTGACATGAGGGGGTTTCCTGTGTTGATTGTCACGGTATTTTGATATGAGGTGGGTTTCCTGTGTTGATTGTCACGGTATTTTGACATGAGGGGGTTTCCTGTGTTGATTGTCACGGTATTTTGACATGAGGGGGGTTTCCTGTGTTGAATGTCACGGTATTTTGACATGAGGGGGGTTTCCTGTGTTGATTGTCACGGTATTTTGACATGAGGGGGGTTTCCTGTGTTGATTGTCACGGTATTTTGACATGAGGTGGGTTTCCTGTGTTGATTGTCACGGTATTTTGACATGAGGGGGGTTTCCTGTGTTGATTGTCACAGTATTTTGACATGAGGGGGGTTTCCTGTGTTGATTGTCACGGTATTTTGATATGAGGTGGGTTTCATGTGTTGATTGTCACGGTATTTTGACATGAGGGGGGTTTCCTGTGTTGATTGTCACGGTATTTTGATATGAGGTGGGTTTCCTGTGTTGATTGTCACGGTATTTTGACATGAGGTGGGTTTCCTGTGTTGATTGTCACGGTATTTTGACATGAGGGGGGTTTCCTGTGTTGATTGTCACGGTATTTTGATATGAGGTGGGTTTCCTGTGTTGATTGTCACGGTATTTTGACATGAGGGGGGTTTCCTGTGTTGATTGTCACGGTATTTTGACACGAGGTGGGTTTCCTGTGTTGATTGTCACAGTATTTTGACATGAGGGGGGTTTCCTGTGTTGATTGTCACGGTATATTGACATGAGGTGGGTTTCCTGTGTTGATTGTCACGGTATTTTGACACGAGGTGGGTTTCCTGTGTTGATTGTAACAGTATTTTGACATGAGGGGGGTTTCAAGTGTTGATTATCACGGTATTTCAATATGACGTGGATTTCATGTATTGATTGTCACAGTATTTTGACATGAAGTGGGTTTCATGTATTTCAATATGACGTGGGATTCGTGTATTGATTGTCACGGTATTTTGACATTAACGTTTGTTCCATGCATTGACTGTTAGTACATTGATCTTGTTTCAGGGGACACTGTCCAGTCATCAAGACTATGCAGAAACAGATTACAGCAGGAAATTTAAATGATGTCAGCTGCAAATCGTAACATAGAGGGCAAGAAAAAAAAATAAAAAGACGTTCTAAAAACAAAGGTCAGCGAATGGCTTATGAAATCTGAAACATGCAAAAGACAATAAAGGAACGTTTTTTTGTTTTTTTTAAGAGATGCACTATCAAAGAGTTAATGATTAAATGAAAAATTTTCAACACATACTTTTCAGAAGGCGAGTATGTCAAAATCAAAGGGAAGAATATATACAATCGTTGACGCACATTTGACATATTTACGTTTATTAATTTTTCTCCATGTGTTTGTTGAGTTTATGACAGAAACGGTCAGTCCATATTCGCCAGTTTCACTCTGTCACGAGACACAGAGCGTGAAACGTATTGTGAAAAGACGACGAGGAGTTGAGCCGTAGGATGTCCAGCGTATCGATGATACGATTATAGCTGAAAGCTGTAACACAGCCCCGGCTATCCATCAAGAACAATTTCTCTCTCTCTCTCTCTCTCTCTCTCTCTCT
>CM065732.1:35431133-35433633 GCA_033310375.1 Conus canariensis
AAGCACAAAAGGCCTAGAAACAGAATAAGTGAAATCCGAGTGGACTTAGCTATAACACTTAAAATGATTGTCTATAACAGTTAAGATAACACTGATAATAAACCTCTCTTGCTTTTCTTTTGAATTCGTCCATCGCCCAAGAAGACCAGCTATCCACACACACCCCTTCCCTACTCCCCCCATTTCCCCGTTCCCTCCCCCCCCCCCCCACCACACATCACAGCACCCCTCCCACCCCCACCCCATCCCCCTTCCACCCCCACCCTCCCACACACACACACCACACACACACACACACACACACACACACACCACACACACACACACACACACACACACACCACAGAGGTGAGGGGAAAAGACAGAGTGATATAGTGAGGGTGAACAAAAGAAGCTGAGAGGAAGGGAAAGGAAACGGGAGACAGCAAGCAGGGGGTTTAAGAGGGAACGGGGAGAGTGGAGTGAGGGGGGAGAAAGAGACCACAACCATGGAAACACAGACACCCTAAAAACCCCAATTATTTGGTTTTCCAGCTACAAGCAACAACCGGTCTGCCAATTACCATGCATGTACAGTTTTTAGTTATGTAGAAACTGTCCAATGGAGAAGAAGAAATCAAGTCATAAAAAGTAAATGAATCAAACAAAAATCCATGCTGTTAAAGCTTTGTTACAAAGTAACAGACACACGAGAAATTACTCTTTCAAATGGGCTTCTCCATGAGAAGTCAAGTATGTTCATAGAGTATTAAAAGTTTCTAGGGATTACAACGTTGGCATTCCGTTTTTCTAAGTCCTTGTAAAAAAAAAAAAAAAAAAAAAAAAAAAAATAGCGATGGAACGTAACACCGTGAAGGACTGCACATGTCACATTAAGTGACTTTTTACAGGAAACCAACCAAAAAACAAAGAAAGCGTTTTACCATATTAATGACTTAAAGCGGGCCTGTTCAATTTCACTTTTAACCGAGTCATAGTAACGTGGATACCAGTAGCTCTTTTCACTGGCTTATAATGCAAAACCCAAAGAAATCCTTCTTTAGACTAGCGCACACCATGAAACGATAACACGTAATTACTAATTAGGCTCGAAACCTAGTTTGCTCTCCACGAAAGTATGTCAGTCGGAGAACAAACAGGAAACAGCGTGTGGCATACGATTTGCCACACCCGTGTGACAGAGGCCCAGGTGAAAAGGTTCAAACAGCAAGCTTCTTCCACACCAACAATTACATGGGTAGTTGAACTTGACAGCCAAAATAAACAGCCAATTGTGGGCATAGCCTTTACTCCAGCGAAGCGTATCAAGATCAAGATATTTTTTCACGCAGCTGGGTGCAGTTTCATGGGACTTGTATGTAATTGAAGTGATTCTGCAGCCGATAAGTAGGTCATTTTGATCGAAAAAGAGAATGATATGAATATCAATGAGATTCGTTTCTTTATCTCTATATTTACGGTTCTTCGTCTTTGCAGTATTGCCATACTGCCGTCCCCTCTCTTTGTCCCTATTACGATTCTCTCCCTCCCCCCCCTCTCCTTCTCTCTCTATCTGAGCATTCATGCGCACGCACGCGCGCGCGCGCGCGCGCGTGGTGTGTGTGTGTGTGTGTTGTGCAAATGAATGCGTGCGTGCGTGCGCGTGTGCGTGCGTGCGTGTGTGCGCGCACGCGCGCGCGCGCGCGCGCGCGCGTGTGTGTGTGTGTGTGTGTGGGGTGTGTGTTATCATACCAATTTTGTACTGAGATCTCCTTATAAACAAAGCGTTTTTTATTAACAGATCTTATTAATGCCCAAAATGTCTTCGAATCATCAACTGAATCTCTTAGTTTCTTTAATCTATTTTCTTCAAACTCATGTTCCTTTATTTTCCTTAATGTAATGTAATCTTTTCGAGCTAAAGCGTATTCTTCTCTTTTCTTATTTTTGTTCTTAATTATTCTGCATCTCTGAAATCTTTTCAGTAATCTTTTAACTTCCTGTTTCTTTCGTTTGCAGTCAATATCAAACCAATCGTTATATTTTCTGTCACCTCTACCAATAACTCTAACCATACAAGCAGCAGCCCCACACAAAGCACCGACAAATTTATCAAGACTCTCATTCACATCAATATCTAATAGTTGACAGGCTTTCTGCAAAGTCTCTTGAAATTCATCACATTCAAGTTCCTTTTTGTACATATTTGCATTTTCATCTGACCATATGATTTTTTCTTCACCTTTCTGTCGTAAATGCTTATCCTCCGAATGACAACAGTCACCTCTCCATATTACCTCCACTGGTAGGTGCCATGAGTAAATACAGTCACCAACTCGTAAATCAAAATGTGATAACAAATCAGTGTGAATCAGAAAATAATCGATTACACTGCAACCATTGGAAGACACAAAAGTATATTCACCCTCACTATCACCATTACAAAAACCATTTAAGATACTCAAATCGAACATGAAACAAAAGTTCAACAATGCTTTACCAAAATTATTAACGGTTGAAT
>CM065732.1:35438633-35441133 GCA_033310375.1 Conus canariensis
CTTCAAGTCATTTTCCCTCTTCCGTCCCTCCAACCCCCTTCTTTTTCCTTCAGCCATTATCCTCCCTTTGGTTCTCTATCAAAGCCTTCTACCCATGGCATTACTCACCATTGACAACTACGTGAAGCATCCCTTTTCTGACCTGAGCTTTTAGACTGTATGTATCACATGACCCCATCTTTCAATAAGCTGTCCCTCTCCTCTTTCTTCGTCTCTCCGTCACCAAACAGACTCATTCCATTTTTGTACTCCCAGTTCTTACAGAACAGGGAGTGTTTTACAATGGGAACGAAGAAATGTTGTCTGTGTGTCTGTCTGTCCGTGGTCAAAATGTGTTCCACTCGCTCCAGACAAAACTGCCGGACCGATCGTTCTGAAAATTCGTAGATATGTTCATTATGGGTCACGGATGACGCCCGATGTTTTAATTTACCAGAATAGGCGTTACTAACGGCTATAAATGATACTTTTGTGATGTACAGTTTAAGCAATAACGGTTTATAACCTTAAGTGTAACCAAATTTTACGAGCTCCTCGGTAGTATAGTGGATAGTGTCCCCGCCTGTCACGCGGGGACCCACGTTCATTTCACCACTGGGAAGTGCAGCTTTTCTTTTTTTTTTTGTCTTATATACAAAATGTCTACCACCATAAGGGGAGAAAGTGCTATAGTGACTGATTTACATATGTATATATATATTTGTACTACTACTTACTGGGAGTACGTTTACACGCTTTGCATCTTGTTTTTTCTGCTTGGAACTATGACAAAAAAAGACAGGAAACAGCTTTTAGACACAGTAAAAAGAAAGTCAAAAACCAGTTGATTGTGCCTGTCTGTATGTACTGAGATAGATTGTGCCTGTCTGTACATACTGAGAGCGATCATGCCTGTCTGTGTCTACTGAGAGAGATCAGGCCTGTCTGTGTCTACTGAGAGAGATCAGGCCTGTCTGTGTCTACTGAGAGTGATCATGCCTCTCTGTTCCTACTGAGAGAGATCATGCATGTCTGTGTCTACTGAGAGAGATTATGCCTGTCTGTGTCTACTGAGAGAGATCATGCCTCTCTGTGTCTACTGAGAGAGATTATGCCTGTCTGTGTCTACTGAGAGAGATCATGCCTGTCCGTGCCTACTGAGAGAGATCATGCCTGTCTGTGTCTACTGAGAGAGATCAGGCCTGTCTGTGTCTGCTGAGAGTGATCATGCCTGTCTGTGTCTACTGAGAGAGATCGTGCCTGTCTGTGTCTACTGAGAGAAATCATGCCTGTCTGTGTCTACTGAGAGAGATTATGCCTGTCTGTGTGTACTGAGAGAGATCATACCTGTCTGTGTGTACTGAGAGAGATCATGCCTGTCTGTGTCTACTGAGAGGGCCCGAATGTCGAATGATACAATCGTCCGGCTACGGACCCACCAGTAGTGGGCTACGGACCCACCAGTAGTGGGCTACGGACCCACCAGTAGTGGGCTACGGACCCACCAGTCGTGGGTTCGAATCATTTGTGGAGTCGGATTTTTGTGGCTTGAAAAAACCCCATTGTCCACCCAATAGTACAGAGGAACTTGATTCAGCTCAGGTAAGGTGACGGCGGCTGGAAGGAGACGGTTGAGCCCCGCATTGTCACAGTTCCTTGCCTTAAGACACGGTGAACTAACTGTTCAATTTTTCTACGGCCATTGGGTTAGGGGACGATGCCATGATGAAATATCTGGTGTGTTACCACAAGGATTCCAGAACAACGAGTTAGTAGGATCATTGGCGGTATATATTGCAACTAAAGATACTGTTCCTTATGGTGTTCATGTTACTATTCTGTACACGCGCATGCATATGTCTGATAAACGTAGGTAAATGAGCTTCTGCATAAGAACATGCTCACAAACGCGCGAGCTCTCTCTCTCTGTGTCTGTCTGTCTGTCTGTCAATCTGTCTATCTGTAAGCCTGCCTGTTTGTCTGTCTGGCTCTTGTCTCTCTCTCTCTCTCTCTCTCTCTCTCTCTCTCTCTCTCTCTCTCTTGTGTGTAGGTGTGTGTGTGTGTGTGTGTGTGTGTGTGTGTGTGTGTGTGTGTGTGTGTGTGTGTGTGTGTGTGTGTGTGCGTGTGTTTGTGAGCGTGGTGCCACGTAAATGCAGATTTGGTAAAAATGCCAGACGAAGTATAGATGTTCGAAGGGATAGTTGGTATATCAATTAACATTCCACTGTATTACACACACACACACACACACACACACACACACACACACACACACACACACACACACAGAGAGAGAGGAGAGAGAGAGAGAGAGAGAGAGAGAGGAGAGACATACATACATATATATATGCATGCATACATACATACATACATACATACATACATACATACATACATACATACATACATACATACATACATACATACATACAAATCTATTGTTGGAGCACAGTACGATTATTTTAGTCCTGATGTACACAAGCGAGAGACTGGAATTTATCTACATTCAGATGTTGTTGAG
>CM065732.1:35446133-35458633 GCA_033310375.1 Conus canariensis
AAAACCGGTGAGATAAGAAGTGTCTCCCTTTTAATAATTATCATTTATAGTCCGGCAGATCGCGAAAGCAGCATGAGCGGCCGAAAGATGAGTTGATTAATCCCTGGCTGGGTCTGGATTAATTGAAAGAGTGATTTACTTCGTGCCGTTCTGCGGATCAGAATGGAGTGTGTGGGTGAAGAGGCCGTCAACGTTTGGCGTCGTGTTGTTCAGTAAGGAGTGGGAGAGAGACAAGAGGTAGTCTGGCGTGAAAGTTTGAAAACTCTCTCTCTCTCTCTCTCTCTCTCTCTCTCTCTCTCTCTCTCTCTCTCTCTCTTGTAAGATCACGGAGATTTGTTTGACGGGCAGAGATGTTCCATGCTCGATAAGAACATAAGACTCTCTCTCTCTCTCTCTCTCTCTCTCTCTCTCTCTCTCTCTCTCTCTCTCTCTCTATCTCTTCGTCCATCCATCCATCCATCCATCCATCCATCCATCCATCCATCCATCCATTCAGCTGTCTGCCTGTCTGTATGTGTCTCTGCCCCCCTCTTGCTCTGTCTGTCTGTCTGTCTGTCTGTCTGTCTGTCTGTCTGTCTCTCTCTCTCTCTCTCTCTCTCTCTCTCTCTCTCTCTCTCTCTGTGTCATCAGTTGTGTGTTTGTGTGTGTGTGTGTGTGTGTGTGTGTGTGTGTGTGTGTGTTGTGTGTGTGTGTGTGTGTGTGTGTGTGTGTGTGTGTGTGTGTGTGTGTGTGTGTGTGTGCTTGCACACGTGCATGCGTGCACGCGCGCGCACACGCGCTTGTGTGTGTATGATAGAGAGAGAGTGGATATGTACACATGCGCGTGTGAAGTGTGTTGTCCAGTGGTTATTATTATTCTTTACACGACATTAAGATATAGACATGTTCATCACAATTCATTAAATAAAATTTGATAACTTTTGGGACACATTATGTTGCCCAATAAACTCTCAAAGGCAAATTGTATCCCAAACCAATGAACATAAGAATGGTGGAGATAGCTCCTTACCATACCTTTTACACACACACACACACACACACACACACACACACACACACACACACACACACACACACACACACACACTCACTCAAATGGACAGAGAGACAGAGGGAGAGAGGGAGATTTCTGAATGATTAGAAGGCACCCGTGGCAGAATAAATGCCTCAATAATTTTTCTGGTTTTATTTATGGTCAGGCAGTCAGCAAGAAGCGGATGGGCGGTGAAAAGATGAGCTAATTAAACCCGGGATGGGACTGGGTTAATTGAAAGAGTGATATACAACGTGCTGTTCTGTGCATCAGAATTGAGCGAGTGGGTGGAGGGGGTGTCAAAGTTTGGCAACGTCTTGTTGATTAAGGAGAAGGAGGGTGACAAGACGTAATCTGGCGTGAGTGTTTTAATCTCTCTCTTTCTCTCTCCCTTCCTCCTCCTCCTCCTCTCTCTCTCTCTCTCTCTCTCTCTCTCTCTCTCTCTCTCTCTCTCTCTCTCACACACACACACACACACACACACACAGAGTCTCTGTCTCTTTCTGTCTAATTGTCTGTTTGCAGTCTGTCTCTGTATTCGTGTCTGTCTCTGGCAATGTCTCTCTGTCTCTCTGTCAGTGTCTGGCTGTCTCTGTCTATCTGTCTGTCTGTCCCCATCTCTCTCTCTCCTCTCTCTCTCTCTCCCCTCTCTCTCATCAATTAAGTAAAATATACGTGTGTGCGTGAAAGAGAGAGAGAGAGTGAGAGAGAGAGAGATTGAGCGTGCGTGCGTGCGTGCGTGCGTGCGTGTGTGCGTGCTGCGTGCGTGCGTGTGTGTTGTGTGTGTGTGTGTGGTGTGTGTGTGTGTGTCGTGCGTGTGGTGTGTGTGTGTGTGTGTGTGTGTGTGTGTGTGTGTGTGTGTGCGTGGTGTGTGTGTGTGTGTGTGCGTGCTGCGCGCGTGTGTGTGTGTGTGTGTGTGTGTGTGTGTGTGTGTGTGTGTGTGTGTGTGGTGTGTGTGTGGTGTGTGTACGTGCGTGTGTGTGCGTGCGTGCGTGTGTGCGTGTGTGCATGTGTGTGTGTGCTGTGTGTGTGTGTGTGTGTGTGTGTGTGTGTGTGTGTGTGTGTGTGCGTGGGGTGTGTGTGTGTGTTGTGCGTGCGTATGTGCGTGCGTGCGTGCGTGCGTGCGTGGTGTGTGTGTGTGTGTGTGTGTGTGTGTGTGTGTGCGTGCGTGCGTGCGTGTGTGTATGTGTGTGTGCGTGCGTGCGCACGTGCGCGCGCGCGCGAGTGTGTGTGTGTGTGTGTGTGTGTGTGTGTGTGTGTGTGTGTGTGTGTGTGCATCTTTCTCCTTCCCCCCTCCCCCTCATACACACTTCTTCACTATTTTTTCAAGTGCCAGTCAAAACGTATCCTCGTTATGTCGGATACACTGCTCAAGTTGTAGATCACAGTGCTTGTCTCAACAGCAGGAGAGACCAGGTAAAAATCACATTTAGCAGAGAGAGCGCACATTTTACGAAGTTTTGGCACGCGACGTGTTTTTGTTGTTTTGATGGCTGCTCCGTGGTGCATTCCATGTCATGTGCCACTCACAATGAAACATACTCTTCTAGAGTGTTGGGACTTGCACGATGTGAGACACAAACCTTTTACAGCAGATTCCATGAAAACCTTGTTCAGAGATGTTCCGCCTGACGCGATCTTTGAGTTCTTGAAAGAGATTAACATTTTTCATCGGATCTGAGATTTTACAGTGGAAAGATTTTTTAACAAACTTTCGGATGGGTTTTCGATGTATTTTAAAGAATTGTGTGAATGAATGACTTGTGAGTTAATTTTAACGTGGTGACAGCCCTGATGTGGCCCTTTGCGGTCGGCTGGGCTATAAGCAACATTATCTTATCTTATCTTACTCATCAACATGAATAATGAAAGATTTCATCTGTCCTTATTTCTTCGTCATTGCGCCGAATGAGAATTATACTCTCAACAGCGTGAACAGTTCGTCCTCACAGGCGAATTTATTTGCAGAGAAATAATCCCACAAACATAGAACTGTGTCCCACGAATGGTGTTTAACAGAGATCAAAATCCTGGTGAATTTCGATAACAAACTTCAGAAATGCACGATAACTGGAACTCTGTACTGATCTTCCAGCAGCAAACTGTATAACGGCTGTGATGTAATTAGTCACCACATTCCTCAAGGTTATGTCACCCCCCTCTTATTTTTCTGCGTGTCTTTGCTTATAAGCCCATCCAGTTTGCATCACATAACGAGGAATAATCAGAAAAGACCAATTATTTTGGGTCTAATATCATTACAAAGTGAACAGGCGAAAAAGGAAGAAGAAGAAAGAGAAGATGTGCGAGTGAAAGAATGAATACATGACCAATTAAATGTTGATGAATTCACAACACGCACACACACACACACACACACACACACACACACACACACACACACACACACACACACAACGAGAGAGAGAGAGAGAGAGAGAGAGAGAGAGAGAGAGAGAGAGAGAGAGAGAGAGAGAGAGAGGACTGAACAAGAACACCACCAATATCAATAATTGCAAACAACATCAAACAACTTTAAAGATGATAATAATAATAACAAGAATAATTATCATGATAATGTGGATGGCAGTATTGGGGGTGGGGAGTGGGGGTTGGGTGCTGGGGACTGGCAAGTCATCCCATGATTCAGCCATTCTTCTTTAATCTGAGGAGAAAGATCAATGTCTGAATTTTTTTTTTTTTGCTGTTTGATTTTGAATCTCTCCCTCCTCTCTCTCTCTCTCTCTCTCTCTCTCTCTCTCTCTCTCTTTTCTCTCTCTCTCTCTCCTTCCTAGCAAGAAGAAGGAGAAGATCTGTCCATTACGCTGTCCAAGAAGAAGAAGAAGAAGAAGAAGAAGAAGAAGAAGAAGAAGATCTGTACATCGCTGTGTCCCAGAAGAAGAAGACGAAGAGGAAGAAGACGATCTGTCCATCACTCTGTCGAAGAAGAAGAAGAAGAAGAAGAAGAAGAAGAAGTTCTGTCCATCACTCTGTCCCACAATATTAGCTTGTCTCGTTGTCTGCACTGGGGATGATCTGTCAAGCCTCTCCAAGGGACAGCATTCTGAGAGAACCTCATTGCCGGAAGCATTAGCTCCCCTACTTGAGCCATCAGAGGTGTTTGATTTTGTTTCGCTGAGCTAACGAGAAGACAGCGCCTTTCGCTCTGCATTCCATGGAAGCTATTGATTTCTGTCAGGAACTATCTGCAAGAAGTTGCGAACGCGCGCGGTTGTGTGTGTTGTGTGTGTGTTGTGTGTGTGTGTGTGTGTGTGTGTGTGGTGTGTGTGTGTGTGTGTGTGTGTGTGTGTGTGTGTGTGTGTGTTTTGTGTGCGTGCGTGTGTATGTGTGTGTAAATGCGTGCGTGTTTTTGTGTGTGCTTGTGTATGCGCCTGTTTGAAATGCACGTGTGTGCACAGGTATGCATGTGTGCAAGTAAACGCGCGCGCGCGCGCGCGCGCGCGAGAGAAGAGAGAACAGAGAGAGAAGGACGAGAGACGAGAGAGAGAGAGAAAGAGAGAAAGAGAGAGAGGACAGAGAGAGAGAGACAAGAGAGAGAAAGAGAAGAGAGAAGAGAGAGAGAGAGAGAGAGAGAGAGAAGAGAGAGAGAGAGAGAGAGGGGGGTTAACGTCAGTTTCATGTTATCCCTTACGTTTTATCCACCTTCAGTAACCGATCCATTTATCAGTCGGGTGTTGTTTTTGTTTTATTTGTTTGTTTTTCTTTTGTTTGTTTCTGAATTGTCAGTTTTCTGTGCACGAAACATTTTACAAGTAAACATAACGTATTTACACTCCAGGTTTATGCTTCCATCCACCCCATTTTCAGTGTAACTTCTCCGTCTGCACTTTGCCCAAATGCTGTTTCAGGACAAAAGATGGCATGCATATGATTTCTTGCTGTCTTCCTTAGAACTTTTTATTGTGTGTGTGTGTGTGTGTGTGTGTGTGTGTGTGTGTGTGTGTGTGTGTGTTGTGTGTGTGTGTTGATGCGTGCGTCTGTGCGTGCGTGCGTGAGTGCAGTGTGTGTGTGTGTGTGTGTGTGTGTGTGTGTGTGTGTGTGTGTGTGAGTTGATGCGGCGAGGAGAGAGAGAGAGGATGGTGGTGAGATGTTGTGTGTGTGTGTGTGTGTGTGGTGCGTGCTGTGGCGGCGTGTGCTGTGGTGTGTGTGTGTGTGTGTGTGTGTGTGTGTGTGTGTGTGTGTGTGTGTGTGTGTGATGTAAAGAAAACAATGAATAAAGATACTTATGAATCCCTCTTAGCGACACAATATCACATTTTCTGTAATGATTCAGTGGTCTAAGTGCTTCGCGTTGAGTTTTATATCTACAGTATTTTTTTTTTTGTCAAAGGCATCTTTGCATTTAACTTGTTTAACTTTAGTGTTACTTCCAATGCATTGTTTTACTAGAATATCGAAAATACGAAGTGAAAGCATTCATATCACAAGAAACTTTTGTAATGCTGATTGGTAAGAATGAGGGTGATGAACATGATGCCAAGGAGTTCCATTTCTGTCTAGACTGCAACGACGGGACTGCTTTCATATCATACATCTCGGCTTGAACCGGGCCCAGGAGATACAGACACCTGCAGTGTTGATTAAAACAAGATTTGAAGCAACACCCTCAGAGTCGCATCTATCAAGTCGATGTAACTCGACTGTGTGGTCCCAGTTTAGCCATCTGGACCCGTCGTAAACTCAAGTCCCGGTAGGAGCCAGTCGGGGCAGAAAAAGTCCACAAAGAACTGATGAGAAGCGAACTTACGAATTCCTTACAGGGAATCCGCCACGCTAATGACTAAAGTCACGGCGGCTGGTATCCCTAAAAAAAAATTACTTATCTGTGAAAATATCTGATTTTGTGGACATTTACTGATGTGTGAACAGTAACTTCGACGTGTTCATCTTCACTGGAATATTTGTAATAATTTAGAAAAAGGGTCTCGGATCCGCTAACTTTCTGGATCTGCATCACGGATCCGGACTGAATTTGAGTGGACCTGTCTTTAGGAGACATTCCACCTTTCCCTCATGCTAAGCTAAAATCAGTTTGGAAGCTCCTTTTTTATCTTGTTGACAAACAAACAAACAAACAAACAAACAAACAAACAACAAAACAAACTCGCCGACGTAGATGAAAGCATGAGTCACTTGGGGGAGATAAATGCCACTTCATTTTCACTCTTCTAGAAACATCTTCTACGCAGTTTCTTCCATGAAGTTATTTTGACCAGATTTGTGATACAGGAATGGTAGCGTCTCTTTCAAGAGAAACGAGCTTGTCTTTTTGTTTTTCCTCCATGATCTTCCGATTCGCGTTCATTCTGTATTTCCCCAACCATTAAACTTTTCTCACCAGTTTTTCTTTCTCTCTTTCTCTCTTTGAAACGAACTTAAAACAAGAATCCCTGTTCCGCCGAACGTTAAGACAAAAAGAAAAAGAAAAAAAAAAAAAAAAAAAAAAAAAATGACAAGACACAAAACGACGCGTTTCGTCCTTTTTGGTCTTTCTCAGGCAAGACAAACAACATTCAACACACACACACACACACACACACACACACACACACACACACACACACACACACACACACACACACAAGAAATCACAATCAGAGAGAGAGAGAGAGAGAGAGAGAGAGAGAGAGAGAGAGAGAGAGAGAGAGAGAGAGAGAGAGAGAGAGAGGACTGATTGGAGCTCCTAGAAAGTAACAGTAGATAAGAAACAACCGTTTTTTTTTTTAATCCATTACCTTATTCTTCCTTTCATTGTAATAGTCTTTAAGAGTGAAAATGGAAAAAAAAAATGAAACCTCTTGAAAAGATATCTGTAAAGCATGATACAACGAAAACGAGGATCAAGACCAAAAAGCAAAAAGGGAAAGTTGATGAATTCTATGGAAGAGATCCACAAAATTTGACAAGCTGAAAGAAAGCCATCGTTCGACATCCTTCCAAACTGTCAACTGATATCAAAGTATCTCCAGAAACGTCCCCATCCGCCCCCCCACCCCCCCCCCCCCCCGCCCCCGCCGCCCTCACAACCACCCTCCGCCCACTTTTCAAGGAAGTAGACCAAACAAGTAGTTACATCAGGACGGCTTCACAAGTCAAGATGAAACAAGATGCAAAGCATATAAACGTACTCCCAGTAAGTAGTAGTACAACAAAAAGAAAAAAAACAAATATATATATATATATAAATCAGTCACTATGGCACTTTCTCCCCTTTTGTTGGTAGACATTTTGTATGTAAGAGAAAAGAAAACAAAAACTGCTTTCCCCGGCGGGGAAATGAACCCGGGTCTCCCGCGTGACAGGCGGGGACACCATCCACTATACTACCGAGAAGCTTACAAAATTTGGTTACACCAGTTTATAAACCGTTATTGCTTAAACTATACATCCCAAAATTAACATTTATTGCCATTAGTAACGGCTATTCTGGTAAACTAAAACATCGAGCATTATCAGTGACCCATAATGAACATATCTACAAATTTTCAGAAAGATCGGTCCAGCAGTTTTGTCAGGAGCGAGTGGAACACATTTTGACAACGGACGGACAGACAGACAGACAGACAACACAACACACACACACACACACACACACACACACACACACACACACACACACACACACACACACACACACACACACACACATAATAACTGGGAGTACAAAAAGCAGCTTGGGTTGGATGGAACAATTGTGACCAGAGGCTTTCCCAGAGACAGAAAGCTATACAGGCTTCTACATCGGTTGACAACGCTTTTAGCCACGTCTGGAATTTCGCTTCATTGCCAGAATTATTTGAGAAGAATGAAGACAGCGTGATTTTGACAGAAGGTATCGCCAACAAAAGTCCTACAGGCTGAATCTTTTTCTGTTCTTGTTCAGCCGATTTATGTTACTCTCATGTTCAGAATCAAGGTATCAAAATGATAACAGGATCTGAAGAGTCTGCTGGTTTAAATCTGCACAAACCTAGTTTAGTATTTTACTCAAACGTAATGAAGGATGGTGTCTGTCTGTCGCACAGTCTGTCTGTCTGTCAGCCTGCCTGCCTGTCTGTCTGTCTGTCTGTCTGTCTGTCTCTTTCTCTCTCTGTCTCTGTCTCTGTCACAAAACACACACACCACACACACACACACAACACACACACACAACACACACACACACACACACACACACACACCACGCACGCACGCACGCCACGCACGCACGCACACCACACACACACACACACACACACACACACACACACACACACACACACACACACACACACACACACCACACACACACACATGCCGATTTTCAATCTATCTCTCCGTTTTCTGGCTGTGCGTGTTAGAAAGTTCAAGAAACATGAAAAGTAGTACATCAAAATAACACAGGTGCATATATGTATACGCGTAGACACACGTGCTTACCAGCAGTTGATTAGATGAGTTTTAAACACACACACACACACACACACACACACACACACACACACACACACACACACACACACACACACACACACACGCCCGCACTATAGCAACTTATACATCAAAAATAATTTCAGATTCTGGGGTTTCTTTAGAAAAAGAAAATTTATCTCCCAGGCCATCTTTTTGTCCTATTCCACCCTGGGAACTTAAAAAAGCCCATTTTGATATTGATCACACCAACATCAAAAAAGATGAAAATATCAATATGCTAGCAAGTTATACTAAGTGTCATATGGACGAGAAATACACTAACCAATTAAAAATATACACAGATGGTTCATGTATTGGTAAGCAAACAGGTTGTGCATTCTTAATCCCTGACTTGAGTGTGGAGAAATCTTTTTACATTGGATGTAACATATCCATATTTACAGCTGAATTAACAGCAATACTCATGGGTTTGAATTACCTTTTAAATTTCCCCAAAACAATATTTCAAGCTCTGTTTTGTGTAGATTCAAAATCAGTCCTTCAGGCGATAAAAGATTTTCATTTCATGCTAGGCCTGAAATGATTATTGAGATAAGCTGTTTGATCCATATGCTTATTGAGGAGGCACCCAATTATCCTTTTGTTGGATTCCTTCACACTGTTCCTTTTATTACAACGTTAAAGTAGATAGGGCAGCTAAGCGTGGAGCAAAACATATCTGTGGTTCTGAAGATCTTAAACTACCTTTATCGGTACATGAGCTGGCATTTAGTTAAAACATATATTTCGAAAACTTTCAAAGATAGAATGATAGAACATGACAATCAAAATCAGTTTGATATTTTTGATATTAAAAAGTCATTCAACATAATTTTAGTTTAAATAAAAATATACTTTCATTGATGTATAGGTGGAAACTTGATGCTTTTAAAACAAAATATGTTAAAAACATAGTATGTTTATGTAAAAAGAAAATAACACGTGATCATATTGTTACATGTCAAGACATGAAAAAAATAATTCCAGTGTTGAGGCAAAATAGTGCACAGGCCATCTTTGAGTCACCAGCTCTAACATATGAGTTTTTTCTATGCTTAGAGCGCACTCCATTGGGAAGTATTTATAGGTTCCTTTTTGTGTGTGTGGGGCGGGGATGATGGATATGTGTGGGGAGGGAAGATGGAATAATGTACAAAGCTCAAAAGTGACAAGGACTGAGAAAGGTTAAGTTTATGTGCCTAGATGGTTGTTAATTAGTTGTTAAAATTTAGCTTTTTCCTTTCAAACTTATTTGAAAAATTCAAGTGTTTTGTAATTAACATATTATTCATATAACACTCATATAACACACACATATGCACACAAACTTACTCAAACACACTCGCATATACAACACGACACACCACATGCACACATACGTGTGCGTGCACAAACATAAGCACATACACTCTTCTTTCCCCATCCTCTCTTCGGCACGATTTTTTTTTCCGCGTCTAATATCACGATTAGTGGAAAGACGTTAAATGATGACACACACACACCCCCGCACGCATCACGCACGCACATATCACGTACGGAAAACCACACATCAACTAACACACACACACCACACCACAACACACACCACACTCCTCACTCTCTCTCTCTCTCACACACACACCACTACCACCACAACACACACACACACACACACACACACACACACACACACTAATATCAAATATTTCCTCTCCACACTTCTCATTCTACCTCGCATCAACTTTAAACACCACAATTACCATACACCAGCACGACACACACGTTCTCCTATACCGACCAGCACAACCAACAGCAAACAAACAATCTCACACACAAATCACACCACTCAACACACTCACACAAACAACCTCACACACTACTAATGCAGCATTTATATATATATATATATATATATATATATATATATATATATATATATATATATATTATACATGTGCGCGCACGCACGCACAGACGTACTCATTTTTAGTTCGCAAGTGTACCCCCTGCATTTTCCCCCTGTCACAAGGCTTCTCACCCATGCCCCATAGCACAGTCTGGAAGGAACGATTCCAAAATTGCCTGGCCTATTTCTGGTGACGGCAGAAAAGCGGTTGTTGAACTACCACCAGTGACTCCCAGACAATAGCCCTCCACCCGCTCCAACAGTCACTTCTGTCCAGACACCCCGAAATCTGGCGAAGCGTTCATGAGCGTTCCTGATGCTGTCCCCCACGTCTTGTACAGCTGCATACAGACCGCACTTTCCATAATCTCCACTCTCTCATCGCATCTACATCCCCCCCCACCCCCACCCCAGCACACACACACACTATCAGACTGCAATCTTCTATGGTCAGTTACCGCGTGTCTACAGACAGCCCTCCAGTGATAGCAGTCCAATGTTGCACAGACTGCGCCAGCTACGGCTGGCCGTGTGGTTAATAATTGAGAGTGGAAAATCCCTCCTGGCTGGGTATGATGTTGGGGTGAACTTACTCCATTGTTGCCTGTCATCCACTTTCCATTGTTTTAAAGAACTTCATTTTCCCCACTCGCTGAGTGATTACATTTCAGTCTGTTGGTGGGGGTAGCCTCATAATTTGCAGATACTGTCCATGGAGAGTCTTATTGCTGTAATATGTAGAGTTCATATACTCCAACTAAGACTTCATAGAGTCTCCAACCATAGGGGCTGTCCCTCTCGTTATGGTCGCAAAACAACAATACTTAGTGTAAATCTTTTTTCTCTCTCTCTTTTTTTTGTCCCCAATACCTTCTGTTGTTGTTTTTTTCTTTAGTTTTTCTTTTCCTTTTTTATAGTGAGTCCTCGATCCTATTTTTTACACTTCTCTCTTTTTTTCCTCCTCCTGACGTTCATTCACTATGCAATGTCTGTATGTTCTTCAACGGATGAACATTAATTGTTTGCTGAAGTTAATGTTTTGGTGTTTGATGCAAGGCGTCTCGGCTTATATATATGTATACTAGGAATACTAAAACGTAACACACCCACACACACCACACCACACAACACAACACAACACACACACACACACACACACACACACACACACACACACACACACACACACACACACACACACACACACACACACACACACAGAGTTCTCCATTCACCAAACTTGTCGTATCAGGCAAATGACACCTTCCACCTTTCCCTTGAATAACCCTGACTAGACGGTCTGGAAGGAAGAATTCCAAAAGTGCCTGGCCTATTTTTGGCGATGCCAGGCAAGGGGATGCTGAATTGCCCACCAGTGACTCCCAGACAATAGCCTTCCATCTGCTCCAACAGTCCATCTGTGCAGACACCCAGAAATCTGGCGAAGGGTTGGTGACTGTTCCTGATGCTGTCCTCCCACGTTTTTGTAAAACTGCAGACTGCACCTTTCCATAAGCTCCATCCTCTCTGCTCCCATCTACCCCCCCCCCCCCCCCCTCAACACCCACACTATCAGACTGGACTCTTCTATGGTCAATTACCAGGTGTTAAGGACAGCCCTCCAGTGATAGCAGTTCAATATTGCACAGACTGTGCCAACCACAGTCCTGTGATATAATAATTGAGATTGTCAGCCGCCGTGGCGAAGTGGTTAGCGTCTAGTCGAATCCTGGCTGGGTGGTTGTGGGTTCGATTCCCATTAGAGCCATGTGGAATTTTTTCTGCCCTGACTGGTTTCTGTCCAGGGTTGAGTTTGTTACGTGCTCAGTTATGAAGAACAGACCACACGGTCGAGTTTCATCCATTTAATGGATGCCTCTCTGAGATTGTTGTTCAGATTTCCTGACAAACACTACAGGTGTCTGTATCTCTCGGCCCTGTTTACGCTGGGATGTATCATAAAAGTAAGCGTGGAGTACAGTCCTGTCATGCAGTCTCAGACTGGAACAGAAATACGTACCATCATCTTCATCATCCTCATTCTCATCGATCAGCATAAAAACATCTCAAATTCTGGGGCCCTTCACGCCCTGCTCTCATGGTGACCTC
>CM065732.1:35466133-35468633 GCA_033310375.1 Conus canariensis
ACACAGAGAGAGAGAGAGAGAGAGAGAGAGAGAGAGAGAGTTAAAACTTAAGACTCATATGGTTTACTAATTTTTGGTAATCGACACACACACACACACACACACACACAGTGATTCCATATTACCGCAATCACAAATATATACCACACAAAGGAAACGATCAACTCCCTAAAACTGGCATATATATATATATATATATATATATATATATATATATATATATATATATATATATATATACAAACAAGATTTAAAAACCACAATAGACAAGATAAAAAGATTTCCAAAATTTTCGGCTTTAATGCCTTCCTCAGTGGTGAGTTGACTGGCCGTCGAGTCACACAACATTTATACATGAATAAAATAGAAGTAATAAAATTCACTATCTTAAAACAAGAAGCTAAAAAGAAAAAAGATTGCACGAACCAGGCGAATCTTTCAAATGGAAGGGGAGCAAAGGACGTGATAGTATGAGGAAGAGGCTGAGTAATGTGTGTAAAAGCGTGCGCGCGTCACGCACATGTGGGAGTGTGTGCGTATATGAGAGTGTGTTAGTGTGAGTGAGTGTGAGTGATTTGAGTGTGTGGTGTATGTGTGTGTGTGTGTGTGTGTGTGTGTGTGTGTGTGTGTGTGTGTGTGTGTGTGTGTGTGTGTGAGCGTGTGTATTGTGTGTAGGGGGGGGGAAAGGAAGGGGGAGTGGGGGGGGGGGGGGTTCGGTAGGGGGAGGCAAAAGGAGTCAAGCGGCGTAGAACATGAACAGTTATTGTAGTGAGTTGAGTCCAAAAGGATGGAGAGTTTTCAATTTTCTTATCCAGAATTTTTCCCTACAAATTCTGTGCGTGTGGCTGTCTGAAAAAACCTTTTCTATCACCATGCATTTCATGTTGGCTAGGGTGTGGTTGGGCAGGTTGAAATGTTGCGTGACTAGAGTCCCGATGTTGTTCTTGATGTGAGATCTATGCAGATAGAAACGTTTTCTGAGTGAATTTTTTGTTATATATACACACACATCACGTACAACATAAAAATGTCCTTTAAAAATCTTTTTAAAAAAAGCTCGACCGTCTAGGGAGCAACATCTGTTATCCTGATGAGAGCAAGAGGCAAGAGGCTCGAAACAAGTTTGTTGATTTTAATACTTCATTTTAACAATATTTTTAACATATATATATATATATATATATATATATATATATATATATATATATATATAACACACACACACACACACATACATATGTATGTACGCTCTATGAATGAATAAATGAGTGCAACCTTGTGGATTGACCTTGTTGTTTCTATACGAATAGATATGGAATAACGATGTGGTGTTTTTTACGTAGTCTACAAGTTATGTGTGATATGCACATTATTCACACAAGCGTTCATGACCCAAAACATAAAACAATATTTTTCCTCTTTTTTCCTTTTTTCCTCCTTTTTTTCATTGAAACAACGAAAAAAAAAAATTAGTGCCCTGTGACAAAAACGTGAGCCACTAGAGATAAATGGTTGTATGGACTGTTTAGAATAGTTTATATTAAGTTTTTTTTTATCACAGTACAAGGGGGATGCAAAAAGAAAGTGGTGTTCCTTTTTATTGTAGATATTACACGCTTCTCGCTTCAATGGGCAGTCACTTTCTCTGCATAAAACGTTACTTATGAGGAACACCCCTAGCCGCAGCTATATCAGAGTCACTTGATAAACAGTGTGTAACAATAGTATAGACATAGTTGTCAGTTTTGAAGACTAATTTCAATGAAGTGTATGGTGCGTACTGTTCTTAATTTCTTTTTGAAGATATACATACGTATTAACCAGTCTTTCAGCAATTTCAAAAGCATTATCTCATCACAACCCGCCTGAGAGATCTCTACGATTTAGAACCCAGCTCTAGGCTGAAAATTTTCCATTTCCAATTACCCAGCATTTTGTCCCATTTTCGTAATCTACTTTCATCCATATGTAGCAGACATCGCTAATGTTTTATGCAGCACACGTCACTGATATTCTATGCAGCGTCTATAACTGTTTACAAAGAAAAACGCCGTACCACTTCTCCTTAGACAAGCTTGTTGGGGTACAAACGGGAAAGCCCAAGTAGAATTTACAAGCCACGAGACGAGTTCTATCCGTGTTTTAAGTCACTGGTGACTCCGTACTTCTGCACTTTACATCAATACTGGCTGCACTTGCAGTTCAATGAGTCAACTACTAAAAAGGTTTCTCAAGTCATCTCTTTACGTTTCTTATATACTCTCTCTCTATATATTTAAGGTGGTCTGCTTTGCGTTAGAGACTAACCTATATATCAATACCTTGTTTAACATTTAGCATCAGAGTAAATACAGAGCTAAGATGACAGTACCTTTTAAGATCTAATTCATGACCATTGAAATGTTGTTTCTCATTATTTGGACACGTGTCCACCATTCTTGAATACCAATAACTTTGTTTTGTCTTTATTCACTTCTAGTTTAAGTTCGTCAGAGTATAC
>CM065732.1:35473633-35476133 GCA_033310375.1 Conus canariensis
TTTAAGTCACTCTCGGCGACACAACATTCACAACATTTCTATAACAATTAAATTTCCTGGTACATATTTCGCTGGTACCGTCATCAGAAGTATCGCACATACACAGTGAATATCAACGTACTACTGACTTGAAAGTCAGCCTCTCCACATAGTAACACTACGGAGAAAACGACGATTAAAACAAAATAAATTAGGCTGGACACCAAAGCCTCGGCCGTTAGTTCTTGCTCTCTTCTCTCGTCCGATATTATTATTATTTTCGTCATGTAGTTACCTATGTCATTTTAAGTTGACGTCATAATTTACGTTGACGTCACAATACTCCCCCTCCTCAAACAAAAACAATGACCGAATTGTTTTTTTTTTAAGAAGAAGTAAACAAACAGCAGAATACACAAACCCAGAAATCACATTCACTCGACGGAAAAGGAAGCCGCTCTCGGCTCACAGAAAAACACAAGTTGTCGCCCCAACGAACTCTGAAGCCCTTTGACATGCTAGCTTGTTGCTGACCTCACGGACAGCCTCTCCATACCCACACAGGGTAGAGACCACACATATCTACTGACCACTCGGTCAGCCTCTCCATACCCCAACAGGGTAGAGACAATGGCTTGGCATGGGCTGCACCCCACACCCGGATGGCAATGCACATACAATGTCTACTGACCACTCGGTCAGCCTCTCCATACCCACACAGGGTAGAGACCACACATGTCTACTGACCACTTGGTCAGCCTCTCCATACCCCCACAGGGTAGAGACAACGGCTAAACATTCCCGCTCAATACTACTGTACGCCTTCTCACGATTCAGCAACTTTCGACTAGCAAACACGACTGGGTGAAGAACATCATCATTCTCCTGGAGCAATACAGCACCCAAACCAACAGAACTAGCATCAGTCCTGAACACAAAAGGATTACCCAATCTAGGTAACAACACACAGGTGCAGAAGACAAGATTCCTTGAATCTTCCTCAAGCTTCAGCACACTCAGGAGTCCAAGAAATAGACCTGAAATCAATGCAGAAACGACACGTACAATCTTTCTTCCTGACGAACACAACTGGAGATGCATACGGACTATTCGATGGCTCAGTGATACCAAGATCCAACATGATACCAATCTCTCTCTCAACAACCTCTTTCGCAGATAAGGTGATTTCATAACATTTCTTTCTGACAGGGACATCTTTGTGAAAGGGATCTGTAATAGTACATCACCTGAGAAAGAACCTGGTTTAGGAGTCAAAATGTCCTGAAAATCATCAAAGATTGCACGCAACTCCCTAGTACTTTTGTCAGACAAAGTACAATCAAACTACAGAACAAACATTTTCATCTGGCATAGAAGACGCCATCGGAACAGTTAAAGTTGGGAATGCACTTCAAAGACGATCATCACAGATCCTGGACGACACCAAAACTGTACAAATCCTAACTTCCTTAAGAACTAGTACAAACAGATCCGGAGAGGGATCCACAGAAAGACCAATCCTGAGAACAAAATCAAGAAAACCTGTTTCCTGATCACAAGCCAAAGGGTTATCTCTGACCCAGGCACTGAAGTACCTTGTGAAAGAACAACTGTAGGTCCACAACAATCAGATTAGTAGACACGGCAACACATCAGAAGACGTTAACTGAAAGCAAGACTTCAATGACTCATCCTTCTGTTTCTGAACAAGATCAGAACGGGAAATGTTCAGATCATCAGTGATCTGACACAAAGGCTTTTTGTCCACAACATGTTTATCTCTAGCCCTCGTAACGTGGCTAAAGAGAAAGGTTCACCAGATACATCACTAAACTCATCGCTCACAGAAACTCCAGGTACATTACCCACAATGAGATCTGCGACAGGGCTATCCAAGACACAACAAGTCAAATCACCCACAAAATAAGGACAACTGACTGAAACTGTAGCCAGTGGAAACTCATCCACACGACCACCAAAAGAAACACACTTCACTGTGGTTCCTAACATCTGACTGTCAGAAACTAACCCGTTTGCGAACGCCACAAATGTAGCACCAGTATCACGCAGAACAGAACTCAAAGTGCCATTCACAGAACCAGACTCCAAATGTAATTTGCCTGTGAACTCACCAGCAGCAAGACAAGCAAAAGGAGTATCAAGAACAGAGCAACAGGCACTGGACTGTTTGCTGTCAGCTGAGTTCTCGACAAAAGTAGAGTTACCAACCACAAAAGGACACGTGTCTGGGTGGCTAAGGTGACAAATTCTACAAGGTTTCTACCTGACTTCCATGGACACCTAGCAGCTACATGTCCTGTCTTTTTACACAAAAAACACACAACACTTGCAAACTGATCAGAAGCACTTTCTGAGGAACTCTTACTGCCAGAGGTATAACGGGCGCCACGACCACGATAACGGCTACCGCCAAAGTTATTTCCACGACCAGCTGAGTAACCAAGCTCTGATGACCACAATAACAGCTACCACCGAAGTTACTTCCACGATCAGCTGAGGA
>CM065732.1:35486133-35488633 GCA_033310375.1 Conus canariensis
ACCAGAAGATCAGCGGCCAGTGGATGACGGCAGATGGTGTGTACATCCCCAAAGAGCAAAACTCAAGTGACATTAGCCAGTTCAGGCCAATATCACTACTGAACGTCGAAGGGAAAATCTTCTTCTCTGTCATGGCAGCAAGGCTGACCAAGTACCTGATGGAAAACAAGTACTTGGATGTGTCAGTCCAGAAAGGTGGCATCCCAGGCGTGGCGGG
The DNA here is from genome assembly GCA_033310375.1 of Conus canariensis. Taxonomy (NCBI): domain Eukaryota; kingdom Metazoa; phylum Mollusca; class Gastropoda; order Neogastropoda; family Conidae; genus Conus; species Conus canariensis. Next base: position 35,486,351 of record CM065732.1, read on the forward strand.
CTGTGTAGAACACGCCACAATGATCTGGGATGCAATCCAAAAAGCAAAAACAGAAAAGAGAGACCTGGACGTAGTGTGGCTTGATCTGGCAAACGCATATGGATCTGTGCCCCATGAGATGATACAGTTGGCTCTTGAGATGTACCATGTGCCAAAGAACATCCGCGACATGCTCAAGAAGTACTTCAATGGCTTCTCAATGCGGTTCTCTACCAAGGAGTACACAACAGACTGGATCAACTTGGAAGTGGGTATTGCAATGGGCTGTGCAATTTCCCCAATACTGTTCGTGCTGGCAATGGAACTCATCTTGAAAGCAGCAACAAACAACGCGAGACAAACAGACCTTGGCGATGGATACAAGATGCTTCCTCTCAAGGCCTTCATGGATGACACTACAGTGATTTCATCCAGAGAAGACGAGACACGTCATGTGCTGGAGAGGCTGGACGACATAGTTGCCTCATCCAGAATGAAGTTCAAGCCACAGAAATCACGGAGTCTCTCACTGAGGAAAGGAAAAGTGGCCGGATCTGTGGTCTTCAGTGTTGCCAACCAGGCCATTCCAACAGTCACAGAAGAACCAGTCAAGAGCCTTGGAAGATGGTATGATGATACGCTGAAAGACACACAAAGAGCAAAAGAAACCAAGCAGATGGCGGAGGAAGGCTTGGAGACCATTGACCAGTGTGGGCTCCCTGGCAAATACAAGGTCTGGTGTCTGCAGTTCATGCTGATACCAAAGCTGCTATGGCCTCTGATGATATACGACATCTGCACCAGCATAGTGGAGGCAATGGAAGCCAAAATCAACAAGTTCACAAGGAAATGGCTTGGTGTCCCACCCTGTCTGACTGACATAGCGCTGTACTGTCGCCAAGCAAAGCTGAAACTACCCCTGAAATCCATCCTGGAGGAATACAAAGCAGGGAAGATCAGACTTCAAAGCATGCTGGAGGACTCAGGAGACAAGGTGATAGAAGCAATTAAGCCCCAGCTGAAGACAGGCAGAAAATGGAAAGTTCAAGAGGCGATGGATTCTGCAAAAGAAAGTCTCAAGATCAGAGAAATAACAGGACACACACAGACCAACAGACAGGGACTGGGGGTGACCAAAACTGAATGGTGGTCAAAGGCCAAAGGAAAAGCCAAAAGAGACATGATGATTCAGGAGATGAGAAAAGAAGAAGACCAAAAAAGACTCCAAAAAGCAGTCCAGCAGAGCCAGCAAGGCAATGGACAACGTGGGAGAATGCACTCCAAAGAAGTCTCACTTGGAATGACATTTGGCACATGGCCCCTCTCAGGATCAGCTTCATTCTCAGATCTGCATATGACCTTCTGCCCTCAAATGCAAACCTGGTGAAGTGGGGGAAAACAGACGATCCTGCATGCCCCCTCTGCCATGAAAAACAAACAGTGGAGCATGTCCTAAGCTCATGTAAAGTAGCCCTGGCTCAAGGAAGGTACACATGGAGGCACAACCAAGTGCTCAAAGAAATTGTACAAGTAGTCTGGGCTAGTACCAACACCACAAAAGGGAAAATCAGGACTCCAAAAGCACCCGCAACATTCTTCACGGCAGGAGGCAGCAAATCATGGCCAAGAACAACAGTGCCACTCGAAACATGCAGGCAGAGTCTGCTGGACGGGGCAGATGACTGGGAGTGCACTGCAGACCTCCCAGAATGGAAGAGTCACCCAGAGATCATCAGCAAGAGTGGCATGAGACCAGACATAGTAGTCCACTCTAAGTCAACCAAGCAGCTGATCATGATCGAGCTTACGGTGCCATATGAGAACAGAATGGAGGCAGCTCAAATCTACAAGACTGAAAAGTATGCTGATCTGGCAAACAGCCTGAGGAGAGAAGGCTATCAGGTCAAAGTCCTCACTGCAGAAATTGGAGCTAGGGGGTTTGTAGGAACGTCTGCATACAGCCTCATGAAACAGCTCTCAGTTGCAGGGAAGGAAAAAACCAGAGCCCTGAAAGCAATGGCAGAAGCGGCAGAGAGGTGTTCAAGCTGGATCTGGTCAAGGAGGAACAAAAGTGAACTTCATAAGGCTTAATTTCCCTACAAATATCAGGTGTCCCTGTGGCTCAGTGGTTAAAGCGCGAGTCATTAAGTGGAAAGTGAGCATGTCCAGAGGGTCATGGGTCCGAATCCCAGCCATGGCTCGTCCCAAGATGGGAAAAAAAGGGGCAGCAGAGGGACATCCGGAGTCATGAACCGGGTGTGGCCCAACCCCCCTAGAGTGTCAGGAGATAAGGGCCGAAACACT
>CM065732.1:35513633-35521133 GCA_033310375.1 Conus canariensis
TCCATTCCTGAATAAAGAAATCCACGAGTCTTTGTTTAAATAGACATAAAAAAGCCTTAACATCTCCAACACCCTGCTGCAGCCACACAATGTTAAATCCAGTTTCACATAGAATTTGTCTTATCTGAGAAGCCCAACATGTCTTTCCAGATTTATCCACATCAAGCAACATTAAATAAGCATTGTATGGGAATCTGTCAGGATTCATTCGTAACAGTTTAAACCAGTATCTAAGGGAATTAGTGTAGGAGTTAATATAAAGTGGGTATCGTCCCAAGTCACCATACACCATTTTATTTGGTGTCCTTAGTGGTACTCCCAGAAATCTTTTGCAGGCCATCAAATGTACTTTCTCTATTTCCTCTAATCTTTGTAGGCCCCATATTTCAGAAGAATATAACAGAATGGGTTGGATTCTTACGTCAAAAATCTTAAAGAACGTGCTTGCATTCATTTCTTTATATTTCTGGAAAACTCGATTTAACTCCACAACAGCTTTCTTACCCTTGGTCACAAAATGCTCTGTACCTAATTTAGCACTGATTTTTGTTGTGAAACAGAAACCCAGATAGCAATAATTATTAACTACTTCCAATCTTAGGCCATTGAAATACCATCGCTCGCGTTTTCCAAGAAACCCACCTTTCCTAAACACCATTACCTTAGTTTTTTCAATGTTAACAGTTAACTGCATGTCATCACAACAAGACTTCAATACATTTAATTGGTTTTGTAAGCCCCATGGAGTTGTAGAAATTAGAGCTACATCATCAGCAAAGAGCAAAATAAATATTTCCATAAGGTCTGGCAATAAATGAACGCCATGTCTTCCTCTTTCGCTCATATGATCTGCTACCTGGTTGATAAATATTGAGAACAATGTAGGGCTCAACACGCATCCTTGTCTCACACCAATCGGGCATTCAAAGAACTCAGATATATCAGAATTTGCACGAACACATGAAAGTAGGGATTCGTACATTGCTGTTAAAGACGCAAAAAACTTCCCCTCTACTCCTTTACTTCTGATGCAATCAATTAACTTATCGTGTCTAACCGAATCGAAAGCTTTTTTAAAATCCACAAAAGCAACATACAATTTTTTACCTTTTTTGCTCAAACACTTCTGAACAATCGCATACAGATTGAAAATCTGGTCAACGGTGGAGTAATCTTTTCTGAACCCAGCTTGGCTTTCTGATATTAACTGATTGTTTTCCAACCATGTGTACAATCTCGTGTTCAATATAGAAGTGTAACATTTGGATAAAATACTTAGCAAAGATATACCTCTGTAATTATCTACATTTTTCGGATCTCCCTTTTTATGAATTGGAATTATAACCGCTTTTGACCAATCTTTTGGATAGATGCCTTTATCAAAAATTGAGTTGAACAGCTTTATAATAAAAGAGCGAACTTGTCTGCCGCCATTCTTCAGCATTTCAGCTGTAATTCCATCTAATCCACACGCCTTTCCCGACTTCAGTTTATCTATTGCTCTATTTACCTCCTCTTCCGAAATACTTCTGTTTAAAACATGGTCCAGATGATCCGTTAAATCTATTTCTGGGCCTGAGTAGCCAGTATGTGCAGGTGTGTCAGTTTGGAATACAGCCTTGAAATGATTAACCCAATCCACCGTTTTTATGTTATTCGTGGATTTATCTCTGTTGCCATGTCCCATATTTTTAAGCCGTTTCCAAAAACATGATGGATTCAATAAATTATTGGCAAGAGATTCTGCTTTCAACTTCCTGAACTCTCGTCGTTTAGTTTTCAGTAAGTGCTTGTACTTTTTCCGTTCTTGGACGTAGATCAGTTTGTCTGTTATGTCCTTAGTTTTTCTAAAACGGTTCAGCGTTCTTCTGGCTTCTTTTTTAGCTTGATCACATTCTGTGTCAAACCATTCTGATCGCTTGTTCTGATCAGAACGAGATTTAAAGGACATGCACTCACTAGCTTCAGTTAGGCTTTGAACAAACAGTGTCAATGCATTATCAACATCGGAATCCAACAAATTAAAAGCCAATATAAGTTTGTTCTGTATGTTATTACTATTCAGCCTGTTGACAAAAATATCCTTTTTGTCATCGTTCCACCTGATTCTTTCTATTGAACTACTTTCATCTTTCATCATTTGCTCATTGCATGCTTCAGTTCCAACAACCTTCAGATCAACTCGCATTACAACTGGCAAATGATCTGAGTCTACAATACTTTCGACATCAACTGCAGCAATATCAATGAATAAAAATAGTTCACTTGATGCTACAAAGTAGTCTACTGTACTACAGCCTAGAGATGAGATATAAGTGCAGCTATCATCAAAATTCTTTTCACGTAGACCATTTAAAATAACACAATCAAATATATTACAAATTTCAAGCAACTGGTTACCAAAAACATTTATAACACTGTCCTGAGAATTTCTACAAAATTCATTTACAACAGAGGCATTTGGGCCGATGAAATCTATATTATCTTCTACAGAAGAATAATTACAACACCCTGTTCTGGAATTGAGATCTCCAGTTAACAGAATGTAGAAATCATTGTAAGAGTGTTGAAGGTCTAATATGATTTGTTCCAACACTTCCAAACCAAAACCATCGTATTGGTCTTTCCAAAACACAGAATCATGTGGATGAATATATGAACAAATTAGCATTATATGGCGATCAGTTGAAAACAGATCTTTATGAACTTTAATAATGACAGCATGAGGGCTTTGTAATTGAATTTGTTCAACGTACTTTTCAAATTTCTTCTTAATCATAACAATTATTCCACCAGAGTATCGACCTTGATGGGAAAGCTTCTTTGCTTTTATCGAAAAAATTTTGAAGTTACTAAACAATGGGGAATTTAAATCATTTGCCATAAATGTCTCAGTTAGGCATATAAAATCGTGTAACAAAAGAAAGTTGGTAAACTCGTTATTATCCAGTTTTGGTAGAAGGCCATTGACGTTGTAATTGAGAAATTTTACTTCTGATTTATTTATATTATCTATATTATTCACAATACTACTTTTCTGCTCTTTTTCAGCCGATCTATCAGCCCTCGCAGATTGGGAGGTTTCATCGTCAGTACTTTTGCTCCATGATACTGTGGCCCGGCCGATTTCCTATTTTTTGTTACCTGGACGACTGTTTGATTTACTGCGTTTACAAGCCTCATTTATCTTGGAGCGATCATTAGATGATGCTCTCAACAGAGAATCGAGGATGCTGCTTTGACTGCCTGTCCTCTGTGACATAGCTGATTTATTTGGACAGTCTGTTTGTCTGAGTGAGGCAGTTCGTCGAGGTGGCCTATCCTGTATAGTTGTCCTTGATGAGACAGCATTGTCTTGTTGTTTATCTTCATGGACTGTTGTACCTTGAGTAGTTTGTATTTCTTGCATTTCTGACAAGCCAATGTCGGTGCATGTATCTGTCACAGTATCGTTTGGATTGTCAGCTAGAACCGAATCAGTCTGTGTCGATATTTTGTCTGTGTCATCTTGGCCGTCACAATGTGCATTCGATTCTCTGTGGTCATCCGTCTGTCCCTGTCTGTCGGTGTTAGAGATTTTCTCGTCTGTAATCTCTACTCTGTTGTCTATCAAGAGAGAGAGAGAGAGAGAGAGAGAGAGAGAGAGAGAGAGAGAGAGAGAGAGAGAGAGAGAGAGAGAGGGTAAATCATATTTAGAAAGAGAAAAAGATAAGGCACAGTAAGAGAAAAAAATTAAAAAGACAAGAGAGGAAGGGAGGAGCAGACAAGCAGGCAGCCAAACGAAAGAAACAAACACGGAGAGCAAAATCAGAAGCATACCAGACCAAGAGAGACAAGCGTAGACAACTTCGCTCGTAAATGATTACCCCAAAACACACACGCACACCCTCCTCCCGCAGATCATACATTAAAATGAAAAAAGAAAATAATAGAAAAAAAAGAACATCGTCTCTCGCACACAAATGTGGGAGGAAGAGAAATCAAAAGACACGGCGTTCTTCCTGGTGACTATGAAACCAAACCAAATAGAACAGACACCACTGAACACCACCGAAGTGATTCGGCAGCGGTGCAGTATCTTCTCCGGTAGGTTTCCTCTTGACGATTTGACTTTGACTGCTCCGTGCGGATTGCCGGTGTCAGGGCTGCGGCGGGCCGGGCCAGGATGTGGCTGTGGACGGGAGGGTCGGAATGAGCGGTGTGGGTGCGATGCCACTGAGGTGGCACAAAAGATGAGAGAAAAGAAATAATGAAAAAAGAACAAAGAAAAAGAAAAGGAAGGAAAAACCCTATGAAACCAAAACCAAGCAGCTCTGAAGGCGCGGCGGTATTGGCGGCTGGAATTGATAGAGGAATTGCCTGATTTTTTCTTCATTATTCGTTAGGTCTGCAAGGTTGAGTGTACATAGTCACGCCAGACAGCACGCCAGACTCGGACAGGGACAGAGAGAGATCGAGATGGGGAGGCGGAAAGGAAGTGAGACAGGATTAGAGAGAGAGAGAGAGAGAGAGAGAGGAGAGAGAGAGAGAGAGAGAGAGAGAGAGATGTTTCTTGCTGTGACAAAACTCTATCTTTGATTATATATAAAAGACAGACAGAAAGACAGACGGACGGACGGACAGACAGACGAATGGGGCAGACAGACAGACAATAAGACAGCCAGCCATAGGGATACGAAAGTGTAGCGAACAAACGGGGACGAGGCAGAAACAGAGAGAAAGACTGACAGACAGACAGACAGACGGACAGGCAGACAGACAGACAGACAGACAGAAATGCAGGCACACAAGCAGAGACAGAATCTCTCCCTTCTTCAGCGACTCTCATCAAGCCAGCCCCATAGACATACATCGCCCTCCTTGCATGGAATATCCACTAGCGGAGAAAGTTAACGGCGGCTGCCGAAGAAGAATGGGGAACGAAAGACGCAGCTCTCTCCCTTGATAGCCACGGCACCAAACCAAACAGCCCTGAGGTCTCTGCAGGAGGGGAGATAATGCTTCTGGCATTGGCAGGCTCAGGAGAATGACTTCCCTTTATGGAGTGTTGAGAGATCATTTCGCCGAGTGGCAGCAAGAGAGGCTTACAATGTTTGGAGACGTTTTCTCCTGCTTTCTTCTTCTTCTTCTTCTTCTTCTTCTTCTTCTTCTTTTTCTGCTTCTTCTCAGCCTGGACAGCAAATCTATTTTAGAAGTAACAATCGCTGATGATGCTTAGATCTTTGGGCGCTGTTGACACTTGGGAGAGAGCGTTAAGGGGGTTGGCGTGGGGAGGGGGGGGGGGGGTGCGGAGTCTTGAAGTAGGGAAGGGAGATTTGAGAGATTTGGGTGCTATGGAAGCTCTGGTAACCAACACACACACACAACACACACACACACACACACACACACACACACACACACACACACCACGCACGCACGCACGCACACACACACACACACACACACACACACACACACACACACACACACACACACACACACACACGCACACACGCAAATACACACAGGTAATAACAGTAACAACACTGGAATGGTTTAGGTGACTGAGGCGATTGAGGAAATTGCCCCAGTATTTCATTAACTACGCGAGATTGTCTGTCGTCAGCTTATTCCCCGCTTGCCCCCAGGGTCCTCCACCCTTCAATCATAATTGTCTTTTCCTTTCTCTCTTTGCTCACTTCTGACAACTCCCAACTGCACAGCTGAAGAAGCCGTTTGCGATGATTGCTTTTAGAGGGCATTGTTTTTGGAACTACTACATAAAGTTGTTGCCTATACATAAGCTGTCTGTTGAATAACTACTCCTGAGAACATTTGTTTCAACATCTAAAGCAAAACGCAAGTCCATCAAGCTGAGAAAGCCAACGATGCCAGGTGTAGTCTGTTTCTTCTACAGAAGGTATGCTGCTGAGTGACGCTCTAACCCTGTCTAGACAAGTGGTCATCTTCCTTTCGGTAGACGATCTGATATACCCCGGAAGTCATTCTAAAAGAGAAAGCAAAATTAGTTTCAAAGAGAGGTGACTGCAGGCGGAACTTGAAACAAATTTTGAAAAGATTTTAAAGTAAATCCGCCAGTTAACACTGACAAGCGTATTACAAGACAAAACGCGATGCGTTTCGACCCCTAAGGTCTTCTTCAGGCAAGATCAACAGCATTCATTTTGTGGCATATTAAAATTGTTTGGTTCGCAATCTGTATTCTTTGGTATCCTTTTTTTTTTTTTTTTTTAAACCAGTCCGTGCCTACAATTGTTTTCCCCCAGCGGGATTAGTTTCAACTTAGCAAAGGTCTGCCTTTACCTAAGAGCCTTTCTGTACAGTGTCCGATGTGCTGCAGTTTAGATCGCCGTCTCCGTGTATTTATTGTATCAGTTCGTCCGTCGAATCGACGAGGACCACTTCAGTCATCTTGGGGTCGAGAAGGGTTAGAAGATTAGTGGATACACAGGTAGGTGATCAAGTCGATGCATGCACGGAATGTGCGGTGACAGCTCCGATGGGAATGGCGCTGTCTTTTCATGCCTGTCTCTTTTTTTGCGCTGCAATTGTCTTCCTTTCTTCACATAAATTGGTACCTTTCTGGATAGAGTAGTGCCATCTAGCTCGATCCATAGCAGTTTGTTCCCATGTGTGAGGGTTGATGTTAAATGCTTTGAAGGATTTTTTGAAAGTGTCTTTGAAGCGTTTCTTCTGATCTCCATGGGAACGCACTCTTTGTCGCAGCTCACCGTATAAGAGTCTCGTGGTAGCCGGTGATCCAGCATGCGATCTACATGACCAGCCCATCGAAGCTGAGACAGCATCAGGATGGTGTGGATGCTCGGCAGGCCTGCTTGGTCAAGCACCTCTGTGTCTGGGATTTTGTCCTGCCATTTTCTGTTTAACAATCTTCTGATGCAGGTTGTGTGGAAGTGAGTCAGCTTCTTGGCATACAGTTGGTACACGAATTTTTATGTATGTTAAATCGTCAAAAGAAATTAGAATTATCTTTCCAGTCTGAGAGAGAGAGAGAGAGAGAGAGAGAGAGAGAGAGAGAGGAGAGGAGAGAGAGAGAGGAGAGAGAGGGAGGAGGGAGGGAGAAGCCGTTCTTCCGCAGAGTCTGATGTATTGTTTCCACCAGTTAGACTCTGTAGAAGAACGACCTGTTTCTCTCCTCAGAGAAAGAGAAAAGAAAGTCGTTTTGATGAGTCTACTGTATTATTCCCACTAGATGTCAGCTTTCTCTCACAGTTTTAGCCGACAGAACAAGCTACATGACAATGTACACAAAATGTCAACATATAAAACATTCAGGAGACACAGACTTCCACCACAACAAAAGACCATTTGCCAGGGGAAGTAATTATCAGCATTAGTCGGCATGGACTGAAGGAGTTACTCGCTATGCTTTTATTAATCTCGCTGAGCGATGTAGAATCCGCCGTTTGATCTAGATCCGCACCACGAATACGCCCCTACACTTACTGGGTTCATTCGTGGACAACATTTCATCTT
>CM065732.1:35526133-35531133 GCA_033310375.1 Conus canariensis
CTTCTTCTTCTTCTTCTTCTCATTATTATTATAATCATTATTGTTGTTGTTGTTCTTGTTCTTGCTGTTGTCATTGTTGTTATCAATATTATTATTTTTTGTCTTCTGCAGTGCGGGTGTGTCCCCTTCCTTCCAACCGGTGCCTGTTCCTCTTTTCGATACGGGGCAAGGTAATGCAGTCAGAAAGAGATGAGCAACGCCTCCATGATGCTGAGCTCTGAGTATGGGAGTGACAGTACCCTGCCCTCCTCCTCCCCCTACCCCTCCCCCTTTCCCTTCCAAAGGAAATACTCTTTATCATTCTTTGAAGAGAAATAATCCTTGTTTGATAAAAACTTTGTTCCCTAATGTCATCGCATTCTTCAAAGTCAACTATTTCACCCCGGAACTTAGAGGTAAACCTTCGTGTTGCATACCCATGATAACTATTTTCCGTGTTGCTAGAGAAAAAGAGATCTTATCTAAAATAAAAAAAAAAAACTTTTTGCGCCCAATTCGAGAAGATGAATGACAACCTGTGTTCGATGCTTGTTTCCATTGTCTTAAATGTTGATCATCTTCCTGAAGAAGGCCAAAGAGGACGAAACGCGTAGTGCTTGTTTTGTAATTTGTGTGTTCTTTCGTTAGGTGGTACAGTAATTTTTTTGCTTTAATTTTATTTCAGTTTTCGCCTGCTGTCACCTCTGAAACTAACTTAGTAACATGCTTTTTTTTTTGCAGTAGAAACAGTTTTCCTTGGGAAGCTCCTCTGGTTCTTAGGGAATACATTCATTTAACTTATTTCCGTTGTCACTGTGTTTTTAATTGATGGGTTCTTGAAGGAGAGCTACGCCTTTCCTACGGTAAACGATCATTAGAACTGATGTTCTTGCTGTAACTATTTTCTTAAACAATAATTACCCATTTTCCTTGGGAAAACAGCTTTTGGCTTATGATCTTTGTTTGCTCGTACTGAAAAAGTGACGCAGTCTAGGCCTATGAAAACTTTATGTGCTTTGAAAAAAGAAATCTAAGAATAACTCTTAGTAAGTCCGCCCAAAACAAGGACAAACAAATGACAAGACACAACACACCGCGTTTTGGACCTCGTAGGTCTTCTTCGGGCAAGATAAACAACATTCAGGGCAATGAAAACAAAGGAAGGGGACTAAAACAAACAAACAAACAAACAAAACTTGAGGCAAGAGAGGAAAGACTGAGGGAGAAGGGGGAGGGGATGGGTAGGACGGAAGGGGAATGTTGATGATGCCTTGAAAGATTTGTTTCACTTCATCCTCCACTCCGTTCAATGAATTCCACTCCCAACCCCATGGTTGATAAGGCCATGTGGTACATACTGGACTGTCGTTGGTTTGACGGTTTGATTCCATTAGATTTGATTGGATTATCAATACCGTGAGGCAAAATCGAAAGTGCTTCAGAAGATTTCGGTTTGTTACCTCTGTACCACCGTGCTCTCAGTACAGTCCCTAGTTAGGTGACATGAAGTTTTACGTCTGAATTCGGCGCTGTTGTCTCCGTGGCTTTCCATTACTGAGCAGAGCCAGCGGTTTCAACGCAATTCCATAAAACACGACGATTCCGCCCAATCTCAGTAAAAGCTGGCTCCTTCTACATACGATCAGTCACAGCGTGATTGAAGAGTTGGAAGGAGATGTCAGTTCCGCTAAGAACGCTTCACTAATACACGAAAGTGTCTGTTTACGGTGTGCTAGAAGAAGAAAAAATCAAAATGCATACAATTAGAAAATACAAAAGAACCTTTGAGACGCCTGGGCCTTGAAAACAACATTAATTCTTCTTTGTCTTCCAGATTAAATAGGTTATAAACTAAAAGGAGCAACGTCACGGATTGGGGTGTTTGAGGTGTATATTTGTCTCTCTCTCTCTCTCTCTCTCTCTCTCTCTCTCTCTCTCTCTCTCACACACACACACACACACACACACGCACGCACACACGCACGCAGGCACACACATACACACACACGTACGACGCGCGCGCGCGCACACACACACAACACACACACACACCACGCGCACGCACGCACGCACACACGCACGCACGCACGCACGCACGCACGCACGACACACACCACACATACACACACACACACACACACACACACACACACACACACACACACACACACACACAGAGAGGCTTTTGGAGTTTGAATTCGAAATTTGACTGGACTGTATGTGTGGTTGTGTGTGTCTTTATGTGTATACATACATATACATACATACATACATTACATACATGCATACATGCATACATACATACGCATATTATACATCTATATATATATATATATATATATATATATAATTATTTGTGTGTGTGTGTGTGTGTGTGTGTGTGTGGTGTGTGTGTGTGTGTGTGTGTGTGTGTACAGATAAACAAACAAACAAACGAAAGTGAAAGAATGAGAAATAAGATGAAAGGAGGGAAGAAAGAAAAGACAGAACGGGAAGTGAATACGGGATGCTGATGGAAAAAAGCAAATAATCGTGATAGAGAAAAGCAAATGATGTGTGTGTGTGTGTGTGTGTGTGTGTGTGTGTGTGTGTGTGTGTGTGTGTGTGTGTGTGTGTTGTGTGTGTGTGTGTGTGTGTGTGTGTGTGTGTGTGTGTGTGTGTGTGTGTGTGTGTGTGTGTGTGCAGAGAGAGAGAGAGAGAGAGAGAGAGAGAGAGAGAGAGAGAGAGAGAGAGAGAGAGAGAGAGAGAGCTCCTGTAATTTGTGATTTGTTCCTGTTTGAAAGCCACGAATCAGACATTTGTGATCATGCTGTGTGTGATTAGATCGGTATCCAGATTGGAATGGGTGTAACGGTTTGTATTTCTCCATGAACCGAGATACGTGTGCGTGTATGTGATATGTGTGTGTGTGTGTGTGTGTGTGTGTGAGAGAGAGAGAGAGAGAGAGAGAGAGAGAGAGAGAGAGAGAGAGAGAGATTTTTCAATACATGTCGGTCTGGGCAGTCTACGCGATTTGTCGAGAGCTGTAAACGTTGTCATGATTGATGTCCACCCATATGGCTACACGTTTATCGGTGCTTACCTCTCGGCCCCGCTTTTCTCTGCCACAATAGCAGCTGTATTGGATCGGGAATATCACTCATTCAGCCAACGCCCCCACTTCCCCCCATACCCTCTCCCATCCTCCCACCCCCACCAGTCTTCCCCTATGTGATATCCTGCCTCTCAATTTTGCCTACGTATAGTAAGACCGCGTACCAAGCTATATGGATTTTTATTCACGTGACCTCTTGTTTGTTTAAGTGCCTCTTAATCACTATAATTCTTCCTCCTCATCTCCTTATTCATGTATAGTGGCAAATGCAAATTAACAAGATACAAGTTTAGTTTTCGTTTAGGTAAGAGTTCGTTCACGTTATAAAAGGAAACCTATAGAAAATAAAATGCAACATGAATAATGTGTAAATCTTTGGCCATTTTCAACACGTAGGCTTTGTCAGAGGAACCCTGCGTCACTGCTTTTTGAAAAGTTCAGTATTAGTCCTCTGAACGTAAATTATATTCAGCAGGTGGTTATCAAATCTACCAAATGGGTGGGTTTCTTTCTTTGAAGGGAACAGCATAACATCATAAAGTGTAAACACACTCGAAAGGAAACAATCATTCAGTTGCCCTTCTGGCTAAGTGTAGACACTCAGGTAAGGTGTTTTTGTATCTTTCCAGACTATGAGACCCTCTACTCCTAAATCTTCTTGTTTACTTATTTATTAATATATTTATCTATTCATTAATTTCGCTATTGATTTCTCTATTCATTTATTATACTTTGTGGGTTGTTTGTTTATTTATCTATGTTATCTGTTTATATGTTTATTCACTTATTTATATTATCTATCTATCTATTCATTCTTTTATTAACCTATAACCCTTGCGCATCGTGCGCAGTTGGGTTGTCATGGTCTCGTCCACCGGCAGTGAGCCAACTTGCAGAGGAAGATGGAAGTAAAACTGTTGTCTGTTTGCCTATCCTTGGGATGGTATTTGATTTGTCTTTTTGTCTGTCTGCTCTCTGGATGGTCATAACCTGTAGTCGATTGCTTAAGGCATTCGGCTATATTTGTAATGGCGGTGGTATTAGACCATACAAAATCTTCGTCCTTATCTTGAGCTGTTTTTCATTCGAAGTATTATTTCTTCTACATGGTAGGTTTCTCTGCACAAACACGTTTGATCGTTAAAACTGACAGAATTGTGGTCATGTTTCTGCCACTGATGCTGATAGTATGATTGTTTCTATGAATAATAAAGGAAAAAAAATCATTTTGTTGACTTCAACAACAGTGACGACTACAGCTACGACGCCGACGACGATGTCAACAACAAGACGACGACGATGACAACAGCAACAACGACAACAACTATATTGATGATGATGATGATGATGATGATGATCATCATCATCATCATCTTCACATCATCATCTCATCATCATCATCATCATCATCATCATCTTGACCTTTACCTTCTTCGCCGTCGTTGTCATTGACTTTTCCTCCAACGTTCCATTTTCTTCCTCTTAACTTTCTTCTTCTTTTTTTTCTCTTTTGTCGTTTATCAAAACATTTCTTTCTTCCTGTCTATTTCGATTATTTGTTTTTTCTCTGTCAACATCCGGTATTTACTTCCCACTTTTTCTCTTTTTTTTTTTCTTCCATCATTTTTCTTATTTCTCATTCTTTCTCTCTTTTTTTCTTGTCTTTTTCCTTCGTTTGTTTTTTTTTCTGTCTCTCTCTAGCTCTCTTTCTTTTTTCCACTTCTTTCCTCTCGTTCCGCTTTCTCTTTTAATTAGTACTCTCTAATATTTTACCCCTGCCGGCGTTTATTAGCTAACATTTCTTCCGCGCGGACAGTTTGATCTTCATAAATCTTCCCTGCCATTGATTTACGTGAAGGCAATTCTGAGCGGCCAACGCTAGGCTTCTCTCGGCCTAGAGTAAGTGCTGCTCTGTCGTAAATCCGAG
>CM065732.1:35536133-35543633 GCA_033310375.1 Conus canariensis
GCATTGACTGATCCTTGTGGATTGTCGGGGCCGGGGCTGCGGCAGTCTGGACCAGGCTGTGGCTGTGGACGGGGTGTCGGAATGAGCGGCGTGGTGCAATGCCACCGAGGTGGCACAGAAGATGGGGCAGAAAAAAAAGGGAAACAACTCTTTCAGTCCATTCTTACAATTACATCCCCTGGCAAAAAGTAATTCACGGATCGAGGACGCGCTCAGCTTAAGAGACAGGGGGCGAGGAGTGGGGGCAAGGAGTTGGGTGGGAGGGGGTGGGGGGGGGGGGGGGGAGGGTTGGAAGTTTGTGCTCTTCTGAGTGGCTTTCTAGACTTTCAAGTCATCCTTTTATTGTTCTGCCAGGAACGCGAGTTATTCACACGGCCATGTCTATTTGTCTACTTTATGTTTTTGAATTTATGGGATGTTTACGTTTCGTTTGATTGTCTTTTTGTTTTGTTTTGTTTTTTGCTTTTTTTGTTTTGTTTTCGTGATTCTTTTTCGATTCAGATGTGTACCAGAAGTGCATTTTTGCAACTGCCCTCAACTGTCCCCTTCAAATAGTCATTTATGTCTATCTGTCTGCCTGTGTGTGTGTGGTGTGTGTGTGTGTGTGTGTTGTGTGTGTGTGTTGTGTGTGTGTGTGTGTGTGCCAGCAGTAAATCTTAATGTTGCTGTTACGTGCGACGGCAACAACCGTCAACCAAATTGCATGTGCCTCTACTGGTTTCAACAGGTTTTGGCGTCACTGGTAGTTACCAATGCCCTGCCAGTCTGCTTTATGCGACCAGTCATGCAACACACACACCACACACACACACACACACACACACACACACACACAACACCACACGCATGCGCACGCGCGCGCGCGCGCGCACACACACACGCACGCACACACACACACACACACACACACACACACACACACACACACACACACACACACAACATACACACACACACAGGGCGTGCGCAAACACAAAACCACCTCTTAGCACACGATTGAACTCTCTATACAAGTTTAGAGCCTAAATGAAAGAGACAGAGTAGTAGAAGTAGCAGTAGCAACAGCAGCAGCAGCAGCAGCAGCAGTAGTAGTAGTAGTAGTAATAGTAAATAGTAGTAGTAGTAGCAGCAACAGTGATAGTAGTAGTGAGCAGTAGCAGTAGCAGTAGTAGTAGTAGTAGTAGTAACAGTAGTAGTAGTAGTAGCAGTAGTAGTAGTAGCGGTGAGAGTAGTAGTGATCGTAGTGGTAGTAGCAGTAGTAGCAGCAGCAGTAGCAGTAGTGGTGGTCGTAGTGGTAGTAGTAGTAAACGTGGTGTAGAAAAAGGGTCTGTGGGTGAGTGGACGGTGAGGGGGGGGGGGGGGGGGGCAGGGGTATAGAAGACAGAGGTAAGAAAGAAGAGACTTATAGAGAGTATTACACGTCTGTGGAACAAGTCAGTGGGGTCGAGACGCTGGCAGGGGACTGAGTGAATGGGAGTCTGGGAAAGGAGAAGCAGGGGGTATGGTGAGGGTGAGAAGGTGAGAGGAAGAGTGAGGGGGAAAGGGTGACAAAGGGTGAATTAATTTAGTCAGTCCACACAAAAACCAAGAAAAGAATCGATAAAAGTACAAGAAATGATGAAACAACATTCGTTGATTACAAGGATAATCGATAAGCACTGGTGTGCGAATATACAACCAGTCATCGTCCTGTGTAGGGACCACAATATGCAGTGAGGTGAAAATTTAATAATGTATGAGGCGATATAATGTATGAGCAAACCCTCGCCCGTGCAATCATAATGGAACACAAAGAAGAGAAGAAAGAAAACGAAAAAAATAACAAAAAAAAAAAAAAAAAAAAAAGCGGGAGGGTGGGGGAGGGGAGATCTACTAACTATTTATCTATCTATCTATCTATCTATCGATAATCTATCTATCTATCTATCTATCTATCTATACTATCGTCTCTGTCTTCGGTCTATGTATGTATGTATGTATCTATCGAACACACACGCATACACACACCTGTGTGTGTTGTGTGTGTGTGTGTGTGTGTGTGTGTGTGTGTGTGTGTGTGTGTGTGTGTGTGTGTGTGTGTGTGTGCAGGCACGCGCGCGTGCACGAAACAGACGCGCCTAAAAGGTCACGTAATCCTTGTGCTAGTTTCAAGTTCGGCACGGTTTTATCGTTTGTTACGTAACTTTGCTGTCTTTGTACCTGGTCTCTGCACACTGAAACTGTGCACGCTGCAGAAAGCAAGGTGTTTTGCGGGACCACCATAGTAAACAAATAAGAACCAGAACAACGAGACTACTAACAGCGGTAGCAGCACAAGCAGCAGCAGCAGCAGAAACTGCATCAACAACAACAGTAATTGTTGTTTAGTCAATAGCAAAAATGAAACATTATGGCGACATAACATAATAGCTCTCTACGCTGCCTGTGCCAACAGTGATGTGAGCGACAACCAGGATGACGCCCTATGGCTAGCAAGGCTATCAACAACCAACCAACCCACATGACAGGAAAGGGTGAGCTGTTTGCTATTTGTTTTACTCCGTGTGTGTGTGTGTGTGTGTGTGGTTGTGTGTGTGTGTGTGTGTGTGTGTGTGTGTGTGTGTGTGTGTGTGTGTGTTTTGTGTGTGTGTGTGTGTGTGTGACAACCAGGATGATGCTCTATGGCTACACGGCTACCAACAACTGACCCACATGAAAGGAAAGGGTAAACTGGTTGATGTTTGTTTTATTTTGTGTGTGTGTGTGTGTGTGTGTGTGTGTGTGTGTGTGTGTGTGTGTGTGTGTGTGTGTGTGTGTGTGTGTGCTCTGTAAACTCCCTTCCGATTGATGATGGCAAGAGCCGTCGGGTGTGCTTATTTTTGCTGTGTTTCCCTTGTAAGCTGTTTGTAGCGATGGGTTGAAGCGTTTTCCATTAGCTGCGGAACGCTTCGCTGTGTTTGATAGCGAAACAATATAGTGACAGCAACGACTCGAGGCAAACTTGCTGCAAAATAGATAATGTTTTGAACGCTCTCGGCGGGCTTCTAAACGTGGTGAAGGCCAACACGTTAGCAAACATACTATATAGCACTTCATTTTCTGCACACAAAAAAGGAGAAGTGAGAAGCTAAGGTTAAAAAAAAAAAAAATTAACGTGATGAAAGCAGGGCTTGTTTTGAAGCCAGATTTGCAAGGGACATAATCGCATGAATACAGTAGCAGTGTATTTCCCTCGCATCTCTCTCTCTCTCTCTCTCTCTCTCTCCTCTCTCTCTCTCTCTCTCTCTCTCCTCAGGAAGAACATAGATTTTTGTTATGCAAACATTTTCCTTCATAATTTTCAGTATATGCCCCGAGCGTGTGTGTGTGTTTCTAATTTTGTTTTTGACCTCATTGCAGCTAGGTCGGTTGAGTTGAGTTGAGTTGTCTTCCTCTCTCTCTTCTCTGTCTCTGTCTCTGTCTCTCTCTCTCTCTCTCTCTCTCTCTCTCCTCTCTCTCTTCTTTTTCATATGTAGCTCTTAGAATAGGGGAAGGGAGGGGTTTGGGGGGGGGGGTACAGAGGGGGTAGTGGGTGCTGATAGGGACGTTGGAGGGGATGGGGAGGGATGGAATGGGACATGGGTTTGAGAGACGTGATGCAGTTCACACCGTGCTTGCTTGCTTGCTTGCTTGTTTAAGTTTTGCGGGCTCTCTCCCTTGCTGTTTCGCGTGTTAGTTTTCTTTCCTTTTGGTTCCTTTTCCTTTTCTTTCTTTCTTTTGTTCAAGGGAATGGCTCGCCTATATTTTCTTATTAATTTCATTTGATCTGCTCTCTCTGTCTCTGTCTCTGTCTCTCTGTCTCTCTCTCTCTCTATCTGTCTCTGTCTGTCTATCTGTCTGTCTGTCTTTCCCTCTTCTCTCTTCTCCCTCTCTCTCTCTCTCTCTCTCTCTCTCTTCTCTCTCTCTCTCTCTCTTCTCAGTGTGTGTGTATGTGGGGGTGAGGGTATGTGTGTGCAAGTGTGTGTGTGTGTGTGTGTGTGTGTGTGTGTGTGTGTGTGGTGTGTGTGTGCACCGCAAGCCGTGCGCGCACACACCACACACACACAATGCATTTATGCTTGTCCATATCAGCGGCTCAGGATTGCTTGTTACAAACTTAGACACAATCTGAATGATGAGTGTACGATGGCACCAGCAGTAACACCAATCTTCGGCGCATAGTTCTATCGTATCATTACTTTTTTTTTCTCTCCTGCAATAGCAACAGTATTCACTGACCAATCATTCATCACACCCAATCGTCAGCCCCCCCCCCCCCCCACACACCAACACACCACCACCACCACCACTCCGCCTACCTCTCATTCAGCGCGAGTGAGACGTACCAGGTCAAAGTTGCCTGGAGTTAGTCTTAGGGTCGCTGAAGAAACTTTCGCTCCATCAGTCTTTCATTGGAAAACTTTTCCTCCTCCTTCCCAACTCTTCCCTGAGGATGGAATGAAATGTCTTTGCCAGGACATGGATGGTTATCGCTCTCACCCATCCTTTCGAACGTGCATAGAACCAATTTTTGACGATGTGACACCCTGATATGCCGCCCCCCCCCCCCCCCCCCCCCCCTTGTGCTTGATGGGCTGTACACAACACGAATGAATGAATGAATCGCTGGCAGTACAGGAAGGTCACCACGCCACAGTTAGCGCACGCCCTAAAGCACTATGGAGTTTACGTCATCGGTTTTGAGAAAGTGGCAGAGTGCAGAAACAAAACCACATATCAACTGGCGAAGAAGACTCACGACCAGTGATTTCACTTGTTTTAGAAGGACCCTGCCGATGAGATCGTTCTTCGGAAAGTGTGCAAAGATGAACCAGACCATATCTGACGTCATTTTACAGGTGTTAGAACTGGCCCGTGACCCTATCTTTGTGCCATATCGGCATTCCTCTGATCTATTTATCGGTCTATCTATCTATCTATCGGTCTGTCTGTCTATGTATGTATGTATGTATCGAACACACACACACACACACACACACACACACACACACACACACACACACACACAACACACACACACACACACCTGTGTGTTGTGTGTGTGTGTGTGTGTGTGTGAGTGCGCGCGCGCGCGTGTGTGGTGTGTGTGTGGTGGTGTGTGTGTGTGTGTGTGTGTGTGTGGTTGCAGGCACGCGCGCGTGCACGAAACAGACGCGCCTAAAAGGTCACGTAATCCTTGTGCAAATTTCAAGTTCGGCACGGTTTTATCGTTTGTTACGTAACTTTGCTGTCTTTGTACCTGGTCTCTGCACACTGAAACTGTGCACACTGCAGAAAGCAAGGTGTTTGGCGGGACCACCATAGCAAACAAATAAGAACCAGAACAACGAGACTATTAACAGCGATAGCAGCACAAGCAGCACAGCAGCAGCAGAAATAACATCATCAACAACAGTAATGTTGTTTAGTCAATAGCAAAAAAGAAACACTATGGCGATATGACATAATAGCTCTCAACTCTTCCTGTGCCAACAGTGATGTGAGCGACAACCAGGATGACACTCTATGGCTAGCAAGGCTATCAACAACTAACCAACCCACATGACAGGAAAGGGTAAGCCGGTTGCTATTTGTTTTACACCGTGTGTGTGTGTGTGTGTGTGTGTGGTGTGTGTGTGTGTGTGTGTGTGTGTTGTGTGGCGTGCGTGGTGTGTGTGTGTGTGTGTGTGTTACTCGGTAAACTCCCTTCCGATGAATGATGGCAAGAGCCGTCGGGTTTGCTTATTTTTGCTGTGTTTCCCTTGTAAGCTGTTTTGTAGCGATGGGGTTGAAACTTTTTCCATTAGCTGCGGAACGCTTCGCTGTTTGATAGCGAAACAATATAGTGACAGCAACGACTCGGGGCAAACTTGCTACAAATAATGTTTTGAACAACCTCGACAGGCTGCCAAACGTGGTGAAGGCCAACACGTTAGCAACAGACTATATCGCACTTCATTTTCTGCACCAAAAAAAAAAAAGAAGAGAGAAGTGAGAAGCTAAGGTTAAAAAAAAGAAGAAGAAATTAACGTGATGAAAGCAGGGCTTGCTTTGAAGCCAGATTTGCAAGGGACATAATCGCATGAATACAGTAGCAGTGTATTTCCCTCGCATCCTCTCTCTCTCTCTCTCTCTCTCTCTCTCTCTCTCTCTCTCTCTCTCTTCTCTCTCTCTCTCTCTCTCTCTTTCAGGAAGAAGATATGTTTTAGTTATGCAAACATTTTCCTTCATGATTTTCAGTATATGCGCTGAACGCGTGTGTGTTCTACTTTTGTTTTTGACCTCATTGCAGCCAGGTCAGTGGCCTTTGCAATTAAACTATTTGAGTTGAGTTGAGTTGAGTCTCTCTCTCTCTCTCTCTCTCTCTCTCTCTCTCTCTCTCTCTCTCTCTCTCTCTCTCTTCTTTTTCATATGTAGCTCTTAGAATCGGGGAAGGCAGGGGCGGGGGAGGGGGGGGAGTACAGAGGGGGTAGCGGGTATAGATAGGGACGTTGGAGGAAACGGGGATGGGGTGGGGGGTGGGAATGGTGACGTGGGTTTGAGAGACGTGATGATGCAGTTCTTGCTTGCTTGCTTGCTTGTTGAAGTTTTGCGGGCGCTCTCCCTTGCTGTTTCGCGTGTTAGTTTTCTTTCCTTTTGGTTCCTTTTCCTTTTCTTTCTTTCTTTTGTTCAAGGGAATGGCTCGCCTACATTTTCATGCTAAATTCATTTGATCTGCTCTCTCTGTCTCTGTCTCTGTCTCTCTGTCTCTCTCTCTTTCTGTCTCTGTCTTCATCTCACACACTCTCTCTCTCTCTCTCTCACACACACACACACACACACACACATACACTGTCTGTCTGTCTGTCTGTCTGCCTGTCTGTCTGTCTGTCTGTCTGTCTGTCTCTCTCTCTCTCTCTCTCTCTCTCTCTCTCTCTCTCTCTCTCTCTCAGTGTGTGTGTATGTGGGGGTGAGGGTATGTGTGTGCAAGCAGTAACACCAATCTTCGGCGCATAGTTCTATCGTACAATTACTTTTTTTCTCTCCTGGAATAGCGACAGTATTCACTGACCAATCATCCATCACACCCAATCGTCAGCGCCCCCCCTCCCCCTCCCCTCCACTCCGCCTACCTCTCATCCAGCGCGAGTGAGACATACCATGTCAAAGTTGCCTGGAGTTGGTCTTCGGGTCCCTGAAGAAACTTTCGCTCGATCAGTCTTTCATCGGAAAACTTTTCCTCCTCCTTCCCAACTCTTCCCTGGGGATGGAATGAGATGTCTTTGCCAGGTCATGGATGGTTATCGCTCCCACCTATACAGGGAGAGTCCGACCTGTAGTTGAGTACGGGACATCAGCATGGGCATCAGCTGCAAAGTCTAACCTCAACCACCTCAATAAGATACAGAACCAAGCTCAGCGTGTCATAATTGGCGCCATGAGATCCACCCCAATCCTGAAGATGGAAGAGACCACTGGGCTACAGTCATTAGAGGACAGAAGGGACACAAAGATCCTCATCCA
>CM065732.1:35561133-35563633 GCA_033310375.1 Conus canariensis
TAGGCCTGATCTGACAATGCCTCCACGACGAAAATTAAGCGAGTTGGATAGGGGACGAGCTGTTGCATCGTTCCAAGATGGTGTTCCCAAGCGAGAAGTGGCCAGGCGACTTCATGTGTCCATCTCGGTCATTGTCCGACTGATTCAACGCTTCACAGCCACTGGGATTGTCCATGAAAGACGCAGATCTGGTCGACCGAAGAAGACAACCCCACGTGACGATCGTCTCATTGAACGACAAGCCCTGCAGACAAGAACAGCCTCTTCCAGCATAATTCAAAGGCAGTTCAGGGTGGCTACTAACATCAACATCAGCCAGCAGACCATACGGAACCGCCTACATGGGTTTAATCTCCGTTCTCGCCCAGCAGTACGGCCACGCTTAACTCCAGCCCATAGGGCAGCACACTGCGCCTTCTGCGCACGTCACGTGAGGTGGACACGTCAGCAATGGTCCCAGGTCCTGTTCAGTGATGAATCACGCTTCACCCTTCACCACAACGACGGCCGACTGAGGGTCTGGAGGCGCCCAGGGCAACGCTTTACTGACGCCACTGTCCAAGAAAAGGTGGCCTTTGGTGGAGGTTCTGTAATGGTCTGGGGGGCCTTCAGCCTTCACCACAGAACACCCTTGTATCATGTACAGGGTAACCTGACTGGCATCCGATACCGGGATGAGATCCTTCAACCGCTGGCTGTGCCTACACTGCAGCAGATGGGACCGAGGGCTGTCTACCAGGATGACAATGCTCGCCCCCACAGGGCAAGGGTGGTCAACGACTTCCTGCAGCAGTCTGGAGTCAACAGAATGGAGTGGCCAGCATGCAATCCCGATCTCAACCCGATTGAGAACCTCTGGGATGAGCTGGATCGCAAAGTGAGGAGCCACCTCCCTCCCAGGGATGCCCAACACCTCTACCAGATGCTGCAGGCTGAGTGGCAGGCGCTTCCACAGAGGATCTTCACCAACCTGGTCAACTCGATGAGGACTCGCTGCGTCGAGTGCCAGAACAGCCATGGTGGTTACACGCATTACTGAGCTTTTGGGAGCATCAGTATGCCCTGTCTTGTGATTTCAATGACTTTGGGAAATCAAATTTGGATACGTACCCACTTTAATCAAATGTACACACCAAACGATTGCTCGAGATTGAAGGCAATTTGTGTATCGTTATCACTAAAGAATGGAATTAAATGTTGGCCAAACTTCAACGCATTGACTTTCTTATTTTGACAGTTATGAATGTTTGTGAAAGTGATCCTTAACTTTTTGTGTGTAGCTTATTTCACCTCCGAATCATTCAAAGTTTTTTGTTTTTTTTTGAAAATATCTTTTCTTTGATATAGATGGTTATCACTATTGATTCATCTCTGGGGTCCTGATAGAGAGATGGCCATGTATACCTCAGAGGAGAGCACTCGACTGAGATTGAATACTGGAGAAACTGGGGCGCTATGTGCGCGGCCTCAGGAGCTCTTCTGTCAGAACGAGTGACTTTTGAGCTGGAATGGAAATGGCAGTTCCAGAATAGTGCCGTCACGTCTGGGATTTACCTTGACCAGTTTCTCCCCTTTTTCTTGTTGTTGTTCATCTTTTGGATTTTTTACTGGGAAGGAAAAATGTCCGGATTGATCATAACTCTCTCTCTCTCTCCCTCCTCTCTCTCTTCTCTCTCTCTCTCTCTCTCTCTCTCTCTCTCTCTCTCTCTCTCCTCCATCATTTTCCGTCTGTCTGTCTGTCTGTTGGTTGGTCGGTAGGTCGGCTGGTCAATCTCTCTCTCTCCCTCTCTCTCTCTCTCTCTCTCTCTCTCTCTCTCTCTCTCTCTCCCTTCTCTCTTCTCTGTTTCTGTCTCTGTCTCTCTGTCTCTGTCTCTCTGTCTGTCTGTCTGTCTGTCTCTCTATCTATCTATCTCCCCCTCTCTCTCCCTCTCTCTGTGTCCCATTTCCTTCTTCGATTTCTTGGTGATGTAGTTATTCCTCTTCTTCTTCTTTCTTTCTCTCTTCTTCTTCTCTTTCTTCTTCTTCTTGTCTTTCTTCCCTGTCTGTTAAAATTTTATATAACCAAGACTTCTTTAATTATCCTTCTAGATTTCTAACTTTTTTTTCCAGAATACTGACATATCCTCACATTAACGATATCCAATGCACTCCATTACAGTTTCATTGACGGTGATCCTATATTACTAATTTTCCATCATAACGACACGTCTGGCCGTACAGCATGGAATTAAGTCTCAAGTTTACTCTGCAGGAAAGAGCACCGTTCACGTAGTACAGAAAGTAGCACGAAAAAGGAAGGGAGAAATCCAGAACCACACCAGTCAGTTTAGGGCCAAACCGCCGTCTGTACCTTACCCATTAACTGCTGTCCACATTCCCACCCTCCTTTCGAACGATTGTGCTGACTCCGGTTGGTCTGCGGTTCAGACGTAGGTGACGATGTCTGTTAGATGAGATTCAAGCAGGACCCTCGTCCGCTTCCTTTTGTGTACATCAGTGG
>CM065732.1:35568633-35571133 GCA_033310375.1 Conus canariensis
CTCTCTCTCTCTCTCTCTCTCTCTCTCTCTCTTTATTTATTTATCAAATATGCTTGGTACAGCTCTTTTAAAGACGTATTCCAACCGGAGAAATACCTCAACGAAATAACACATAAATGGCACCGGGATAACCTGGCAAGGTTTAGAACTAGAACCCTATCATTTGACAGCGAACAGAAGATGGTCTGATACAAATCGTTCCGTCATGTGTCCTTTATGTTCAAACGGTGTAGAAGACGAAGGACATTTCCTGTTTGGCTGTAGGGAATATGAAGCTTTACGCTTGACATCGATCGTTTTTCAGCAATGCAATATGAAGCGAGTTCGAATAATTTCGTCAGCAGATGGAGATACCATCAAATCGCTTGTGAAGTTTATCGCTGAAGCATATGAACGAAGGAAGCAAATTCTTTCCTCGTGGAGCAGTTTCCGGATTACGAACAAGAAACTGTGAATAATTCTAAGTGTTACAAATTGTCATTATTTCAATATATCTGACGATCTCGTGATTACCGTCGGATGGTCCTAGATTACCTCTTACTTTGATTAATATTGACGTATGTTTACTCTGTGATGCATTAGGTTAGATTATTTTGACTGCGGATGGAATGCTGTAGTGCAATTTCCTTTTTTGACCCCTTCCTTTCTTTCTTTCGCGCGCGCGCGCGCGCGCGCGCGCGTGTGTGTGTGTGTGTGTTATTTTTGTGTGCCCTTTGCAAGGACACTGTTAATTGCCCCCTTGGCATGAAGGCCAGATAGGCTATTGTCAATAAAAACTGTCAATTGTCAATTGTCTCTTTATTTATCTAAAAAAAAATAGGACGAGACTTGCAGCGGACAAACTGACATTAAGAAACTATTCCAGTCTAGCCGATTCTTTAAATCATGCAAACAGAAATGTGAAGGATGTGGGGAATATCACATACTGACGTAAAGAAAGAAGCTCTTGTGGGCTGCTACTTGCTGGCTGCCCATCAGACAGATCATCAACTTCCACATCATAATAAAAGAAAGAAATAGTATAACAGATACATTACGTTGGATGCATGATAAACACACACACACACACACACACACACACACACACACACACACACACACACACACACACACACACACACACACACGCGCGCGCGCGCGCGCGCCTGCGAGCGCGCGCGCGCAAGCACGCGTGCACGCACGCACCCACGCACCCACACTATCATACGTATTCATTATTTTTTTTTTTCTTATCAATATACACCAGATGTTTACTCTAGTCTAAAAGAATAAAACGCATTTTAAATGTGCTAATTTTATTTCATAACTTTCTTCGTTGTTTAGAATTTGTCATTGTTCTCTCTTATCGCTTTTCTGCACCGTGGTTAATTCATAACTATGGTTTACATTAATCTGAAGGGCTAATCTCTCTCTCTCTCTCTCTCTCCACACACACCACACACACACACACACACACACACACACACACACAACACACACACACACACACACACACACACACACACACATTGAAAATCACTTTGAGAAGCCTACCAATGTAAGGAAATGAAAGGGTGCTGAATTCCGCTTCACCTCGCCGGCTGATCAACACAGAACTTTTCTTCCCCGAGTCGTTCTAAATTTGATATGAAAAAAGTATATGTATCTTTTCTCTGACACAGATGGTTATCGCCCTTGTTTCATCTCTAAAGTCCTGGTGTTGAGGTGGCCATGTATACCTCAGGGGAGAGCACTCGACTGAGATTGGCGTGATTGAAGACTGGAGAAACTGGGGCGCTATGTGCGCGGCCCAGGAGCTCCTCTGTCAGAACGAGTGACTTTCGAGCTGGAATGGAAATGGCAGTTCTCAGAATAGTCCATTCACGTCTGGGATTTACGCTGAATTGTTTCTCACCCCCCCCCCCTCCTTCTTCCATCCCCCTCCCCCCTCTGGTGTTGTTTTGTTCTTTTTTGTTTCTTTTCATTTTAGATTTTATACCAGAAAGAAAAATCTTTGGGTCGATCGTATATTGCTCTCCCTCCCCCCCCTCTCTCTCTCTCTCCCTCCCTCCCTCCCCACCCCTCTCTCTCTGTCTTTCTGTCTGTCTCTCTGTCTCTGTCTCTCTCTGTCTCTCTCTCTCTCTTTCTCTCTCTCTCTCTCTCCCTCCCTCCCTCTCTTCCTCCCCCCTCCCTCTCTCTCTCTCTCTCTCTCTGCCTGTCTGTCTCTCTGTCTCTGTCCTCTCTCTCTCTCTCTCTCTCCCTCTCTCTCTCTCTCTCTCTCTCTCTCTCTTTTTTTCGTTCGCAAACCAAAAATGGTTCGAGAAATCAAATAATAAATCTTGTCCTGTGTGTAAAGAAAGATACAGTGTTGAGAATGAAATACATTTTGTGTTTGATTGTTCCGCAAACGCCAATATCCGCAGAGAGTGTACAATTTTTAATGAGTCAGTTGTTCAAAAAAGAGATTTAGTAGCGATTTAAGCAAGTAGAAACGCAAAAACTGTAGTAGAATTTGCGAAGT
>CM065732.1:35581133-35591133 GCA_033310375.1 Conus canariensis
ACACTACATTGTGAGCGGTACATGACATGGAATACACAACGGGGCTTCTTCACCGTTTGAAATATAAGAATGGGTGTGAAAGGAGTAGCCTGTGTGCTAACGGCACAAGACTGTTTCCTCCACCCCTGGAACATGGTAAAAAGGTGAGAGGCCAAGGTGATGGTGGGGAGGTAGTGAGGAGAGGGAGGGATGGAAAAAGTTACGAGTCGAAAAAAAAGAAAAAGATGCAAAGCATATAAATATACTCCCAGTTTATCTTGAATACGCGTGAGATATTCCATAAAGAGGAAAAACCGTTTTGGGCCGTTATAGCCGTTAGTAACGGCTATTGTGGTAAAATCGGCCATTATCTGTGAGTGATAATGAACATACCTACAAATTGTCAGAAAGATCGGCCAAGTACTTTCTGAGATTTTCCATAAAGAAGGAAAACCGTTATGGGCCGTTAAAGCCGTTAGTAACGGCTATAACGGTGAAAACAAAACATCGGGCATCATCCGTGACCCATAATGAACATACCTACAGATTTTTCAGAAAAATCGGCCCAGTAGTTTTGTCTGGAGCGAGTGGAACACATTTTGACCACGGACAGACAGACAGAGACACACACACACACACAACACACACACACACACACACACACACACACACACACACACACACACACACACAGAGCATTTCTTCGTTCCCATTGTAAAGTAGTCCCTGTTCTATAAGAACTGGGAGTACAAAAAGCATTGGCGGGAAACGATCTGACGTAACTGTAATTTTCTTTTTTCTTTTTCTTTTTCCTTTTGTCTTCCGTATTCATGACTTGTATTGGGATTAGATGAAATAAGAAAACTATAGTCTTACTGCATTTTACGGATATAGTATATCTTACTCTATTTTTTATTATTGAAATCAAGTGAAGAATGGGAAAAAAAATCATAAAATGCTGTGATGAGCAATGATCTGCGAAACTCTGTGGAAGCATATCAACACAGACTTTCATATTCATGCGCTAGCTTTTACTGTTCTCTCTCTCTCTCTCTCTCTCTCTCTCTCTCTCTCTCTCTCTCTCTCTCCTCTCTCTCTCTCTCTCTCTCTCTCTCATATATGTATGTGATTGCACACGCACACACACACACACGCACGTGTACACACACAAACACAGACACACACACATGCGCGCGCGTACACACACACACACACACACACACACACACACACACACACACACACACACCACACACACACACACACACACACACATTCCAAACGCGCGCGCGCACACACACACACACACACACACACACACACACACACACACACACACCACAGAGAGAGAGAGAGAGAGAGAGAGAGAGAGAGAGAGAGAGAGAGAGAGAGAGAGAGAGAGAGACACTGATACAAGTTTAATTGTGAAGACCACATACACAAAGGGATGTAGGTGACATGTCTAACAGGATATTTGATGTAAATGCGAATGCACACATGTTCAAAAACCTTCGGAAAAGAGAGAGAGAGAGAGAGAGAGAGAGAGAGAGAGAGAGAGAGAGAGAGAGAGAGAGAGAGAGATCCCGTATCTGTCAGCTGAGCTCACTAGACGTGACAGAGGATGTGACAGTTTTGTGCCGGAGTCAGTGTCTAACTGCTGCAAAGAGAAGAAGAAGAAGAAGAAGAAAAGAAGAAGAAGAAGAAGAAGAAGAAGAAGAAGAGAAGAAGAAGAGACGAAGAAGAAGAAGAAGAAGAGAGAAGGAGAAGGAGAAGGAGAAGGAGAAGGAGAAGGAGAGGAGAAGAAGAAGAAGAAGAAGAAGAAGAAGGAGAAGAAGAAGAAGAAAGGCTTGAAAAGGAAGCAATAGAGGATAATCCAACAAAAGGATTAAAAGAAACAAAACAAAGAAAGAAAGATGTGGTTTAAAATAAGCATTTGATGGCACACAGGTCCGACATACTGGAGGAGAAAGACAGAAGAAATCGCGCACCTTCTGCCATTCCTAACCCACACCCACACCCCACCCCACCCCACCCCACCCCATCCCCCCACACAATATCTCCCCAATCCTGTCCACCCTGAAAACTAAACTGTCAGAGGATCTGGGATTGAGGTTTTTTTTCTTCTTCTTTTTTTCTTTTTTGCCGATTCAAGCAACAAATAGTTTTCTCTACCCTAAAACGTTTCCACATGTCCACACGAAATGGGAAGCTGAATGTGGCGAGAAATATTTCTCTTTGAGACTTCCCCGAGAGGATAGGCGCTTTGCAGGCTTCTAACCCGCTTCCTAACGTCTCCGTCGTGTCGTAAAGTTCGCTCCAGTGCCAGAATTATGCCAGAAGAACCTAGGAAGCGTGATTTTAAAGAAAACGTCACTGCAATGAATTGCCACAGGCTGGCTGCTTTCATTTCTCTGTGCACAGACCATTGAACTCTTCATCAGCCAAACGGCCAGGCGTCAGAATGAGGGGCTTGAGCTGAAGACATTTTTGACGGCCGGAGGGAATATTTGGCTTAATGTCGCGTTGTGTTTTTTGTTTGTTTGTTTGTTTTTAATAAAAAATGCATAAAGAATTTGCGGTATGCTGAAAAAAGGTGTGCCTGCGGCTGCATTGAAAGAATACCTAGATTGCAAACGATGATATCAGTTATGATAATGATAATAATGATAATAATAATAACAATAATGAAAATGATAATGATATAAATAATTATTTTATTATTATTATATTATTATTATTATTATTATTATTATTATTATTATTGTTGTTGTTGTTATTGCTGTTGTTATCATTAATGTTATTATTATCATTATCATTATTATTTTATTATTTATCATTGTTGCTGTTGTTGTTATCGTTTTATTGTTATTGTTATCATTATCATCATCATCATCGTCGTCATCATCATCATCATCATTATCATCATTATTATTACTATTATTATTATTATTGTGGTTGTTGTTATTGTTGCTATTGTTATCATCATCATCATCATCATCATCATCATCATCATCATCATTATTACTATTATTGTTGTCATTATCTTAAAAGGTGTCATTAAAAGGCGTGTAAAAAAAAAAAACAAATCTGCAAATCATCTCGTGGCAACTTTACGAGTGTACTTTTCATACCTTAGTTTTGATCTCTCCAAGACACAATCTGTTACATCATTCGTTGTTGTTTGTTGCTCCCAGTTGTTTAGTTTTCATCAAAACTGGTCTCGACGTGAATCCTTATGAGCGCAGTAGAGCAAAAGCACACAAGAAGTTTTCATAGTTATTATTATTGATTACTGAATTACTTTCTCTCCTTTATCTGTGTGTGTGTTGTATTCAAGCGGCATCAGGAATTGAAACATGTTTAGCTAGCTCCATCATCATTTTTATATTTATCATTTGCACAGCTATACCAAAGTCTGTTCTGCTTGTGTTCTAGCACCAGTACTCCAGAGAGAGAGCTATCAATATCAGGTCGTTGTGAGACCACCAGGTGCTTCTCTGTGGGATGCGTCCATTGTCCACTTCCAAAGAGAAGCTTTATAGAGCGTACTAGGCACTCTCTAGGTCTTCACTCGAACGGAAAGTCAGGTTACGGTCTTCTGACTGCTTTCTTAACGGTTTTCACGCCAGTGGAATGTTACTTGATTGCCAGACCTTTTTTTTCTTGAATAATTAAAAAAAAAAGAGTGGTTTCGTGGCATTTTTTTTTTCTCTCTCCATTATTGGGAAAATGCTTTCTTTGTGGATGAGTTGGTTGTGTGTGTGTGTGTGTGTGTGTGTGTGTGTGTGTGTGTGTTGTGTGTGTGTGGTGTGTGTGTGTGCGTGTGTGTGCATGCGTGCGTGCGTGTGTGTGGTGTGTGTGTGTGTGTGTGTGTGTGTGTGTGGCGCGCGCGCGCGCGCGCGTGCGTGCGTGCGTGCGTGCGTGCACGTGTCCGTGTGTGTGTGTGCGTGTGTGTGTGTGTGTGTGTGTGTGTGTGTGTGTGTGTGTGTGGAGAGATGAGAGAGAGAGAGAGAGAGAGAGAGAGAGAGAGAGAGAGAGAGAGAGAATACTTACTCCTTAAAAGTGTTGAAGTCGGCGCCAAACTGTGGTTGAATCTGAATTCGTACGGTCCCCGGAAAGAGAAAAGCTAAATGTTAAGATCCCGAAACGTGCTCGGAAATGGAAGGACAGTGCCTGGAATGAACAGGGGGGGGGGGGGGGGGGGGGGGGGGAATAGTTTGTTTCAGGGTTGTTTACTTCTACTCGTTGATCTCTGGACTCTATTTAGTTTCCTAAGCGCTCTTGTAGCTAGTTTGGCTTACGCTTCATCGTGATGGAGGGAAAATGGTGCAAGAAAAAAAAAGTTAGGGTTCTACAGACTATCTTGTTTCATTATTTAAACAAATTGACATTATTTTCTTCTTCTTCTCCTCCTCCTCCTCTTCCTCCGCCTTCCTCTCTTCCTCCTCCTCCTCCTCCTCCTCCTCCTCCTCTCTTCTTCTTCTTCTTCTTCTTCTGGTAGATGGATCTCTGTGATTTAGTCTTAGCTTTACCTGTCCCCTCGGTGAATTTTTTCCGCTTTTTTCCGAAGGCCAGGGAGGCCTAGCTTTCATTCTTCTCACGTTCAAGCCGTGTGACTGGTGCAGTGAGGTCGGAGGCATCTTGTCAGGAATGGTCCTCCGCAACCTGTGGCACGTGGGGGATCGTCTTGGATCTATCTTCCGGTAGGGGACAGATTGGAGTGGCGGAGAGGACCCACAGAGCGCATTCATGATAGAGTAGGGTTTTTCTTTTTTTTTTTCAAGTTCTCTATTTGAACGTGTAGGTGAGAGGCTGGACGGTGCCAGACTGAATATAGTGTGGAAGTCTCATATAGGTGTTCTGTTTCAGATGTCTATTGGAGGTCGCTTCCAGCCCCTGATAGCACTAACTTCTCTGCTGGTCACCGGGAAAATGGTACCAAGTGTCTGCCTCTGCTATCGGTAAGTAGCATTTCATCGCAAGTTTTTCAGAGGTGCAGGCTAGGACAGAGAATTTGAATCGTTTGTTTGAGGCGTTCAACGAGTTATCTTTCTTGTATGATTTTGAGGCAGAAAAGAATTTGTGTTCATGAACGCTCTGCGCGAGCGCTTTGTCTGACTGAAATTTTTGTGAAGTTTTGATAGACTTGCTCGTCATTCAGGCTGGCTCTTGAAGTTAAGGAAATGCTGATCTTTATTCCCCCGGAACCTGTAAATATTACATTTGTAAAGGACTGATAAAACGTAGGCCTATTCTCAGTGGAAGAGACATCGCCGCCCCAGGGGTCTCCGTTACCTCTTAGTTGTGGGAGGGGATGTGTTTCTTTGGTTTCAAGTCTCCTGGGGAGCCACAGTGATGCACAGTCCTACGTATACTGGACAGTTGACGAGGCTACGAACAGTGACCCTTAAAACCGTGGCTACAAGAACTGCCAGTGGTAGTAATGCTACCTTATGTATCTCAGTGTCTGTTATGAAGGTAAGGTCAGGTGACATATTGCTTTAGTGATCACATAATTTGAGAAGCAAGTCTCGGAGGTTAAAAAACAGCTTCTTGTGAGGGATGTAACGTAGGTTTGAATCGAACTGTATCCCATTTCACACACACACACACACACACACACACACACACACACACACACACACACACACACACACACACAGCACGCACGCACGCACGCACGCACACGCACACACACGCGCGCGCGCGCGCGCGCGCACACACACACACACACACACACACACACACACACACACACACTCACACATACAGACACACACGCATGCAGGCACGCACGTACGCACGCTCGCACACAACACACACACACACACACACACACACACACACACACACACACACACACACACACACACACACACACACACCTTGAGACGTTCAAGAGCAAAAGGGAGACAATTCCTTCACTTGTTCCACGTGCAGCTGGTACTCCGCACCCTCTGCATAGGTCTGTACCGTAATCACGACCGTTCAGGGTCTTCGGGTACTGCGTCTAGATCATCGTCATCCAAATTGGAGACCGTGCTGTACAGCAGATTCGAAGAGATGCATCGTCAAAATCGTGGTGAAGATTAGGTAGGTATCAAATCGTTGGGAAACCATACTGTGCCGATCGGAGGAAGGGTTCGTATTACCGCAGAGTAAGAAAGAAGAGAAGGAGTGTGACTATTGCATCCATATGTGTTTTTGTGTGTGCGTGCGTGCGTGCGTGGTGTGTGTGTGTGTGTGTGTGTGTGTGTGTGTGTGTGTGTGTGTGTGTGTGTGTGTGTGTGTGTGTGTAAGCGCGAAATAGGAGGAGAGAGAGAGAAGAGAGAGAGAGAGAGAGAGGAGAGAGAGAGAGAGAGAGAGAGAGAGGAGAATAAAAGCGACTTTTTTCCTCACCCCAGCTACGACCCATTTGAAGGCTAGATCTGTCGGCCTTCATGTCCGCACCCGCCCTTTTTTAATGCCACCTCCCCTCACATACACCACAACGCACGCACCACACACACCACACACACACACACACACACACACACACACACACCACCACACAACCACACACACACACACACACACACACAGCACACACACACACACACACACGCACAGCAGCCCGCAACACACGCTGCGGCGCGCACACACAGCACGACACAGCACGACAGCACAAACACACAAACCCCACACACACACACACACACACACACACACACACACCACAACCACACAGCTTATTATTTTGTGACAAGCCTGAAGCACCAGCAGTCCACATCGCTGCCAGGTATGGGATCGTCACGAAGTCACCCACCAGGGGCGACAACCCACTGTTGCCGAAGTCTCTGAGTTTAAGATATTAGCACCCTTCTTTGTAATGTGCGTTTCTGTTTGCCCCATGTGGGTACATCGATCTTAGAGGTTATCCCGAATGTACTCTTTGTTTTACGTCGAATGTCTGGAGTGATCTCTCTCTCTCTCTCTCTCTCTCTCTCTCTCTCTCTCTCTCTCTCTCTCTCTCTCTCTTTTCTAACGAACTGGCGTTGAAGTAATTAATAAAGGAAGACATGCGCTCGATTTTCACTAGATACATTCAAATTATTTATTCTGTTGTTGGCTGACGATGTCGTTTTGATAGCAGAAACAGTTACAGGTCTGCAAACACAACTGAACAGCTTACAACATGCCGCGCATCTCTTCAACTTAAAGTTAAAGGACTAAAAGTAATATCATAGTATTTCGGAAGGGTTGGATGTTTGAGTGTGAGAGAAAAATGGTTGTATAACGGTGAAAGAATGCCTGTGGTTAATGCGTATAAATATTTAGGATTTTTTTTTCTCTACGCGCTTGAGCTTCACTGTTGCATGCAAAGATTTTGCCAGCAGAGCTAAGAATGCTTTGATTTATGTTCTCAAAAGGTTGTACGTGTTAGATAACAACTCTTTTAATCTATTTATGAAATTGTTTGATTCTCAGATACAGCCAGTTGTGCAGTATGGCTCTGAATTATGGGGCCAAGACAATGCTGTTGTCCATTGTGAATCAGTCCATTTATTTGCTTGAAGAAATGTTTCGGAGTAGACAGGCGAACACCCAATGACCTTGTTTATGGTGAAACAAATCGCTATCCAATATATATATATATTATATATATATATATATGCGTGTGTGGCTGTGTGTGGCTCTGTGTGTGTGACTCTGTGTGTGTGTGTGTGTGTGTGTGTGTGTGTGTGTGTGTGTGTGTGTGTGTGTGTGTGTGTGTGTGTGTGTGTGTAAATTCTGCTGTTAAGTGTATTCGCTACTGGCTTAAGCTGATACAAATGGAGAATCACAGGATTCCACGCAAAGCTTATGATATGTTATTGACCTTGATGCAAAAGGTAAGAAAAATTGGGAAACAAATGTTCGCTAATGTTTGTTTAAATATGGATTTGGATTTGTATGGGCAAGTCAATGCGTTGGAAATGTTCATGGCTTTATACGTTGTTTCAAGCAAAGGCTGACTGACTGTAGGTGGCAAACTTGGTCCGATCATATTCAAACTTGTGACAGATTCATCTTGTAAAAACCTATTTACATTTAGATATTGACAGGCACCTGAAATATGTTACGACTAGATTTAGGCTCGGGATTTCTGAGCTGGCATTACATCGCTACTGATACAAAACGTCTGCGTTCAACGATTTAATTTGTCTCTTATGTACTGAAAGCGAAGAAAGTGAGGTGCATTTTGTTCTCTGTTGCCCAGCTCTTAAACATATACGCTAAACTTTAATTAAGCCTAAATATTATAGACATCTTTCACTGTTTAA
The DNA here is from genome assembly GCA_033310375.1 of Conus canariensis. NCBI lineage: Eukaryota > Metazoa > Mollusca > Gastropoda > Neogastropoda > Conidae > Conus > Conus canariensis. Next base: position 35,589,416 of record CM065732.1, read on the forward strand.
ACTGAGTTTGTTAATGTCATCGACCAAACCTGAAGATGTGCGTAATCTTTCTTTGTTTTTGTATAAAGGATTTAAAATGAGAGATGTTGTGACTTCTTGAAAGGTACATGAATACATTTATACCATCGTTAACTTGTATTTTGAATCTGTTATATATCTTCACTCAGTTGCATGTTCACATTCCCCTTCATGATGGGCTGAACTTGAGTCTCTCTCTCCCACATGCTCGCTGATATAAACAAATCCCAGAAAGATACCAAACTAATTCCAGAGAGTGCCAGCGGATACACTATTAGACAGAAAAAATCAATCCATAAAATTAATGTGTGTGTGTGCGTGCGTGCGTGCGTGCGTGCGTGCGTGCGTGCGTGCGTGTGTGTGTGTGTGTGTGTGTGTGTGTGTGTGTGTGGTGTGTTGTGTTGTGTGTGTGTGTGTGTGTGTGTGCGTGCGTGCGTGCGTGCGTGCGTGCGTGTGTGTGTGTGTGTGTGTGTGTGTGTGTGTGTGTGTTTGCGCGCGCGCGCGCGCGCGCGCGCGCGTGTGTGTGTGTGTGTGTGTGTGTGTTTGAACCTATGCAATCTGCAAGTCACAGCCCCATTCCTCAGAAAGAAAACTGTTCCACATTCCTTTTTTTGTTATTTAAGTGTTATACCTATATCTATGTCTATATCTGTCTATATATCATCTATCTATCTATCTACCTATCTACCTATCTATCTACACACACAGATTATATATATATTATATATGTATACATATACATACAAATATACATGAACATACCTATACACCCCAGATATGTGTGCACCCATGTGGGTACTCGATTCCAAGTGGTTATCCGGAATGTAGTTCTTTTTTTTTTTTTGCGTTGGATGGTGTGCTGTTATCTCTCTTCTCTCTTCTCTCTCATTCTCTCTCTCTCTCTCTCTCTCTCTCTCCTCTCTGCTGGTGCAACCACCACACACACCACCACACACACACACAACACACACACACAAGAGAGTTGAGAGAGGGAGGAGAGAGGGTGGTGAAGAGAGAGAGAGAGAGAGAGAGAGAGAGAGAGAGAGAGAGGAGAGAGAGAGAGAGAGATAGCTTTCTTCATTATATTGTTACAGTTATACACAAACACACACAGGCGCGCGTGTGCGTGCGTGCGTGCGTGTGTTTTGTGTTTATAACAAACAAGAGCACATATATGTAATAAGGTCTAATTCTATCGAGCGTGAACTGACTATAAATCAAAGAAGCTCATATCGGAGTTGGTCTGCAAATTTATACGTCTGATAGAGTCGATACAACTACACAGTAAATAGTGGTGACAGATTTCGCAGAGAGAGAGAGAGAGAGAGAGAGAGAGAGAGAGAGAGAGAGAGAGAGAGAAGGGGGGGGGGGAGGGAGATGGTGGAAGGGATAGAATATCTGATAGAGTGATACAACTACCAAATGGATTAAGATTTGATAGAGAGAGAGAGAGAGAGAGAGGAGAGAGAGAGAGAGAGGAGAGAGAGAGGAGTGAGAGAGTAGAGAGGATGTGGGTAAGGCGGATAGGAAAGCGTAGAGAGGATCAACAGATGGATAGCCGTGTGATTCACTTCCGCAGGACGTACTCACAGCAGAGTTGTCCCATCCTTGCATGCCAATGGGAGCGCGATAATTTTTTTTTTTTTACTAAGAGTTATCCTCCCCCAGCTGGTGACGTTGTCAAGGTGACGCACGTGACA
>CM065732.1:35596133-35598633 GCA_033310375.1 Conus canariensis
ATTGCGCGGAGCAAGCAGGTTTCAGAGCTGGCTTTAGTACAACTGACCATATATTTACATAGTATGCAACAGTGCAGAAATGTTTGCTTAAGAATACCAAATTGTATGCTGCCTTTGTTGATTTTAGAAAAGCCTTTGATTCGGTGAACTGAAACGCACTATGGAGAGTCCTGAGGAAAACTGGTGTGAATGGGAAATTGTATCGTTCTCTTAGAGGTGTTTATGACTCTGTATTGGCATATGTACGTGATGAATGCTGTTATTCAAATTATTTTAATATCCTAGAGGTGTGAAACAAGGTTGCCTGTTAAGCCCCTTATTCTTCTCATTTTTTATCAATGAGCTGGCTGTTGATTTGTCAAGAAGAGGTAAGCATTGTATTCAGGTTATTCCAGGTGCTATAGTAATACTCTTATTACTATTTGTGATGATGTTATTCTATCGTTCTGACTAAGTCATTAGTCTTCAGAATGAACTCAGTAGCTTGGAAATTGAAGCAGACCATTAGATGTTTTTGTGTTTCAGAACAAATTTTGAAAAACAAATTATGGTATTTAGAAAGAGGGCATTTATCTGCCCGAGAAAGATGGTTTTATGGAAATGACGATGTCAAAATAACAAATTCATATGAATATCTTGGAATGTATTTTACAACAAAATTAAGTACTACTACTTGCAGGAAAGGGAGTGGGGGGGGGGGGGGGGGGGGGTCATTGAGTTACAAAAGTTACTAAGGAGGTAAAATGCAACTGATTTACAGTTATATCTGAAACTATTTGATACACAGATTGAACCAATTCTGACTTACGCAGCCGAAGTTTGGGGTCTTGAAAAAGATAGTGATTTCATAGAAACTGTACATACATTTGGCATAAACAGATTTCTGAACGTTCCCCTTCACACCTCAAGCTAACTGGTCCATGGCGAAACCGGTAGATACTCTCTTAGTATAGCAACAACTATGAAATGCATTAAATACTGGCTAAAGCTCCTTAAATTACCCATGCCACGACTATGCAGACAGGAGTATGAAATGCGTCTTGTTCAGCATGACTCTGGGCATAACAAATGGGTAAACTAATGTGCAAAACGTCTTATGTGAAAATAGATTTGGTATATGTGTTAAGGAATTCGAAGGAAATAAAGTTTTCTTGCTGATTTTAATGACAAACTTCTTTCGGGTAATATGCAAAACTGGCATTCAGTATTGGAAAACAAGAACAAATATAAATGGTTTTATTCTTTTAAGAACACTTTCCAGCCAGAAAGATACTTGTCTTTAATTACAAATAAATGGCACAGAGATAACTTTATAAGATTTTGACTACTTTATATAAGATTTTGACTAAGGGTTAGTGGGCTTAGTAACCGCAAGCGATGGTTTCTTGATGAAAAAACGCGCTGATCGTAAATGTCCGTCATGTGAAAAAGAAACCGAAAATGAAGTTCATGTCTTATTCTACAGCCCAGCATACAAAGATATCCTAAAGCAATGTACTGCACTTGACTCACTTTCCTATATTACTGACAAGAATTTGTATAGCAAACGTTCCGTCGAGCAACAATGAAAACGCGATAATAGAGTTAGCAAAATTCTTACCAAAAGCTATGAACATTAGAAAAATGACAACTGAAAGAAACAACTAGTTATATATTTAATCACTGAAATGTTTGTCAAGATGATCCGCCGTCGTGTGCCTGTATGTGCTCAAGTGTGTGAACGAAGAAGCAGGAGCGGGCATTGGAAGTGAGGGGGGGGGGGGGGGGGGGGGGGGGGGGGGAGGGGGGAGGGGGGAGGAAGCTGTTGGAACGAGTTGTGGGCGAGGGATGGCGGAAGGAGAAGGGAAGGGTGAGGTGAGCGACTGATTTCACCGAGTTATGTTCAAACATGCCCCCTAGTCTGAAGGGCTTAATTGCTGTATGGACAATAAAATATTTGTCATTCTCTCTCTCTCTCTCTTCTCTCTCTCTCTCTTTTCTCCTCTCTCTCTCTCTCTCTCTCTCTCTCTGCCCACAGGTCTAAATCTAATGATGTAATCTGTATTTGTGCTGATCCCACAATCGTTGGAAATAAAATTGGTATGATCTCTGTCTCTGTCTCTGTCTCTCTCTGTCTCTCTCTGTCTCTGTCTCTCTGTCTCTGTCTCTGTCTCTCTCTCTCTCTCTCCTTCTCTCTCTCTCTCTCTCTCTTTTCCCAATATTAAAACAAATTAAATGACTTTCGTCATTGTTGTTTTTCGTAATACGTATTGGTGTAATAAACCTAAAAGAGTGAGAGTAAGTAAAAACACCTCACCCCGTTGCTGACGACAAGAGTCGAAAAGACGAAATCGGTATAAAAAGTCTCACAGTCCAAACATCTGCCACGGCTCCCAGACAACCGCCTGTCATGGAACCACGGACATTAACCAAAATTAATCGGACAGTCGGGAGCACACAGTCCTCCGTCGAAGTGGAATGGGTCGTGGATCCGCCTTTTTTTTCACCTCTGTCCTCCGCC
>CM065732.1:35603633-35608633 GCA_033310375.1 Conus canariensis
TCATCCTCATCATCACCGTTATCATTATTATCATTATTTTTTTATAATTATTATTGCAATAGAGTGTCCAATATGGGCAGGATACAGAAGATCGTCCGAAAGCAATTGAAAATGTTTACGTATTTTTCAATTTTTTTTTTTTTTTTTAGTTTCAAAAATGGCCAGCAGAGCAATGACTTTGTTTTGAGCTCTAAACCTTGTGATGTGAAAAGTAATTTCATTTTACTTTTTTCCCCAGACCTTGATTTCATTTGGATGTCAATGTTCTAAAGTGGTATTGCTGTTGTGTTGTTGCTGACTTTTTTATGGCTTTTTTTCTGCGGTATGGTCGGTTCGTGACTTTTTTTTTTAACTTGCTGAAATAAATTGATGTAATATTGGAGCCCAGTATTCATGTTTGAAATATATTAGCTTTTGCAGTCATCTTTACACATTCCTTGGGATAACATATGTAAAATTCTTGCTTTTACTTTATTCAACAACAACAACAACAACGACGACGTCGACGACGACGACGATGACGACGACAACAACAACTACAACAGCAATAACAGCAACACATATACCACTCAACACTTGCTAGGGATCAGCAATTAAAAACAGTGTATGAAAAAAATCATTTTGAACTGACTTCAATAAACACGTGATCCAGCAACACAAAACAATGTGAAAGACAATCACACTGTTGCCTGCACCTTCACGCTGGAACATGCAGCATGGTGAGCGCGTGAATTGCGTGACCCCTCATTCTGGGGGTAAACAGGAGAGGTCAGCGTCACATTTGCTGTTTTGGGACCGGCAAACAGTGGTTCAGTGTGATTCGGGCAGTGTTTATCGCACCACAATGGAACAGCAAGCACAAAGACGACGCCTTTCCGCACAAGATATGGCGAGAGGAGTTGGGATGCTGCTAGGAGGGTCATCGCAACGAGAGGTTGCTGGAGCCTTGGGCGTATCCCAGAGCGTTGTTTCCCGTATGTGGAATTGATATCAAACAACAGGGACAGTCACTCCACGACATTCTGGAGGTCACCCACGTGTCACAACCCAGCGAGAGGACCGATATCTCCTTGTCCAGGCACGAAGAAATCCTTTCCACAATGCCACACAGCTGCAACATGACCTCCAGAACGCATCAGGGAACCGGGTGTCAACCCAGACAGTCAGGAGAAGGCTTCACGACGGTGGTCTTCATTCAAGGGCCCCAGCAATTCGGGTTCCATTGACCAGACAACATAAACAAGCAAGGTTGCTGTGGGCACTGGAGCACCAAGGCTGGACTGCTGCAAACTGGACTGCAGTTTTGTTCAGTGATGAGTCCAGGTTTTGTTTGGACGTGACTGACCGGAGAAGGAGGGTGTGGCGAAGGCAGAATGAACGATTCCACCCCAGCTTCATTGCTCAGCATGACCGCTATGGTGGGGGCTCAGTAATGGTGTGGGGAGGCATTTCAATGCAAGGTAAAACCGATCTGCTGGTGATGGAGAATGGCACCATGAATGCAGTCCGATACCGTGACGAGGTTCTTCACCCCATTGTCTGACCCTACGCTGGTGCCATTGGTCCCGACTTCATCCTTGTGGATGACAATGCCCGTCCTCACCGTGCCCGCATTGTCAACCAGTACCTTCAGAATGAGGGAATTGCACGCTTGGAGTGGCCTGCACGCTCACCAGACCTCAATCCGATTGAGCATGTCTGGGATATCATTGGGCGAGCTGTCCAAGCACGTGAGCAGCTGCCTCAGAACATCCATGACCTTGGAGTTGTCCTCCAGGAAGAATGGGCCAGAATCCCCAGCAGCAGATCAGGAACCTCATCTGCAGCATGAGGAGGCGTTGTAGAGCTGTGATCGCAGCCCGTGGTGGTCACAGACATTACTGAGAGTCCATTCATTCTCAATTCCACACAGACAGCAGTGGATTGTTCAGGTTGACTCTTCCCTTCCATGCCCTGTTTCAGGTGGCTTTTAGGGGTTGTGTCATTTGCCCATTCTGTTTCTTGGTTTATCTGATGGAATTTCCCTCATTTTTGTTTGGTTTGGATGAAATAATGACTAATTAACAGTATTTGACCGTTTGAGTTTTGATTGACAAATATTCTGGACCATTACAGTGTATTGAATATCTGATCCCTAGCAAGTGTTGAGTGGTATATATTCTCTCTCTCTCTCTCTCTCTCTCTCTCTCTCTCTCTCTCTCTCTCTCTCTCTCTCTCTCTCTCTTTGCACAACACTATTATAAATCACACACTGGCAGAGTGGTCTGAGGATGATAACTGGTGAATATCGAATAGGATTTAAACACAGTTAGTCCATTGTTCGTCTTTTGTTCATCTCTTCTTTACCTCCATGGCCTTTCAACAAAATGCAATGTCGTAAGTATACCTCGGTTTCAGAATGACGTCGAGGGCATTGTCTGTCTATGTAAACAACCCATGGCCAATATTCTCCCAACGCTGGGTTTCATGGAAAGCAATGAATCATGGATACCCGCCTGCAAACTAAGGCTAGAGTGGAGATGGTAAACATCTGGCGTGAAACGAACTGACGTGCGCAGGCATGTTCAGTGTTCATTGTTTGTTTGTTTGTTTGTTTGTTGTTGTTGTTTTTTTTTTAATCAATATTTCAAACGTGTTCTATCGTTTGTAGGTAGTCCCTGGTTGCGCACTTTATCCACAAGCAGAGTGGACCTCGTTGTTAGTGCAAAACATACCCTACTATGCAATATGTAGAAGCCAATAAGTTTTGGAGGATTAAAACAACAACAACAACAACAACAACAACACAACGATGATGGACTGTGAATATATTTTCAGATATCTAAGTAGGAGTTAAATGTGATGCGATATTGAACTGACACAGAAGGTCTTTTTGAAGCTGCAGCTTATGACGAAAATGTCAACTTATTTGGGCTGATATTTTGCAGGCGTGAATATTCTAACACATAGCAGTTGATGACAAAAAAAACTTCAATTTAGGCTATTGAAGATTGTGTTAGGAAAAGGAATTTTCACAGACGTTTGTGTCGAATATCTTTTTCGAGACTGAAAGTCATGTCTTGATTAAAAAAAAAATCCACAACCAAAACAACCATCCATCTCCAAAAAGGTCTACGACTAACAGGTCGGCGATTTTTTTGTCACTTAACATTTCAAAAAAGTCTTCACAACTTCAGGAGAAAGATAAGCTTTTATTTGTACAAAAGAAGATTTATACTTATTTTATCATCTTCGTTAAGTAATTATTCTGTTTTTTGATAAACGAACAGGTTTTCAGAATACTAAAATTCTGCAACAAGATGATTTTCTACTGATTGAAAGTAGTAGGACTGGTAAATTCTAGAATGCCCAAGAAATCATAAGTCGTGTGATTTGAGTGCTGTTCAAGGTAGATGGTGTTCAAGACAACAATCGGTTGGCATATTGTGGAAGTGGATTTACATGCAGTGTGTTTCTGGACATGCATCCAAAGCGTTTTCTGACACAGTTTTTATCTGGAATGTCCGATTTTTTTTCTTTTTTGATCACTTGAAAGCTAGAAATCATTATGACTTTTGTGAAAGTGCCGAAGAACCTATGGGTCGTGTTGTCTTTTACTGCTCTGCTCTGAGTGATCTTAGGAATCCTGTTAATGCCTCAAGAATATTGTCTATACCCTTCAGTATGTTGTGTTTCATCCCTTGAAATATCCACGAAGGAGAACACGCATTTAATATCCGCTGCGTTTGTAATTACCAACTGATGCAAAACGCGTAATTTATAGCTGCCGTGCAGTGATTCATTTTCAGATGATAATCGGTCGATGAACATTGTTGAAAATGTAACTGGTCAGCGTTGTTGTTGCTGTGCAGTATTCATCCGCAGTGCCTCTCTCCATGGCGACTCATACACGCATATCCTCTCTCTCTCTCTCTCTCTCTCTCTCTTTTCTCTCTCTCTCTCTCTCTCTCTGTATTGATAAATGTAAAAACTGAGAACACCTGTGTGTGTGTGTGTGTGTGTGTGTGTGTGTGTGTGTGTGTGTGTGTGTGTGTGTCGTGCGCGCGCGCGTGTGTATGTGTGTGTGTGTGCGTGCGTGCCTGCGTGCGTACGTGCGTGTGTGCGAGGCGTGCGTGCGTGTATGTGTGCATACGTGCGTGTGTGTATGTGTGTGTGTGCATGTGCACACGTGTATGTATGTACATGCATATGTTTGTGTGCGCACGCGCATGTGTATATGTGTGATATGCGCGCGCGCTCACGGTTGTGTGTGGTGTGTGTGTGTGTGTGTGTGTGTGTGTGTGTGTGTGTGTGTGTGTGTGTGTGTGACTTTTCATTCATGCCCAACTTCTCACCTTCTCTTCTCCCATGGTAGCTGATTCTTCCCCCACTCTGTTTACTATGTATTCTTTAGATCCATCCTTTCCCTCCAAAGTCATGTTTCTATTTTCCCCACCACTTGTTTTGCAATCTGAACTCCCGGCGCCTTAGACTGGAGCTGAACGCCAAAACATTTCTGTAAGATATCTCCTGGGAAGAACTTCTTCCTTGCAGTGCTCCACAGAGGGTTTTCTTTTTCTACCCAATCTAGACTCGTCCCTTCACGCATCCTTAAGCTTTCCCTTACCCGTCGTCGCTCCGGTGTCATCGGTGCCGACATTCAAGACCTGAAAAGTTCGGCAAGCGGGGGAAGAAAGCAGTTTGTATGTGACAGTTTCCTCCCATGACTCCACGCTAAACTGGATGAACCCTAATTTTCCCCAATCCTCTGGAAGTAGGCTTGGCTATGAAGCGGAATATGCGTGAATCAAAAGGTGTCAAGAGGCCTGTAAATTTTCCAATCTGTTGAGGTTGAGCGCTCTACGAGATTTATGTTTTTGCTGAATCCTACCTTTTCTTTTCACCGGTCATTGCGAAATGTCGTATCTTCTTTTGCTTCTCGAACATTTTCAGAAAGAAAAAGGTTTTTCTTTCTTTCACGGGCCATTGCGGAATATCAGAATATCATGTCTTCTGCTTCT
>CM065732.1:35616133-35618633 GCA_033310375.1 Conus canariensis
GAATCCGTTAGAACGAATGTCAATATGCAATACATATACAGGGATGCAGCTGTTATATTTCGTAAGTGTCAGCCATTAACGGTCCTTTGTATCTGAGTCGCTCTCTGTCTGTTCTAACCTCTCGATATATATGAACATACAGTGAAGTGTGTGTGTGTGTGTGTGTGTGTGTGTGTGTGTGTGTGTGTGTGTGTGTGTGTGTGTGTGTGTCTGTGTGTGCGTGGTGCGTGCGTGCGTGCGTGCGTGTGTGTGTGTGTGTGTGTGTCTGTGTGTGTCTGTGTCTCTGTGTGTGTGTTGTGTGTGTGTGTGTGTGTGCTCATGGTGTGTGTGTGTGTGTGTGTGTGTGTGTGTGTGTGTGTGTGTGTGTGTGTGTGTGTGTGTGTGTGATAGATAGATAGATAGATAGATAGATAGATAGAGAGAGAGAGAGAGAGAGAGAGAGAGAGAGAGTTCTCTTCTTCGTTTTTCCTTCCACATTTTCCAAGTATTTCAATTAACGTCCGTGTTCCCACCTTCCCATCGAATCCGGTCTCTGATGCACGTGCATTAAAGCTGTAACTTTTCACTTTCTACAGTCGTGCTTTCCTTTACCTTTATTGCCTTGATGACAGCACTGCTAATTTCTAAGAGTTGAAACTGCGTGAAAGGAAGGACGGAGAGACATGGGATTGGGGAGTGGGAGGTTAAATGGTGTGATTCCAGTTTGTTTGTGGCAGTTTGCTCCAGTGACTTCTCCCTAAGCTGGACAAAATCCTACTTTTCTGAATCTCCCTTCCCAAACACCTCTCCCCATACCGACTTGGCAATAAAGCGAAATTTCTGTGGCACTAGAAGTGTTGGGGAGCCAGACAGACAGCTGTAAATTATCGTTCGGCAGGAGTAAGGGGTCAAAATTGATCCATTTCGTTACTTGATTCAGTTTCCCTTTCAGACTGACTACCGAGCATTATTTTATACCAATGGAACTATTTGTTGTTTTGATATAGGTCAACCTATTGGTTTTAATATGGGTCGCTTTTAGATGTTCATGATGGTGATGATGACACACCTGTTGAGTCTTTTTTTTTTTCTGTGTAAAATCGTGATTTGTCAGAACATCTGATTTGCGATGAATCTATGGACGAAATGTCAACACAAAGAACATATTTGGTGGGAATGCAATTTCATATTTCAAAAGTTCATATATATGTGCGTGTATGTGCAAGAGAGAGAGAGAGAGAGAGAGAGAGAGAGAGAGAGAGAGAGAGAGAGAGAGAGAGAGAGAGAGAGAGAGAGAGAGAGACTCTTCTCTTCTCTTCTCCCTGGTTTTTCCTATGTGTCCTACCTAATCCCACATCCAGTCTAATGCAACTTTAGATCTTCTCTTTCCACAATCGTGATTTCTCTGCCATCGTCGCCGTGATGACATTATCGCTGATTATTTCAAGAGTTTCATTTGTTTGAACGGAAGGACGGAGAGAGAAGAAATGCCCTGGAGGGCGAAAGGTGGAAGGAGAAGAAGAGGGGAGGTGATGTGAATCCATTTTGTTTGTGGCAAATTGCTCTATTGCTTACGACCCCAATGAGATGAAACCCTGCTTTCTGTATTCCCCATCCCTAACCCCTCTTCCCTTGCAGACTTGGCAGTAAAGTGAGATTCTCATCGCGCTAGGAAGTCGGAGAAGAACGTGTCCCTTCACCGTTCAGATAAGAATGGGGTAAGGGCTCCAAGAGATCCGTTTCTGTGCTCAGTTGAGTTTCCTTTTTGGTCTGGCTACCGGAAAACGTTCTACAATCGTGGAAATATTTGTCGTTTTAGAACAGGTCAGCCGGTGGCCTTCATTATGACAGACGCAGGGTTTTTTTTTTCAAGGTGGGAGGGGGGGGGGGGGTCATGGGGTCTTGTTCTGTGTCCTAGCACTTGTGAAGTTTGAAAAATCTTTCATCATTTTCCAACTTGAATGTGCTTTAGACACTGGTATAAGCTGCTGCTGCTAATGTTACTTTGTTTGTCGTAATTTGTCACAAGCTCTGATTTGTTGTAATTTTGTATATGGAATGTCTATATAAAATGCACATCATTTGGGGATTCTGTTTTCATATTTCTTAGTGTCAGTCATTAACGATCCTCTTTGACTGAGTCCCTCCCTGCCTGTTCCTGTTTCTCAATGTGCATGAATGTACAATGTCTGCAAGGTGTGTGTGCGTGTGTGTATGTGTGTGTGTGTGTGTGTGTGTGTGTGTGTGTGTGTGTGTGTGTGTGTGTGTGTGTGTGTGTGTGTGCGCGTGTCTGTGTCTGTGTGCGTGTGTGTGTGTGTTAGTGTGTGCGTGCACGCGCGCGCGCGAGATATATATATATATATATTATATATATATATTCAATATAGTTAACTAGCCTAAAACGATTCTAAAAGCGCTCAACCCCTTGGGGAGCAACAATTAAAACGAAGTATTAAAAAGGAATGTTAAAATCTCCTTTTTAATACTTCGTTTTTATATATATATATATATATATATATAT
>CM065732.1:35623633-35641133 GCA_033310375.1 Conus canariensis
ATTATATCATCATCATCATCATTATTATAACATAAAAGAAAATAGTCATTGTAGTAATAATACTGACGATACAGACTGTAGAAAGGGAAGGAAACGAATAAGAGGATAATAACAATAATATGGTTATGGTAGCAGCAACTAAAACAAGAACAACAACAATAAGAATAGTCGTGGTAGTAGTAGTAGTTTTCGTAGTAATAGTGTAGTGGTGTGATAGTAGTAGTAGTAGTTGCTGTAATCATAGTAATAATAATAATAACATAATGATAATAATAACAGCATCAATGATAATCTGTTAGTTCGTCATCCGCTTTCATTGGCTTGAATGCTATCTGTCTTGCTCGAAGAGGGCCAGCAGGTCGAAATGCGTTGCGTTTGTTTCTTTCAATTTGATTGTTCTTTCGTCTGGCGACGCAGAAATGTCTGTTTTTGCTCTTATGTAAATTTGTTAAAGAAAGAGGGCATCGTTGTAATTTTACTATCCTGCTTCGAGTGATCTTCGCAATTAATACTATTATTCCTAACAAAATATTGTTTATACGCGTATGTCTTTCGACTTTCATCGCGTGTTATATCCACAAAGGATAGCCATTATGAATAGGCGATGTGATGCGTAGGTAGTGATTAATTGTTGTCTAATGTCTCTGTCCTGTGAAGCGTGCGGAATGATAATAGTTAGAGCTAGATAATATGGGTAAGGAATACTGGGTGTCTGAGGAAAAATAAAATAAAATGAAATAACACGAGAATGGTTTTAGCTGCGTGTGAATAAGTCAAGAGTGGGCGATGTAAATGGCTTTATAGAGATGTTTCGGGAGACACCCATCGGCTGTAGATGGGGCATTAAGAATTGTCATTTTCCAAAGCAGTTGCAGGCTTAGCCTCTAAAGCTCATTAGCTACTTTTCATGAGGTTTTCTCCCGCCTAGATATCAACGCATATTGATATAGACACTTGAAGTTGATTTTGACCAAATTTAAAATCGACGTTTTGGATACTTTTGTGTCCATTATTTTCCTTACACAGGGGCAAAAGCTCGTAATCTGAAATTCCTATTGTGTTGTCAGTCTCGGGAAGAAGAAGTCCTTTTTGTGCTTGTCCGTTCGGTATTGCAGGATATAAAAATGCAATTTATCCCATACAGATTTTATGTACGAACCTGTCTGTTTAAGGTTTCGTATTGAATGGCATGTACGAATAAAAATGCTGTAAAACAGTTTCACTTAATTTGAATATATATTTAATTTTTAATTATTTAAATAAAGCGTTTAAAAGGCGAAAGACTCATGTAAGATCATCTTTTGGGGTGTATTTACGTAACTTGTTTTCTTTCGTGTTAGCCCTATTCTGAGCGGTTAAGGCCTGTGAGAATAAAATGCCTGGATCTGAATCTCTCTCTCTCTCTCTCTCTCTCTCTCTCTTTGTGTGTGGTGTGTGTGTGTGCGTGCGTGCGTGCGTGCGTGCGTGCGTGCGTGTGTGTGTGTGTGTGTGTGTGTGTCTGCGCGCGCGCGCGCGCGCGCGTGTGTGTTGTGTGTGGGGGGGGGGGGGGGGGGGGGGTAGGTGGGTGGCTGGGGTGGTTGGGGTTATATTTTGTTGCAATTGCTCCGATGAATGCTCCCTAAATTGGATGAAACTTCACTTTCTGATTACCTATAAGGCTGTCCTTTCCCCCTCTCTCATAGAAGCGTGGCGATAAGCAAAATCCCTGTGGCGGTAAACGTGTCAGGAATCGAGAGAGGAGCCTGTAAATTCACAGTTTTGCCGAGGGTAAGAGCTCACAGGAGATCCATTTCTTTGCTCAGTTGATTTCCCTTTCAGACTGGCAACCGGAGAACGTTCTACACTGATGGAAATTAGTTGTTGGTTTAAACTGGATCGAACTGCAGTCTTGACGTTCGTCTAACAGACAGAAGGTGCGTTTTGGTCATATCATTTTGTTTTGTGTCCGGACCTTTTTGTCTGATGATCCTTTCAACTGTTTCCAACCTGAGTGTGATTTAGATGTTGATGGCGATCACGATGATTACATTAATGATGTTTCACTGTTTTGTTTTGCTATTATATCTCACCTCACTTGATTTAAAATGATATGATTTTGTCGTCTAAATGTCTGTGTAGAATACATATTTAAGAATGCAACGTTCATGTTTGACATCTGCCAGCATTGAGGCATTCTCTCTGTACATTAGCGGTTGGTACAACAGCATTTGCAGTTTCTTCCCATTGCCTCGATTAAATCCAGTCAGACTTCGTTTTCATACAATGAATCCTCCTCGTTTTGGAAAAAGAGACAATCTACTAGTGACAATCAAGCTCAGTAACTTCATAAAACTTTGGATGCGACCATGTCTTTTGGACACTGACCGAAGAAAAACTCCAGCATTCATTTTCAGACACGTAAGATATACATTTTCTTCTAATCGGATGAAGATGCAAGCTGTAATTTTTTTCTTGACTTTTAAAAACTATGTTTTATTATAAGTATTGATAACACTTGACTGGGTCTTTTTCAGAACAACTATGTAATTTGAAGATTGGTGGTAAAGACCGAAACAAAAAGGGGGGGGGGGGGGGGGGGGGGTTAAAGAGAAAACAAAAACAATACACAACGTTTCGACTCTTAGAGTCTTTTTCAAGTGACATGAAACTGAGGACACAGGAATTGTTTCAACAAATTTGAAGTGACAAGAACTCAACACACACACACACACACACACACACACACACACACACACACACACAACAATAAAGAAAAAACACACACACCACACACACACACACACACAACACACACACACACATTGCGCGCTCCCCGCCCTCCCGGCATCATTCTCCCCCCCCCCCCCCCCCCCGCCCGGCACCTACCATTATAGAGAGGGAGAGAGAGGGGGGAGGGGGCGGGGGGAAAAGGGGGGGGGAAGAAGCACGTTTATAACTCATAAAGGTATTCATACCTTAGGGTGTCTAGGCATATATATGATACATACGTGCACAACCGCAAACAATTTTTTTCAACCTCAAAAAACGTTTTGAAAAACAAGGGTAGGGTAAGTGCTGAAGACCACAAACAAGCTATGTACCCTATCTCAGCTGCCGGCATGTTGCCAAAAAAAAAAAAAAAAAAAAAAAAATTTTGCAGTCCACATTGTATGGCTAAAATGGCGACTCCATCACCTCAGTCCTTGATGTTCAGTCCATGGGGAGTGTGCGTCCCTAGCCTAGAGATCAGAGATGATTCAAGGAATTTACGGTGTATGGCATCTGAGTGGTTTTGGTGAACAGCAGAGACTGACATATGAAACACGTTATGTCCAGGGCTATTGAAATGTGTACCTATGGGGGTGTCCTTATTCAGGTTGACAGCCTGGAGGTGTTCCCTGAATCTATCATCCAGGGTACGGTAGGTCTCACCACAGTAGAGTTTGGAACAGAGGCTGCATGAAAGAATCCTCTGAACATCAAGGACTGAGGTGATGGAGTCGCCGTTTTAGCCATACAATGTGGACTGCAAAAAAAATTTTTTTTTTTTTCAACATACCGGCAGATGAGATAGGGTACATAGCTTGTTTGTGGTCTTCAGCACTTACCCTACCCTTGTTTTTCAAAACGTTTTTTGAGGTTGAAAAAAATTGTTTGCGGTTGTGCACGTATATATCATATATATGCCTAGACACCCTAAGGTATGAATACCTTTATGAGTTATAAACGTACTTCTTCACCCCCCCTTTTCCCCCCGCCCCCTCCCCCCTCTCTCTCCCTCTCTATAATGGTAGGTGCCGGGCGGGGGGGGGGGGGGAGGGGGGGGGGATGATGCCGGGAGGGCGGGGAGCGCGCATGTGTGTGTGTGTGTGTGTGTGTGTGTGTGTGTGTGTGTGTGTGTGTGTGTGTGTTGTGTTTTCTTTCTCTTTTGTGTGTGTGTGTGTGTGTGTGTGTGTTGTGTGTGTGTGTGTTGTGTGTGTGTGTGTGTGTGTGTTTTGAGTTCTTGTCACTTCAAATTTGTTGAAACAATTCCTGTGTCCTCAGTTTCATGTCACTTGAAAAAGACTCTAAGAGTCGAAACGTTGTGTATTGTTTTTGTTTTCTCTTTAACCCCCCTTTTTGTTTCGGTCTTTACCACCAATCTTCAAATTACATATGTTTTATTATCTTATTTCACATTTGTATTGTCCTGCGATGACAGATTTCAGTTTTGCTGAAAAATAAACAAGTAGCAGTCCTTTGGGTCTGTTACCTTTTTCAGACATAAAAAAGCTATTTCTTTTGACAATGACTTTAAGGGATTTTTAAGCAAACTGAAAGTCATGACTAAATGTTTTTGTATCTATTTCTCATAAAGTTTAATAGGTCGCACACATTAATTCTAACTATTGTGTTTTTAATCACAGTGATTTGATTTCGATTAAATTCTAAACCTGTTTCAAATGGAATCCACCCTTCCAGTGTCAGAAATCAACCAGTCCCGTATCGAACCATCCATTCCCCCCCCCCCCCCCCCCCCCCCCCCCCTTATTCTACATGCCGCTTTAATTCCTTATTTCTCTTAGCCTTGAGTTTCCATTACTGTGGTCACAGCAAATTCTTTGCCGCTTACTTTCAAAGGATAATTGTCTAACAACGGAAAAAGAATGCAACTTTTCTCTGACGATTTGTTTCCAGGACATTACGTCCTAATTTCAAGGACTTTGCGGTAAAAAAAAAAGGGGGTTGGCAATGAAGCAAACACGTCGATAGCTTAAAACGTCATTAGAAAACGAGTGATTGCGATTCTGCTGGGGTTAAAGACTCGAAGAGATCTATTTCATGCTTGATTAAGCTTCCCGAGTCCACAGGCCCTGCAATAATGAAATTGATTGCGTTTTTGTTTTTTTCCCAAACATAGGGTAATGTATGTCTACGTGTCATGTTCCAGATCCTGTCATCCAAAAATAAACTATAAAAGCATTCTATGCTTCTAAACTTTAAAGCAGTTTAGGCGACTTTGGGTTTTTTTTACCTTCAGAATTTGTCTTGCAGATTTGTTGTCAATGTAACCCAGATATTCCATATCCATCTTTCAAATTCAAATCTGAGAAATGTGCCGTTACAGATGTACATCCGCACCTCACCTCCCAAGGAATGAAAATGAAAATGTTTCTTCTTAGCTTTTTTTCTCCTTCTATTCAAATGAAAATGGGAGGTCTTGCTATCATCTGGATACAATCCAGCCGGTTCTGGGGCTTTCAAGAATTAAATCACCGGCATATAAGTGAACCAAAGCAATCCGTCAACGGCAGTTTCTTTCAATGGCTTCTATCGAAGGTGGAGGAAATCTTGTTTCTTGGTAATCTCTTGAAGTGGCATCTGGCGAAGAAGAAAAGTTCCGCTGACAAGAAACCGTGTCTAGAGGGGTTGAAATGTATACGTTCCCATCAAACTAAGAGATGGCGTAAATAGGTTACTCCCTCCATTCGGCAAGGTTTTCCCCTCCTTTCAGCAAAGGAGGTAGGCCTCTGCAGTTATGGAATTGGTTGTATCAGATGCTTCACAATCTGTCTTAATTTTTTTTGGCGTGTGTGTGTGTGTGTGTGTGTGTGTGTGTGTGTGTGTGTGTGTGTGTGTGCGTGCGTGCGTTTGTGTGTTTCACATTGGCATGTAAACAAGTATGAAATGTTTTTTTTTTCTAATTTTCTTCATCTCTTGCTTTGTATTGGTGATGTTTCATGCAAGCCTCCTTTTTTAAGTGGATGTGGAACGAGTAGCTGTGTTCACTGCCCTGCTATTGTCTGAAAATACTGCCTTTCCGTTTGAAAGACATAAACATGGCGTCCCTCAGTGTCACACTGATTGACTGTCCATCTCTTCTTCCGTCCCCTTCCTTACAGAGAATATGTTTCAAAACCTGTCTTTAGTTCGAGCAATCGGAGTATAACTCAAAGCGTGGGACATATACACAATGACAGAAAAAAAAAGTATATTTCATACATCGTGGAATTGTTTAACTTAACAAGGGGGGAAAGAAGGCTTAGGAAATAACAGAGATGTTGGCAGCAATCACAACACCATCAAAAACAAATGTAACCCGAAAATAACAAAGCCTTGTGCTTGCTTGAAAAAAAAAAGCATCAACCTTACAACCATTCTTCTCCCCCCCCTCCCCCCCCCCCCTCCCCCCCCCCCCCCCTTGAAAACACACATCTCCCAGGTCCTAACAGTGTCTTTTCTCTGTGCATCTCACTTTTTAAGTCCCCCCTTCTCCGACATCGTGCAGTGAATTCCCGCCACTGCCTTGATAATTGTATCAACTTTCAAAGGTTAAGCCAGCAAGCTGAGACGCCAACAAGGTTTCAAAATGGCGATTGATTTCAGTGATTTAAAAAAGCAAGAAAAGATACAAACAAGCAGACAAAACAAGCAAACAAACAAACAAAAACTGGCATTTTCCGGAATCCTCCGTAAACAAGATTTGCGGTTAAAAAAAGAAATTCGGTATTGCTAATGCTATTAGGAGACGAGTTTACAGCCGGAATAATTTACCTTCCCATTGACTGAGCGATCTCATCTACAGTGCAGTATAGAGTTCATTTAACCTCAGGGTTGAGTTCTGCATTAGAGTTGTATGCATATATTTGTGACTGGTCTGGAACTGCCTTAACCCATAATGTAAAACAGTGATACGTAAGAAAAAGGAGGACGCTATCCACAATGAAGAGAACCACCCATAAAGACTGATATCAATGATGATGATTATAATGACGACAGCAATAAAGAACCATCGAAAAAAATGATAATGATGGTGATGATGATAGCGGCAGCAACAATTGTAGCAGCAATCATAACAACATTGCAAGAACAAGCAAAACAATGAGACTAAGAACAAAGTCGACTGCGTCATCAAGAAAGGAAACCAAAAATAACTATAGTCAAATTATTTTTTTTTAGCTACTTCTTTTCCCATTTTTTCTCTGCATTATGATGTACAGAATGATTACCATCAGCTGTCTCTCGACGGTTTAACAATCCGAGTTATGTCCTGAGAGTTCTTGGTCATATGTTAGCAGTTTCAGTTTCGATTTCATCCTGTGTTGTCACTACGTGCGGACTAGTTCATATATCCTGCACCACATCTGGTAAGTTACGAGACCTCAATGCTCAGGATTTAGATCTAAGAAAACATGGATTAATAGCTATGGTAAAATAATCTAAGATGAGGGTCTCACGCATACGAATTAACAAGTATCTGACCGGCGCATTAGCCCAACGCGCTGGTCAGACCTTGAGCACCTATCGAACATTAATTTTTGTCTGCGATAATGTATGCCAGTGGCTGGTTAGTAAATTTGAGCACCTCTTTCAGAGACGCGTCCATTTGGTGGATGGAATTCGACAGTGTGGTTCCAGTCGTCCCAACTGAGCCCATAGCAAAGCCAGCTCTAGGCAGGTGCTGTCAGAGCAGAAAAATCCCACAAATAAATGGCTCTGATGGGAATCGAAAACAAGACCTCCCATATGGGAAACTGCGACGCCTACCACTGCAGCCCAGCGGCAGGTATATTTGACTTTCTTGTGACCCTTAATTTAATCACCATCCACGCCTCTTTCCTTCTGCTGACCATTACAGCAAAACAATGCAACCCAGAACCCGACACGCCTCTCTCACTCTCTCACTGACACATCGTATCCTTTACAATACACAACAGAGACATCACACGCTTCCAGTTTCACTTTCCTCCGGTAGTGCTACGTATGCATGCATTCCCCCGCTACGCCTTGACACGATTAGGGACGACTTTGAAGAGTTAGATAACCCGCTCACGGGGATAAGTTAGCTAGTTGCCTTGAACAATTGCGCTTAATAACGTCACGTAAAATTGCATGGGCCCTCGCTTCCTGCTCTCTTTCTGAAAGTTGACCCGACGAGAGAAGCAATTTCTGACAGCACTAAACATATCAGGCAACGACTTAGGAAGCTGTGAACTTCTCTTCCTGCTGAATCAACTCTGAAAGAGATGCTCAGGGGAACAGGGGGATACACTTCCTGAGTGGCATCTTCTGAAAGAGATGCGTTTCATCCTCTGCTACCCTAATTCCGTCAGCATCAGAGAGCAAAGCATCCTTCCATAAATGAATTTGTTGCTACCTGGGAAAATATCCTAAGGGTAGAATCTGTTATATTCTCTGTCCGTTGCCGGGTGTTCTGCAAGCTGATTTTGTTCTACATGTGGCCTTCGTGCACTTGTGAGCTGAAGTCTTTATTTATATTTCATAATTATCATGTATTCCTGTGGCTGTTCTCACAATGTTTTCTATCATAAGAGAATTTCAGTCATCAGGGATGGAATGAAAGAGAAATGTTGGTGTGACCGGTGAGCACAGAAGTATGCTATGTTTTCAGAAATCCGTCCTTTAAACCTGCAGTCAGTTCTTTTTTCTTCCATTCAATTTGTCACCGCCAAACCAACTCCAAACACAGTTCTCCCTCTCCTACGCCCATACTCCCTTCACCCCCCCCCCCCCCCCCCCCCCCCGCTCTTTTTCCACCTTGACGCATGCTTGTTCACCCTTAACGTATTCCTTCCTGCCCTGTGTGCATTGAAATTCAGCCCTCGTTTGATAAAGTTTTTGCCAACTTTCTAGGGTGAAATTGCCCGCACCAGAGGTGATGGTTAGGGATTTTGGGTTTGAAGGGAAGACGAGGGTGGTGGGAAGGGGGGAGGGATGCGGGGCAAGAATGGAATTGGAGGGGGGAGGGATGGTGCTGTGGTAAAAAGCCTCATTTCTCTGACAAGTTATTTCTCTTGACCTCGTGGGGAAAATATTGACGATGCCGTAATCAGTGTCTAATAGGGTTCAGGAATAAAGCTAGATTCTAGTGTTGATGAAGCCAACGGGAAGTCAGACAGCAGCTCGCATAAAGATATGTCAATTTACCATCCGCCGTGGCGAAGTGGTTGGTGTCGCGGACTGCCGGCTGGGAGATCGTGGGTTCGATTCTCGTGAGAGCTATTTATTTGTGGAATTCTTCTCTTCGACCAGCTCCTACCCAGAGCTTGAGTTTACTATGGGCTCAACTGGGAAGACTGGGACCACATGATTGAGTTTCGTGCACTCAATGGACTGTGGCGGTGAGATCGAGAGCGTTGTTAAAAATTTCCTGAGCAACACTGCGGGTGCTGTATCTCTCGGGCCGGTTGGTCGCCAGGATGCATTATGAAAGTAACATAGAGTACAGACCTGTCTTGCAGTCTCAGATCTGAATGGAAATTCGTAACCTCATCTTTATCATTGTCGTTCTCAAGGATCGGCATAAAAAAATGTCTCGAATTCTGTGGCCGTT
Source organism: Conus canariensis (assembly GCA_033310375.1). Classification (NCBI taxonomy): domain Eukaryota; kingdom Metazoa; phylum Mollusca; class Gastropoda; order Neogastropoda; family Conidae; genus Conus; species Conus canariensis. The sequence continues at coordinate 35,632,947 of CM065732.1, forward strand.
CATGTCCTGCTCTCATGGTGACCTCAGATTTGATTCTCTCTCCATGTCTACGACCTTGCTTGGTTCTGTCAGGGTAACCATTATCGGTAAATTCAAGGCGACTGTCATTAGACGGAAGTGGTGGCGCCCTCCGAAAGAGAGCTCATCTACGCTGGTTCCGCGACTAAACAAGTATTGCCTTCAATAGGGGAGGGAAGGGTGGAGGATTATTACATGGTGTCCTGCGTGTGCTGGATAAGAACCGGTACCTTAAACACTCGGCAGCAGTGCAGTGTCCCCTCTGGTGGGTTGCCTCATGAATATTGGACATTGACTGTTTCCTGTGGAGCTGTAACGGGTTTGGGCCAGGCTGTGGTTGTGGACGAGGGATGGGTAGTAGGGACGGGGGTGGGGTAGGGGGGGGGGGGGGGCGAAGTGAGCGGCGTGGCTGCAACGTCACTGAAGTGGTACGGAGGATGACATCAGAAATTTTAGTTGGCAAACAATAATAACTGATATAAAGAGATGTAGTTGGCATTCCATTCCAGAAAGCTTAATTATTTACCTGGTCACTTGATCTGTGTGTGTGTGTGTGTGTGTGTGTGTGTGTGTGTGTGTGTGTGTGTGCGTGCGTGTGTGTGTGTGTGTGTGTGTGTGTGTGTGTGTGTGTGTGTGTGTGTGTGTGTGTTGTTTGTGTGTGTGTGTGTGTGTGTGTGTGTGTGTGTGTGTGTGTGTGGAGGAGGAGGAGGAGGAGAGTGAGGGAGAGTTGAAAGAGAAGGAGATCGGAGGTTGTGTATATGCGTGTTTATGTGTGGTGTGTGTGCATTGTGCTGTGTGTGTGTGTGTGTGTGTGTGTGTGTGTGTGTGTGTGTGTGTTGCTGTGTGTGTGTGTGTGTGTGTGTGTGTGTGTGTGTGTGTGTGTGTGTGTGTGTGTGTGTGTGTGTGTGTGCCCTATCGTGTACTTGTGAGTGTGTGATGGGGGGAGTAAATGGGAGAGTGGGTGCTGGATTTTGCTGGGATCTTCAAAAGCAATGATCCATGGAACCTCTTTGACTTACAAAATCTCAGCTTGGTAAATGTTATTCCGTATGACGGTTAATAACTCGTTTTCAAAAACTTATTAATTTCACTATTTTTTTCCCATTTTGTTCTTGAAATAAATATAATCAGCAAAAACCAGCCAGAACATCAACAAAAACAGCAACAGTAAGTCATCAGTTCTGGAAATAGGAGCAGCAGTCACAACAAAGCGAACTTCAAAAAAAACACACTGTAAAAGCGACGTTGTTCATTCGATTGCCTTCACACCCCTTTACTCAACAGTCACCCCCCCCCCCCCCCCCATTCTTTTCAGCACTCTTGGACCGACACCGCCAAGACATCTTCAGATAATACAGTTGAATGCCCCCCTCCCTGCGCCCCACTCCCAGCACCATTAACCCCTCCCTGTCCCACCGCCCATCTTCTTTCCACCTTACTGCATGTTTTTGCATCTGACCTTTAATCCACATCTTCCCAAAGTTGTTGCGAATTGACATTCAGCCAATGTTCAACACCGTTTTTTGCTTGCTCCACTTCTAGAGCTGATTTATTCGCACATAGAAAAAAAAATATGTAGGGGAAAAAAAACACGAAAGCTGTCTGCGTGTGACGATCGATTTCCATGACTTCTCTGGGAATTCTGGGAAATCACGTTTTCTGAAGTCATTTTCATAAAAGGGCCTGATAACTGGGCAACATTGTAGTGGTGTTAAGCTGCCAGGAAGCTTCTCTTTGCGGTTCGACAGTGGAGGCGTCCTTCGGTGATGGTCCAGTAGTCGCAAACGAGTTCATATCAACAGAGAGAGAGAGAGAGAGAGAGAGAGAGAGAGAGAAGAGAGAGAGAGAGAGAGAGAGAGAGAGATCGTGCACACAGAGAAGAAAGAAGAAGAATAGCCAAAATAAACGAACAAGAAGAGGGACGGGGCGAACACATGAACTTCTTGTCCATGACAACGAGCGAGTAAGAAAGGGCAACAGCAACAGTTTTAGTGGGAGGACAACATACCAGCTACCAATGAGATATGAGGACAAATAAAAGCCCAGAGTTTGATAGAGCACCTTAGTCTGAGACAGACGTGCAGCGTCAGGACCTTTCTCTGTGTGGTCTTTTTTCTTTCCCCTGTTTCACTGTCTGTCTGTCTGTCTGTCCGTGTGTGTGTGTGTGTGTGTGTGTGTGTGTGTGTGTGTGTGTGTGTGTGTGTGTGGTGCGCGCGCGCGCGCCTGTCTGTCTCTGTCTTTGTCTCTGTCTCCCTTTCTCTCTCTCTCTCTCTCTCTCTCTCTCTCTCTCTCTCTTCTCTCTCTCTCTGTGTCTCCAACGCCACCCCGTCCCTCTTTAAAAATCAGCATTTCCTAACCATCACCTACTTTCTTCCGCCATGTCACCTTTCACTCCCTGCTGCTGCACGCCCTGCAGAGTCTGCCGACACTGAAGGTAAATTGCCCGCACATGAAGGACAAAACGCCCGTGTGTCTCTGGTAGTAGATTGCAATAACCCCCACGCTAAACTGGATGGCAGAAAGCTTTTAGGCCTGAGCCACATAACTGGGGTCTGCCAACATGCCGCTGAAGCTGTCACGAGTATAGCTGAGAGCTTATAGCTTTACAAGCCGCTTGTGTGGAGAAACAAAAAAGAATGGTGGGTTTTTTTTTTCACTCTAATGCACTTCTGTCTTTTAGTACAGGGCAAATGGCACACGCTGAGACATGAAATGTGGATTTTTTTTTCTAAATTATCTTGAGGGCATTCACGGGTCCTTTCTTTTTCTCTGCTGATTTTTGGGTAATCCTACTGTGTGACATTATTTCCAATACCAGTTAGTTCATAGCCGTTTCACAAAGTTTTTCAGATCACCTTGCTTGCGATCTGGGAGTGTTTTGAGGGTTGTGGTGTAACGTTCAAGTAATGTTCGTTTCATAGTGCCACCATGCACGAGACAAAGTAAGATACGTGCAACATGTCTGCAATATTTTCTTCTGCTGACAGAGGGATAAAGTTTCCAGAAAGGGGAGAAACAGAGAGAGAGGGAGGAGAGAGAGAGAGAACAGAGACAGAGAGAGGAGAGAGGGAGGGAGAGACAGAGAGACAGAGACAAACAGACAGACAGTAGAAAGAAACTCGTGGAGAGCGTGGCAGCAGAGAGTCCTCAGAAGAGAAGCCCCCTTCAAGCAAGTGTTTCGGCCCTTATCTCCTGACACTCTAGGGGGGTTGGGCCACACCCGGTTCATGACTCCGGATGTCCCTCTGCTGCCCCCTTTTTTTTTTTCCATCTTGGGACGAGCCATGGCTGGGATTCGAAGCCATGACCCTCTGGACATGCTCATTTTCCACTTAATGACTCGCGCTTTAACCACTGAGCCACAGGGACACCTGATATTTGTAGGGAAATTAAGCCTTATGAAGTTCACTTTTGTTCCTCCTTGACCAGATCCAGCTTGAACACCTCTCTGCCGCTTCTGCCATTGCTTTCAGGGCTCTGGTTTTTTCCTTCCCTGCAACTGCGAGCTGTTTCATGAGGCTGTATGCAGACGTTCCTACAAACCCCCTAGCTCCAATTTCTGCAGTGAGGACTTTGACCTGATAGCCTTCTCTCCTCAGGCTGTTTGCCAGATCAGCATACTTTTCAGTCTTGTAGATTTGAGCTGCCTCCATTCTGTTCTCATATGGCACCGTGAGCTCGATCATGATCAGTTGCTTGGTTGACTCTGAGTGGACTACTATGTCTGGTCTCATGCCACTCTTGCTGATGATCTCTGGGTGACTCTTCCATTCTGGAAGGTCTGCAGTGCACTCCCAGTCATCTGCCCGTCCAGCAGACTCTGCCTGCATGTTTCGAGTGGCACTGTTGTTCTTGGCCATGATTTGCTGCCTCCTGCCGTGACGAATGTTGCGGGTGCTTTTGAGTCCTGATTTTCCCTTTTATGGTGTTGGTACTAGCCCAGACTACTTGTACAATCTCTTTGAGCACTTGGTTGTGCCTCCATGTGTACCTTCCTTGAGCCAGGGCTACTTTACATGAGCTTACATGTAAAGTACATAGATATTCTCCTTCTTAGCGTTTTAGATTTTAGACTAGATTTGTGCAGATCTAAGTCAACAACATCCTCAGATCCTGTTAATATTTTGATACCTTGCCGTTGGACGTGAGGGGTTAAATCAGCTTAAAAAAAAAGAAAAGAAAGCGATTCAGCCTGTGGGACTTTTGTTCGCAAAACCTTCTGTCAAAATCATGCTGTCTCGATCCTTCTTAAATAATTCTGGCAATGAGGCGAAACTCCAGACGCAGCTGAAAACGTTGTGAAGCGATGTAAAAGCCTGTATCTAGTTTTCCATCTCTGGAAAAGTCTCTGGTCAGAACGGTTCTGGCCACATCATGATGCTTCTTTCATCTTGACTTGTGAAGCCGTTGTGATGTGACTACTCGGACTACTTGCTTGAGTAAAAGAGAACATGTTTCTGGCGATACTGTAAGATTCGTTGACAATTTGGAGGAATGTCGAACGATGGCTTTGTCAAATTTGCTGGTTTTCTTTGACCGAATTTAAACTTTCGTTTTTTTTTTGTTTTTTTTTACTTTGTGTTCTTGAACCTCGTTTTCGTTGCATCATGCTTTACTGATATGAGTTTTTTTTTTCCCAATCTCAATGTTAAAGAATATTACAATGAAAAGAAAGAATAATGTAATGGATTTAAAGATGGTTGTTTCTTGTCTTCTGTTAACTCTCTATGAGTTCCAATAAATCATCTCTCTCTCTCTCTCTCTCTCTCTCTCTCTCTCTCTCTCTCTCTCTCTCTCTCTCTCTCTCATTGCAATTGTTTGTGTGTGTGTGTGTGTGTGTGTGTGTGTGTGTGTGTGTGTGTGTGTGTGTGTGTGTGTGTGTGTGTGTGTGTGTGCGTGCGTGTGTGCATGCGTGTGTGCTTGCCCTTCCCAACCCCCACCCCATATTCCCTCAACAATCAATGCAGAAAACCAAAATATGATTATGCCTCACATCATTTTGCCATCCAGATTTTCAACCCTACCTATTTTCATCTCTCTCACCACACCACCCATAACTACTCTCTCTCTCTCTCTCTCTCTCTCTCTCTCTCTCTCTCTCTCTCTCTTCTCTCTCTCTCTCTCTAACCATCAACTAGTTTCTTCCGCCATGTCACCTTTCACTCCCTGCTGCTGCACCCCCCTGCAAAGTCTGCCGACACTGAAGATAAATTGCCCGCACATGAAGGACAAAAAGCCCGTGTGTCTCTGGCAGTGGATTGCAATAACCCCACGCTAAACTGGATGGCAGAAAGCTTTTAGGCCTGGCCCAAGATTGGGGACTGCCAATATGCCGTTAAAGGTGTCACGAGTAGAACTGAGAGCTGATAACTTTACAAGCCGCTTGTGTGGAGAAACAAAAAACAATGGTGATTTTTTTTTCCACTCCAGTGCACTTTTGTCTTTTAGTAGACGGCAGATGGCGCACCCTGAGAAGTTAAATGTAGATTTTTTCTCAATCGTATTGATGGTATTGAAGGATCATTTTTTTTCTCTCCTGATTTTTAGATAATGCTACAGTGTGATATTGTTTCCAATAGTAATACCTAGCCATCTCAGGAAGGTTTTTTTCTTCGCTTGTTTAAGATCTGGGAGTACTTTATGATGTAACGTGCGAGTAATGTTTGTTTCACAGTGCCACAATGTCAAACACGATGCTTCAGACAAACTAAGATACGTGTAACATGTTTGCAATATTTTCGTCTGCAAACAGAGGGATAAAGTTTCCAGAAAGCACCAGCCGCCGTGGCGAAGTGGTTAGCGTCGCGGACTCCCGGCTGGTTGGTCGTGGGTTCGAATCCCATCAGAGTCATGTGAGTTTTTCTGCCCCGACCGGCTCCTACCCAGAGTTGAGTTTGCTGCGGACTCAGTTGGGAAGACTGGGACCACACAGTCGAGTTTCATCCACTTAATGGATGCGTTTCTGAGAATGTTGCTCAAATTTCCTGACCAACACTGCAGGTGCCTGTATCTCTCGGGCCTGGTTGACGCCGGGATATATTATGAAAGGAAGCGTAGAGTACAGCCCTGTCATGTAGTCTCAGACCGAAATGGAAATCCGTAGCATCATCTTAATCATCCTCATTCTCATCGATCAGCATAAAAAAAGTCTCAAATTCTGTGGCCCTTCATGCCCTGCTCTCATGGTGACCTCAATTTCGATGTCTTCTCCACGTCTGTGGTCTTGGTTTGGTTCCGACGGGGTCACCGGTATCGGCGTGTCCATGGGGGCTGTCGTTGGACGGACGTGGTGGCGCCCTCCGGAAGGAGAGCTCACTCACGCTGGTTCCGCGACTAAGCAATTATTGTCGTCAGTAGGGGGCTTAGTAGGTGGTGTCCTGCGTATGTTAGATCAGAACAGGCGCCACTGAACACCACCGAAGTGACTCGGCAGCAGTGCAGTGTCTCCTCCGATGGGTTGCCTCTTAACGACTTGACATTGACTGCTCCCTGTGGATTGCCGGTGCCGGGGCTGCGGCGGGGCCGACCGGGCTGTGGCTGTGGACGGGGTGTCGGAATGAGCGGCGTGGGTGCACTGCCTCTGAGGTGGCGTAGAGGTTGGGACAGCAAAAAAAAAAAGTTTCCAGAAAACAGATTATATATATATATATATATATATATATATATATAGAGAGAGAGAGAGAGAGAGAGAGAGAGAGAGAGAGAGAGAGAGACGTAGACAGACAGAAGACAGACAGACAGACAGACAAAGACAGACAGACTGTGCGACAGACAGACATCATCCTTCATTTCGTTTGAGTCAAATACTAAACTAGGTTTACGCAGATTTAATCCAGCAAAGTCTTCAGATCCTGTTATCATTTTGACACCTTGACTCTGAACATGAGGGGTTAAATCGGCTGAACAAGGAAAGACAAAGATTCTGCCGGATGGGCCTTTTATTCCCCATACCTTTTCACAAAATCACGTTGTCTAGATTTTGTCTCGAATAATTTTGGTAATGAAGCGAAATTCCAGACGCGGCTAAAAACGCTGTGAACTGAATTAGAAGCCAGCATAGGTTTCCGCCTCTGGAAAAGTCTCACGTCACAACTGCTCTGGCTCCATCAAGCTGCTTCTTTCATCTTGATTTGTGAAGCCGTCATGATGTAACTACTTGGACTACTTGCTTGAAAAGTGTGTGTCGGGGGGGGGGGGGGGGGGGGGGGGGGGGGCATTTCTGGAGATACTCTGAGATACGCTGACAATTTGGAAGGATGTCTAACGATGGCTTTCTTTCAGCTTGTCAAATTCATTGGTCTCTTCGACAGAATTCAAACTTTTCCTGTTTTGCTTTTTGGTCTTGATCCTCGTTTTCGTTGTATCATGCTTTGCTGGTATCTTTTCAAAGAGCTTTCTTTTTTTTCTTCTTCATTCTCACTGTTAAAGAATATTACAATAAAAGGAAGAATAAGGTAATGGATTTAAAGACGGTTGTTTGTTGTCTTCTGTTACTTTCTAGGAGTTCCAATCAATCATTTTCTCTCTCTCTCTCTCTCTCTCTCTCTCTGTGTTTTATATTTTGTGTGTTGTGTGTGTGCGCGCGCGCGCACGCACGCACGCACGCACGCACGCACGCACGCACGCACGCACGCACGCACACACACTCACACACACGCACAGACACAGACAAAGAGAGAGAGTATGTGGGTGGTGGCGGGGGTCTGAATGTATGCGCACTCACACACACACACACACACACACACACACACACACACACACACACACACACACACACACACACACACAGCACGCACGCACGCACGCACGCACGCACGCACGCACGTACGCACACACGCACGCACGCACGCACACACACACACACACACACACACACACACACACACACACACATGGGCAGAAGAACAGAATCAAAGGAAACGTTTGTATCACGACAGCAGAGTGGTTGGAGGGGTAACGGAGGTGAGTTAGGTGAGGGAAGAGGCAATGGTGGTGAAAAGCCGCTTGTAAAAATGTGTAACGAACTCTTCTTAGCTCTACCACACACCTCACTACACTCACTCGTGGATTTTTGTTGTTGTCATTGCTGTAGTTGTTGTTGTTGTGTTGTCATAAGCCCGTCCACCTTGTTATGCACGCTCCTGTCTCATCAACTCCACTCCGGGTGCC
>CM065732.1:35648633-35651133 GCA_033310375.1 Conus canariensis
GAAAAGGACACAGCCATACTCACAGCCCAGTTCACCGCCCAAACTATCTATTTTAATTTCGCGCTTGTATTCCCTTTTTACCGCAAACTTCACGTCTTTTGTTCTGGCTCATTTATTTCACGTGTGGGAGGAGTGCGTGTGTGCCTGCCTGCGTGCCCGCGTGCATAATTCAGTTCCTTACTGTGGTTAATAACGCGCTGTGGCTGAATATAGAGCAGCTGTCAGGACTTCAAGAGTAACTGTAAAACAAATGCACTGCCCTTAATGACAGCGAGAATGCAAACAACTATTGTAACTCTAGCTGCTGCTGCTACTGTTGCTATCACTCTGTGTGTGTGGTGTGTTTGTGTGTGTGTGTGTGTGTGGGGTGTGTGTGTGTGTGTGTGTGTGTGTGTGTGTGTGGTGTGTGCGTGCGTGCGTGCGTGCGTGTGTGGTGTGTGTGTGTGTGTGTGTGTGTGTGTGTGTGTGCGCGCGCGCGCATTTTGTGTGCGTGCGTGCGTGCGTGCGTGCGTGTGTGTGTGTGTGTGTGTGTGTGTGTGTGTGTGGTGTGTGTGTGTGTGTGTGTGTGTGTGTGTGTGTGTGTGTTGCGTGCTGACATGGTATTTTTCTTTTAAAGAGGAGAAATAAGATGTGGAGTAGTACAATAGACGAACAACATGAAACAGTAAAGGAAGTAGTTGAGAGTTTAGGTGACCGGAGAAGGAGGAGAAGAACGATGAACACAGAAGAACTTTGATCATGATAAGCTGAGTATCGAACGTGCAGTACCAGAAACAAACTCCAGGGAGGACTTCCCAGTGTGTGGTCTCCCCTGGAGAACTCCCGAACCTGCAGCTCCAGAATGGCCGGGTGTATCAAGGCCAAGGCTCTCTTGACCACTTCGCTGTGTAATACCTGGTACATGTTAGGAACTGTGAACCCTCTGAAATTCACTTTTGTTCCTTCTCGACCATCTCCAGCCGTAACTCTTGTCAGCTGTTGCATCCATTGCCTCTTGGCTTAGCTCCTTTTCTTTCCCCACAAGTCGAGTGCTGCTTCGTGAGATCGTACACTGATGTGCCTGCATGAGCGTCCCAGATTTTAGTTGCTCGTATAAGGGGTTAACAGCTGGAAGGGGTAGTTCAAGAAGCAACCTCGCGTTTCCTTTTTTGCTCCTTCTCCTCTTTGCTGTTCGTGTTTTGCTGAGGGCACCTTGTTTTGTTTTTCATGTCTTTCTGACCTTTCCGGTCCTTGTTTCTCACATTTTGAGACTGGTTTGAGGCTACTTAGTTCTGTTTTTCTTTTCTTTCATGTTAATAACGTTAGTAAACCATGCGTAAAAAGGTAGCCTTTCTTTGAAGTGTGACTTCCCCACGATGTTCATCTACAGATAGTCTTCCATCCACTTTCCATCCCACCTCCAAAGTCCAACCCGATCTCCATCTCCACCACCTCCACTTTATTACTCGTGTGTTATGCCCTTCTATACTCAATGTCTTCGTGAAAAGAAGTCCTACTGACTGGCACAGACTATGAAAGTCACCTCACTGAACCAAAGATAATGTAGCGGTGCCCTACAACCATCCCGTTTGGGTTAGACTGCCCTGATGAGGTGCATTTGGTACACCTAGTACGTGGGTCGAATAGACAAGTTTGCCTTTCATGTGGGAACCAAAAACAAACAAAAAAACAACACTGAGGCTGAAAGAAAGATGACAAATGATAATCATGGTAATGATAGTCGTTATTGTAATTAGTTTTTTGAATTACCGGTTTCGTTATGTACTTTCACTGTTGTTGATTTTTTGTATAACACCCGATTTTGGTTCAGATTCAGCAAATTGATTCACGCACTCTCTCTCATTTGTCAACGTCATCACTTGTGATTCGAGCTTACCTCGGAAAAGATATGAGAGTAAACAGAATGGAAGATGTGATCTGTGGGTGAAAGGTGAGGTGGATGAGAGGGAGGGGTGGGTGGGTGCGGGGAATGGAGGAGGTGAGCCATCGGACCAAATGGAACTGACAGTTTGAAGAACTGTCGTCTGCGTGTGCTGAACTCTTTTCACCAAGGGAGGCCACTTCCGACAGGGGAGCGTTTCGCACCTTGTGATGCCGGCACGCTTTCAACACTTTCAAAATTGCGAACATCTTTAAGAGATCAGAAGTTTGAACACTGAGTGCGAAACAATTCTGTTGGTTCACGTCCCTGTCACTGTTCGGTGGAGCGTGTCGAGATATATGTTTGGAGAGCATTGAAAATAAATTCCGTTTGTGTCCTAGTCGCTTGGTCAGTAGGTTGGTTGGCTAGCATTTGCTGGTTTCTTCGCTCCTTACGATTGTTGGAACAGAACGGATGTTTGGCTGGTTGTTTGGTTTGCTGGTTAGTAGAATGAGTAGGTGGTCAGTAATTGAATATCCCCTTGATTCATTGGTTAGTTGGTTGACTTCTTGTTTGCCCAAGTCATAGGCGAGATCATATTTTATGTTTTATTCCCCCCCCCCTCTCTCTCTCTCTCTC
>CM065732.1:35661942-35671942 GCA_033310375.1 Conus canariensis
ACTCATTCTTCTTCGTAAAGGTTTGACGTGTGTGTCTGGTGCTGTGATTTGCGTTTTGATCGCTTCTCTGATTGTCTGTCTGTCCTGTCTGTCTTCTGTCTCTCTCTCTGTCTGTCTGTCCTGTCTGTCTACTCTCTCTCTCTCTCTCGTCTCTCTCTTCTCTCTCTTCTCTCTCTCTCTCTCTCTCTCTCTCTGGACTTGTTCTCAATCCAGCGTCTTTATCTTATATTTCAAAATTGTGTCTATTGCTAGCGTTATGAGCATGTGTGTATACATATGTGTGTGTGCGCGTGCGCACGCGTGCGTGCGTGCGTGTGTGTGTGTGTGTGTGTGTGTGTGTGTGTGTGTGTGTGTGTGTGTGTGTGTGTACGAGCGAGAGAGAGAGAGAGAGAGAGAGAGAGAGAGAGAGAACGTTTGTACAAGTGTTTTGAGTATGTTGTTAGTCTGTGAGTGCGCGTGCGCGCGCGCGCGTACGTGTGTGTGTGGTGTGTGTGTGTGTGTGTGTGTGTGTGTGTGTGTGTGTGTGTGTGCATGTATGTTGGGGTGTGTGTGTTGTGTTGTGTGTGTGTGTGTGTGTGTGTGTGTGTGTGTGTGTGTTGTGTGTTTGTGTGTGTGTTTGTGTGCGCGCGCGCAAATTATACTAATACAAATATGTCTGTACTTGACAAAAACGTGAACACGTAAACTCTGACTGACTGATCCGATTTTCCTGTTAGAAGAACAAGAGAAAATAGAAACTCGAATATTTTGACATCGTTTACAAAAGTGTGCAGTTACCTAATGAGTGAAAAGCGCATGCGCACCACACACACACACACACACACACACACACACACACACACACACACACACACCCCACACACACAAGGGACAAGAGAGAGAGGAGAGAGAGAGAGAGAGAGAGAGAGAGAGAGGAGAGAGAGAGAGAGAGAGAGAGAGAGAGAGAGAGAGAGCTCATACACGCAGATAGACACACGCGCACGTAATTCCTTCAAGACGTCGTTCACAACTTCAGGACTTCAAACCACAAAACGCCATCCTCCATTCTGGAACTTCAGAAATTGTGTCGAACACTCGCCCACGTGTTCAGTCACTCTCGTCGTACAAGACAGAGCCAGAAACTCCAGACACCCTCAGGGAACCAGCGATTGGAACTGCGCTGATCTCAGGATTGATTCGTCTTCACGCCGAGTGTCCGCCCGAGTCATCTATTTCAATTTTGCGCTTGTATTGACTTTTCACCGCAAACTTTCTGCCTGGTTTCCCTTGGACTCATTCCTCTTCATAAGCGCTTGACATGCGTGTCTGGCGGTAGTGGTTTTTGTTTTGATCTCTGTCTGTCTGTCTGTCTGTCTGTCTGTCTGTCTCCCTCCCTCCCTCCCTCTCTCTCTCTCTCTCTCTCGCTCTCTCTCTGCCTCTCTCTCTCTCCCTCCCTCCCTCCCTCTCTCTCTCTCTCTCTCTCTCTCTCTCTCTCTCTCTTCGAAAGAAGCGGCCTCACACCCCCTTCCCTCTTCTTCAAACCATGACTTGCAGAACAAAGTTTAGCCGTAGACGTACTTGCACTTTTTTTAAGCACTCGCTGACTAGTTTTGTAAGTGATTTTTCAGCCACCGAGAGAAGCTTAATTCTCTAGGAAGTAAGTCATTCTGAGTTATTACCCGGCATAAAAGTTGAATGAAAACAGCTTTGGCCAGCTTCCTTACAGAAGAAGTGTCACTAGCATCTGGCTTTATCGCCTGGCAGGGAAGGAGGAAAGAGGCGGGGGGGGGGGGGGGGGGGGGGGGGTTAGACTCATTTGGTGAGGCGTCGTTCATACTGACAACCTATATTGCAGTTTTTCCTCCTGGCCTTTGTGAGCGATAGTTAACATATTCTCTCTCTCTCTCTCTCTCTCTCTCTCTCTCTCTCTCTCTCACACACACACACACACACACACACACACACACACACCACACACACACACAAAACACACACACACACACACACACACACACACACACACACACACACACTCAAAGAGAGAGAGACAGACAGACAGACAGACAGACAGACAGACAGACAGGCAGGCAGACAGAGAGATAGACAGTGAGGCAAATACACGTATAAACACACACACACATTCAAAAGATTTGGAAAGATGGTCTTATGCCAGTTATTTGGAAACAGTCAATAGTAATCCCAATTATAAAGCAAGGAAAGCCTGTCAGAAACATCGACAGTTATCGACCTGTCGCTCTGACTTCTCATGCTGCAAAACTTATGGAAAAAATTGTACTTAATAGACTTATCTATTTTTGTAACAAAAATCATATAATACCTACTAATCAAGCAGGCTTTATAAAGGGAAGATCTACCACTGATCATATCGTAAAGTTAACAACTCAAATCAAATATCAGTTTGCCAGACGGAAGAGTGTTCTGGCTACATTCTTTGATATTAAAAAAGCCTTTGATAGTGTATGGCATGCTAGATTGTTATATAAATTAAAGGCGATTGGGATTTCAGGTAATTTTTACAGTTATATTAAAGAATTTCTAACACAAAGAAGTTTACAGGTCAGAGTACAAAACACATATTCCAGTTTTAAACCATTGGATATGGGTATTCCTCAAGGTTCTGTAATAGCTCCAATGCTATTTAATATTTTGCTGTATGATCTTCCAAAACATGTAACTAAAAATGCTACAGTTGTACAATATGCCGATGATCTGTGTATGTGGATAAATACTTGTATGAGAAAAAACACACCCAAAAGAGCAATAAACTACCACAGAAAACTTTATCAGGCAGAGCTTGATAACCTTAGCAAATACTTGTTTATAAATGGTCTAAAGCTTTCCCATGAAAAGACTCATATGGTTTTATTCAACAATGGGGATGATCCCTCTGATGTACCATCTTTTAAGCTGGATGGGATAACACTTGCGTACGTACACTTAATTAAATTTTTAGGTGTCCACTTCACATCGAAACTCACATGGAATATCCATATTGATTACCTTTTAAATAAGGCAAGAAAAACTTTAAATTTTCTGAAAATTTTGAGCAAGCAAAGCTGGTGCCAAGATGGAAAAACATTAAAGCTCTTGGCTTTGGCATTAATTCGTTCTAAATTATCATACGCCCAAGAGGCTTTCTTTAGCGCACCTAAATATTTGTTACAAAAACTCAAAGTGTAGATAGCAAAGCCTTCAAATTATGCCTAGGAGTTCCGGTATATGCCTCCACTTTGGGGACATACAGAGAAATAGACGTTTTACCGTTAAATGAATATAGGAATCTATCACTTGCAAAATATTTCATGAAATGTTCAACCATGGATGGTGTGAATGAAACGGAAATATCTATAAACCCAGAGAGTGATTATCCAAAAAGAGCAAAAAATATTGCCTCTCTGTGCACTATCAGTTCATACACTGCTGATTTGTTTAAGAAAAGTAATATAGATGTTAAGTCTTTGTCAAAAACGTCTCTTATAGATCCCATTCCAACTTGGGAAAGAAAGAGGGCGAAGTTTGATCTTGATTACACTGATACAAAGAAAGCAAATCAGCCTTACATCTTGTCATATTTAACGAAGATGCAAATGCAAGATAGATATTCTAACCATCTTAAGGTGTACACAGATGGATCGTTGACGAGTAACAAGAGGCCGGATCAGCATTTGTTATTCCATCGCTGAAAGTAGAAAAAGCATATTTCGTTGGAAAATATCGCTCCATATTCGTAGCTGAAATGATAGCGATACTGATGGCGTTGACATTTCTAATTGATTTACCACAGTCAATTTTTCAAGTGTTGTTTTGTGTAGATTCGCTGTCAGTGTTACAATCGATTAAGTTTTTTAATTCAAATTCAGATAACTTCATTTTGAAGGAAATTCAACATTTAATCCACGTCTTGATATGTAAAGGAACAGATATAACTTTCTTCTGGGTTCCTTCACACTGTGGAATTTCGGGCAATGAACTTGCTGACAGATGTGCGAAAAAGGCGCTGAAAATAGAACGAGGGTACAAACTATTTCCATACCGTTCACTTTGAAAGAGAGTCAGCAAATTTTAAAACAAACAGCTTGGGAATATTTCAGCAATGGGCAGAACAAAGCTGTTACTCATGTTCAGACACAATTAAATCCTCTTTTAGTATTGATCATTTCAAAAGCATCCAAAATCTGCACATTTATGATATGCATCAATACAGAAACTTCGTTTCAATATTTCATCGATTGAAACTGGATGCTTTTAGAACTAAATATAGCTCTGCAACAAAATGCATATGCGGGGAAACAAAATTGACAAGAGATCATGTTTTGTTCGAATGTGTGCCTCTCAAGGCATTTCTGCCACATTTATCAGGCATGTCTGTGACAGATATTTTTTCTGATATTGATTTTGCTTTGAAAGTTACTTTTTGCTTGATTTGTAGTCCAGTCAGGTATTGCTTTAATCTGATACTGATAGTGCGTGTAGGTTTGTTTCTTTATTCGTTTATCTGTCTAATTGTTTTCAGATGTTATGTACACCACCCTCCGCTCACTCCCAGCCCCACCCCGTCCCTATACCACACACACACACACACACACACACACACACACACACACACACACACACACACACACACACACCACCGACGCGCGCGCCACGCACGCACAGAGAGAGAGAGAGAGAGAGAGAGAGAGAGAGAGAGAGAGAGAGAGAGAGATTCACACACGCGCACATGCACACTTACTTGCCCTATAAGCGTCATATACTTTCAGACAACTACTAATTTGCCATTGACCTTTATATCTCAGACACTTCGATAGAAGCTGCCTCTCCCTTCCGTCCTCCTTCAAACCAGGGATTTCAGGGCAAACTTTAGCTGCAGAAGAACTTGAATTTTTCAAAGCACTCGCTGACTGATTCAGTGATCTTTTTTTTTTCAGCTACAGAGAGAAGCTTACATCAGTAGAAAGTACGTCGTTTTGCAGTATTACCTGAACATAAACGATTGAATGTGCACGGCTTTGGTCAGCTTTCTTACGCAACAAGAGCCACAAGAATCTGGGTTTATTGCCTGGTAAAAGAGGAGGAAATAGTAGGGGGATTTTAGTCTGATTTGGTGAGAGGTCATTCAAACTGATTGTTATATACTGCGTTTTTTTTTTCTTCTCCCTCTGTGAGCAATGGTTGACATTCTATCTCTCTCTGCACACATACACCTGCGCGCACATACACTCATACATACATGCATACACACACACACACACACACACACACACACACACACACACACACACACACACACACACACACACATGCGCGCTCGTGCGCGTGTACACACTACTCTTGATACCCCTACTGACCGCGCACGGACCAATGAAATATATACTAAAACCCGGAAACGTAACTGCTTGCCTTTACAAGAGAGATCCAGATGACCAAAGGAAGGGCGAGATGGAAGGGTGGGGGAAGACGAATAAAGATCATCACCACTATCATAATGACAACTTCAATAGCAAAAGGGAGGGGAGAGAGAGAGAGAGAGAGAGAGAGAGAGAGAGAGGGGAAGAGGAGAGAGAGAGAGAGAGAGAGAGAGTGTGTGTGTGTTGTTTTTGTCACACACACACCAACACACACACAACCACACACACACTCACTCTCTCTCTCTCTCTCTCTCTCTCTCTGTCACAACACAAACACACACACACACACACACACACACACACACACACACACACACACACACACAGAGAGAGAGAGAGAGAGAGAGAGAGAGAGAGAGAGAGAGTGCGAATGCGAATGGTTCATTGTGATTAAGCTCGTTTAGCCCCTACCCAAAAGGGGGTTAGAGGGAGTGGGACCGTGTAATGAATATTTCGAAATGAATGCAGTGAGAAAACAGTAAGCCGGCTATCACACAAAAGATCATCATAATGAGGAAACCAAATCTGAGAGTGGGTTGAACAGAATGTCAGAATTATAGCGATGGCGGTATCTTTACAAACGGTATTTTACGCCACAATTTTTAACTCCTGATATTATACCCGAAGAAGGATTCCCTTTCTCAAACAGCACCTCCCGAGTCAGTGTTGGCCTGCCGCTCCTCCCTGAACGCATGAAGAAGATTGTCCAGTCTTTTGGTCCTCTCTTCAAGACATGCTAGGATTTCCAAGCCAATGTTTCAGGGCCGAGTGGTTTGCTGTGATACACCTGGTACACATTCTTTATGGTACGTACCCTCGGAATCCGTACCGCACATATCCACATTTTCCTGTCAGCCCCTCTCTTCCTCAGACACTTCCGCACTGAAAGGTGCACGCACACATGTAGGAGACCAGGGTTCCAGGTTGTGTTCAGGGTGAATGACTCTTGGGCTGTGTTCAGGGAGAGCAACTTCCGTGGCTGTGTTCAGGGAGAATGACTCTGGGGCTAAGTTCAGGGAGGGTGATTCTTGGGCTGAGTTGAGGGGGGGTGACTTTCAGGGATGTAACGACTACCGGATTTAAACAGGTCACTCAGCTTGGAATAGCATTTACTTGGAGCTTTCGACAGACCTCCGTCCGTCTTCTTCAGCGGTGGTGTTGCTACTGGGTGAACAGGAGTTCAGTGCACACGACCACGGGTCGAACCCTGGTCATGTGACTGAACAATGAGGGTGTTGTACACCAATGGCAAGGTGTGTCTGCACCGGTCCCGGTTGAGTGTGGGGTTGTTGGCGGCAATATGTATAGCCTCCTTCACCCCACGCTGAAACCTGAGAGTGACTCTAGCGCTGTGTTCCGGGAGAGTGACTTTCAGGGCTGTGTTCAGTGAGAGTGACTTTCGGAGCTGTGTTCAGGAAGTGTGACGCTGGGGCTGCATTCAGGGGGAGTAACTTCCGGGGCTGTGTTCAGGGAGAGTGACTCTGGGGCTGTGTTTAGGTAGAGTGACTTTTGGGGTTGTGTTCAGGGAGAGGGACTCTTGGACTGCGTTCAGGGAGAGTGACTCTGGCGCTGTTTCAGGGAGAGTGACTTTCAGGGCTGTGTTCAGTGAGAGCGACTCTTCGGTTGTGTTCAGGGAGAGTGACTCTGGGGTTGTGTACAGGGAGACCGACTTTCGGGGCTGTGTTCAGGGAGAGTGATTCTGGGGCTGTGTTCAGGGAGAGTGACACTGGGGCTGTGTTCAGGGTGAGTGACTAGGGTTTTGTTCAGGGAGAGTGACTGGGAGTGGGGGGGGGGGGGGGGGCGTTCTGTTCAGGAAGAGTAATTTTCGGGGCTGTGTTCAGGAAAAAAAGACTCTGGGGCTGTGTTCAGGGAGAGTTACTCTGGGGCTGTGTACAGGGAGAGGGACCCTGGGCTATGTTTAGGCAGAGTGACTTTAGAACTGTCAGGGAGAGCGACTTTTGGGATTATGTTTAGGGAGAGCGACTTTTGGGGATGTGTTCAGTGAAAGCGACTAACGAGGTTGTGTTCAGGGAGAGTGACTCTGGATCCATGTTCAGGGAGAGTGACTCTCGGCTCAGTTCAGCAAAGTGACTTTTGGGGTTGTGTTCAGGGAGAGTGAATCTGATACAAGGCAAGCCAAACAACCCCACCCCTCCCCCCAAAAAAAATCATTTAAAATTTCAGCAAGTACGCGATCCATAAAATGTTATGAATCACTACTGTAATCCCCGATTTTGTCTTTTCGAGAGCGTGTTGATTTGGTTTCTGTCCCTGTTCTTAATGAAAGCAGAGTGTTGCACACTAGTCACAGTCAGAAATCTTATCCTGCAGAAGGATATTTTAATTGATTTGTGGAAAGTTCAAATAATAATCAATAGCACGTCATGTTCAACTGCAGATAAGAATATACCAATATATTTTTATTCCAACGTTTTCCACAGCTCTTGACCAGTGAAGACAGATTTGCAGCCATGGTTTTTGACAGTATGACATAAAACTTCTCCAGGAAAGGAAGGCGAGTTTAGACCCCTCACTACTTTGCTCGACTTTATGTTGAAATACCGGAAACAGCAACTAAACAATTAGAAAATCGAAACTCACTGGAGCAAGATCATCTGCATGCATGAGAGATGTGATGAACCGGGGGGATGGCAAAATAGCATTTAGCCAGTTCAGATAAAGATCAAACTTTCGTAAAGTTTGGGAACACTGAGGAAGTGACGTAAACAGACTTCCAGTACAATGGCCTCATCCACAACTACAAAATCTGCTGGTCAGGATTTCAATGCATGACAATAACACATTAACATAACTGTACATATCAAGCCATTGGATCGCTGGTAAGAAAAGAACTCAGCGATGGAATCAATGACCTTTTAGAGCACCATAAAATCTGACCTGTGAGTCCTTTCGTTAGCTGCTGTCTAGCTGAAGATGGACGCTTAATGCAGTAGAAAATGTGTCTTCCTGAGCTTTTATCCAACACTGACATGAACTGATATGCTTATGGCCCCCTTTAAGACAGACTAAGCACTGCTGCAGTTTCGTTATGTTGTCCACCAGGGGAAGGTGACGGGTGAGGAAGGCGAGGTTAGGACTCTTTTCTTCAGTCTAATGTATTGGGGCATTTTGCATACTGATTGTCGTAGTCTGCTTTCTTTTTCCCCTCTCCTTTCTCAGCAACAGAGAAAAATATCTTCATCACACTCGCACGCACAGACACATGAAAACACACACACACGCACGCACGCACGTACGCACGCACTCACACACACACACACACACACACCACACACACACGCACGCACGCACGCACGCACGCACACACGCACGCACGCACGCACGCACGCACACACACACACACACACACACACACACACACACACACACACACCACACACACACACGCACGCACGTACGCACGCACGCACTCTATCACTCACTCACTCACACACACACACATACACGCACGCACGCACGCGCGCACTCACGCACGCACGCACACACTAACGCACACAGGCACGCAGGCAAAACACACACACACACACACACACACACACACACACACACACACACACACCACACACACACACACATCTTCATCACACTTACACGCACAGATGCACAAACACACACCCCACACAACACACACACACACACACACACACACACACACACATACATGGATACACGCGCCACACCACACACACACACACACACACACACACACACACACACACACACACACCCACACACGCACACGTGCGTGCACACACACATACACAAACACACAAACACACGCACACACGCACGCGCACACACACACACACACACACACACACACACACACACACATACACACACACACACACACACACACAACACACACACGGATACACACACACACACACACACACACACCACACACACACACACACACACAGCACGCACGCACGCACGCACGCACGCACGCACGCACGCGCACACACACACACGAATATTTTTTTGCCCCTTCCTCAAACACACAAGAGACTAACAGATTCGCCTTTTGCTCTTTCATCTTATAAGCCAAAACGGAACCATCTTGCACCACACCCTCCACTACTTACTTTGATTCAACCTTTTCATATGGACCAGGGTACGGTAACAGTCGCTCAGTCATCTCGCCGACTCCCAAGGGAAAAAAGTGATTGGATTTCACAGGTCCACAGTTCTGCCAGATTGGATTGATCCGTCTTCGTGCCCAGTCCACCGCCCCAACCATCTATTTCAGTTCTGCGCTTGTTACTGGCTTTTTACCGCAAACTCTCCGCCTAGTTCTCTTGCAGCCACCCTTTCTCTCTATATTGGTTCCACTGGTGTGTGTGTGTGTGTGTGTGTGTGTGTGTGTGTGTGTGTGTGTGTGTGTGTGTGTGTGTGTGCACTCAACAGTAAAGGGATATCTGATTTAATGTAAGTAAATTTGAAATGGCAGAAGAGGAGGAATGGGTTCTGCTTTGCATATCGCTATGTCCTGTACACAATGGACCTCCAGGGGCTAACTGGTCTTATGTCTGTGAGACAAACGGAATTCAGACTTCATTTTTTAATCT
>CM065732.1:35684442-35704442 GCA_033310375.1 Conus canariensis
CTAATCCTTTGACTGTGACTTGGTTGTCAGGGAAGCCAACCTCAAAATCAGCAAATCCAGCAGATAAACAGACTTCTACCACAGCAGCATCAAAAGCTTCATTGTTTCCTACTGTGACTCCAACACAATCTACAGGCTTTAGTGTATCAAGCAACACTGTAAGTGACAGAGACTATGAAAGCTTGGTGTTAATGAAGATGAGACAGGCTGAAGAAAGAAAACGCCTGATTGAACAGATGCAGAAAGAGGATGAAGAAGAAAAGTAAAAGGTCTAGTATTAATGCTAGCAATGAGCAGCCAGTGTTGTTGTGCATACAATGCTGTCATTTTCTGATGATTTTTACTTTGAGTGTGGGGTGAGAGATCATGACATAGGTGTCATGTGTGTTTGTGTGCATGTTGGTTGATCCATATTGTTATTGCAAGAAATGATTATTGAAGTTTTCATTATTTTCAGGTGTGTGTGTGTGTGTATGTGTGTGTGTGTGTGTGTTTAATGAAATTGTTTATGAGCTATTAGACAGTTTTTAGCGACGTGTGGTTGTCAGAAGTAGTTAGCTTTGAAGTCATATAACTTCAGAATTGGTGGACAGCATGGAATAGGCTTTGTATTTTAAAGATCTGTGTTTTTGAGCAAGATGATGTTACTATCAGTGTCCTGAATTGAGCTTACAAAATAATGATGTAATCTTCTTAGACATTGCTTAGTCAATAACTACATATCTAAAACCATAGCTGTCGTTCATTACCCCCCTCCCCCAAACACACACACATTCTTTGATTCATGCACATAAACATACACATATATAATCACACTAAGTACACCGAGATATCCCCCCCCTTTCGGGCTTTCCCTATGGCAGTTTTTTAAACCAAGGCATAGGGAAATGAGGGTTTGGGAGGAGTGGGGGTCTGGGGACAGAAGAGAGAGTAACTACAAACAGTGAAAAGAAAAAAAAAAAGGGTGGGGGGGGGGGGGGGGGGGGACAGATTTAGCATCGGAGATGGGGTGGGGTACGGTCAGGTGTGTTACAAGGGAGGTCTTTTGGGGGCAATTAATGGGCTTTAAACTAATATTTCCTGGAACATGTTTCATGATTTGAACAATAGAAATCCACTTTGTCAAAAGTATTCTATTGAAAATAAAACTGAAGTTATGCCAGAAACTAATATTCCTTAAAAAATGTTTCCCCAAAAGACTGTTAATTCTTTAAGTTTCATAGGCACTTCCTTTACAAATTACATTCAAGAAGTGTTTCGTGGTAAGTTATGTAGTGCTTGATCGTTTATGGTGAAGAATGAATTAGCAGGACTATGAAAAGATAATACTAATAATGATAACAATATTGGATATTTATTAAAGCACATTGTGGAAGGTGGTGCCTCTTAAGATTTATTGTACTAGGGATGATTATGTCTGCAACTCAGGGTACTCGTTTCTTTTTCATTCACATTAATTTTGTGCATGTGTATAAATCTTCTTGGCTCCCTCGACACAACCACACTTAAGTTCGTGTTGTGACAGCTCTAGCTCTGGCAGTCCACACAGAGCAATCAATATCAAGTTCCTACTGGGCACCCTACCACCAGAAGAAACATTGCATTGTTCCCAATTGGCCAAGTGACTTTAGTGGTGTTCTGTGGTGCCTGTTCTGACCTATTCATTGCTTGCTAAGCAAGTTCCATACTAATATATTTGCCTAGACATGGAACACTAAGATTGAGAGCGAGGAGCGAGTGCCCCTCTTCAGAGAATGCTAGGAACATGTCAATCCACTTGAATAAGTCTCTTTGAACCTGCCGATGCCAGCAATTTAAACTTACCAGGGGCATGAATGTGAAGAGGAAATGCAGATGACTGCAGGATGTGAAGAGCCATAACACTAATGAGTAGATGATTTCTTAATTTTTTTTTCTTGCCTTTCTTTTTCAAAGGTGATGATAGTGATGATGTTATGGAGTTTCATTCTGGTCCGAGACTACATGACAAGGATGTTCTCTACATTTTCTTTCATTATTCATCCCAGCATCAACTGGACCAGAGTATACCTGTAGTGTTGGTCATGAAAATTGAGCGACACCCTCATATAAGCAAAGTTAAGTGGATGATACTTGACTGTGAGCTGCCTGGGCCCCCCATAGAATACCCGACTCAGGAGGAAAGCTGACCAGAGCCAGAGAAATCCCACAAACAAATGCCTGTGATGGAAATCAAACTCCTGATCTCCAGTCACAAATCACAACACTGCATCACAGCAGCTGGGTTTTGTTTGTATATTTTCCCTTTCCTGTTTTTCTTTTTCATGTTGTTTTGAAATATTTTACTTTTTGTGGGCATTTATATGGATGTATCTTGAAGAAGATTTTTTTTTTTAAAGTTTCGTATTGGAGTCAGTGAGAAAGAAACTGAGCCAACAAATGTCCAGAAAATTATGATATGCTGAAGACTTACAAGAGCTAACATTAGACAGTGAAAAATTACAAATTGAAACTTTATTTCCTTGTTGTCATTTTTTTTTTTTTTTTACTTGTGAATTTGTGAAGATCTGAGCCTCGTTTCAGAGCAGCTTAGTTAATCCGGTCTGATTATTTGTGTGTGTGTGTGTGTGTGTGTTGTGTGTGTGTGGTTATTTTGCTAAAGCATATTAGCAGCTGATCCTGCAAAATCACACATCAGATGGACAAGTCTGATCTCTTTTTTTGAAGAAGTGCCGCTCAGCTGACTAGTTCCAGTATAATATTTGCTTGTGTAAATAACTATGATGAAATAGTGACAGAGTTGAGCATCGTCGTAGGAAAGCTGGGTCAGTAGACTATGTTCAGCATGGAATCAGAAATGTTACTGGTTTTGGACATGTGTATGGCTTTCATACTGGTATGTTCGGAGTAGATCCATGCAGATGTTTTTAGGGAGAAAAAATCTGAATAAAGAAGAAAAAGATGGGGATTATTTGACACTACCCAAAAAATGTTGCAGCATTGAAAGGTCTTATCTTGTGAGTGACCTTTGGGCGACAGCATATACTAATGTAGACTGTCACAGTGTAAGTGACAGTGACAAGCTAGAGTATAAATTTACTCCCGGCAGTCTATGCTTCCACTGTGTTTTTACCATGTTTTACCCCATTTCAGATAATGGGACTGGGAGTCTGCAAGATCCATACTCGTCAAAGAGTCTCCAGTTGTTTATATACATCAGCTGATGATGTCGGTCTGTCAGGCATCATACTCAGTACACTGCCCTGTCAGATTACCAATCTTTCAAGTATGGCTCTTCCACTAGTTCCAGGACCTGCATCATTGGAAATGTATAGTTCATTTGTCTCCCTTTCAAGGCACACACACCAAAGCCTTTTGTCGTTAGCTGTGGCTATAAAAGGCCGTTTTTGTGCTTTCTTTTGTGCACATTTGCTTCCCTCCAGTCTGTTTTTCTTTTTCCAAAACCTTTTGTCATTAGCTGTGGCTTTAAAAGAAAGGTGTTTCTGTGCGCGCTTACCTCCTTCTAGTCTCTGTTGCTTTTCTTCCTTTCCGTACAATTCTGTCTCAACAATACACAGCCACATTAGGTTCATTCTGTCACAGCCTCGGTGCCAGCTGTACACAGCTTTAAAGCACTTAGTACCATTGTCAGATGGCTTTAGGGCAACCCACCAGAGGAGATATTGCATTATGGCAGCTATGTTGGTGGTGTTCAGCGATGTCTGTTCTGATCCAGTACAAACGGGACATTCTCGACTACGGTTTTTCTGATGATTGTGGCTCAAGTCCTGAAGCCAGTGTGAACATGCCCATCCAGAGGCTGTACTGCCACTACTTGTTATGCCACTTTTTTCAGTTCTAGTTTTGTCATTTGAGCTATAATTGACTGGAGTGAGGGCAGTTTTTTTTTCCTTCTTCTGTTTGTTTTTTAATTTGTTTATCTATTTAGTCCACTTCTACAAATGTGAATGGTATATTTGTGTTTTATTTTAGGTGTGGAAGTTGAATGATGATGAATTCAGAAAAAAAAGAACTTTGTTTGATACTGTTGTTTTTTCCCCCCTGAGTGACTCAGGACAAAGTGAGAGAGAGGCACAGACAGACAGAGACACTCTCCTGTTGCATGTGGCTTTGTTTTCATGTACAATTCACCTTCAGAGGGAAAAAAAAGGGGAATATCATGGTTAGTGTGGGTGTTTATGCTTGTATGCATGTTCATGTGTTCTTAGTCTACTGAGGTCTCAAGTCTGAAAGAACATGCATGTCTTTGAGCTTGAGTGTGTCAGTGTGCATATGTGCGTGTCTGCAACTAAGAGCAAGTAAGGGCATGCGTAAAAAATACACAGAATCAGCATGCTTTTGTGAGCAATATCAATGGTTTAATAGACACATACACATATTTATTGCACAACAGACATGCATACTCAGTGTTGCTCACATTTTGACAAACTGGCTTTTCAGACTCCCAGTAATATGCAGGATGCATGTCATTCATGCATTACAATGTTTTTTAACTCCCTAAAATTGTGTTTCATGAGTAGGCCACATTCACCTCTGAAACTGATGCTGATTTGCTTGTTGTTGGCAAAGGATGCAAAGTATTATCTCAGAACTACAGTGATCAGTTGGATTGCTGCTAATAATTTCCTCTTTTCTGTGACTTTCTTTGATTGCAAACAAAAAAAAAAAATCCTTTTGGTTTTTCTTTACAGTGTTCACAATTTGTCTGCCTTTGTGGGCCAATCTCATGTCCCTTCTCTAGAAACTCGTACACACACACACACACACACACATGGATAGACATATTTTCTTTTGTGACAGCAGTTTATGACATACCAGTTCTATTGTAATTTGGCAGCTTTACTGTACTCCGGCAATTGCCTAGTGAAATTGTATTCATAGTGAATGAATGCAAACTGTCCATTCTGCAGTGTCTCTTCGCCCATATAGCTGACTTTTTAAATTACATTTTTGTGGCTGGTGAAAGTTTTTAAATCATGGAGTGATAAGGGGAATATCCTGAGCACTCTCAGCTCAGCCTAATTTTATGGTCTATTAAGATGTCAGACGTTTACCTAACATGACGTAACTGCTTTTATTGTTTGCTTCTTTTCCAAGATGAAGTTACATTTTCCTATGCAGGTTTGACAGTTCTATGTAAAGAGACCTTTTGTGGTCGGTTGGTCTATAATGATTATAACTTGAAAACTACTTGAATTAAATATATCTAAAACAAGCACATTTAAAGCTAGCTACTGTTGTAAGATTTTTCACTTCAATTGTTACCTTTCTTGACTGATTGGTTTTTAAACTTATGGACTGTAAATTTGCGAACTTACTTTTGTCTATCTCTTGACGTCACCATCCCTTCTACTATATTTTGTTCAGCTTTGTTTTAGTTCTTTGTTTTAGTTCTTGATGGTTTCATTTACAGGCTAAAGAAAAATGGTAGAAGTGGCTACCTTTCTGATCATTCATTTCTATTGATGCAATATTGTATTTTCATTTTTATGCACATTAATCATTCTTAATGGTATTATTTCACCTGAAGAAATCGCTCTCTAAAGGTTTGGAAATGAGGCTGAAAATACTCTTTAAAATATCAGATATGGTGTGCAAACAAGAGCCCTGCTATCCATGAAAAATAATTAACCTCTCACACACACACACACATACATACATTCATAATGCAAAAGAGCCCATTATTTGACAAAATTTCTTGAAAGCAAAATACATACACACACACACACACACACACACACGCACGCGCGTGTGCGCACACACGCTCAGAACAGATAAAGTTTTTTTAGATTCCGGTCAATCTCTCTCTCCACACACACACGTATATATACATCGGCATTCAAAGTGCATTGAAGAGACTGATCACATTAAACACCCCCCCCCCCCCCCTCCCAAAAAGTCAGTTTCAAAACTAGAGACTGCATCTTATCAATCAAATAAGTCAGTTGAAGATATTACACATGTAACATTTTTTGTGTTTGTATATTTAACCTACCACTAAGAACATACTTGTAATGCTTCTACAATCATGATTGTGTAGACTTGGCAAACAGTTTCAAGAAAACATCGAGCATTAGACATAATGATGAACTGAAAGCATCTAGATGAGGAGACCATTGTGTATTTTGGGTCTGCAGCTTGGCCAAGCTAGTGAAAACTAGACTTACCCTATCATGTGTGCTATCACAAGACCCAAATTTCATGTGGAAAACCAGTGATGATAAAACTGTTGAATCACTGTTCATATCTATCCTCCTCTGTGGATTCAGGAGCGAGCTACACACTGACTGGAGACTTTGGGGAAAAAAAAAAAAAAATCGGACTTTTGGAGAAGAAATGCTTCAGGTGGAATTTTCTGCATCTCCTACAAGGAAAGAAGACAAACGACTCAGGCAAATGAGAACCTCCTGTTCTTACATTGATCTTTAAGCATTGTAAAACTTGACATGAAGGTTCCGCAAGGGGGTTAACATCAGTGGAAGTTATGGGTGGTCAATATGCAGGGTAGACTGGTTGCAATACCTCTACCCTTCTCTGCATGTCCGAGGACAGAGGTTTGGCCATCCAAGCATCCATCATGGCACCCATCAACCTACTGTCATGACGTGATGAGGTGATAAATTATGAAAGGTCTCCATTTTTTCCCTTTCAACTCGCAAATTAACTTTTCCACCGATCTCAGTCAGGGAAGGCTGTCGGGCAGGAGATGATGGATTTGCCAACCTCTTCGTGTGTAGGAACTGCACAGCTTGAAAACCTCTTGATGACATTTAGTTTCACAGAACCTGATCATTCCCACCATATATCATAATCCTCTACCCAGCACTACTGTCCTTGAACAATCGTCAACGCTTCCTTCAGTTTTTGGACAGTCGGTACACACCAGAGCTGAAGATAAGTTTTTGCTCGCGCACCTTGTGGTCGAGGAAGGCCTTGAGCTGCTGCTGAGTAAATTCACCCTGCAACTCTTAGAAAGGCCCCACCACAGAACCTGATCATTTCCCACCATATATCATAATCCTCTACCCAGCACTACTGTCCTTGAACAATCGTCAACGATTCCATCAGTTTTTGGGCAGGCGGTACACGCCAGAGTTGAAGATAAGTTTCTGTTCGCGCACCTTGTGGTCAAGGAAGGCCTTGAGCTGCTGCTGGGTGAACTCCCCTGACTCTGGGCCCTGCACAGCAAACATGCGCAGCATGCTGTGGATCCGCTCCAGGGGAAGGGAGTCCAGGTTCTGCAGCATGCCCGTGATGTAGGTCCAGAACATCTGAAAACCACCACCAGGACACTGCTGCAGGAAACACAGTATATCGTTGCTATACATCCAAATCATTTGAGACAACTGATATACATCCAAATCATTTGAGACAATAGGTGTATTCGTATTAAAAAACAAGATGCAAAGCATATAAACTACTCCCCGTTAATCTTGAATACGTGCGAGATATTCCATAAAGAGGAAAAACCATTTTGGGCTGTTATAGCCGTTAGTAACGGCTATTCTGGTAAATATCAGCCATCATCTGTGACCCATAATGAACATACTTACAAATTTTCAGAAAGATTGGCCAAGTACTTTCTGAGATTTTCCATAAAGAAGAAAACCATTATGGGCCATTATAGCTGTTAGTAACAGCTATAATGGTAAAATAAACATTGGGCATCATCCGTGACTCATAATGAACATACCTACAAATTGTCAGAAAGATCGGCCAAGTACTTTCTGAGATATTCCATAAAAAAGAAAAAATGTTAAAGGCCGTTATAGCCGTTAGTAAAGGATATAACGGTAAAATAAAACAAAAGGCATCATCCGTGACCCATAATGAACACATCTACAAATTTTCAGAAAGATCGGCCACTACTTTCTGAGATATTCCATAAAAAAGAAAAACCGTTATGGACCATTATAGCCGTTAGTAACGGATATAACAGTAAAACCATCCGGCATCATCCGTACCCATAATGAACATACCTACAAATTTTCAGAGAGATCGGCCAAGTACTTTCCGAGATATTCCATAAAAAAGAAAAACCATTATGGACCGTTATAGCCATTAGTAACAGCTATAACGGTTAAGTAAAACGTCGGGCATCATCCGTGACACATAATGAACATACCTACATATTTTCATAAAGATCAAACAAGTACTTTCCGAGATATTCCATAACGAAGAAAAAACGTTATGGGCTGTTATAGCTGTTAGTAATGGCTCCGTGACCCATAATGAACATACCTACAAACTGTCAGAAAAAATTGGCCGAGTTGCTTTCTGAGATATTCCATAAAGATGAAAAACCGTTATGGGCCGTTATAGCTGTTAATAACGGCTATAACGGTAAAATAAAACATCGAGCATCATCCGTGACCCATAATGAGCATACCTACAAATTGTCAGAAAGATCAGCCAAGTGCTTTCTGAGATATTCCATAAAGAAGAAAAACCGTTATGGGCCGTTATAGCCGTTAGTAATGGCTATAACAGTAAAATAAAACATCGAGCATGATCCCTGACCCATAATGAACATACCTATATAACCGTAAAATTAAACATCGGGCATCATCCGTGACCATAATGAACATGCCTACAAGTTTTCAGAAAGATCGGCTAAGTACTTTCTGTGATATTCCATAAAGAAGAAAATCCTTTATGGGCCGTTATAGCCATTACTAACGGCTATAACAGTAAAATAAAACACAGGGCACCATCCGTGACCCATATTGTACATACCTACAAATTTTCAGAAAGACTGGCCCAGTAGTTTTGTCTGGAGCGAGTGGAACACATTTTGACCACGGACGGACAGACACACAGACACCATTTCTTCGTTCCCATTGTAAAGTACTCCCTGTTCTATAAGAACTAACGGAAAACAGTAGATGTTATAAAATGATGTCTGTTCGGTGAGGCTAAGCCAAGACAAGACAACTCTCTGTGAGAAAGCCTTTCTTTTTTCCCCCACTTAAAGCTGACATCTTTCCACTCTCTCCCCCTCCCTCAACCACAGATCAGAAATTAATCTCTCCACCAACTTAGTAGTTACTACTTCTTGTCAGCTCTGCTTTGTATAAACCATCCTCTCTCTTGGTTGATTAGTAATCATTTTCTAAAACAGTGAACTTCATAAGGTTTGAATGTCTCGACTTAAAACAGGTGTCCCGTTAGCACTGGGGTAAGACATCCGTCTAAAAATGGCACACCTTGAGACACCTATCCATCCAAAAGTTGCAGGTTTGAATCCTGGCAGCATCAGGAGAAAAAAAAAAATTGGCAGTATAAGCGCATCTGGGAGTCATAACCTAGATGTGTCCCGGCCCCCTTAGAGTGAGGAATTCAGGGCCACAGCACTTGTCTGGGATGGGGAGGGGGAGGGGCGGGCGGAGGGGGGTTGTTCTCTGAAGACCTTCTGCCGTCAAGCTCTCCCTAGAGATTCCTAGCATTTCAGTTTCCTCGCTTGTTATTTTATGACAGCACCTCAGTCTCCTCAGTTGTTATAGTTTTTACAGTACCTTCACCTTTCTTGTTAATTCGGACTGTACTTCAGTCTCACTTCTTCTTTTTGTTATTTACTGCACTTTCTGTCTCCTCACTCATTTCATCAGTCAATTTGTTAACTTCACTCATAAAGAAACGACATAAAGATGCCACCCGCAACAACAGCTGAACCAGCATACAGACCACCTCTGAAATACCTGCATCTCTTGCTCCCTTTGCTGGGCAGCACTAGCCATGGCTGACTCCAGCTCGTCATCGTCATCTGCTGCGATGACCTCCTGTGGCCCAGAGCGTCGCTCCTCCACCAGCACAAAGACATCAGCCTCCTGCTCCTTGATCACCCCCTGGCTCTGCCAGTAGGCCAGCTTGCGGCGCACAGCCGACGGCGCCATCTCCAGAGCTTGCCCGAGGTCCTCTACTGTCCAGCGATCTGAGTGAAAAAAAAATGTTTGGATTTTCTTTTTTTTTATTAATGCATTCAATGCAAATCATCAAAAACAGTCACATCATGGCCCAGCTTCAACACTCTCTGCTCTAATTAAAAATGGAGGTATCTTTAAGCTTATGTCACACAAGGCAATAAGTCTCTCACTGTGTAAGTGTGCTCAATTTTTGGTACTCAAGTGTGACCACTTTGGGAAGCGAGTGCACAAGCAAATCCTCACCCGTTTGAAAATTTGACTGTGCTGAAGTCTGAAATTTTCAGGCACAACACACAGTGAATTGGAGCAAAGGTGAAGGTCATATACATGGCAACCAACCATCTTGTCTGGACAGGATTTTTCTGTTTGTTTTGGCCTTCACGAAGATCAAGAATTCATCCTCTTTTTTACAGAACTGTCAAATTCTATGTTATTGGTGTAGCATGCTACGATTTTGTTGACAATTCCATGCTGTTCCCTGCTCCTTTTTTGGACTCATGGTCACCAAAAATGATCTGTGCATGTGGGACTAGCAATGTAAACAGATTCATGCTTGTTTTGCTCCCCCCTCTCTTTTGCAAAGTCTTCTCAAAACAAGAGACTGTTGTTGCTGTGCAGTAGTCATCTATGTCACACACTCCTCATTGCTGCTGTGACATGCTGATCCAAAGGGATTCTCCACCCAAACTGAGAACATTTTTGTGCGCCGTTTAAAGTTTGGTCATGTAATCTGCCGATTCTACGGCCTACAGCTTTTTTTGACTTACAACTGTCTTTGCAGCATCAGTTATGTTCAATATAGCTCCCTGCGATGTAGTTCTGCAGCCAAATTGGTTTGTCATCTCTGTTTTGCTGCACAACTGATGGACTTGAATTCTTATTTGAGTGTAGAATTATAAAAATTGATCTACACTTTCCAGTTAGGGAAATTCGTCCAACAGCAAATTGAGCCTATCTTTGTCCTTTTTTTTTGGGGGGGGGCAGCATTTTGACTTTGGGTCAACTCTTTATGCTCAGCACCTGCCCCCTCAGTGCAGGCTTGCTCTTCTTTTTTCTTTGTAATGCTCATTCTATACTGAAGCAGCAGAGACAGACGTATGAACAGACAGACAATGATGTGTAGACGCTTAAAAAAAAAAAGGCACTTACATCCATGAAACCTATTCAACACCTATTACATCTGTTCTGGACAGATTAAAGCCATTTATTTACCCTTTAATCATCAAACATTTTTTGCGTCATTTCGTTCCACATAATGTCCACTTTCATGGAAACATCAAACTAAGGCTTTTAAGTACTGCAGTTAAACTGGTAAATCAATGTCTCTCCCTTTGGTCACTTTTCTTTCTTTCTTTTTCTTTCTTCTTTTTTTCCCCATAATCTTTGATCAAAACACAAGCTTGCTTTTCACTGGGTTAATCCTATCAACCCCAATTTGTTCACTCTGATTTTAAGGGCTGACTGACCTTCTGCTTTGTTTCCAGTATACTGTACAGCTCTCTGTGCACCAAGTTAACTGGCACACACAGAGGGCCTACTGAAGTCAGCATACATACAGCTCTCTGTGCACCAAGTTAACTGGCAACAGAGGCTGAGCAGCATACTATACAGCTCTCTGTGCACCAAGTTAACTGGCAACAGAGGCTGAGCAGCTGTTTCTGTCTTTTCTGGCTTCTTCCCAAATTTTGTGGATTGTCCACCGATACCAATCCAGTTTCACCATTATGCTGAACCTTCATTTTACTCTTGAACATGTCCATAATAAGAACTCAAGCGCACAACTGTAAACATGTGCTTTATCATTCTCCTCAACAGGGGGGACACAGCTTGAATTTGCTGTTGAGTAGCTTGAATTTGATGCTAAGCAGCTCTGTGTGCATTACTGAGCTGTCAAGTGACACACGTTCTTATTGAAGAACCGCTGAATCAGACCAATTCACCAAAAGTGTCAGTCATGACCAAGTCAAAGCACAAATAATGTTTTAGTGATATATAAATTAATAATAGGAACAAATAATAATGATACTATTTTCTAAGCTACAGAGATGTAGCCTCTCGTCAACACTTCGGGACGTTGCGCTGCAAAGTGCAGGAAATGCGTGCCCTCTCTTGCATGGTCTCATGTCCGAGTAAAAGGGAGTAAAATGTACATTTCAAATAGAAAACAACAACCTCAGACTGTCTTACCGTTTTCATGAAGACCATATTGAGACAAAGCAAATGTTGATGAGAAGAGCACAGAATGAACCCTACATGACAGGAGA
Organism: Conus canariensis; assembly: GCA_033310375.1. NCBI lineage: Eukaryota > Metazoa > Mollusca > Gastropoda > Neogastropoda > Conidae > Conus > Conus canariensis. The sequence continues at coordinate 35,696,630 of CM065732.1, forward strand.
GGAGACACGCACACACAAACGTTCACTCACTTTGCTCCTGGAACTGCATGATGAGGGCGGCCTGCACAGAGGACACTGAGAAGTTCAGTGTCTGTTCCTTCAGCTCCAGCTCAATGTTCATCACCCCTGGTGAACCGATATGTCATCAGAGTTACATGGGGAGAGATGAACTAAAACAGAGCGGGAGGAAGCTTAAAAAGAGATGGCAATCTAAACGTTGTAAATTCACAGTTTACACGTGCTCCCCTCCCCTTTCCTATCCCTGTCTCATTTACAATTATAGGTCATCTGACTTGTGAAGAAATCATCATGTTTAATCTGTCACAATGTATTACACACTTTTTGCTATTAACTATTCTATTACTGAGTTTCTTTTCCATAAGCATTCTGTGGCACTGAACATTAATCAGCACAGTAATATTTCACTTATTCACTTTAGTCTTTTTTTTAGATTAATCTTTACTTTACCTGTGTGTCAAGGGTATCCAGCAGAATGATCAAACGCACTTGAACTAAAGTCACACTTGAAAGAAAACTAAGATTAATTTATTGAAATAAAGTTGAATGACTGATTAATAATAATAATAATTGGTGAACACTTGAAATAAATATGCTGAATAAATAAATGAACAAACAAAGATCTGTGTACAGAGTACTAAAACGGTGACACAGGTGCTTGAACTGAAGTAAGGTGCCAAACAAATACTGAACAAGATTGAATGAAACAACGTCCGCACTTCCCAACACACTGGCACAGCCATCCAAAACCTCTGATAAAACAACAACCGCTCAATGACGTCTTCCCCTGAAATTACGAAACATTTAATGGCATAAAACCTGGAACTGAGTCACTCGGAACATAAGAAACAGCTAAAGTAAAACAAGAGACGATAATACAAACTACAGGTAAGTTCAAACAATGGTGAAAATGGATTTAAATAAAATAAATACTCATTTCAACACTGACACCGTGTATGCATGTAGCACACATAATGTCAAATAATCTTTTTTTGACAAGTAATGCACAAAAAACACCATCACCATTATACCACAAAAGCTCTGACGTTGAAAGTAAGTATGTTCTATCTGATGTGAACAAATGAATCTAGAGCAGTCTTCTCTGCATTCCCCTCACCATACACATAAATGTAAATTCATCCTCACCCTTTCTTTCCTTCCCCTCCCCCCCTAACCCCTCTTAAGTCCAAATCAAATGTAGGCATAAGAAGTAATAAAAATCAACAAAAATTAACATCCGAGGCTTTCAGTTACAGACACAGCTCAATTCACAGTCCTGTAGTCAGACAGGCATCAACAACTGCAACAGAGCAAATGGCACTATAATAATAAAAAAAAAAAAAAAAAAAAAAAATGTACAGTACCATTTGAGCTTAATACAGCCTGCATGTTCAATCTTCTTTTGCATTCCGTCAAACACTCCTCACCTAGATGGGGTTTCCACACTAAGGTCCGGTTGCCTTTCAGCATTTCATACTGCTGGGTGTAGGCATCCAGACTGTTCTGCAACTCTGGTGGCAGTGTCACCTTCTCCTCACGAAATGAAGGCCAGAACTGTGCTGAAAGGATGATTGCGCTCACATCCACATCCTGCGCAATACAAAGTTACATGATATAAAATTGTGCATTGTTAAAGATATATTTAAGCAACTACATGCATGTATGCTCATGCATGTGTGTGTCACCACACTCATGCATACTGCTGTCTTTAGGCAGCGTTCACCTTGATGAATGATCATCATTGAATCTATGCAGACTATAACAGAAGGAAGCAATCGTTCACATTAAAGATCAAGAGCTAACGATAGAATTTATTGACAGGGAACTACTACGACATCATTCCAACACTCTTCTAAAATCCCCCTACCCCCCCCACCTTCCCCCTTCCCCCCGCTCTTGAGACTGTTCAGTCACCTTTTCTACAGTGAACACAGACCTAAAACCAAGATTAAACTCAAATTGGTTTTGCCCATTCAGTTCATGGTTCAAAACAAAATTGTTTCCCTGCAAGGGGAAGTAATTAGAGGTAAGGTCTGAAGGAGTTATTCTCCTGCATATTTTCCTCTTTTCTTTCTTTCTTTCTTTTTTTTTTTCTTAAATGGAACATTCAAGCACATGAAGCATAAACGGTTCCATCATTCGGAAGTTTAAATTTCTGACAAAAATTTCTTCCAGAAAGATTCATAACAGTAACACACAGCGTTCATTTTCTGAAAGTCTGATAATTTTCAAAATACGGTCGACAAAACGTGCATACCTTTTCATTTCTTTGTTAGTTTGCTTTAAAATTTAATTGTTCCTACATGCTATAACAGTCAGTCTAGCTATTCATATTAATTTTGTTGATTTTAAAATTTAATCATTCGTACATGCTGAACCAGTTACTCTAGCTATATATTTTAGTTTTGTTGATTTTAAAATTTAATCGTTTGAACATGCTGAAACAGTTACTCAAGCTATACATATTAATGTTGTTGAAAATTCCTGGATCTGCTGTTTGATCCTATTCCACACGACAGGTCAATACCACACAATTTTAACAGTAGCGTCCCCGGCCCAGGTACCATCTTTCCATCAAGTTTGATAGAAATAGGCGCTGCAGTTTCTGCATTTTTCTGCTGATGGACAAGCCAGCAAACACGATAAGAAGCAATCTCGACACCCCTCTTGGTAGAGGTAAAAATGACACCCAGAAGCTGTTTTTAATGGAACATTCAAGCACACAAAACATAAACATTTTTATCACTTCAAAGTTTTAATTTTTGATGATTTTTTTTTTTACTGAAAGATAGTTACCAATTCATAACTGTAACACACTGAATTAATTTTCAGACTCAAGTGGCAGAGCCAAATAGCAGTGCCCCTGTGGGGATTATGGGGGTTCTGCTATTTAGACCAAATTCCAACAACACAAACCAACTGCAATAAAAACAAGGGTTGGAAACACTTTTCTGGTTTCTGCCTATGGCATTCATTTTCTGAAGAGGATTTTTCACGATGGCTAATTAATGATTTGAAACAGATTCAAATTGCTGAAATTTTATATGCCTGCTGTAAGACTGAACACCATTGTTTATGTCTTCAAGATCCAAAAATTACTTGGTACTGTAGAAACAATACAATTATTTTCTTTGGATAGAAACAAAAGAGCCTAGAAAAAAGGACTGAAAGCAAAATGCACCTCAGTTTGCAAGATGTTATGCTTTATCAGCTTCCCAGTATGTTTCTGCATGAACAGCAAAAATGTCAGTAGGACAGGATTGGCATCCTTCTTTTTTTTTTCTTTTAACTTAAAAAAATATTTATTAGGCAAAATATATGTTAAAAAAATTGATCTGTTAGAGCAAACTTATGAAACTGCAGCACAGTTATCTTACAAAAGAAAAAAATCAACAAACAAAACAAACACAAAAAACCCTGCTTGGTCAAACTGTATCAAACAATAGTAACAGATACTGTTTGCTGTGCATATGTCTGTCCACGTGCTAGTGATGTTCATGACTGACGCACCTTATTTTCAAACATCAAGAAACAATCCCTACCAGCAGTGCCAACTCAAAATTCTTGGTTACCTCACGCACATTGCCAATGAAGTTTACAGCAATTGCTAAACAGACCCATACAGTCTACACTGTTTTCTGTACTGCCATTCTCAATTCAGCAGCCACTGGGCTGTTAAACCATTCGCGATCATGTTAAATGGACAATCATATGTCACTCAAAGATGCACTACTGACACCAAGTACATTTTTTGCTGGAATCAAAACACCTCAACCCCAAGAATGTTGAATTGTACTGCTCAAGCTCCCCAAATACACAGGAAATGAAATGCAGGGTCACCTTCAGTGATCAATCAACTGTTAACTGATAATGGCACAATGCCAGACATGGGTGGGTCAGCAATCAAAGGGTTACACATGAGACAAACAATACCACTTCAGTCTGAAGGTCTAGGAAAAACCGGGCAAGGATGTCCTGTATGTGTGTGTGTGTGTGTGTGTGTGTGTGTGTGTGTGTGTGTGGTGTGTGTGTGTTGTTGTGTGTGTGTGGTGTGTTGTGTGTGTGTGTGTGTGGTGTGTGTCTGTGTGTGAGTGCGTGTGCGCGCTGTTAACCACAAGTTTCAAACACTTTTAGTGACTCACATCAGTATCTCCGTTCTGCTGCTTGATTTCTGCAATGCATGAATTGATACGACGCGAGTCAGCCACGTCTTTCAACATCACCTGACAGCCGTGTAGGGGATTCTCTCCAAACCTCAGCTTGAGCAACTCCAGATAGCGCAGTTCTCGCTCCAATGAGTTGTTCATGCTGAAATATCCGGATATAAATTATCATCCCCAACATGCTTGGCCATATATTGTAAATTACATGCAAACAGGAACATGCATACAAATAAAGACTGACATTTGACACTCTCTAGACCTTAAAAAGAAAAGGTATTGATACCGCCACAGGACACAGACAAACAGATTACAGGAATATGAGAAGTGGTTTCTCGTTCTTCGTTGTCATTGTCCTAAATGTTGTTCGTTTTTGACTGAAGACCCACGAGGTTGAAATGCATTGTGTTTTGTCCTGTAATCTGTTTGTCTGTGTCTGTGGCTATACTTATACCTTTTCTTTTTAAAGTTTGCTTCATTTTCCGCCCTCAGTCACCTCGTTTTGAAACTAACTCTAGACCATCGGAACAAGCAATATGAAAATAGGACCATGTTCACCATTATTTCTTTCTGTATTCGCTAACAGTAATATGCATGGGCACACAAATTAAAACAAATTATGTGCAGCACACACACACACACACACTCAAAAGATGCATACAACATACACACACAAAAGATGCATACAATATACATACACACACACATAAACACACACACATAAACACACACTCACACATATACACCACGCACGCACGCAGGCATGCACGCACACGCACACACACACACACACACACTCACTAACACACTCGCACACACACACACATGTACAAACACCTGTATCACACACATTCGACTCCACCTCCCACATATAGTGATATACCACAAGCTGAGCATACTCTAGTTTATCTCCAGCAGCCATGGCAGCCCCAGATGGGGAGAGCAGCCTGTCGGCCAGCAGGGTGCGATACTCTGTGACAAACAGCTCCTGACTGCCATACACATTGACCAGCGTAGAGATGATGTCCTGCTCTTTGCGGCGCTTCGAAGCCGTCTCTGTGGAGGTGTGAAAACAAAGAATTTTTCAATTATTCACACAATTCTGCATTCTGATCTAACATCCACACCAATGAAAGGTAATATGGCAAACAGGGTTTCACCATCCCAGGATAGCGGGGGTTGGCGATCTCGCTCTACATGGATGCCACCAAGATGATGATAATAAGCTAAGATGGAGAGCAAAATGGCACTTGTCATGCCGAATGACAGCAAGACTGGAACTCACAATGCCTGAGAGAACTATGTCCTGAGCTGAGCTATTGGGATAACCAGGCACCTAGATGTTTTTAGTACTTCCTTTCTGGTTTATAAGTTGCAACCAAACTGAAAACTCACAGCAGACTCAAATTACGTAAAAAGAAAATTTAGTAGTATGGAGGTTAAAATACGCAAAAATGTCAATGTGACAAGGAAAATATGCGAAAGGAAATTAGGCACATTCACTCTGCTGCAACTGAGCATGACAGCCTTTTGTTTAACTCCAGCTGGGTGTAAATTTGAGGGAGAAATCTTTCAGTCTCACTCTTTAGAAGTACCGCTGCATCTGTGTATGTGTGTGTGAGCATGTGCGTGTGTGTGTGCACATGTGTGCGTCTGTATGTATGAGAGAGAGAGAGAGAGTGTGTGTGTGTGTGTGTGTGTGTGTGTTTGTGTGTGTATGCATGTGCGCATGTATATGTGTGAATGAATGCACATGTATGTGGGCATGTGTCTTTTCATATGCATACATGTAATTCATTTCCTTGAAAGATAGACAGATAGATAGACAATAATGTTTGCGTGTACATCTGCATGTGCAGAAGCATGTGCACTTGTGTATTGACATGCAAATACACAGCAAAATAATTGAGACACCAGAACAAATTCACAACAAAGTGAAAACCTCAGGCCAGAAGATAAAAAGCAAACCCACAAATCTCCCAAATTAAGACAACAGCCAACTCCAGACCTGTTTGCCCTGAAATTAACTTACAGAATTCCAAATCCCAAGTAAGAATGTTTTCTACAAAACAGGAGTACTCCAACGAGAAAGTTTAAACCACACTGCGGCATGCATGCATTGTTTGTATCACAGCAGTGGAATGGTAAGGTAATGTTGTTTATAGCCCAGCCGACTGCAAAAGGCCACATCAGGGCTGATATGGAGGGGAGGAGGGGTGTATGTGCCATCACACCGAAGACATCTGGTTGTAACCACCTGATCTTGTATAAACTCTGGTGAAATAGGTTCTTTCTAATATACATTACTTTTAAACCTGACTCATCAGCATACTTTAGCACGAGCTCATGCTCTTTCGCTGGATTTTTCGATGTTTGAAGTAACAGATATTACTTAACGTTTATTTCACGCACGCAAGTCAGCAAGAGTTGTCGCACTTTGGTGAAAACCTCCCCCATGGTTAGACACTGCAAGTACAATTACTGCTCAAGAACTTCATCTCTAGAAATTTTATCGACATATTTCTTTTCAGTTTGTAGTATTCATCGTGTTTCCACCAAATGTGTACAAAATACAGTGAAATCACATGAGTAAAGTCTGCAACACCCATCAACATGGACTGCCGCCTTCCCTGAGCCGTCTCACCAGGATTGGCATCCACAGGATCAGGCTGCCAGGACTCCCAGTTCTCTGTTTCATCTTCAGAGTCGATGCGTTCGTCCACATGTTGGGGAGCTCCTCTCAGCAGCTCATCCACCAGCTCGTTGCTCTCGTTGTCCGTCAGCCCCGCTACAATGCAGCGCACTGTGTCCTCACGTGACCTGACCAACGCAGCATTCAAACATCAAGTTCCCTGGGATACCACAGCAGTTAGGAATGGGGGACTGATGGGGAGGGTGAATGTGTCAGAGTGTGTGTGTGTGTGTGTGTGTGTGTGTGTGTGTAGAGGAATGGGGAGGAGAAGAGAGGAAATGTGTGTATGCCTGTGTGTGTGTGTGTGTGTGTGTGTGTCAGTGTGTGTGTGTGTGTGTGTGTGTGTGTGTGTGTGTGTGTGTGTGTGTGTGTGTGTGTGTGTGTAGGAATGGAGAGGGCAAGAGAGGAAGTTGTGTGTGTGTGTGTGTGTGTGTGTGTGTGTGTGTGTGTGTGTGTGTGTGTGTGTGTGTATACATATGCATGTGTCTGTATCTATCAGAAGAGGAGGGTTGGGAGAATGTAAATGAAGGTATGTGTGACTGAAACAAGTCCTTCAACACACCTTTTGTGACATTCAGTTGTGACTGTATTTCTTTTTTTCCGGCCTATGATATCTTCATGATCACCACTAATTCCTCATTCATTTATTGACATTAGAGAGCATGGTCAGCATATGTTTGCAGTTTGATGTTTCTTATTCACAGGAATTCTGCCAGTTAGAATATGGGCACTACTTTCCTTCTCTTTTCTGTCAATAAATGTAGTCTCAAATGTTTGGACTCATAATGCATGTCAGTATTTTCATATACTTATGAATGTACTTTCTTTGAGTCAAGGAGCATAATCTTCTTCACAGGGGCAGAAAAAAAGTTCCAACAGACATTTATCCTTCAAACAACATTCCAGTCACCCAATCAATGCTGGCCACAAGAAAAAATTAATA
>CM065732.1:35709442-35729442 GCA_033310375.1 Conus canariensis
AATTTGCTGAGGCAGCACAAGTGACTTCCAGATGGTAACTCTATGTTGATCTCTTGCCTTAAATTTCTCAGTGTTCTGTTGGGAGTTGATAAAGGAGAGGTTCATTCACTCCCTCATATTCCTCCCACCTCTTCCTCTGCTGCCTTCTCCGTTTGCCTTGCGCTCCGCCCTCTTAGATATTCTGTGTCATGCTGCTTATTTTCAAATTTACTTGCACTACTTCCACCTTTTTCTCCAAAAAAAATGATGCTCTGGTCATGATATGGTTCCATGGCACATCAAACTCTGTTGCATTATCATAATGAATAGCTGTAAAAAAATTTAACCCCCCCCCCCCCCCCCCCCCCAGGCAGAGCACTTTTTTCTGTTCAAAGTTCTTCATTTCATATGAACCTTGTTATTTCCATGGAAATATTGAAGAAGCAGAACAAAAATAAAATTATGAAGTAACCCGCAGGATGAAAAAAAGGAGGAATAGAAAAATAAATCTAAACAAACACAAAAACCACCTGGTGGTGCTTTTTGTGCAATATATATTCAAATAATAGTTCAAGATTCAAAACATCACGTACACAACATGTGTCCAGTTGTGGTTTTGTTTTCTTGTCACTCAATATCCAGTATATAATATAATACATGTGACAAGGATCTGCTATATTCTTTTGTGCAGGAAATACCACAACCTTGCCAACGGCATCAGCAGATTATGTGTTACAAACTTATCATCATGATTTCATTAACTCAATCAAGTCAACATAAACTGTGGAGTAGCTGCCCCCCAATTCACAGCTACGGGGACTGTTGTAATACAGAAAAGGCAATTACTGATTTCACAAACATCAATTCCTGAAAGTGAAACATGAATTCTAAAAAGAAACATCAGATGAAGTCTGCAGCCTGAAATTCTTGTTGTTTAAGACAAGATGAAAATAAAAGTATATGTACAACGATTTTCAATTCCATACATAATACAATCATAATCACTACATAACAGATTCTCCTTAGGACAAATTCTACAGTTGTTCCATGTTCATAAAATAAGCAGATTTTAACATATTTCAGTCATAAACACAACAACGTTTAAAACCACTGTCAGCATTTTGTTCAGAATGGGCACCACCATATTGAAACACATGTCACTCTGAGACACTTCCTGAAATCAAACACACACAGCAAAGGAACTGCAACACAAATGTCTCTAACTCATTAGAGGTTATCAAAACAAACAAACTGGGAAAAAAAAAAAAAAAAAAATTCATCTGATGTGCTCTCAAAGAAAATCTAAGACTTACGCCACTCAACTGACTTTACACAAAACCTTTTCAAATTCATATACAGTGCTCTTTGCATCTCTCTTTTCCATCCCTTCTTGCCAGTTCTTAACCTACCTTCCTTGCTCTTTCATGTTATTATGCTCTGAAGGTTGATGATTATATTTCAATAAAAAAAAAAAAACTTTGTTTATTGCACTATGGATCTAGGCATGTACAATCTGTTACAAAGACTGCGGAACCACCAATACATCACAAATTATAATATATTTAACAGATTACAAGTCCAACAAACACAAAAAAGTGCTTCTTGCCACTGGAACTAATCAAGATTATCCAGCACAAAACAGAACAACCATCTAATAATATGCACATTTCTGTCAGTCTGTCTCTCCTTACCTTAAACAGAACAACCATCTAATAATATGCACATTTCGGTCAGTCCGTCTCTCCTTACCTTACCTTCTCACACTGACAAAACTAGAAAGTCAGCTAGTAACTTTCTACATTCCACTTCAATCCCCTGTACTAGTTGGCTAATACAACTGTTCTGACATAGTCTATGGCAGATACTCACAACTGCAGATTAACAATGTTGAAAAGATCCAACAGCTGCTCATTGGTAACACCAGGAAACGATACTTGAGTCTCCTCTGGCAGAGATGAAACATTCCAAGGGTCAAAGATTAGAGCCTTTACATGCAGAAGATCACATACATACATGTATACACACACTTGCCCATAAATCCAACATGAACGAAGATATGCTCATGGCATGAAACTCACACGGCATGAACCTAAAAATAGACCAAAAACAGTATTTTGTTCATGAGGAGGGAACGCTGGGGTCAACTGTACCATAACACACTGAAACGTGATATTTTCAAAGTTCTTAACAGACTATCCAGGAACTTTCTCACAAAGAAATATCCTTTTTTTTTTTCGGTGGATCGTCTTCAATTTTGGAGGATATCAACAACAACAACAACAACAACAAAGGGCAGAGTTTCTACCAACAGCAAAGACATTTCTGTGATTTGATGCCTGGATACATGTGCACACATGTCCTTACATAAATGGTCATACATTCAGGCACACCACACACCGTTACACAGACATATTCTTGTGACTCCGCCATTCCTTCCGGAAAGTGGTGAAGGATATATTAACCACCCTTTCTAAATATCTGCCTGATCCACTCTCAGTTCCCTCTCTAAGCACTTTGACTACTTTCTGATAAAGTATGATCAGATGTTAATCATGTTCTCCTGTGTGTCCATGATATATTACTATAAAATACAAGACCTTAAGTGAAGTTAAGTGAAAAGAGGACAGCACAAAATATTGCAAGAAATAAGACTATGACTGCAACAGAACAATTTTGGCTCAAGAGTAACAACTCACCGTGTCGAAAAATGGTGAAGGCGTGCGCATAAAACGTCTGTACTGCTTCTTTGAAGTTTTGTGGGAAGGTTGAAAAGAGAAATGACTTGAGAAGCAGCACCAGATGGTCTTCTATACGTCCAGGTCCAAACCCCCCAGCATCTGTCTGACTTCTTCCGCTCCTCCTCTCCCCACCCCCTCCACGATCATCTGCCACGTTTTGCAGTGACAGCAGGTGCTGAATGCTTTTCACGATGTTTAAACATGCAAAGTACCCCTGCATTATGTCATACAGGTAGCTTACTGCTTTGGTGAACTGTCTGGGTAAGTAGCCTTCTTCTTTCAAGCCCGGGTTTTCTGAGAGGTCGAAGAATTTCCAGAATTCTTTTACGACCCGTCGTCTGATATCATCCTGCATGGCCTGCTGGAACCATGCTGGAACCAGGTGAAGAATTCCGCACTGGTGGAGGGTGCCAAGAGCCTTATCCAGTTCATCATGTTGCGCAGCACTTGCATTTCTGATTGCCTGAAATAAAGAATGTAAAGAGGGGTGAAAAAAGCACAAAATGTCAAAGATCATCGCAAAGAGGGGAGTTTGCAATATACTTTCTGTCAGTGTTTGGCTAGTGTACTTACCACGTCAAACTGATGCAAATTATGACCAATAAGTTTGCTCAGCTGGCCATAGTTTCTGGCTTGCTCAGGACTATACACCTCAAGAGGCTTACTTGTCTGCTAGCCAGTCAGCGCTCCTCCCTCAAACAGCCTGAGGCACATTCAAATTTCATCATTCCTATGGCTTAAATGTTAATGTGTCTGCAAGACAGCAGATAACATCAATAACTTGGAATGTGTCAGCAATGTGGTAGATGATGTTCAGTCTTTCTTCACTGGATAATTAAAAATCAAAGGAGTGGAATTCTCTGCTGATATATTAAATTCCAGGGAGACAACCCTGTTTTCTGGTGACACTCAGGGGAAGCTGGAAGAGAACATAAGCTGGTGTAAAACAAAAAATATCTAGAGACAAATTCGACTGCTTGTGTAAAACCAAAAATATCAAAAGACACATTTGACTGCAATGTATTCTGGGACTGAGTGGAAACACTCGAACTCTCCCAGATTCTGATATCATTGCAGAAACCACCGAGGTGGGATATCTTTAAACTGCTGACTGATTAACCGGCTTCAAGAAGCCTGGGTCAGTCACTTACTGCACCTGTTACCCTATCAGTCTATGACATGACACTCACTCCACCTGTTACTCCATGACATGACACTCACTCCATCTGTTACTGAGTGATGTAACTCTTGATTCCCGTCATCTTTGGATTTTTCATCCAGATTGCTCCTGGGTTTAAGAATTACAACTTACAAGACATTAGGATTATTGAAGGCAACACATTTATCTTACTGTTCATCCTAACTTTGACGCTGGGCTGCCAATGGGGTAAAGCGATCACTATAGCAGATCCAAGACAGCAGATAAGGAAAAGAGTGTAAGAGAAATATAATTGAATTGGACCATGGGCATTTGTATGCCCTATCTAAACCACCTGGTAGCGTTACCTGAGCGTTAGTGTGTGTAATTTGGAAGGATCAAAGAGTGGATAGGCAGGACCCAGGAAAACCCCAACAGCACTGTCCTGGAGTGCATTTGACCACAGCATGAAAAGAATTTTTTACAGCTGCATACTATAGACCGGAAATATGAGATTATCAAATAGACTTCTTGTTCAGTCAACTTGACCATTAAAATTCAGCCCACACCAAACTGGGTACAGCTTGTATAGGTTGGACATAATGCAGTATATGAGAATCATGATAATTTACTGATACCAAATTTACACAAACTATGTTGTTGTTCTACTCCATCTTCACTTTTTATTACATAAAATTGTCTTTAACTCGATCATTTCAGCTAAAAAAAAATAGCTGCTGTCATTGTGATGATCTTGGTAAAGCAGAGGGGTCTTCTCAAAATTGTGCCATAAGATTTCAAAGAAATCAGAGAACAAAGCACATTTATCGTTTATTGATGTAGAAATTCTACCAATGGGAACAAAAGCACAAACACAAGGTCAGTGAGAAATGAAACAATTCTACTGATAGTAAACTACCTTCTAGTTCTATCTTCTCTTGAAATTGACACAAAACTTTCAGATCCAACACAAAGATAACACATGTACAAACAAAATGCATGGTGAAAATCATGAAAAAGAATAAGAATGGAGTGATGATATGTTGCTCTGGCCTAGGTTTAGCTAATAAAAAGTAAAGTCATCCAACAAAGCCACAGCATCAACAGACGCAAGGATCAACATCAAGCACACACACTCATGGCTTGACCATACTGCTCTTTTATTCAAAACTGAGTAATTTAAGTTCTTTTTACTTTTCTTTTTCTTTATAATTCAGTTTATTTCAGAAGCCTATGGGTTAAAACAGAATGTCTGCATGAGTTCAAAACTTATCATCGGTTTGTAATGTCACACACACGTCTGTCATATTAATCATAATGTGATGCATTTATAGCTGAAATTTTAATGAAGCTCCAAGATTATTATTTTCACACACAAAGTACACACACAAAATATTTTCATGTACTGACCTGCTCATTATCAATTACCTGCTTCATTACCAATTACCTGCTTCATTACCAATTACCATGTATTTTCCTCAAACTTTACACCAAGTGAGCATGTCAGAGCATGCACCAAAGTGGAGCAAACATTTCAAGATTGGTGGATTTGTTGTTGTTTTGTGCAAGCTGCAGAACTGCCTTCATACAGCTTCTGTGTTCATTCAAAATCAAAAACAGAAGTCAGAACAACCTTCCAACTTCAGAAAGCAGTCAGAAAGAACAAAGTATGTGAGACAATGAAAGATTGATGGAACTGGTTTGGACACAATGCTGCCAGTCATAGCGAATATAAAACACAATGTTGCTCTCTTGCTGTAACTGAAAATGCCTTGTCTGCTTCCCTAAAATGACACAGAACAGGACTGTCTTTAATGTTGTGCTATTTCTCATTTCTTTCTTTCTCTTTTTTTTCTGTATTTTTGTTTTGTTTTGTTTCAAAATCATGATAGTGATGATGTGTGTAGTGCTTTATGCTCCTTGCACACAGTCTCTCTCTCTCTCTCTCTCTCTCTCTCTCACACACACACACACACACACACACACACACACACACACACACACACACACACATACACACACACAATGCATGCTCTCACGCACACACAAGTTCAATCCAAGAAAGTTGAGAAGTTTGCGGAAGACAAAGGATACATTTCACATTTTTAGGGGGGAAAAAAGGTTTGGAGCCAAATGAATTTCATATGATTATGATTGCCATGAAAGAAGACAACTTCCACTGGCAGTCCGATTCATTGATCTGGCAGTGCTAGCTTTAAAAAGGAAAAAAAGCCCAGAATTCTGATTCAACCATTCATATCTATAGGCCATCCTGTCCACATGGACAAAGTCACATACACATCAGAACACAGCCATTTAAATAAGTTGAATATTTACTTTTCCCCTACAAACCACTGATGCCAAATACTGAAACAGCACAATTATTAACAGCCTGGTATGAAGCATGCTGGAAGCATCTGAATTAGAATCTTTGAAATCTTTATATCACTCAGATCTGTGAAAATTTCACTAATCAGACACACAGATTTCACAAATGATGAAAATAACGATGCACAAATTTCTATCATGCTGGTCAGTCTATCCCTTACCATAGTGACATGACTAAAAGAAAAGCTTTTGCACGCTATTCAGATACTGACAGATTACTTATTGACTTGTGACATTCTTTTGCTGCAGTTATATGTTCCACTTTGTCATTTCCACTAGTTCTTTACAGTCAGTTTCCTTGCCAAATAAATGATAACTCATTGCAGGCTTGGACAACAAGCAAGTGTTATCATGTTTGCTTGTTGCATGCAATTAATAAAAAAATCAGGAAATGATTCTGAAGAAATGGAGCCTACAACTACTCACATATCCACACAATAAATTTATCAGCACAATACCAATTGAGCGCAGATTTAACAAAACACACGTTCGTCAGTTGCTGGGGTCAAATTCAATGTTGACAAGTGGGAGATAATTCCTAAAATTCAACAATGTAACTTCTTATTGTCATTTAGGCTGGTCATTTTGTTTTTAGGATTTTTTCCTTTTTTATTCTTTTTTCTTATTTTCTTTATTATTAATTTTTTTTTTAGCTTGTCTTTATGAAAACTACTAATTCAATTTTGATGAAACACGGTTTCAAGAAACTAAAGTTCAGATGCTCTCTTGCCATTTGGGGAAACCCTCATCTGCCTTCTTATTGTTTTTGTCAGTTGGCTTGATGTCCAATGCTTTAATTGCTTACTTCATGAGAAGATCATGTCATTGATCACTTACAAAATTACACTTTTGGCTTAGTGGACACTGTGTATGTACACACACACACACACACACACACACACACACACACACACACACACACACACACACACACACACGTGTGTGTGTGTGTGTGTGTGTGTGTGTGTGTGTGTGTGTGTGTGTGTGTGTGTGTGTGTGTGTGTAGCTGGGAGTGGATGGGGGTGGAAGAAAATGAAAATGTGTACATCACTTAGAAAGAATTATCCATTCACAAATATCTGACATAAAAAAAAGTAAGAAATAAGAAAGGAAAGGAAAGAAAAGGTGGAGGTGGGTTGAGAAATGATAACTGGTGGAGATGGGTGGGGCAGGGTGTATCTGTGTGTATTGTCTTCCTGTACTGCTTGGCCAAAGATGATCTGTCACAACATTTGCAAACTGTAATGCTTGATTGGCTTAAGAATATAGCTTTGTTCATTATATCACGCTGGCCGGTTACTACACTGCCAGTCTCCAGTTTGCCTTCTGCAGCGTTTTTATCACTGCTGATTGCACGGCAAAATGACCACAGAGTGTACCCAGCCTGCAATTACAAGGGTATGCTACTCTATTCTTCCTTGAATCCTGAACTCTGTTGTTTGTTTCGATCCAACAGTTACAATACTGGTGATTCTACTTTTCTCTTCCTCCCTGTGGCTATCTAGTCTTATTGTTACCACAAAGCGCTTGCGCAGCTGCTATGACAACCCCGACATCAACAAAGTATGTTTTCTAATTGATTGAATATTCCAATAACTTACCGCTGGCTGCTTTTCAGGCGACAAAATTTCAACGATAACAGGCCAGCTTTTGTTCAGTGGTCCAAAATTTTCCGCCATCTTAAAACCGGATGTACACTTAAATCACCGAAAAACCGAAAAACAACAAAACGACTCTGAATCTGAATCTGAATCTGATCATTACGTCGCTGTGGCCACATCTTGGGGCATTATTGCGACGGGTCTGGGGTGTGCGCAGCCTAGATATTTTGCTGTTGAGTTGCGATCAGCCTTTTGAAAGTTTCTATGGATGGTGCCCTAACAATATTTTCTTCAAGGTGGTTCCAGTCTCTTACTGTACTAACAAAAAATGACTGTTTGAACTGCTCTGTCTGGCATCTGCTGACTTGGAATATTCTTGTGTTGTTTCTAATACAGTCGGAGATCGCACTGGTGGTATAGTAATTGCCAGATGTTCGTGGCCTTATGAGCCTTCCTGGTTTACGTGGAATTAGATATTCAGCAGATAGTATGGCCAGTACCAACCCCTCAACCACCTTGTAGAGGAAGATGAGGCGTAGATCACGTCTGCGCTGTTCGAGTGTTGGCAGTTGCAGAGTGTGAAGCATCTTGGTGATGGAGCCGGGTGTTCTGGAATTGTAATCGCCCGTTATGAACCGGGCGAATAGGCGCTGCACTCTTTCGAGTTTGTCGATGTTTTGTTTGAGGTAAGGACTCCAAATGATGGAGCCATACTCAAGGGCTGGTCTGATAAGAGATAAATAGGCATTCTTCTTGCATTGCAGGGGGCAGAAGCGCAGGTTTCTTCTGAGAAAGCCAAGAGTGCTGTGTGCTTTCTTGCGGGCGTAATCAACCTCTTCCAACAGTTGTTGTTGTTGTTGTTGTTGTTGTTGTGCTGCTGCTGCTGCTGCTGCTGCTGCTGCTGCTGCTGCTGCTGCTTCTTCTTCTGCTGCTGCTGCTTCTGCTGCTGCTGCTGTTGCTGCTGCTGCTATTGCTGCTGCTGCTGCTGTTTTTTGTTTGTTTCTTTCTTACTTTTGTTGACAATCTGTCTTTTCGTTTCTTAAATATCACTTAAACAACAGGTGACCACGACATGCGGCTGATCCTGCATCCGCCCTGACCCTGATCTTCAACCTATCCCTATGAGGTGAAGTATACCGGACGTCATTTCCTTGATTAAGAAGGGAGAACGCCACCATCCTGAGAACTACCGACCCATCTAACTTACCCGCATCGCTCCTACAATAATAGAATATCTTGTCAGTCACATCTTGTGGTACGAAGAAGGTAATGGCATTATGGTTCCAAGGAGGGAAATGCTTTTCAGCGAATAGGGAGGTTTTATGAAACCCGGTCTTAGTCGCCTACTTGATCGATGAGCTGAAAAGTGATCTTCAGACAGGGACGCAGGTTGACCTAGCAGTGATGGATTTTTAGAAGGTTTTTGATATGGTTAGCCACAGCCTTTATTATGACGCACAAGTCATCTTGCTATGGGACCATGGGTTGGATAAACGCATAGCCTAGATCGAGAACTTTCTTAAAGACCGACAGCAATAAAGACCAATAGTAAGCAGCTGTCATCAACAGAACAAAGTCAAGCTTTATCAGATTAATTCAACGCTCATCTTGCGTTGAAATGAATGAAGATAAGAGATTGCTCGTTCATTCTCGTTGTTCTGAGTGTTTTGTATCTTGCCTGAAGAAGACCTAAGAGGTCGAAATGCGTCGTGTTTTGTCGTGTGATTCGTTTGTCTTCGTTTTCTTGGCGGTTCGCTATTAATTACATTTAAAATTTATCCCAGTAGATTGAGGAATTCCTCAAAGCTACGTTCTTGGTCAAGCGTTGTTCTCCCTCATCATAGCTGATCTCCTCCTACCAGACTGACTCCAGAGCAAAGCTTTTTAGCAGATAACACCATTCAGTTGCAAAACGCCCTGATAACAACCAGGTCGTTCTGCAAGAAGATCTCCAGAAACTGGCAAGCATGGAGAGATAGCTGGAATTGACCTTCCATCCTGGAAAGTGTCATGTCCTGAGAGCATCCAAGCTGAAGAAGACGTACAACAGGACTTACGTTCCTAATAGCCAGACACTTAAGGATGTTACCACCACCAAGTATCTTCTGCCAGGAGGCGCCATACTCACAGAGCAAGCAGAACCTTGTTTGTTTGTTTGTTTGTTTGTTTTTTTAGGAGGACTCTGAATGAGTTAAATAAGGTCGACCCAGTTTGTCAAACCAGTACTGGAATACGCTTTCTCCGTTTTCAGACCCTCATAATGACAAGCATGTTGACAGCTTGGAGGCTATCCAACTTCGAGCCGCGAGGTGGAAGTGCTAGAAATGTAGGAGAGCTCCAGCGTGGTTGATATGCTGTCCAACATGGATGATATGCTATGTCCAGCTTCGAGTTGCCTTCACTGCTGTGTAGGAGATGAAAGTCACGCGTCACATCTGAACCCCGATCTGGCTTATCATGACCCAATTAGGGTCACTAGACCTTTTATCTTGTTCAGGTTCATCATAACCCAACTTGGGCTTTTTGCTCTGCAATGTCGTTCTGAATCACGGTTATATACATTGCATCAACTTGAATTTCCACCTCCCCTCTGTCATGATTACATAACCAATTTCCACTTAACTCTGGATATGTGATCAAGATCACTGTAAACGTTTTTCAGTCATTTGACCTCTCTCTGAGTCAACATGACACATTTTAAGTCACTCGGCTTTTTACGTTGTACTGGATCGCCTTCAATCTTGGTCACTGATACCCCTTGGGGCTAGTTGACCTGGTACCTCTCACTGAGCCACTGAAATTAATTTTAGCCACCTGATTTTCCACCTTGTCACTTTCACCCATTCTGGAAAACTTGACCTTTAACATCGATCAGACACGATTTCCCATTCGGGTTACCTGTTAATCTACGCTCTAAGCTGTCTACCCTGACCATAGATTTTCAGTGCGTATCGGCCTCCTCATGGTAAGTGCAGGAGTGTGAGTGTGTGTGTGTGTGTGTGTGTGTGTGTGTGTGTGTGTGTGTGTGTGTGTGTGTGTGTGTGTGTGTGTGTGCGTGGCGGGGTAAGGTGTGGGGCGGCATGGGAAAAAAGAGGAAGGCACGCACGTGAAGAAACTAAGGGAGACGATTTTTCTTCTGACTTTAGTAGCTCACTTACATCAGATTACGTTTTATAACACAATCAATATTGCAATGACCCAAGTGATATGACCTTTTGGTGTCGACTCACTCACCACTGTCAACTGAACTTTACAACTCAAATGTCAAATTCTGTGTCACTTGACCTTAAACAATTATGGATCACCATGGCCTATTCTTTGTCTGTTGACCTTTGACTTCACACACACACACACACACACCACACACACACACACACACACACACACACACACACACACACACACACACCAAAGTCAATATTTATGGCAATGTAGAAGTATTACAGGTAGATTCGTATCGCCTATATCAGGAAATTAGCTAACCTTTCGAAATTTTCTGGTTGACAAAAGTTGTGCCCAGCAGGAGGAAACTCTGAAGAGAGCTTGCCAGCAGAAAGTCGTCACAAAAGAACACACATCCCCCCTCGCCCCCCCCAGACAAATGTTTTGACCCTGAACTCCTTATACTCTAAGGGGGCCAGGCTGTAGCCAGGTCATGATTCTCAGATTTCCGTCTACTGCCAACTTTTGTTCTGGCGCGGCCGGGATTCAAACCCGCAACTTTTATCGACTAGATCCAGCCGGAACTCTTTTCAGCAGCATATACTATTGTCCTCAAGGTTCTGGTCCTCTTCGTACCTGAAATCCTGAACTGTCTTATGAGATCATAGGCTGATGAGCCTACAAATCCCCTTGCTTTAATCTCCATGGCGAGAAATGGACTGGAGACCGGATTCCCTCAGGCTGGCTATACTGGAATACTTCTGTCTTGTAGATGTGAGCTTGCTCTAGTCTGCTTTCGTATGGAAAAGTGTGTTCGATCAGAACCATTTGTTTTGATGAACCTGAGTGGGGTGGGGGGAGGGGGGGGTCAATATTCGGTCTCACGCCACTCTTCCTGGTGATCTCTGGATGATTCGCTTATCTTGAAAGGTCAACGGTGCATTCCCGGTCATCTACTCTGCATTATAAACATGCTTCCATGCTCTTTATATCACAGCTGTTCCGGTGATGGCCTCCTGCCGTGTAAAACTTCGTTGTTGGAATCTGGCAGTGTTGACCGTATCAGCAATTTTCTTGAGCACTTGGTTGTGCCTCCATGTGTACCTTCCCTGGGTTAGTGCTGCTTTGCATGAACTCAGGACGTTCCACTGGTTGCTTGCCGTGACAGAGTGGACACGTGGGATCCTCTGAATTCCCCCATTTAACTGGGGTGAGTTCGAGGGCAGGAAGTCATCTACAGATCTGAGGATGTAGCGCACTCTCGGACGTGCCTTGTGCGATATATCATTCCAGGTAAGTGGAGTGCTTTCCCCCCACATCTTCCACTCATTGTTGGCCTTGCTGAACTGCCTTCTGAATTCTCTTGGCATCATTTTCTTTCTTCATCTCCTCTATTACTATGTCTCTCTTTGCTTTCCCTTTTGCTCTTGACCACCATTTCATTTCTGTTGATCCCAGCCTCTGTTTTTTGGCCTGTGTGTGGCCTGTTCTTTCCTCGATCTTGAAGGATTTAACAAACATATGATACACATAATCTTAAATGTAATTAATAGCGAACCGCCAAGACAACGTAGACAAACGAATCACAAGACAAAACACGACGCTTTTCAACCTTTTAGGTCTTCTTCAGGGAAGATACAAAACACTCAGGACAACGAACATGAACGAGTAATCACTTATCTTCATTCGCTTCAGCACAAGATGGACACCCTCAATATTCAGACCTTCGCAACCATATTTTTTTTTATCTCATAGTCTCCTGTATTTTGCCGTGGTATTTGCACAATAACTCCCACACATTTTCCCCTCCTAATTCTTGTGTACTACGACAACAATCTTAAATTGAAATTTTGAGAAAGTATAGGGGTTCTGATTTTCAGGAAAGCTAATATAAAAAGTGTACTTATTGTGTGCGTGTGTACGTAATTAAGACACTGAATACAATAGAAAGCATTTTTGTTTCATTGTTTTGATCTTGCTATTGTATATACTTAACAGTGGATATTATACCACAGCTTGCTGAGAGACAGTTATATCAGAGTGAGAGAACAACCATTGCATAAGTTTGGCTTCGTTGTTTCTTCTTTGTTTTTCTGCCAATGTGTTGAAGGTATACATAAACGGATTAATAGCCGAGTTCAAGGGCAATAAAAATATAGCCAACGCCACGTTCACCTCTCCAGGGATGGGGGTACCGGCCAATGCCAACATCCCACACAGACCGATGGGAAACCAGCACACGAAGTCTGTCACTGCCACAGTGATCAATCGCTGGGCTATGGTCATGTCCCGTGATACTTTAGTCGAGTTGTTCTTGAAAGCATTGTTCTGTATTGACAAATAGATAAGCGCTTGGCCGCCAGAAATAAACAAGAACAGAATGAAGTTAAAGACGATGAGTAGACTGAAAGAATATTGTTTTCCTTCAAAGTTTCGCTTTGTCACTGGTAGCGGAATGCAGATGCCTGTTTGACCATAAAATTCCCAGTGTGACAGAACAGGGAGGAAAGGCACTGATGCTAAAATCAAACCAACGAACCACGTTAACAGACATATCATGGCGGCTGATATTCTCCCAAATCGCAACGTGCTGAAGGGAAAATGAAGGACAAGAAAACGATCCAGTGTGATCAGCCAGATGATGAGTGCTGACACTTCACTGGACAACAAACAGAGAAAACCAGCCATTTGGCAGGCTATACTGTTTTTCCATGTGTCATCCAATTGGAGATACCTGCCACGAAATTGTTCATCAGCCACTCCAATGACTGCAATGTAGATTCCCATCAGAAAATCTGACAGCGTAAGGTTGAGGACAAACACACTGAATCCGCTCGATGAAACCATGCTCCTCCCGAGCAAGCGTGTACAGAAACAGAAAAGATTACCGCTCATCGATAAACAGGCTGTCAGCCAAAGAAACCCTCGATAAAACCATGACTGTAGTAAGTCTTCACATGAGGAAAGTTCGTCTTTAGGGGCATAACAAGCTGTGTCTTCAAATTTAGTCAACAGTACTTTTTTGCAACATATTCTGTAGTTGTCCGTCGAAACGACTTTCAAACGGGAGAGGTCGGTGAACATGTCAAGTGGAAAATTTGCCACTGGGCTGCCATCCATTAAGAGTTCAACTAACTGTGGTGTGAACTGAAATCCATTTGCGCTGATCGTGTGAATACTAGCAACGTTAAATTGAGATTCTGTAGGCGAATGAGTGGCGAAAAGATTCGAGAATCAAACACAGACAAGGCAGTGAATGACAGATCTACCAGCATAAGATTACTGTGCTGGACGACAGATGACGAGACAGAAAAAAAGGAGGTGATTGGGTTCTTGGAAAGTGACAATGTTTGTAAATTGTTCAATCCAAGAAAAGCAGTCATGTTCACCTGCTTTAGCTTGTTTTCGCTAAGATCAAGAAACTTCAGATTTAGCATTTTAACGTGAGGAAAGACCCTTAGAGAACACTGGGCAAGAACAAGATAAACGAGGTAGATGATCTGACTCGCATCAGAAAGTGTCATTCCAGAACTGGTTGCATCCAAAGAGCGAACAAAAGGGAACTGTGCCACAGAGAAAGTCTGAGGACAAAAGAAGGTGTGGCTTTGACACAGACAGTCCACAGGACAACTTGTGTCACACACTATTTCATCATCGCGCATTGGACAGTGAGGCCAGCCATCGCACAGTTGATCGGCGTGTAGACAGGTTGTTGATGCTCTGCACTTGAAGAAACCTAGACACACCATGTCATCACATCCATCTTCGTCCTCACGGTCTATGCAGTCGTATATTCCATTGCATCGTGTGTAGATAGGTAGACAGTCATTAAGTTCACCAGGACAACGAAAATGACTGTCAGGACAGGATTCATTGGAATTCATTGGGACGGAATTGAAGTGACTAATGCCATCAAAATTGATCAGTGCAGGGGAAGGAGAAAATAGAGACGGTATCCCGCGTTTTCTGTAAGGATTACATCCATGTTCCTCCGAGTGATCCTGGCAATGGGGTACTTGATCACATACTTTACTGTACGAAATACACTGACCATTAGTGCATGTGAACGTTTTGATACAACTAGGATGAGTGCAGAATAATTCATCACTGCTATCTTGACAATCGGGTACAAAATTGCACACCAGAGCGTATGACAATGTCGTAACGTCGTTACTGCATGTGAACATAGGAAGCAATATGGTATGTTTATCTTCTGGGTATAGATGGGTACTTTGTGATGAATTCTGATAGAAATGACAAGACGTGTGGTGTTGGTTACACTCTTGTAATTGATGAAAGCCGCATACAAACAATGTGTAAGTTAAATGACCATCACGGCACGCAGTTATTGGCTCTTGTCGTCCAGTCAGCACAAGCTGAGTGTTGATTGATAAAACTGGTTCAATATGAAGTGATTGTGCACCAGTTTTGTTTGTTAGAAATGTACAAAGCATGCCCTTGAAATACCATGCCTTTCTAGGATCAATCACGCATTCTCTAACCATGTACATCAAAGGTGGCCAAACAGAAGTATAATGGCAATACAAGTGTCCAAGGTGTGGGTAGGTTTGATGCTTTTGGAGTACATGATAACCCACTACTTTATCATGAAAAACGGCATGCCTGTACATAGAAGGTTTGGACAAGTCATTTGAAAATGAACCAGTCCAGAAATTTGACAGCTCTCTCCAACGTAGCTTTGTTATGTGTAAGATTCTACCGAACCAATCATGCACACACCAAGGCAAAGACATTGTTCCCCCAAGTGACTGACAATGCTCCTGGCAAACTTTTCTCACATCTATTCTATCACTATTGAATTTAGGCAGACTGTGGACAAATGCGTAACAACGTCCACACAGTGCTATCATCCCCTGACAGTCAGGACTGCTGAAGGGACAGTGTCCAGTTTCGTCTCGTCCATCCTCACATTCTATCTTCAAATTGCATTCTATATCGTGGCGGAAACTGGAATAATCATTCACCGAACAGTTCCATAAACCATTGGAGAGTTTCATGGGTGCTTCATTTTCAGATAAAGAGGTAAAAGAAAATTCAAAGCATTTTTTGCAGGCTTTTCTCTTAACTCTCAGACTCCGTTTTCTTAAACTGTATGTATACGTAAAATCAAGGTCGGGAAAAATGGATGTTGCCATATTGTGTTTTGATTTCTCTAACATATCTGAATGACTGGTGAAATAAAAAAAACATGCCGTTTGATAAAGGTCGCGTGTGAAGGCGAGAGCACATTTTTCCGGGTAAAATCTTTGGTGTGTTTACTCAAATCTGCGGTCTTGTTGTCTAGTAGCAGGCTCATATACGACCGAAAAACACGAGACATTGTCCAGCTTCCCTTTGTCGCATTGTCTTGATCGGTGGTAATGTATGGATGATTCATGTTTTGTTATTTACCAGAACTTTTAGTTTACTTGTATACTGCGAGAAAAGGCAGAGCCGTGTAAACGTCGCCACTTTGTTCTAAAATGCTAGAATAAAGACGCAGCGACAGTGGACAAACACTTCAGTTTAGGGAGTACTTAAATTCACTTGTAAATCAAACATGCTTTTGCTTTGTTCTGCTTCCTTCCCATCGTAGATCAAAGTGATTTTAATTGCTACGTACCATTCTATTCTTCTCTTTATAAATAACCGCAGAAACTGTCAAAAGCTGGAGATTTTTTCACTATTAAATGTCATCGTATTCGATGGAGATGAATTTTCTTTAAAAGGGGAGTATAACTGGGGTCCCCAAACTCGAGCTTTGCCCAGATAGTATTCTTTGTCTCTGGGACTGTAGGTTTGCACAACTTTTCAAAATGCTGAATATTCAAGATAGTATTACTTATTTGTCTTATTGTTGAAGTGTGTGTTCGTTCGTACTTCTGTTTAACGTCTGTTCACTTTGAGTGGTATTAAATGTGAATGAAAGAAGAGAGTGACTGACTGACTGACTGATTAATGAATAATCCTATGTGTTGTGTAAGCATGAATGTAGGCCTTTGTATGTGAGTGTGTACGTGTATGTATCTGTATATGTGTCTAAACTGAACAATAAACAGATCAATAATCTTAAATACAACAATTAGTGGAAAAAAAAACTAACATATAGCAAGAAAACAAAAATCCTTCACTATCTTAAACAAAATGAGTTAGCTCAAACTATCTAAATAAAAACCCCAATCGGACTATGTATTAAGTATTCAGCAATTTCGATCAGCAGAGAATGATTCGAAAGTAAATGTTGCAAGTTTTTTTTTTTTTTTTTTTTTTTTTTTTTTTTTTTCAGAAAAAGTATTGGATCGTAATGATGTTGTTAAGAAAGTAGTCAACTTGTGACAATCTAACAAAATGTGGTTCAGTGTTATCTGTTTACCACAAATACAGTTAGTGTTCTTACTAAACTTTGTTTTCAAAGCATTTAGCTTTAATCGAATTATAAGGGAAGATATTTGTCTGGAATAATAAACTGGAAGATCAGTCATTTTTCTTAATACAAGGTCTATTGGAAAAGCTTCCCATTGGTTGGATGAAATCTCGGTAGACGTATCAACATTTGTTTGAGCTCTTTTCCGTGCAGTCGGTTCAAGGGTACGATAACATTCTACTACTGACGGTTTTATTTTCAACTCAGAAAATGACCCTGCTTTTTTAGCACCTTTTTTCGCAGCCCTATCAGCCAGTTCATTTCCATGTATACCAGTATGCGAAGGAATCCAGTAAAATTCTATAATAATGCCTTTAGACACCAGACAGTATAAAAGATATTTAATTTCAAACACAAGGTCGGGTCGTGTCGATATATTAGAGGAGTCAAGGGTAAGTAGGACTGATTTTGAATCTACAAAGAAAACTATCTGAGCGATGTCAATGGGAAGATCTGTTAGAAATTCCATTGCCATCATTATAGCTACTAATTCGGCTGTGAATATAGATAAATTGCTACCCAGAAAGAACGATCTTTGAGTTTTAAGGGAAGGAATAACAAATGCTGCACCAACATTTCCATCATCTAAAACGGAACCATCAGTAAACACCTGAAAATGATTTTGATATCTTTCGTATACATGTGATTTTGCTAAATTTGTGATGATATTAATATTTACCCTTTTTTATATCAGAATAACCAGTATCAAGAATAGGTTTTGGTATCTCCCATGATGGAATAGATGAAGAAGATGGTTTTATAGCCACTTCTTTAATATCTATTTTTGAACATTTAATCAAATCAGAAGTATATGCAGCTATTTTTCTTGCGATTTAATCGTAATTGCCCTTTTTGGAAAGTCAGTGTCCGATCTAATTTTAAATCTTCTTGAATGTAATTATCACCAGCACTCGATTTTATGACAAATTTTAATGCAGCTAGTTCACGATAATCATCAAGGGGCAAAATTCCAGCTTCTTTATGTCTTTGCGTTTGAAACATGAATAGGGATACCGAGAGCAAATTTAATGGCTTTGCAATCCAAACTTTGTAACTTTTTTAGAAGAAATTTTGGAGCGCTAAAATACACTTCTTGACCATATGTAAGTTTTGATCTAACAGGAGCAATAGAAAGATAAAGTAGAATTTTTTTAATCCATTCCCCAGGGTAGTCTGCTTATGGTCTTTAGTAAATTCAAACTTTTCCTAACCTTTGTTAATATATATTCAAAATGAATATTCCAAGATAATTTTGGAGTAAAGAAAAGTGTGTGTGTGTGTGTGTGTGTGTGTGTGTGTGTGTGTGTGTGGGAGAGAGAGATACTGATATATATATATTATATATATATATATATATATATATTATATATTATATATATATAAAAATATATACAAATATATATATATATGTATATGTATATATATATATATGTATGTATATTAAAATATATATATATATGTATATATATATATATATATATATATATATATATATATAACAGTCAAAGTAGATAAAAATCCAAACAAACAAGATTAAAATATCCCAAATTTTCGGCTTTATTTGCCTTCGTCAGGG
This sequence comes from Conus canariensis, assembly GCA_033310375.1. NCBI lineage: Eukaryota > Metazoa > Mollusca > Gastropoda > Neogastropoda > Conidae > Conus > Conus canariensis. The sequence goes on from CM065732.1 coordinate 35,728,449, forward strand.
GTACAGACTGTGCCAGTAAAAGCTCGCATTCTCCACCCTCAGATCCTGAACACGAATCACGAATGTATACAGTAGGGAAAAGGCACCTTAATTAAAATGTTTTAACTTTAAAATAAAACGTTGAGTATAAAACATTTCATCAACAGGAAACATAAAATTAGGATATATATATCAGTGTGTGTGTGTGTGTGTGTGTGTGTGTGTGTGTGTGTGTGTGTGTGTGTGTGTGCGCCGCGCGCGCGCGCGCGTAGGTAAGCAGCAGATGACGCACAGTGCCAATTAGCGGTACTCTGTGACTGATTTAACCGGTTCACATCTATGATAGGTGTATAGATTATGCTCTGCAAGTCCCATCATAGTCAGAAGACAAGCATACTTGAATAACATGGTTGAAAGATTAATTTGAATCAGCATGTTCAGTTTCGTGTCCTCCTTTAATCATTTTGCGTGGGATTTAGTGATGTCAGATATGAAGGGGGCGGGCAAAATACCAAACTGCCACCCAATTTGCTTTATGAGTTGAAATATTGTTATTTGTATCATATGGTGAGTCTCTCCATTTACCCCATGACTATTTTTTTGAAGGGGGGGGGGGATGGATGTGGGGGGGGGGGGGAGGATGGGAGTGTGTCCTCCAGCTTCCAAAATTGTCCCACTTCATTTCTTTTTTTCTTTCTTTTTTCTTACTGTTTTTCAATAGCAGGACCTCTGTACTCCTATTTTTGCCCACTGCCTTTTCACCTGAAACAACTCACACTCACTGTGCAATGCCTATGTTTCATTTTACAGATGGAAATTCGTTTGCTGGTTTTAATGTGTTCTTTGTTTTGTTTTGTTTGTTTGCCACAAAACGTTTAGGTTTATTCATGCACTAATGTAAAGTATACTGACATTTTCATTGTGTTACGTTTACTGTATGATATACTTTTATTTTTAAAAAATGCATGCACGCACCCATCACCCTACTTTCACTTCCCCACAATTCCTAGATCTA
>CM065732.1:35731942-35756942 GCA_033310375.1 Conus canariensis
TGAGAAAAATATTAAGTATAATAAATTGCACGGACCTCTTTACAAAAATTTTACAAGCACTATTTAAACATATAGGTCATATTTGACAGATGAATGAAAAATTAGAGAATGTACCAAACTGCAAACCTGTAACAGAGAGAGAGAGAGAGAAAGAGAGCGAGAGAGAGAGAGAGAGAGAGAGAGAGAGAGAGAGAGAGAGAGAGAGACAGACAGACAGACAGACAGACAGACAGACAGGGGGGGGGGGGTGATAATTGTGTTTGATTCTCTATTCTCTTTCAAATATATGGTGCAAAGACATTGCAAATTGTGTCTTTGTTTTATAAGCGTTGATGCACACCTTGCCTACCAATAACAAATAGCCTAATTGATATACTTTTAGCAACCGTTCAGGTTTCCTGAGGTTTTGATTCACAGTAGTATGTTTAATGCCGATAACTTTAAGAGAATTTTAGTTACCGACATTTTTGTTGTTGTTGTTGTTGCTGTTGTTGATGTTCAATGTACTTTCAGAATTTTAACACCACAGGGCAGTCATAAAAGAAATGTTCGATGTAGTCAATAGAGAAATCACAAGGTAGTATCTGATGATAACAAAGTGATAGACAGAAAGTTAGTCGTTAACCTTTCCAACGAAAAGCTGACAGACGAACAGATGAGTGTCCTGTCCTTGGGTCCCAAATTCTGCCCCACCCCTCGATCCCTGGACCACGGCCAACTGTGTGACGACGTGGCTGAAGGCTGCAGAAAACTTCGCTTGAAGGAACTTTTCTATGACCCTGACGCCCCTTCAGACTCTGAACCCCCTCAGAAATTCTACAAGCCTACAGGATTCTTGCCACCCAAAGGAAGGGAAAAAGAACTGGACATTTTTTGTGATACTATACTTAGCCGCGTTGAAAACTTCAAAACACTCAAACCCAAATTTGACAATCTGGCCTTTAGTGAACGTTTAGCAGTGAAAGAACTCCGCCAACTTGTGATGAATAGAACTATCCGTATAAGTATGGCAGACAAGGGTGGGACAGTCGTTGTGCAGAATACAGACGACTATATAAATGAAGCTTACAGACTTTTAAATAATGCTGACCATTACTGTGTAGTGGACAAAGACCCTACCACCCAGACAGCGAAAACTTCCAATTATATTGTCAATAAATTACTAGATACAGGTGTAATCGATACCAACACCTCTAAATGGGCAATCAATGACATGAAATCCGTTCGCACCCCTCTATTTTATCACCTTCCCAAGATTCACAAGTCCTTACAGCAGCCCCCAGGTAGACCTATTGTTTCAGGGGTGGGGGGCCCTACGGAAAAACTCTCAGCATTAGTAGACCACTGGCTACGTGATATCGTTGCTTCTCTCCCCAGTTACATCCAAGACACCACTCATCTGTTAAACACCGTCGAAGAATGGAATTTAAAATATGGACCCTTTCCCAACCTGATTTTAGTAACAATAGATGTAGTGGGACTTTATTCCAACATACCCCAGAATGAGCTAAAAAATGCAGTTGAATATTATCTTAATTTAAAAGCTGATCCCAGCTTACCTCCCACTGATACACTTCTAGAAATTATGAATCATGTTTTGGAAAATAATTACTTTATCTTTGAAAACCGTATATATCACCAAATTTCAGGAACAGCCATGGGGACTCCCATGGCTCCCTCTGTGGCCAATCTGTTTATGGGGAGGTTGGAAACAGAACTTCTTTCTAACAGCCCCGTTCCTGTTGTTCAGCACTTCTGGAAAAGATATATAGACGACACACTGCTACTCTGGACAGGGACTCAGACTGACCTACAAACATTCCTGACGTATATCAATACAGTTCACCCCACCATTAAATTCACTCACAATACCTCTGTTGACCAACTTCCTTTCCTTGACGTATTATTATACTTAGAGAATGGCTTTATCCAAACAGATCTGTACACTAAACCCACTGATGCACATGCTTATTTACACTACAAGTCTAGCCATCCCCCTCACTGCAAAAGGAATTTACCCTACAGTCAGTTTTTGAGAATCAGACGTATATGCTCTAAACCAGAAGATTTCATTACCCGCTCAGAGCAGATGTTCGAATTTCTCAGACTAAGAGGCTACAAACCCCAAACTTTACGCACTGCTCGTGAAAAGGCAAAAAAGACACCCAGACATGATACTCTTGTTTACAAACCTAAGCTGTCCAACCCTAGAACACCCGTTATTGTCACTCATAACCCTAGCAACCCCCCTCTCCGCCAATGGTTTAAAGAATTATATCAGACAGTTTTCACCAGTGACAAACTTAAACGGGCCATACCTTACCCACCCATCCTAGGAGAAAGAAACAGCCGTTCTCTCAAACACTTGCTTATGCCCTCAGCCCTCCCCGTCAAATTAAATCCTAAAGACCCTAATGGTTTTTTTCAAATGTTCCAAGAAATGTATTATTGTAGAGAGCACGCCTTGGAGTCCACCAATTTCATTAGCCACCAGACCAAAGAAACATTTACTCTGAGACACCATATTGACTGTCAAACCAATAACATCATTTATCTCATGTTCTGCGAACTCTGTCAGAATTCTCAATACATTGGTGAAACAAAAAAATCACTCAGAAAACGTTTCTATCTGCATAGATCTCATATCAAGAACAACATCGGGACTCTAGTCACGCAACATTTCAACCTGCCCAACCACACCCTAGCCAACATGAAATGCATGGTGATAGAAAAAGTTTTTTCAGACCGCCACACGCACAGAATTTGTAGGGAAAAATTCTGGATAAGAAAATTGAAAACTCTCCATCCTTTCGGACTCAACTCACTACAATAACTGTTCATGTTCTACGCCGCTTGACTCCTTTTGCCTCCCCCTACCGAAACCCCCCCCCCTTCCTTCCCCCCCCCTACACACAATACACACGCTGACACACACACACACACACACACACACACACACACACATACACACACACACACACACACACACACACACACACACACACACACACACACACACACACAAACTCACTCTCACTCTCACTCACACTAACACACTCTCATATACGCACACACTCCCACATGTGCGTGACGCGCGCACGCTTTTACACACACTTTCTCAGCCCCTCTTCCTCATACTATCACGTCCCTTTGCTCCCCTTCCTTTTGAAAGATTCGCCTGGTTCGTGCAATTCTTTTTCTTTTTAGCTTCTTGTTTTAAGATAGTGAATTTTATTCACTTCCTTTTTATTCATGTATAAATGTTGTGTGACTCGCCGGCCAGTCAACTCACCACTGAGGAAGGCATTAAAGCCGAAAATTTTGGAAATCTTTTTATCTTGTCTGTTGTGGTTTTTAAACTCTCTGTTTTATATATATATATATATATATATATATATATATATTCAATTATAAACAAAGCTTCCTCTTATGTCTTAGATTGAAGAAATAGGGGGAGATAAGCATTCATATCTGCAGTGGTAGATCATTCTGCCTAACTAACAGTATGTGCTTGAGTGGGTGAATGGGGAAAATAAAATAAATGCTTCTCAAAATGAGCCTTCAGCAAGCTTATAGTCAGTCTCCAAGAGTTATATGTTAGTGGGGTTCCTCCCCATTGGAGACTGTCTCCCTCTTGGAGACTGACTATAAGCTTGCTGAAGGCTCATTTTGAGAAGCATTTATTTTATTTTTCCCCATTCACCCACTCAAGCACATACTGTTAGTTAGGCAGAATGATCTACCACTGCAGATATGAATGCTTATCTCCCCCTATTTCTTCAATCTAAGACATAAGAGCAAGCTTTGTTTATAATTGAATATTTCTTGCAGTCATTGCAACACCAAGCTGCTCTGTAAGTTGCTGGAATGGTGCTCGGTATTTATCCTTGGAACTTATTAGTTTATTGTAATTTAGTCCCTTGCGGATTCATTCCAAGAACTGGCCCTCAGCACTTGTGTCTTAAGAGGTTATCTTTTTATATTTTCTACTTTTCACAAGAAAATGTAGCTTGTTTTGCTCTTTCATGATTTTCTTTTGCTTCTTAGGTGGCACCTTTGGTTGGTTTTTTCAAAACTCAACAAACATACTACGGTATTGCACACCAGCCTTTTCTGGGATAGCATTCTTCTTAAAACCGAAAAGGCAGAGGAGTCAAATTACCACTTTCCGCGGTCACTGAGGAGAAACAATCAGGTTTCGAAATATCGGTATCTGACCAGGAGTTATATGTTAGTGGGTTTTCTCCCCATTGGAGACTGTATCCCTCTTGGAGACTGACTATAAGCTTGCTGAAGGCTCATTTTGAGAAGCATTTATTTTATTTTTCCCCATTCACCCACTCAAGCACATACTGTTAGTTAGGCAGAATGATCTACCACTGCAGATATGAATGCTTATCTCCCCCTATTTCTTCAATCTAAGACATAAGAGCAAGCTTTGTTTATAATTGAATATTTCTTGCAGTCATTGCAACACCAAGCTGCTCTGTAAGTTGCTGGAATGGTGCTCGGTACTTATCCTTGGAATTTATTAGTTTATTGTATATATATATATATATATATATATATATATATGTGCGCGCGCGTGCAATAGTGGATGTGCGTGTCGTGTGTGTGGGGTACACGCATTCGTGGTTGTGCGTGTGTGCGTGCGTGCGTGTGCATGCGTGCGTGCTTCCATCCGTGTTTGAGTGCGTGTGTGTATATGTTTGTGAGTGTGTGTGTGTGTGAGAGAGAGAGAGAGAGAGTGTGTGTGTGTTAAAAACGACAGTACTATTTAAAAAAAATGGGGTTTGGGATGATAGAAACTGAATCAATCACAGGAAGATACCAAATGGACAATTAATCAAACACACAGGAAAAAAATGCGAAGAAGTGAATGAGAGATGGAAAACTCGATAAAACTGTCGTCCCACCCTTAGAGATACTATTTCTTTGACTTTGGTGCAATGGATGTGTAAATGATTAATCGCTATTTCTCTTCCACACATGCACTGGACATTTTTTGCTGTATTTTGTGCGGAGATCATTTAAACGAAACCTGCACTTCAGGCCGGAAATTGACTTGGAATGAGATCCGGACAAGAAGAATAAAAGAGGTTTATTTTTTGTTTTGTTCTTAGCATTTCTTAACTCTACTGTGGTGATACTTTTGATTTTTAAATTTCTCATCAAACATTTCGTATGACACATTTACTAAACATCTATAGCCTTCTTGTAAATCTAACCGTATCTTAACTGGAACTGAACCATCATGTTTGTTTGCTCCTTTTCATGCAGCTCGGTCAGCCCATTCGTTTGAAACAATTCCACAATGGGAAGGCACCCAACAGAAAGTTAAGCTGGTGCCTATCAATGATAAAAGATGAACAGTGTGTTTAATTTCAATTATCAATTCCGATCGCATTTTCTGGTTTAGAAATTAAGTGCCTGTAAGACCGATTTAGAGTCAACACATAGTAGAATTTGGAATACGTTTTTCGAAAAATCAAAATGTGATTCAGGGCCTTCAATATTGCGACAAATTCAGCAGTAAAAGTAGAAACATTTTCACACTGTGAAACCGTTTCTCTACTTTTAAAGCTGATATAACAAAGGCACCTCCTACTTCTCTGTTCCCAAGTACAGATCCATTAGTATAAATCTTTAAATGTTCAGCAGACTTGTTATCAATATGGGAGCAGACGGAACTTCTAAGGATAATAGGTGAATCATTTTTGGATAAGTTTGTGTGATCTATGTCAAACTTCAGATTGTTCATCTCCCACGTAGGTACAGGTGAGTAGGAAGGTTTGGTTACTGTTTCCTTTCTGTTTAATTTAGATACTTTTTAAAATCTGAAGTAAATGTGTTTATGTATTTTAATGATTGGATGGATTTATCTCTCATTGCAAAATGAAGATAGGACCTCATATAAAACTTCCGCCTCTGTGAACGTTTCGAACGAGGAACTTCGTAAAACATATTTGGAAGCAGAAAGAAGTCTTAGCTCATCAAGAGGTAAAACACCTGCTTCTTTATAGGCTCCTAAATTTGACGCATGAAAAGGAACTCCTAGAGAGAGAGTTTTTAGGCTTTGCAGTCAACTTTTGTATTTAATGAATAAATATTGTGGAGCACTGACAAATACCTCCTAAGCATACGTCAATTTGAAACGCGCAAATGACGTTGATAGTAATATTAATATTTTTGCCTCCAGTCCCCACTTTTGTTTGCTACCGATTTTTAAGAAATTACGCTCAGTCTTGCTTCAGTTAGTATATGCTCAATATGGCTGATCCAGGAAAGTTTTGACGTAAGATAAACACCGAAAAACTTAGTTGTATGAGTATATGATATGACTGAACCATGGATAGAAAACACAGGAAGTTTTTCAAGGTTATATCCTGATTTGAAAAGATCATATTGGTTTTTGCAAGAGATAATGAAAGACCATTTTCGGTCATATATTTACTTATTCTATCGAGTTCGTGTTGCTATAACTTCTTGATGTAATTCAGAACCCTGGTTGGAGTTTTTCTTTTCATTGATACTTCCATCCATAGACATATGTCGTCGGCATATTGAGCTAAAACTGTATCTTTCGATAACCTCCTAGAAGATCTGACATTAAAATACTGAAGCGATCTATTATTGGAGTAAGTGTTCCCAATCCTTGTCTGTATTGATGGATTAAGAAGAAAGCTTTCAATGAAATCAAATATATTACCCACAATTTTAACTTTCCGTAAATTTGTCAGTAGTCGATTATGCCACACTTGGTCGTAAGCCTTTTTGATGTCAAAAAACGTAGCAAGAACATTCTTTTGTCTGGCAAACTGTTGCTTAATTTGAGAAGTTAGTTTTATCAGGTGATCAATGAATGATCTACCTCTTCTAAAGCCTGCCTGATTAATTGGAGTAACCTTATATTTTTCAAAAAATGATTGCCTCCTTAATATATATCTCTCCATAAGCTTGCATGCAGTGGCGTTAACACAATTGGTCTATAGCTTTTTTTTATCATTTCGGGGCTTTCCTTGTTTGTGAGTGGGTACAACAATTGACTGTTTTCATATGTTTGGTAGTTCACCCCTATCCCAGCATTTTAGAGAAATGTAAAAAAAAAAAAAAATGCAACAAATGTGGTGACAAATGACCGAACATTTCGTTAGAAATTTCATCCAGCCCAACTGATGTTTTCTTATTGCTGAATTTAGAGATACTTTCTTTTAATTCTTCCATCGTAATTGCAACATTAAAAGATAGATTTCTGGTCTGTTCTGTGTCTGAAAGACACAAAAACAGCAAAAGAAACCAAACAGATGTCGGAAGAAGGCTTGAAGACCATTGACCAATGTGGGCTCCCTGGCAAATACAAGGTCTGGTGTCTGCAGTTCATGCTGATACCAAAGCTCCTATGGCCTCTGATGATATACGACATCTGCACCAGCATAGTGGAGGCAATGGAAGCCAAAATCAACAAGTTCACAAGGAAATGGCTTGGTGTCCCACCCTGTCTGACTGACATAGCGCTGTACTGTCGCCAAGCACAGCTACCACTGAAATCCATCCTGGAAGAATAGAAAGCAGGAAAGATCAGACTTCAAAGCATGCTGGAGGACTCAGAAGACATGGTGGTAGAAGCAATCAAGCCCCAGCTGAAGACAGGCAGAAAATGGAAAGTTCAAGAGGCGATGGATTCTGCAAAAGAAAGTCTCAAGATCAGAGAAATAACAGGACACACACAGACCAACAGACAAGGACTGGGGGTGACCAAAACTGAATGGTGGTCAAAGGCCAAAGGAAAAGCCAAAAGAGACATGATGATTCAGGAGATGAGAAAAGAAGAAGACCAAAAAAGACTCCCAAAAGCAGTCCAGCAGAGCCAGCAAGGGCAATGGACAACGTGGGAGAATGCACTCCAAAGAAGTCTCACTTGGAATGACATTTGGCACATGGCCCCTCTCAGGATCAGCTTCATTCTCAGAGCTGCATATGACCTTCTGCCCTCAAATGCAAACCTGGTGAAGTGGGGAAAAACAGACGATCCAGCATGCCCCCTCTGCCATGAAAAACAAACAGTGGAGCATGTCCTAAGCTCATGTAAAGTAGCCCTGGCTCAAGGAAGGTACACATGGAGGCACAACCAAGTGCTCAAAGAAATTGTACAAGTAGTCTGGGCTAGTACCAACACCACAAAAGGGAAAATCAGGACTCCAAAAGCACCCGCAACATTCTTCACGGCAGGGGGCGGCAAATCATGGCCAAGAACAACAGCGCCACTCGGAACATGCAGGCAGAGTCTGCTGGACGGGGCAGATGACTGGGATGCACTGCAGACCTCCCAGAATGGAAGTCACCCAGAGATCATCAGCAAGAGTGGCATGAGACCAGACATAGTAGTCCACTCTCGGTCAACCAAGCAGCTGATCATGATCGAGCTCACGGTGCAATATGAGAACAGAATGGAGGCAGCTCAAATCTACAAGACTGAAAAGTATGCTGATCTGGCAAACAGCCTGAGGAGAGAAGGCCATCAGGTCAAAGTCCTCACTGCAGAAATTGGAGCTAGGGGGTTTGTAGGAACGTCTGCATACAGCCTCATGAAACAGCTCTCAGTTGCAGGGAGGGAAAAAACCAGAGCCCTGAAAGCAATGTCAGAAGCGGCAGAGAGGTGTTCAAGCTGGATCTGGTCAAGGAGGAACAAAAGTGAACTTCATAAGGCTTAAAGTTCCTACAAATATCAGGTGTCCCTGTGGCTCAGTGGTTAGAGTGCGAGTCATTAAGTGGAAAATGAGCATGTCCAGAGGGTCATGGGTTCGAATCCCAGCCATGGCTCGTCCCAAGATGGGGGAAAAAAGGGGCAGCAGAGGGACATCCGGAGTCATGAACCGGGTGTGGCCCAACCCCCCTAGAGTGTCAGGAGATAAGGGCCGAAACACTTGCTTGAAGGGGGCTTCTCTTCTGAGGACTCGCTGCTGCCACGCTCTCCACGAGTTTCTTTCTACTTCATCACTAAAATGTAACTCTTGTTCTGCTCTGTACTTTCTATCTTTGTCCGTATAGTCCATCGCTGCGGCTATGTATGTCAGCAAAGGCTTCGGCGTTTTCGTAATTAGTTGGCAGATCACAATGACGTAACTATTGGATACTGTGGCAATTTTACGCCATTCTTCATTGTTTCCAGTGTTTCCCATACTTTCTGGAGATCTTTATAATTTGAAACTTCATTTGCACAGACAGATGACCAGTATTCGTATTTTTGTTTCATCCAAACAACACGCGCGTGTTTGCGTGTGTGTGTGTGTGTGTGTGTGTGTGTGTGTGTGTGTGTGTGTGTGTGTGTGTGTGTGTGTGTGTGTGTGTGTTTGATGGATAGAGATGTGGAAGCAAAAGTGTAACAGTGGTATAATTATGATCACCGTTCAGAGGATCATCTATTGGGTTCAGGTACAAAAGGGTGTTAACTCAGGTGACAACAGTGTTAAGTCTATGGCGGTGGCCCGATGATTAGGATTATCGAGTATGCGTGTTATTCGCCCATCTTTCAGAAGACAGAAAGAGGAATCCACAAGATTTCAACGAAACAGTTGCTTGTAATTATTTGACATTCCTTCTACTAGAAGGTGAGTGAACATTAAAGTAAACCATGATTAAGATTTTTTTTTACTTACTTTGTTCTGCTTGTAGCATACAGATCCATTTAGTGTTCTGCTCATTTGGACCAAGGGGTAGGTAAAAAGAGACAATGGTTAACAATGAAGAATTCAAGCCAAGTGACAGCACAAGAATTTGATTAAGTTAGGTATTTCAGATGGCGCAAGACTGGGGCAAAGAGTGCAAGAGACCCCCTCACGTACATAAATAGCCGTAGAGACTTTTCCAGTTCTGTCACCCTTTTGATGGATTGGTGAATAATAGGAATATTTATCTTTGGCAGCTCTTCTTTTGTAACATTCAAGCATTGAATAGATAGAATCTTATGATCGTGCTGTGCAAGATGTTAAACGAAACAGTCTAAACAGTAAACAAGTGGGGTATTTTTTGCTCCCATAAGAAAACCTAACACAGAGTAACTTTTATTCAAGACTGGCACAGTCTTTTAAACTTGAATAAAGTCAGACAAATACATAGACGAACAATCTAACAGTGGGGGAAAAACAAGCGCAGGCCAACAACTGAACTGTCTTCATAATAATGACTTGGCAAAGATTTGGACTTAAGGAGGGGGGGGGGGGGGGGGGGGGTTGAAGATGGAGAAACTGGGAACATGAAATTAAGAAAATATGTTACAGATATGAAAACTCTTCACTAGCTGCATGTTCCCCCCTTATGCAGCTAGTGAAGAGTTTTCATATCTGTAACATATTTTCTTAATTTCATGTTCCCAGTTTCTCCATCTTCAAACTCCCCCCCCCCCCACCCACCTCCTTAAGTCCAAATCTTTGCCAAGTCATTACTATGAAGACAGTTCAGTTGTTGGCCTGCGCTTGTTTTTTTTCCCACTGTTAGATTGTTCGTCTATGTATTTGTCTGACTTTATTCAAGTTTAAAAGGCTGTGCCAGTCTTGAATAAAAGTTACTCTGTGTTAGGTTTTCTTATGGGAGCAAAAAATACCCCACTTGTTTACTGTTTATCGTTTACTGTTCCCTGCCTCATTTCATTTCCGATCTAAACAGTCTAATTTTTTAACAATGGAACGACAGTTCCACTGGAATATATAAAAATGTTTTCATTAGTTCTAGTCATTTTTGGTAAATGGGAAATCAAGGTAATCTCAGATTTTTGGTAAATGGGAAATCAAGGTAATCTCAGAGATTGGCATATACTGAGAGGAGTACAATCACAAAGAAACAGTGAAGCAAAGAAGGTGCGTGAGATGAAAAGTAGATATGTATATAAGAAAGAAATTCTATATGTGTTTAACAATAGCTTAAATCAATTAATTCTATTTACACTAATTAGACATCGATGTCTAATGGGCAAAAAGTCATTAATGGCGAAGAACAATGGGAAATTCTCAGCTTCGTAAATGTCAGGGAATCTTGATCTCTGTGACAAAAGTTATCACAAGTGTTAGTGAACCATGTCCCAGTCACTCAAAGCATGGAAGCGGTTATGCCAGGCGTGATGTTGAAGGCCAGGGTAGGACTGGGGATTGTGAAATCTACACTGACGTGTTGGCCGTTTTGGGGTTTTCCACACTAGGTTTTGGACACGACGTCCAATGTTGCCAGCCAGTATGCTGGGTACTCTTGTGGTGGGGTGAATGCCATCCATGGGGTGATGTTTCTTTATGTAGTCATGTTTAATGAAAGAGATGTTCCCTACCTCCAATAGTTCGGACGTGGTGGCAGCATTAAATAACTATCTCTTAACCTCCAGCGTCTGGTCTTTGACAGAGGTGACATTGCTTACTACAAAGTGTGTCCAGGATTTTTTTTCTCGGCAGCCTCCTTCAGAGTAGTAGTAGTAGTAGTAGTAGTGTGCGCGCATGTGTGTATGTGTGTACGTGTGTTCGCTTGTGCACGTGCATGGTAAGAACCTGAAAACAGTGCACATAAAATAGACTGTAATATAACTCCTCAGTAACGTAACCCGACTCAGTTTTTTTTACAGGCTTGCACGTGGCAGCACTGTCAGAGAAAAAAAAAATCGCTGCCTTCCAAAATGAATTTCTTTTTATCAGTCAGTTGCCTGTGCAGGAGCACCAGAACCGTGTACATTTGCAACAGACAAATACTTGACAGCGCTTCAAATGCTTTTGTTTTGGCTTGGAACTTGCTGCTTTCCTTGCCATCATAAACTGGATTCAGGGTCCAAACTAGAGACCGGGTCAAATTGTCTTGAGTTTTGCCATGGTTCTTCACGACCCTCGCGTGCGCGAGTGTGTTTGCGTGTGTGTGTGTGTGTGTGTGTGTGTGTGTGTGTGTGTGTGTGTGTGTGTGTGTGTGTGTGTGTGTGTGTGTGTGTGTGTGTGTGTGTTTGATGGATAGAGCTGTGGAAGCAAAAGTGTCACAGGGGTCTAGTGTTCTCTCTCTCTCTCTCTCTCTCTCTCTCTCTCTCTCTCTCTCTCTCTCCCTCTCTCTCTCTCTCTCTCTCTGTCTCTCTCTCTCTCAAGTTACAAATTGCATAATGATTCCGTAGGTCTCATTAAGGTTCTAGAATAAGGCAGAAAAAGACTGAGGTTTTTATAAATTGTTTCTTGAATGTTCCGAGAATTTTGATTAGCTATGTCACGTGATGGGGAGACGAGTGAAACGAGTCAAATCATCCAGCTTCAACTGTTGCGCACAGACAGTTGATGTGTCGAACGCTCACTACCTCTAGAGACGCACTGGGGCACGGAGGCCGAGATGATTGATAGGATAGAAGTGACAGAGTGCCATTGAAAGCATCTGCAGGTAAGACTGACGTTCGAATATGTGCTAGTAGTGTTGTGATTCTTCAGCTGTCATTCTACCATGACCTGCTAGTGTTTTGACGTCTTCAGCTGCGGAGACATACATGCTTTAGAGGATGTGAAATGATGCTGGGTGTAGTAGAGTCGTAATGGAACAGGAACTGGTGGTGAAGACCAGAACGCTGGTCACCAAAGGTGTCTTCTATCAATGGATAATGTGGCCAAGGAAGGTCTCACAACCGATCATTTTAGACACGAGTTACCTTGTCGGAGAGTCTAAAGCCCCGTGCTTACATACGTATCATCAGCAGCCACATCAAAGGCTCCAGGGTAGCAAGATGACCTGTTGTTCGAGGAAAAAGTTCTTAGTACAAATGACCTTGATCCAGAAAGTGAAGCTGTGTCCATAGTCATTCATAAGAGAATAGAAAAGTTCTACAGCACTCTCGTAATATAAAAAGTATTTTCGATATTAATTCCTTTAGAAAATGGGAATATAGATCAGTGTCATGTGATGTAGCCTCACATGGCGACATGAGACGTTCCGTCGCGTACGCCCTTATTTGTTATAAAGCATTTCCCTAGGTAGGGAAGAGGAAAGGTAAAAGAAAGGATAATTTAAGTGGCCTGACCAGTGTGATCGGTGTCGCTGGTGGCTATGAAAACAGCTCGGTAAAATAGATGTAGGGTGATTATTGGTTGAATGGACGGACGTTGTCCATTGGTCAAGTCACCAAGGGCTGGTAATGTGTAGAGTTAGATGAGTAATCACTCAGGAAGAGCACAGGAAGGAAAAATAAAGTATAGGAAGGAGATGACTTGGGGACACTGACCAGACAGGTTGTTTGGAACGAGTTTCACCTGCAATTTACCATTACCAGGTGAGGTATAGACAGATGGGGAGAGAAAAGAGAGAGTTAAGAAAGGGGAAAAGGGAAAAGAATTTATAATTATTGATTTTGAAATAGATTACTTACACGGACTTCATTCGTGTTTCAGCCCTTCCCGGTGCTGTGACAGTACCAGTTAGGTGACTGAGGCAGTCGCACAAGTATTTGGGCGACAGTGCTGCGGCAGCACCTAATTGTCTCCAGAGTTGGAGAATCTAGCTGGAGAAGACAACGACTGCGCCAGTCGTGAGAAAACTTAAAGCGTTTGTCATGTTGACCCACAATGATTTTTAATAGTCCCCCTGGGTCGGAACTCAGATGATGCTCCTATATTTTAAGCCATCTTTTGATTCTTTTTTGGAAAATGTATATAATGTTTCTCCAGTGAGGAGGAGAAACCGTTGAAAGAAGTATTCGTGAAATATTATATAAAATGAGATGAAATTTGGTCCCAGCTAGCGGATCTGTGGAATGTTTGTACCTCCACTGGAGTGGAGGAACAGAAGTTATAAATTGGAAAACAAACGTGTTGTCATTATTTGAAAAGCTGATTATCGTTTAGTAAATTATGATGATACAAAGCAGGGAAGATCAGACTTCAAAGCATGCTGGAGGACTCAGGAGACGAGGTGGTAGAAGCAATCAAGCCCCAGCTGAAGACAGGCAGAAAATGGAAAGTTCAAGAGGCGATGGATTCTGCAAAAGAAAGTCTCAAGATCAGAGAAATAACAGGACACACACAGACCAACAGACAAGGACTGGGGGTGACCAAAACTGAATGGTGGTCAAAGGCCAAAGGAAAAGCCAAAAGAGACATGATGATTCAGGAGATGAGAAAAGAAGAAGACCAAAAAAGACTCCAAAAAGCAGTCCAGCAGAGCCAGCAAGGGCAATGGACAACGTGGGAGAATGCACTCCAAAGAAGTCTCACTTGGAATGACATTTGGCGCATGGCCCCTCTCAGGATCAGCTTCATTCTCAGATCTGCATATGACCTTCTGCCCTCAAATGCAAACCTGGTGAAGTGGGGGAAAACAGACGATCCTGCATGCCCCCTCTGCCATGAAAAACAAACAGTGGAGCATGTCCTAAGCTCATGTAAAGTAGCCCTGGCTCAAGGAAGGTACACATGGAGGCACAACCAAGTGCTCAAAGAGATTGTACAAGTAGTCTGGGCTAGTACCAACACCACAAAAGGGAAAATCAGGACTCCAAAAGCACCCGCAACATTCTTCACGGCAGGAGGCAGCAAATCATGGCCAAGAACAACAGTGCCACTCGAAACATGCAGGCAGAGTCTGCTGGACGGGGCAGATGACTGGGAGTGCACTGCAGACCTCCCAGAATGGAAGAGTCACCCAGAGATCATCAGCAAGAGTGGCATGAGACCAGACATAGTAGTCCACTCTAAGTCAACCAAGCAGCTGATCATGATCGAGCTCACGGTGCCATATGAGAACAGAATGGAGGCAGCTCAAATCTACAAGACTGAAAAGTATGCTGATCTGGCAAACAGCCTGAGGAGAGAAGGCTATCAGGTCAAAGTCCTCACTGCAGAAATTGGAGCTAGAGGGTTTGTAGGAACGTCTGCATACAGCCTCATGAAACAGCTCTCAGTTGCAGGGAGGGAAAAAACCAGAGCCCTGAAAGCAATGTCAGAAGCGGCAGAGAGGTGTTCAAGCTGGATCTGGTCAAGGAGGAACAAAAGTGAACTTCATAAGGCTTAATTTCCCTACAAATATCAGGTGTCCCCGTGGCTCAGTGGTTAAAGCGCGAGTCATTAAGTGGAAAATGAGCATGTCCAGAGGGTCATGGGTTCGAATCCCAGCCATGGCTCGTCCCAAGATGGGAAAAAAAGGGGCAGCAGAGGGACATCCGGAGTCATGAACCGGGTGTGGCCCAACCCCCCTAGAGTGTCAGGAGATAAGGGCCGAAACACTTGCTTGAAGGGGCTTCTCTTCTGAGGACTCTCTGCTGCCACGCTCTCCACGAGTTTCTTTCTACTGATGCATGGGTAAACCATTGACTTCCGGGAATAGGCCGGAGGACGTCCGGGAAAGACCGGAGGACACTGGGAAAGACCAGAACCAGGGGCTCTGTGGGCTGGCTCCCCACTTTGCCTTAAACATGTGGCTACTAAGAATAAAAGGAAAAGATGCTCCCAGGATTCACCGAAAGGGGGAGAGAATGATGAATCCATCGGTGCTCAACCAATCATGACTGCAAATCCCAAACGGACTATGAACATGGACCAAATGGAATATCCATGTGTCTGTGGAAAGCGTTTCGCTACCACCCGTGGCATGAAGATCCACAGAACAAAGATGGGATGTGTGAAGACTCATCTGAAAGAGCAGCAGCGCACTGCATCAGCAGATAAGACGTCGGAAGACCAAGGCCAGGATTTAAACCACAGTGCCAAGGACATCCACGCTGTTGGTTCGGATGAGGAATTTGCACAGGCCCTCGATGCCAGGCGCCTGAAACTCAACCTGCCACGAGCAAACGAAACTGAAGATTGGGAGAAACTGGATGCAAAAATCGTCCAAAGACTCGATGCACTGATAGGGAAAAGCACCCTGGAACACAAACTAGCCACATATGGGGACATTGTGTATGCCACATGTAGAGACGCCTATGGAGCAAAACTACCCAAAGAGAAAACACCTCCAAAGAAATCCAGACGCCAAGAAAAGATGGACAAGATCAGGGTCCAAAAGAAAAACCTCAAGATGCAAATGAAGACCGCACTGCCAGCTGAAAAACAAGGCTTGGAAAAACTGTGGAAAGACCTGAAAGAAAAACACAGCGCCCTCAGCAAAGCGGAATCTGCGAGGAAGAGGAAGAGCAAAAAGAAGAAGACACAAGAGCGCTTCTTCAGAGACCCCTTCCAGTTTGCCAGAACACTGTTTGAGCAGCCAAAATCTGGGACCCTAAGTGTGGACAAAGGAGTTCTTGAGCAGCATCTGAGGAAAACATACTCTGACCCACAGAGCAAAGCACCACTCGACATTCAAGGTCTGGTGTGGCCAACCAACCCTGAGGAACAGTTCAATGGCAAGCCTCCAACGTTGGCGGAAATCAAGAAGGTGGTCGACAAAGCCAGAGCCAAATCATCACCAGGGCCAAACGGAATACCTTACCAGCTTTACAAGAAATGTCCCAAGGTGCTGGAGTGGCTCCACAGGCTGCTGCGATCGGCTTGGAGAAACCAGAAGATCAGCGGCCAGTGGATGACGGCAGATGGTGTGTACATCCCCAAAGAGCAAAACTCAAGTGACATCAGCCAGTTCAGGCCAATATCACTACTGAACGTCGAAGGAAAAATCTTCTTCTCTGTCATGGCAGCAAGGCTGACCAAGTACCTGATGGAAAACAAGTACTTAGATGTGTCAGTCCAGAAAGGTGGCATCCCAGGCGTGGCTGGCTGTGTAGAACACGCCACAATGATCTGGGACGCAATCCAAAAAGCAAAAACAGAAAAGAGAGACCTGGACGTAGTGTGGCTTGATCTGGCAAACGCATATGGATCTGTGCCCCATGAGATGATACAGTTGGCTCTTGAGATGTACCATGTGCCAAAGAACATCCGCGACATGCTCAAGAAGTACTTCAATGGCTTCTCAATGCGGTTCTCTACCAAGGAGTACACAACTGACTGGATCAACTTGGAAGTGGGTATTGCAATGGGCTGTGCAATTTCCCCAATACTGTTCGTGCTGGCAATGGAACTCATCTTGAAAGCAGCAACAAACAACGCGAGACAAACAGACCTTGGCGATGGATACAAGATGCCTCCTCTCAAGGCCTTCATGGATGACACTACAGTGATTTCATCCAGAGAAGACGAGACACGTCATGTGCTGGAGAGGCTGAACGACATAGTTGCCTCATCCAGAATGAAGTTCAAGCCAAAGAAATCACGGAGTCTCTCACTGAGGAAAGGAAAAGTGGCCGGATCTGTGGTCTTCAGTGTTGCCAACCAGGCCATTCCAACAGTCACAGAAGAACCAGTCAAGAGCCTTGGAAGATGGTATGATGATACGCTGAAAGACACACAAAGAGCAAAAGAAACCAAGCAGATGGCGGAGGAAGGCTTGGAGACCATTGACCAGTGTGGGCTCCCTGGCAAGTACAAGGTCTGGTGTCTGCAGTTCATGCTGATACCAAAGCTCCTGTGGCCTCTGATGATATACGACATCTGCACCAGCATAGTGGAGGCAATGGAAGCCAAAATCAACAAGTTCACAAGGAAATGGCTTGGTGTCCCACCCTGTCTGACTGACATAGCGCTGTACTGTCGCCAAGCAAAGCTGAAACTACCACTGAAATCCATCCTGGAGGAATACAAAGCAGGGAAGATCAGACTTCAAAGCATGCTGGAGGACTCAGGAGACGAGGTGGTAGAAGCAATCAAGCCCCAGCTGAAGACAGGCAGAAAATGGAAAGTTCAAGAGGCGATGGATTCTGCAAAAGAAAGTCTCAAGATCAGAGAAATAACAGGACACACACAGACCAACAGACAAGGACTGGGGGTGACCAAAACTGAATGGTGGTCAAAGGCCAAAGGAAAAGCCAAAAGAGACATGATGATTCAGGAGATGAGAAAAGAAGAAGACCAAAAAAGACTCCAAAAAGCAGTCCAGCAGAGCCAGCAAGGGCAATGGACAACGTGGGAGAATGCACTCCAAAGAAGTCTCACTTGGAATGACATTTGGCGCATGGCCCCTCTCAGGATCAGCTTCATTCTCAGATCTGCATATGACCTTCTGCCCTCAAAATGCAAACCTGGTGAAGTGGGGGAAAACAGACGATCCTGCATGCCCCCTCTGCCATGAAAAACAAACAGTGGAGCATGTCCTAAGCTCATGTAAAGTAGCCCTGGCTCAAGGAAGGTACACATGGAGGCACAACCAAGTGCTCAAAGAGATTGTACAAGTAGTCTGGGCTAGTACCAACACCACAAAAGGGAAAATCAGGACTCCAAAAGCACCCGCAACATTCTTCACGGCAGGAGGCAGCAAATCATGGCCAAGAACAACAGTGCCACTCGAAACATGCAGGCAGAGTCTGCTGGACGGGGCAGATGACTGGGAGTGCACTGCAGACCTCCCAGAATGGAAGAGTCACCCAGAGATCATCAGCAAGAGTGGCATGAGACCAGACATAGTAGTCCACTCTCGGTCAACCAAGCAGCTGATCATGATCGAGCTCACGGTGCAATATGAGAACAGAATGGAGGCAGCTCAAATCTACAAGACTGAAAAGTATGCTGATCTGGCAAACAGCCTGAGGAGAGAAGGCTATCAGGTCAAAGTCCTCACTGCAGAAATTGGAGCTAGAGGGTTTGTAGGAACGTCTGCATACAGCCTCATGAAACAGCTCTCAGTTGCAGGGAGGGAAAAAACCAGAGCCCTGAAAGCAATGGCAGAAGCGGCAGAGAGGTGTTCAAGCTGGATCTGGTCAAGGAGGAACAAAAGTGAACTTCATAAGGCTTAATTTCCCTACAAATATCAGGTGTCCCCGTGGCTCAGTGGTTAAAGCGCGAGTCATTAAGTGGAAAATGAGCATGTCCAGAGGGTCATGGGTTCGAATCCCAGCCATGGCTCGTCCCAAGATGGGAAAAAAAGGGGCAGCAGAGGGACATCCGGAGTCATGAACCGGGTGTGGCCCAACCCCCTAGAGTGTCAGGAGATAAGGGCCGAAACACTTGCTTGAAGGGGGCTTCTCTTCTGAGGACTCTCTGCTGCCACGCTCTCCACGAGTTTCTTTCTACTTCCCCAGAGAGGAGGGGGAGAAGAAGAGTATTGTAGTGCGCCTTCTGGTTGTTTGGAGAGATTGCGTGTGCATGGAGTGAATGCTGAGCTGAGTGCGTGCATGCACTTGTGCACAGTGTGACAGTGGTGACCCCGACTAAGAACTAGGGTTTTTTTTTATACCCCCTCCAAGGGAAAAAAAAAATTGTGCCCTTTGTACGCCCTCCAAAGAAAAGAATTGAGATTCTCCCTCTAAAGAAAAAAAAATTCATTTTGCGAAAAGAAAAGTTTTGTATTATTGATTGTTGTGATTACCGTTTACAGTTTTTATTTTTCATTTGTTTCTGTATGTGTGTTTTCGAGTGTTTGAGATTTCTTTTGGTTGTTCTACCGTTAGGGTTGTTTTTTTTTTTGTTTTTTTTTGGGTAGGATTTCCATTTGACCCTTTCCCCCCTCAGGACCGATAGCCTCAGCCTCCTCTTGCTCGAACCTGGCAGCAAGGGGGCAGGGCGTTGAGGAATCGCTGTCCTTCCCCTAGATTAGATTTTGTTTTGTCCCCTTCCCCAGGACTGATAGCTCCAACCTCTTCCTGCTCTGATTTAGCAGGGGGGCATGGCGTTGGGGAGTCAATAGTCCCTCCCTCTCTCATTAATATCTATTTCTTTCCCTTTCCTATCGTTTTATTTGGATTTTTCCCCTTTCCCCTCTGAGTGTGGGATCGACTTCACCTCCGTCACTCAACTAGTGTAGGTGGTGGAGTGGATTACCGCTCAGTCCTAATAAACATTTGTTTTCTTTATTATCTTTTGGGTTGTTTTTTTGTATGTGTTTTTCTGGTTGTATATTTATTAGATTAATTGTTTATTGCATTGAGTTTTAGTATATTGTGTGTATTATTATTTGAATACTTCCCCGTCTCCAGCTTTATGGGAGACAGTTGCCATTAGGGTGCTGTCTGAGGGCCTCTTTCGCTTTTTCTGATTTCCTCTTTCTATACCAGACCTGTCTATTCTTTCATTTCCTTTTCACCCCCTTTACAAAAAATCTCCAAACCTTCTCTTCAATAGGCACCTATCTAGTTTTTTCATCATTGTCATCTTTTAGGTAGGATTTCCGTTAGTGTACGTTTTCTCCCCCTCTTTTTAATTGTTCGTTGATTCATTTGTTTTGTAACTTTGTATTCACTTATTGTTTAAGGCGATTCATTTGTTTTGTGAACTCATCTATTTTGTTTTACCAAGTAACTAAGTAAGAAAGTAACAACTACAATAAGAACAGTTAAGAACATAAACATTATAAAGAATTTATTTCCGGGAAAAAAACTATATTTTGTCTGTTTTCTTTTCATTGGGAAAAAAAGAGCTGTTAGTATTGGATTTTGTTTTCAGCTGTCTTTTTCCCTTTGGGAAAGAATACTGGTGAAAATATCTTTTGGAAAGACCACATTGTCACTTCTTACTAGTGCTTCTCTTTTGTAAGCCTTTATTATTTTTCTGTTTATACCGGCATTTAAATTCTTTATTTGTACATACTGTAACAAAGTTTTTTTGTTTTTTTTAAAACGTATATACCATCACATATCGCCTTGTTTTAATCATATTTAGTCATTGTTTCTTGTTTGTTTGTGGTAACTATTCATGATGGAAAATTTTGATGATTATGTACGACAGGCCGAGCGTTTAGGCTTTGAAGGTGATAAATTAGCAAACTATGTCCAACAATGTATGGACAGGGCAGAGAGAGAGAGAGAGAGAGAGAGAGAGAGAGAGAGAGAGAGAGAGAGAGAGAGAGAGGAGAGAGAGGAAAAACAAAAACAATTAGAGTTTGAGGAAAAAAACTACAGACAGAGAGAGAGGAGGTTCAAAGAAAACTAGAGCTAGAGGATAAGGATAAGGAACGGCAATTTAAACTGAGACAACTTGAATTAGAGACTGATGCGGAAATTAAAAAATTACAGGCATCGAGAGAGCCTCCATCACCTCCACCGGTCGGTTCCGCGAGTACATTTCATCCGAAGTCAACATATATTCCGAAGTTGCCGCCGTTCGAAGAAAAACCGACGACATTGACAGTTTTCTTTTTCGGTTCGAGAACCACGCTACTTCTTGTGGTTGGCCGAAGGAGAAATGGACGTTGTTTATCGCGTCACTGTTTAAGGGGAGCGCTTTGGCACTATACCGCACACTCGCGGCAAAGGAAGGGTTGACTTGGGATCAATTAAAAGAAGAACTCTTAAAGAAGTTTCAGTGCTAAGCTGACCGTTTTCGTGAGCGGTTCCGATCTATTCGTCCTGACAAGGGAGAATCATTTCCGTCTTTTTTGATAAGAATGAGTCATTGTTTAGATAGATGGATGGAGCTAACAAAGACGGGTAAGACTTTCGAATCACTGCGAGATTTGCTACTTCGAGAGCAACTTTTTCAAAGCGTCAGCGAAGATTTGGCCACTTTTCTTAAAGAAAGACAGTTCGATAGCGTTGACGAAATGTGTCAGATGGCGGATCAGTACTATATTGCTCATCTGGATAAAGGTGTTGCCCGCAAGGAAAATTCGTCCCTTTTCGAGTCTCACGCGGCATTTCAGATACATTCTGGACAAGGAAACTATAGAAGAGGAAATCGCGCTTCATTCCAAGGTCCGCACTCTTACACGTCTTTTGGCAACAGACGACGACCTTTCCGTGGTCAAGGCCATGTCGGTTCTGGCGATTTCCGTCAGTGCCAATACTCACCACTGGAAAGACCTTTTCCTTTCCGAGGGCGTGGTGAACAACAACCGCGCAGACCCTTTGGACAAGTGCGTGGACAAGGTCGAGGTTCACAAACCAGTAACCAGTTGTCCGCTGACCAAACCATGCGTTGCCATTTTTGTGAGGGCAAATTCCATTTAAAACGGGACTGTCCTTTCAAAGGAAGCGGAGCAAAAACTGGATTTGTTTCCACTACATGTGAAGAAGGTCTTGTTTTGGCACCAGATCAGTCCATTGATGGTCTTCTTTTGGAGGATTGTGCCATTAATGGTTTACAAGGTTCTGTTTTGCGAGATACAGGTTGCACCACAGCTGGTGTAAGGAAATATCTTTTGTTCTACCAGACCAATATCTTGACAGTGTTCAGAGATGCAGATCGTTTGGTGGAAAAATTGAAACTTTTCCACTTGCAAAAATTTCTGTCGATACACCATACTTCTCTGGGTCGCTTACCACCTGTGTTATTGAGAACCCAGTTTGCGATTTGATTTTGGGAAATCTACCAGGTGTTGCGACAGTACATGGTGGTGCCGGAGGGTCTTTCGTTCCTTGTCTCATCAGTACAAGATCAAAAGTTGTAGAGCAGGGAAAACCAACAAAACCGCTCAAGGTTTCAAACCTGGATGAACTAAAAGTTACGCCAGATGTTTTGAAGACCATGCAGAGAAGCGACGAAACATTGACGACTATACTTTCTACTACAAAGCAGAGTGTCTCTGACATACGAACGGACAAGCCGACGTACATACTGGACTCTGACATCCTCTACAGGCATGTACCTGGACAAGACAACAAACTTTCTGAAGTGAACTACAAAGTGAAAATGGCAAATGCTGAAAAGGTGTTCCATGTAAACATGCTAAAAAAGTATGTTGAACGTACAAATGTTGCCATTAATGAGTCAATTGAATGGATATGTCCAGTGTCTGGAACAGATGTGGCTGTTACAGAAAACATTGATTCTGATTTTGTACCTGATGTCACATACAGAGACAGCTAGAGCAAAGACTGTACAAACAACTTATGTGGGATTGTTAACATCTGCCAGTATAGATGATACTGTACCTCTGCCCACTCTTTCTGTTAAGGGAGAAACTTATCATGATGTCGTTGTGTGTGATGATTTGTCTTTGATTCAGAAAGAACAATTGGAAGGTATTTTGAAGGACTTTCAGGATGTTCTGACTGATACCCCAGGGACAGTGACAGCAATTGAACCCCATACTATTCACTTGAGTACGGAAAACCCAGTCCGAGTCAAACCATGCCCTCTCCCATTTGCGAAAAAACATGTTGTCGAGAGAGAGATTCAAGTTATGCTTGGGTTGAAAGTTATTGAACAGTCTTCGTCACCATACAGCTCACCAGTTGTTTTGGTGGACAAAGCGGATGGCTCGGTGCGGTTTGCATCGATTACAGGAAGTTAAACAAAATCACTGTATTTGATGCAGAACCTATCCCAGACATGAGGAACTTCTTTGTCAACTGTCAGAAGGAAACTATTTTGTCAAAATAGATTTAACTAAAGGGTATTGGCAAATCCCAATGGCTGAAGCAGACAAGGAAAAAACAGCTTTTCAGACACCTTTTGGACTGTTTCAATGGACGAAAATGCCATTTGGATTACAAAACGCCCCAGCTTCTTTTGCCAGAATGATGCGCGCACTATAACTTCATGAGTGTGGAGCAGTAAGTTCTTTTTTATGACATTTTGCTTGCTGCAAAGTCATGTAATGATCTTCTGGATAACTTGAGAGCTGTTTTTTGTAAACTCTGGAATTTTGGTCTGACGGCTAGACCGTCCAAAATTCGTGCTGGATTCCAGACTCTTGAGTTTTGGGGTCATGTCATTTTTGTTGGGTAAATGACACCAGACGAAAAGAAAGTAGGAAAGATCTTGGCCTTGAAGAGACCCACTACAAAGAAACAGATAAGATCACTCCTTGGATAGTTGTCCTATTGCAGAAGATATGTACCGCACTTTGCGTCATTGACAGCCCCTTTGAGTGACTTAACAAAAGGAACAAAAAACAAAAGTATTGTTCTGGTCAGATGAGTGCCAGAAAGCTCTGGAATGTGTTCAAAACACCCTCAATTCATTCCCTGTGCTACTTTTGCCCTCTCTTTCAGAGGATTTTGTTTTGAGAACTGATGCCAGCTCCAAAGGCATGGGAGCTGTACTGTTGCAAGAAAAGAATGGATTGTTACACCCTGTCCAATATGCAAGTAAAAAGTTCTCTAACACACAAGTCAAATACTCAACAATTGAGAGGGAGTGTCTTGCCATTGTTTGGGCTTGTGAGAAATTTGCTAGATTCCTTACTGGAAGACAGTTTCGGTTACAAACCGACCACAGGCCATTGACGTTTTTGCAGTCGTCCAAGACCAAAAATAGCAGGCTGTTAAGATGGGCTTTGTCATTGCAGGAGTTCAAGTTTGACATTGAGCCATTACTTGGCACTCAGAATGTCATGGCAGATTTTCTTTCTTGTGAGTGAGTGCACAGTATCCTTCATGCAGCTGTTACTGCATACAAAAGGAAAGACTGTTTCTGCTGTTTGTTTTCATTGTGGACAGACTTTATTATTGTGCTGTTTGTTTTCATTGTGGAACGACTTTATTGACATTTTGGCAGTGTTATGTCTGCTATTGTCAACCTGAATTAATAAGTAGTTGCAATTGATCTTTTCTCATAAATGTGCATATGTATTGGTATTGGTGTCTCATTGTAGGATGCTACTTTGTGAATGGGTGCAGAATACTTCATTTGATGCGTTACAAGTGTTTGTTTTTTTTCACGTCGGTCCATTATGAAGAATGAAAAAAAAGTGTTTAACTTTCGAGTGGACTACTATATTGTATATTCTTGCTGTACATTCTATACTGCAACAGCAATTGAGTTCAATGAAAAACAATGAAAAAGAGATTCTTTACAAAATAATATCTAACACTCACACACGCACTCACTCAGATAGGAATATATATATATATATATATATATATTATATTATATATATATATATATATATATAATAAACTAATAAATTCCAAGGATAAGTACCAAGCACCATTCTAGCAACTTACATAGCAGCTTGGTGTTGCAATGACTGCAAGAAATATTCAATTATAAACAAAGCTTGCTCTTATGTCTTAGATTGAAGAAGTATCTACCACTGCAGATATGAATGCTTATCTCCCCCTATTTCTTCAATCTAAGAC
>CM065732.1:35761942-35766942 GCA_033310375.1 Conus canariensis
GATCATATGATGGTGCAGAAACATGCGAACTGGTCGGACTATTCATACTATCCAACATCAAGAAACAACTTGGAAAACAAGTTGGACTATACAGAGACGACGGCCTTGCTGCACTAACCAACAACCCAAGAACCATTGAAAACAAGAAAAAAGAACTATGCAAAATCTTCCAAAACTACAACTTAAAAATCACCATTGAAGCAAACAAAAAGGTAGTGAACTACTTAGACATAACACTTGACCTCAACAACCACATATATAAACCATACAAGAAACCTAACGACACACCTATCTATGTAAACATCAAAAGCAACCATCC
Organism: Conus canariensis; assembly: GCA_033310375.1. Taxonomy (NCBI): domain Eukaryota; kingdom Metazoa; phylum Mollusca; class Gastropoda; order Neogastropoda; family Conidae; genus Conus; species Conus canariensis. The sequence continues at coordinate 35,762,262 of CM065732.1, forward strand.
ACCAACTGTATTAAAGACCATACCCAACGGCATAAACAAGAGACTATCAAATCTGTCATGCAACGAAAGAGTATTCAACAACGCAGCAGTAGAATACCAAGAAGCACTGCAAAAAAGTGGGTACAATTACAAACTACAATACAACCCAGACAACAACATAAATAAAAGTAAGAAAAACAGGAAAAGAAAAATCATATGGTACAACCCACCATACGACGGGAAACTCAAAACAAACATAGGGAAAGAATTCTTTAAAATCTTAACAACTTCGTTCCCAAAAGAACACAAACTGTCTAAAATATTCAACAAAAACACTGTCAAACTATCGTACTCATGTATGCCTAACCTCAAAAATCTAATTGATACATCCAACAAAATGAAAATCAACACAACAAAGAAGGGTGAAGAAAGGAAATCTTGCAACTGCACCAAAAAAGGGCAGTGCCCCCTAAGCAATAAATGCCTTTACAACAATATTGTATACCAAGCCACTGTGACATCAGAAAACGAAAAAGAAACATACATAGGGATTACTGAAAACCACTTCAAAACCAGATATGCAAACCACAAACAGTCATTTAATAAAGAAAAATACAAAAACCAAACAGAACTGAGCAAATACATTTGGAAACTTAAAGACGCAAAAATAAACTACAATATATCCTGGAAAATAATAAAAAGGGCATCACCATACAGCAACATTTCAAAAAGATGCAACTTATGTTTAACTGAAAAATGGCTAATACTATGCAAGCCACACTTAGCAACCCTAAATACTAAAACAGAAATAGTAAACAACTGCAGGCATAAATGGAAATCGTTGTTAGTGAATACACCCCGAACAACAACCTGACAATCTCAAAAAACACGTGCAGCCAACCCACACGTGAAAACAGCTGAAACCGGGCCCCACACGCTATATAACACCGGCGGTGGGCAACCCAAACATCATCCTGAAGACAGCCAGAAAATAAGCTTGAAACAAATTTGTAGAGATTTTAACATTCCTTTTTAATACTTCGTTTTAATTGTTGCTCCCCAAGGGGTTGAGCGCTTTTAGAATCGACTTAGGCTAGTTAACTATATTGATCTATATATATATATATATATTATATATATATATATATATATATATATTATATATATATATATATATTAGTGTAACAATAGAATAACAGACAATTTCAACAATCTTCAAACCAGAAAAAAATGCAATAAGAAAAGCAGATAAAGTGCAGGCGGAAGAGGGAAAATACGCTCCTAGGCCGCAGAAACACGGACTGGGCAAGATCGAATTTGTGCCGCAAGGAGGCAAGGTTTCTGACAGAAAGAAGGCGAGTGAAGCCACAGAAGGTCAGAGCGGTGGTCAATGGGAGGTAGCAGCAGATCTAGAGGGCTGCAAGAGATTCTTCTCCATCCCAACAACGAAGAAGCCAGACCTGGTGATACGGAGTGAGGAAGAGAAATAGGTGCACCTGGTGGAACTCACGGTGCCTCACGAAGACAATATCAGCGAGGCACACGAGCGGAAAGAAAATCGCTATGAGACTCTTGTTGAAGAATGCGAGGAGGCGGGTTGGAAAGCAACCCATTTCCCAGTCGAAGTCGGCTGCAGAGGTTTCATCGCGACTAGCGTCAGAAAGTGGATGAGAGTGGCTGGACTTGGTCCGAAGAAAGGGAATGCCATGACAAAAGCCCTACAGGAGACTGTTGAGAAAGCAAGTCATTGGATCTGGCTGAAGAGAGAGGACACAAGCTGGTGCGAGTCCTGACGGTTGACAGAAAAGGCATACAGTCAAACTGGCAAGGAGACCTCACATCGAAGAGGGGGCTCGGTGCGTCATTACAGCTGTCGAGAGGAAGAGCCCGAAACAGCGACGCATTCTCTCCTGATCATCTCCACGCCAGAGTCCGGTCTACAGAGCTTTTGACTGTCACGCAGCACAGGTAGCTGTTTTCGTCCATCTACAGAAATTTTCGCAGTCCACCTAATTCAAAATTCAAGGGTCCAAAATTAGCCACCAGGCAGAAGTCACTACAAGTTCCCAGGTCCGATATAAAAAACACACATTTACCATACTAACGTTCAGACTTAATATATCGCTGTCGATTGTCATGGGAAAAAACGGTTTTCACTACAATAAAAAAAAGGCAGGTGCGCGCATCCATGTACGCACACACGTATGTACACACGCACTCCCCCCCCCCCTACCACTCCTCCCTCCCCCCCCCACCCCCCCTACACACACACAGAAACGCGCGCGCGATAGCGCACATGTGAATACAAACACTCAGTTACTGAGGTCTCTGTTGGTGGAAAAGCTGTGATGCCATGTTCATCAGCTGAAGGGCGTATTGTCCGGGCTGTGTCGGAAAACCTTCAGGATACCAGGTATTGGGGAGTGGCACAGCTACACGCGAGTCATGGAGTAACCGCTGATGGTTTGAGGTAGCTGTATGAGTTTGGGCACCCATGACGGAAGGTGGATACAGGGAAGAGCGGTGTGGGTGTGACGTAGAGGGGTACCAAGGTCCTGGGGTGGGTTGGAGCACAAAGGAAAAGGGACGCTATGGGTTTCCTGGACAGACAGATTACCTCTGTCCTGAGGGAGTCTGTGGAAGGAAGGCTGAACGGTCTGGTCCATGGCGTTCAATTGCTGCAGTGCAGGAGCAGGACGAACAGGAACAGGACCCTCAGGATGAACTGGATACAGCCTGTCGTTAAATGGCCCACCACCCCTCCGAGATGGCAGCACAGGATAATGGGCCATGGAAGTGATGGAAGGGACTCCAGGAACGTTGCTACTATGACCAGAGGGTCGACTCGGTTCGGCACGAAAGTCCATCCTGCCACTATGTAGTGTGTTGTGGAAGGCATCTGAAAGCTCTTCTACTTGCGTATTACTTCTGGGTTGTCTTCGAGGTGGAAAAGCCCCTTCAGAGTGTTGGCCAGAGTTGTAACGGAAGAAATGTGGCAAGTACTTCATAAAGTTAACAGCGAGCTTCGCCGTTCCCTTTAGACTAAGATGGATGGACAGGGTCTTTGTATAAAGCGAGTCTTGGAGCACAATTTTTTATAATAAAAGTGTCATGATTATCAATCAAATTAATTTTAGATGTATTACAGGCTGAGTGCAAGGTTCTGTTGGAGGGGGAGATCGCTTTATTTAGAACATGGCGTCCTCGTGCTGGAATGATAGAACTGAACGTGATACAAGCTGACGGAAAAGATTTTTTGCACAGAGTAATCAGTTCTGTCCACTCTTTAGCAGACACTGGGCCAGCCGGACAATCGTTGACCCCAACATGAACAATCATGTGTTGGACATGGGTGAGCTTATCGGGCAATGAATGAAGCCACTGGATCATGTTCTGTACTGTCATTCCCGAAATGCACAGTTTAAATTAACGATCTGCTTCAGCTCCCAACCGTCTTGGATCAATATACATTAAAACAGAGTCACCAATGAGGCCTGAAGAAATGTTGTCAGGAATCTTAATTTCGTTAAACACCTGCGAAGGGGATCTCTGTCGTGTGGGTATCTGATTTCCTAAACTGTGTTGGGAAGTATTGTTATCTCCAGGATCAGCACTGCTTTCACTCCATTCAACACTTTCCTGTTTTTCAGAGGAAGTTTTCTTCCTCTAAAATTTCAAAACGATTTTGAGTTGAAAAAAGAGTTGTTAGTGATATGTGTGTTTCTAGACTTTTGTTTTAGACATACACTACCGTCTGATATTCTCTTTGAATAAATTACGGCGCCACTTGTTGTTTCACTTTCGAGTGTGTTTTCGTCACCGGTTTGATTTGGAGGATCTTCAATAACAGGAGTAAATTCTCTCCTTGTTTCAGCTGGGTGGGGGTGCTGCACTTCATATTGAGTTGAGGTTGTTGAGGTAGGGCCTTTGTCCATCATAAGCGTAAGTTTTGACTGAAGTGTTTCTATTTGTGTTTTTAAGGAATGGTTTTCTTTGCTTAGAGTTATCATCTGGCTTTCTAACTTGGAAATATGTTCCTTTACAACCTCTATTGTTTGATGAAGATTTTTATTTCTTTGGGTGACATGATGCTTAATTTCATTTTTTAAAAGATGTTTTGACGTCTTCTAGATGGAAGATCAATGCATTTTGAAAATGACTTAACTGCCATAAGGTCCTGATTGTCTTCTAGTATTTTGGAGCTTTTGATGGGTGGTTTTGTCATAAAATCGTTTAGGGAAAGTACTCGCTTTCTGTCATATTTGTTTGACTTCCAGCGTCTGGCACTTTTTTAAATTTGAAGTAATAGGTTGTGTACTTGATTCACTTCCTTTATGTAAAAACTCACTGTGAGGAACTGTTGGTGTTGACTGCTCGGTTTCTGTGTGATCCAAAGGACTACCTTTCGTTTTGACTTCTGTTTGTTCTGTCTCTGAGTTTTCACTTCTTTTGATATAAACATCAGTAGAATTAAGGTCTGTTTTTGTTTCATTTCCTGCTCTCAATTTCCGGACATGACCCGGGGGTGAGTGGAATAAGTAAATCTGCGGGTGCTGAAACGGGCCAAGAGAGATGGATAATGTCAAACACCTCTTGTAAGAAGGAAACAGGATGTCGAATCAGTCCACACTGTAAAGATGGTAAGTCTTCAGACTGACAATAATCTGACACCAAGTCTTTGAGTATCTTGCATTTTTCTTGG
>CM065732.1:35771942-35776942 GCA_033310375.1 Conus canariensis
TGTTTTGTGTCTTGCCTGAAGAAGACCTACGAGGTCCAAACGCGTCGTCTTTGTCTTGTGATTCGTTTGTCAACGTTTTTCGGCGGAGCTTTATCAGTAAGTGTTAAAATTCGTTTGGCTTTCCCCACGCAGGCGCCTCACTTTGCAAGCAAATTTTTTGTCAGCTTGGTATCAGAGTCAAACAAAAGAAATTAAACTTTTCCCTTTCTTTTCTTTCTTTTTACTTTTTTCTGTTTTTGGTTTCTCTTGGCTGTCTGTGAGGCGTCTTTTCTTCCTACTGGGAAGATATGCTTATCTGTCTGTTACTTGTTGTCAAATGACGTCATACCACCTTGTTCTATGAATGTCTATTTCTTTCTTGTTCCACGATCTGAACGGGCCATGGCCTACATTTTTTTGTTTGTTTGTTTGTTTGTTTGTTTTTTGCGTTCTTTTGTTCGTTCGTTCTGTGTCTGTCTCCGTCAATGTCTCTGTCTCTGTATCTATCTGTCTGATTGTCATGAGAGAGAGAGAGAGAGAGAGAGAGAGAGAGAGAGAGAGAGAGTCTTCAAAAGGTAGGTGCGGGTTTTTCTTTGCTTGGTTCATGATCTTTATTTTTCCAATAAAGAATTGTGTGTGCACGAATAGAATTATGATAGATATAAACAAATCGTTCTGATCGGTTCCTTCTGAACTGACAACCATTTTGACAGAGCAATAAAACTAAGTGCTGGTGCTCCTGTAATAGCTCCATTCCTCTTTTTTCGTAACAATATCGCAAGAAGTCAGGTAGGAGGATAAGCACTTGGATTTAGAATTCAAATCCGAACTTACGCGGGTGCCCTTGTGATTTTTCTTTCCCTGCTCTGTCTCTTGTGCTGAACAATACACTTCAGTATTGCTGTGCACTGTAAGTCATTGTGGCCATTTGATCAATACCTGTCTTGTGTCACTGCTGTTCATTCTGTCTCTTTTGTTCCGTCTTGTGGCCCCGTTGCTATGTGTTGAATGTGTACCGCTTGATTTCACTCTGTATGTGTACAGTTTAATTGATTGGGGAGGCCGATTAGCGCTGAAAATGTCCGACGTAGGGGTAGGGGGTGGCAGATTAGACAGAGGCAGTCACAAGATGGACAGATCAGAAGGAAATTCAATGAGTCAAACAATTTAGGAATTAGATGCAAAATGGCAAAAGCAAACAGCCGAAAAGGCAGCAGGAGAACAGTGAAAAGGATGAGCAGGAAGAGACCAGAACGAAATTGAGAGAGGAGCAAGAATAAACGAAGAAGAAGACTTGAGCATTGACAACGAGGGCGACTTAGACGAAAAGCTGTGTGCTTCTGCTGCATCAAACCAAACTGACAATTATAATCTCATCAAAAACTTGAAGTTTCATTGTTATGAAGAAGAACAGCTTGGGAGAAATCTAAGAGACAATCTTGTCAAACGTTTTAACAGTACTTTTACCTTAGAAAAGACTGGAAGCGAAAAAGCAGCCTGCAGACTGCTTGGCCATTATAGTCGCAAGAGTGAACTCGGAAATTTGCTGGCATCTTCCCAGCCACGCACAAAAAGCTGACCTAAAAACAGTGAGAACGCAGTGGTCCATGACTCACGCACCTGTCGCTGTAGCACAGCTTCTGAATGATCCCCGCTACAGGCAGACCAGGAAGAAAAGTGTTTGGCAAGATAGTGATACTGTCGCATTGCTGGAGAATGCAGCTCAGAAATTTCTTTGCACAAGAGTAGTGTGCACTCAAGCCCAATGTCAACAAAACAATTTCCGCATGTGCAAACAAATGTCAGACGTGTCAATGACCACAAACTGATTGGGGATGATCTGGCTGCCACAATAAAAGACATGTGAGAGACGGACAAACCTGGGGAAAGTCTGCCCACAAACATACAATCTGGATTGGAAAAAAAAATGGGTTAGCCTTAGAAGTGATTAGAAAAGGGAGGCATGGCGCTACGTTTACGCAATATTATTTTGAGTTGTTTATCTTGGTGCCAGCAAATGATAGAGCGTTAATAGCTGAAACTTTTATTAGTCTACAGACACAGCTACATAATTTTTATAAGGCAGCATCAACACTGCATTTGAATGTGAATATGAATAAAACTAACATAGTTGTATTTACAAAAGGTAGTTGGCAGCAAAAGATAGATGGACTTATAATGGGGCCGAGTTATCTGTTGTGAATGTATGTAAGTATCTAGTAATATATTTCTCCACAAGACTGAGTTTTTCAGTTGCATGTCAGGATTTGGTAAGCAGAGCTAAAATTGCTTTGTTGTGTATTTTACAGAAACTGTTGAAACTGAGATGCAATTTTCTTTCTTTATATGTAAATCCATTTGACACAAATGCAGCCAATGGTTCAGTATGATGCTGAGTTATGGGGCTAGAGAATGCTGTCCATTAGTCTAAAAAAAACTCCTACATTTATATGCCCTTAAAAAGTTTTTTAGAAGTTGAAATGAGAAGATCTAATACATGGGGAGACGAATCGATTTCCAATACATATTAATTCTGTAGATGTAGCCAGGGAGAAAGTTACAACACATAAATGATACAGAACATAGAGACTAGGCATGTACTGGCTTCCATTGAAATCTTTAATCTGCGCCCTTTCCTTTACAAACAGCAGGTTGTGTATCAGGCAAAAACAACTCATTCAGTTGGCTACATGACTGAGCTGCAAATCACATGGTTGTAGCTTGGGGCAGAGTGTGCTAAGGCATGGGTACAGGCGCGGCGAATAGTATTCACAACTCATTACATGTGTGTGTGTGTGTGTGTGTGTGTGTGTGTGTGTGTGTGTGTGTGTGTGTGTGTGAGAGAGAGAGAGAGAGAGAGAGAGAGAGAGAGAGAGATGTTACATCTCCCTTATTCTAAAAAACCTAATTGACTGGACATACAATAACACACACACACACACACACACACACACACACACACACACACACACACACACACACACACACACATATATATATATATATATATATATAATTAATGCACACAATATATGAAGAAGATAAAAAAAAAGCAACAACATACTTTTAGTTAGAAACTCAGGAAGGATGTATATACATACACTAGAGGCAACAGCAGACAATTATTTTCATGCATTTGTCATTACCAATCACTTTCCCTACAAAATAAAATTAAAAATAAATATAAGGTAATAGAAAAAAAAAAAAACAGCATGGAGTATGCGGGCATATTCATATCCTTTTTCATATGCTACTGCGACAGTCCCTTAACGCGTACAACTGTGACAGTCCTTTAACGCATACACATGTGACAGTCCACAACTATAACAGTCCCTTGAGTCTACCACTGCAGACTAACTCATGCCTGACAAGCAATAACAGTCTCTTGGTGCATGCCACCAGTTTACAAATTAAGCTTCCTGTATGAAACCAGGCTGGTAGTTGAGAGGGTGGGATTGCTTCACTGGACGCCCATACCTGGTGGCGAGAGGGTCAGGGCTGTCTGGCCTTGCTGAGGTCGTGGCAGTGGTTGAAGGCACAGCTGCTGTGGTCACAGGGTGCGGCAGCGTTTGAGTCTGCCGCGGCTGTTTTTGTATAGGGGCCGGAATAGCTCAGTTGGTAGAGCGCCGGACTCGTGATCCTGGGGTCGCGGGTTCGAATCTCCGCCAGGTCGTTTCGGTACAGGGGGATTTTTCCCTCGGAGTTAACATTGGTTCTGGCTCCTTTTCCCATACAGTCCTTCGAATAAGACTATAAACTGAGGTTCCGTGTGTGAACGCACGCATAACATTTTGCACACACGTAAAATCCCATCACCAACATTCAGAAGAAAAGGCCAGTTTGGCCGTTGGTATGGATGACACGTTACACATAGCATGCACCCTGCATGAGAAATAGAAAGAATGAAGGAAGTAAGGAAATTGAGTGAACGATATTGAATGTTATTGACTGGATGACATGGGAAACGACTGAATGAAACGTCAGCCGGCAACTCTTCAGTCGGCACTACCCAGGTAGGCAGCCCGTTGTGTAAACGAGTGTGGATTGTAAAGCGCTTAGAGCTTGGTCTCTAGCCGAGAATAGGCGCTATATAAGTATTCATTATATTATTATTATTAAAAATGCCAGTTGCGATGTTAGGTGTTGTCGTCGTCTGTCTTCAGCAGGTATGATCAGTGCGCGGTGATTCTGGCAGGCTGCCAGTGGTCTCTGGGAGTGAGTTGCATGAACACTTAATCTCTGGGCTGGAAGGCGGGGAGGGCCCGGCTGCCACGGTCGTAGTAGTTCTTTTGGCTAGCCTGGCACTGGCGGTGCTGAGCCACCAGTCTGCGGGTCGACGACTCGGGTGGTAGCTGGCGGTGGGTGCTATGCAGCACAGAGCGCAGTTGTCGACTCTGCAGCAGCTGTGCCGGGGATGCCAGGCCATCCACGGGGGTGTTGCGGTACTCACGGATGCTGAGCAGCGCGGACCTTTTGCCGGCTTTGGTCTTGTCCAGGATGTTCTTTGCCACTTGCACATATGTTTCTGCCAGGCTATTAGACTGTGCATAGTGGGGGCTGGTCGTCACATGTTGTATATTCCAGTCTTGGGTGAAGCGGGCAAATTCATCTGAAGAGAACTGGGGCCTGTTGTCACGAATGAGAGTCTCTGGGATGCCGTACCTTGCGAAGTGAGCCTTCAGCTTTCTGACCACAGCTGTGGTTGTTGTAGTGGTCAGCTCATTGATCTCGAAGAAGCGGCTATAGTAATGTACGGTTACCAGACAGTCTTTTTTTGTCCCAACAGAACAGGTCCACCGCCACCCTCTGCCACGCGCGTGATGGTATCTCGTGAGGTAGCATCGGCTCCTTGGTGTTGGACAGCCGCCTCTCGTTGCAGACGAGGGTTGACTGCCAGAACCCAGTATCTCACTTTTTGTCGATTTTGATTTTCTTACACTGCACTATGTTTTCCTATGTGATCTTTCACCTAGTAAACTTTTTTTGGTCATGGTATTGATTTTTGATCAGTTATCGATAAA
>CM065732.1:35779442-35781942 GCA_033310375.1 Conus canariensis
CTTCTCGTACAAAGGACAAACCAGTAGAAAATGAAACTCAATTTCCGATGCTTCCTTACAGTGTGGACAGACATGGTTTCTATTGCGATCAGTATATCGTAAAAAGTGGCATCGTAAAGGCGACATTCCTAACCGAAACCTTGAAAGTAACCTGCGGATGTTAACATGTTTAATTACACAGAGGTAGGGACTTCGAACAAGAGACTGGTTATATGACCGATAAACATCGTACAACTCATGCAATTCAATAGCTGAATGCCAGTCTTGGATGTAACAATCACTTAAATGTTTCTTAAATTCTACAATAAAAGCTTTCACAATTACCAACACTTTGCATTTCCCATACAATTCCAAACCCGAATCTATGAAGAACATAGCAAACATTAGTCGTCCAGGTAATATAATTTTGATTCTGCAGATGCAGCAACATATCATAAGCTTTCTTTGGGAGTCTGTTATTATCTATACAAGCAACACGAAGCCAAAATCTGATGCATTTTGCATATGTATTTACATAAAGTGGGTATCTTCCAGATTCGCCGTACACTAAGTGCCTAGGAGCTTTTGAACTTACACCAAAAAATCTTTTAATAGCAGCTAAGTGCACCCTTTCAATTTGTTCCTGGTTAGATGACAGTCCCCAGATCTCTGCTCCATAAGTTAAGATAGGTTGTATTTGGCAATCGAATAGCTTAAAGAAAATAACAGGAGAATGTGCACCTATTGACCATAGCATTCTGTTGATAGCAGTTAATCCTTTCTTTGCTCTGTTTGCTAGGTCACACATAGTTGGTTGGAAGGATAATCTTGTAGTCAGTGTTATACCAAGATACTTATACATGTTAACAGTGGAAAGTTGAGCATCACCAAAAGTCCAATTTTCATTCGAAGCAAGGTAACCCCCATTCCTGAATACAACAATATTTGACTTTTCCAGATTCACAAGTAAATCTAAACGTTTTGAAGTATTATACAAGAAACAACTTGCCTGGGTTATGGTAGCAGGTCCTTGAGGAAGAGGTGGATGAGGGCGCTTCGGTTTGAAACCTTCTTGGCTCGGAGGGACAAGTGGGAATGGGTGACAGTGGGCAGGGAGAAATGGGGAAGTGAGGAAGTGAGCACTGCCAAAAAGCTGAAAAGTGAATACTGCTAGAAGATGAAAAGTGTTCAGCAAGGATTGAGGGGGAAGGAAGGAGAGAGTTGGAAGGGATGAGGGGGGGGGGGGTATAGAAGGAGAGGGCAGGGTGGGGAAGAAGAGAGAAATGGGTCAAGAACAGAAGGACTGGGGGGGGGGGGGGATAAAGTAAATAAAAATAGTAATAATAATGTTAAGAGACAAAATCAAGATAAGTAAGAACAAAGGGCTGTTATGGAGGAAAGTCAGTGTTTGATATTGATTCCATTTGGGTGGATAGTGCCAAGTTTGTGAATAAGGAGGGACTCTTGTTCTTTACGTCTTATAGAGGAAGATGAATTTTGCCAGACTGCAGCAATCTGCATGTGGGAGAGGTTGTGGCCGGAAGAGCAGAAATGGTTTGCAATTGGTGTATTGTAACCGAGACGGACTACTCGTAGGTGTTCAGTGAAACGGTCGTTAAGGGTTCTGTAGGTTTCTCCAACATACAAGAGGCCACAGAAGGAGCAAGAAAGAATGTAAACTACATTGCGGGACTGACAAGTGAAAGGGTTGCGTATGGAAATTTTGCCTGAGGGGCCACAGATGGTTGTAGAAGAGTTTAGGTGAGGACAGGTTTTGCATTTGGGTTGCTTGCATGGAGAATTGCCAGGTGGTGAGACTGTGTTTGTGGACAATTTTGAATGCACAAGAAGATCTCTGAGGTTGGTGTCACGTTTGTAGGCAACTAGTGGAGGCTGGGTGAAAATGTGTTTCAGGGAAGGATCAGTCTGCAGAATGTGGTAGTTCTTCATAAGGATGTTTTTGATGGCGAGGTTGTGAGGATGGAAGGTGATAGCAAGAACAGGCCTGTCGTCTGATGAAGGAGTGATCTTTTGCTTAAGAGCAGTGTTTCTGGGAATTCTAGAGGCCTTTTGTAGGGCTTCTTGGCAAATGGGTTCAGGGTATCCACGTTCAAGGAAAAATGAGATCATCAGGGTAGATTGTTTGGCGAAATCGTCATCATCGCTGCAGATGCGTCGCAAACGAAGTAGTTGAGAGAAAGGAATGCTTGTTTTGGTGGAAGCAGGGTGACTGGAGGAGTACAGAAGGTATGAATGTGAGTCGGTGGGTTTGTAATGAACAGATGTGGTGAGGTAGGGTGAGTTGGGACAGATAGAGATTTTGATGTCAAGGAAGGAAATGGTAGTCTGAGTGATTTCAAAAGTGAATCTAAGAGCTGGATGAAATCCACTGACGAAGTCAATGAAGTTTTTCAGATCTTGGATTGGACAGGAGGCTGCACCGAGGCAATCGTCAATGAATCGTCAAAAAGTGAGCGGTCTTTGAAGTCACCATCGTCGGCGGCATGAAAGACGTAGACCA
>CM065732.1:35784442-35786942 GCA_033310375.1 Conus canariensis
GAGTGCAGTTGTCGACTCTGCAGCAGCTGTGCCGGGGATGCCAGGCCATCCACGGGGGTGTTGCAGTACTCAAGGATTCTGAGCAGCGCGGACCTTTTGCCAGCTTTGGCCTTTTCCAGGATGTTTTTTGCCTCTTGCACATATTTTCTGCCAGGCCATTAGACTGTGCATAGCGGGGGCTGGTCCTCACGTGTTGTATATCCCAGTCTTGGGTGAAGTGGGCAAATTCATCTGGGGCCTGTTGTTGTTTATGAGAGTCTCTGGGATGCCGTACCTTGCGAAGTGAGCCTTCAGCTTTCTAACCACAGCTGCGGTTGTTGTAGTGGTCAACTCATTGAGCTCGAAGAAGTGGCTGTAGTAATGTATGGTTACCAGATAGTCTTTTTTGTCCCAACAGAACAGGTCCACCACCACCCTCTGCCATGCGCGTGATGGTATCTCGTGAGGTAGCATCGGCTCCTTGATGTTTGATGGCCGCCTCTCATTGCAGATGGCGCATGCAGCCACGGTGCGTTCGATGTCCACTGCCATCCTGGGCCAGAACAGCAGCTGGCGTGCGAGCTGAAGGCACTTCTCCACGCCCAGGTGGCTGGCGTGAATCTTGGTCAAAATTTCGGCTTGGAGCATCGTGGGTATGAAGATTCGCTCTCCCTCGAAGATGACGCCCTTTATGAGTGAGAGTTTGTCCCTAAAATTCCAGGGTCTTCTGTGCCTTTGTGGCAATGCTGGCGTGATTCAGGCCAGCCGTCACGGATATATGTCAGCACCATGCTGAGGTTCGGGTCGTCGTTAGTGGTCTCTCTGATGAGCTCCATCTTTTCGTCACTGACAGGCAGGTTCTGTATGATGACATGGATCTGTGCATCCAGGTCTTCAACAGTGTCCAGGAGCACAGGTGGTAGCGACTTGCGAGACAAAGTGTTGGCCAGGGGGATTTGCTTGCCCGTTACGTGCACAAATTTAATGCTTTACTTTTGGAGGTGAAGGAACATACACTGGAGATGCGGGGGTGCTGATGCCAGGGGCTTTTTCAGAATCGTCTCCCGAGGTTTGTGGTCAGATTGGACAAGGCCGTATATGTACTGATGAAATCTCTCACATCCAAAGACTATAGCATACCGTTCTTTTTCTATTTGTGCGTAGTTTTCTTCTGTCTTGTTTAAAGACTTGCAGGCGTAGGCGATGGGCTTGTTGTCCTGGAAGATGGCTGCCCCCAGGCTGTGTTTGCTAGCGTCCACTTGCAGGGTGATCTTCTTTGCTGGGTCATAGATGGCGAGCACGGGATGGCTTGCCAGCGTGGACTTGATGTGATCCCATGTGCTCTGCTGGGGCGCTTCCCACACGAACTTATTTTCGTCCTTTAGCAGATCCCGTAGCGGCTTAGTTGTTTCCGCCAGGTGGGGGGGGGGGGGGGGGGGGCGAACTTTGACAGGTACGTCCCCATGCCCAGCATTGTCTCCAGCTCTTTGCGGTCCATTGGCAGCTTCATGTCTTGCACAGCCTTCACTTTCAGCGGGTCGGACTTGATCCCATCAGAGGAGATGATGTGGCCAAAGTAGTCTACTTCTTGCATGCTGATGCTAAGTTTCTCTGGGTTCAGCATGGGTTGCCGCTCTGGGGCTCTGTCCAGTGTGGCTTTGAGGTTGCGGTCCTGCTCTTCCTTGTTTCTCCCAGCCACTATCAGGTCGTCCACCAGTGTCACAACAACCGGCGCGCCCTCAAAAACCTCGTCCATTTTCCGTTGGAATTCATCTTGGGTGCTCACCAAGCCGAAGGGCATGCGTAGGAAACGGTACCTGCCAAAGGGCGAGTTGAAAGTGGTCATGTAAGACGCCTTGCTGGACAGCGTCATTTGCCAGTAGCTGCTTTTGGCATCTAGTTTACTGAAGTATTTTGCTCCTGGAATCTTGGCTAGTGCATCTTCTAGCGTTGGCATGACGTAGTGTGGCCACTTTATTGCCAGGTTCAAGTCTTTCGGGTACAGGCAGATGCGCAGCTTCCCATTGGTCTTTTCCACCACCACCAGAGAGTTTACCCAGTCAGTCAGGCGTGTGACCTTGGCGATGACCCCTGCAGCCTCCATGGCGTCCATCTCCTTCTTCAGGCATTCTCTGAGTGCGTGCGGTACACGTCTGGGCACGTGGACCACGGGTGTGCTGTCTTCTCGCAGGTAGATGTTTACTTCTCCCCACAGGCTGCCCAGGTCGTCATTGAACAAGTGACTGTATTTGTGAAGTACACTCTCCTTTCTCAGTTCTGGATGGGCCACTGTCAGTATCATCTTGATGATCTGCAACTGCAGTGACGCCTGGAGCCGCAACACTGGCTGCGAGTGACCTGTCATCTCAGCCACATAGAATGTGCCTTCGTAGTCGTGAGCCTTGTAGGAGCATTTCATGTTTGTGACGCCCTTGACATTGATCCGCTGGCCGGCGTACCCGTACAGGCCAACTTTACCAGGCTGGAGTGGTGGCAGCGCGGTCATCTTTTTGTAGATCTG
>CM065732.1:35791942-35829442 GCA_033310375.1 Conus canariensis
GTCTGCTGGACGGGGCAGATGACTGGGAGTGCACTGCAGACCTCCCAGAATGGAAGAGTCACCCAGAGATCATCAGCAAGAGTGGCATGAGACCAGACATAGTAGTCCACTCTAAGTCAACCAAGCAGCTGATCATGATCGAGCTCACGGTGCCATATGAGAACAGAATGGAGGCAGCTCAAATCTACAAGACTGAAAGTATGCTGATCTGGCAAACAGCCTGAGGAGAGAAGGCTATCAGGTCAAAGTCCTCACTGCAGAAATTGGAGCTAGGGGGTTTGTAGGAACGTCTGCATACAGCCTCATGAAACAGCTCTCAGTTGCAGGGAAGGAAAAAACCAGAGCCCTGAAAGCAATGGCAGAAGCGGCAGAGAGGTGTTCAAGCTGGATCTGGTCAAGGAGGAACAAAAGTGAACTTCATAAGGCTTAATTTCCCTACAAATATCAGGTGTCCCTGTGGCTCAGTGGTTAAAGCGCGAGTCATTAAGTGGAAAATGAGCATGTCCAGAGGGTCATGGGTTCGAATCCCAGCCATGGCTCGTCCCAAGATGGGAAAAAAAGGGGCAGCAGAGGGACATCCGGAGTCATGAACCGGGTGTGGCCCAACCCCCCTAGAGTGTCAGGAGATAAGGGCCGAAACACTTGCTTGAAGGGGGCTTCTCTTCTGAGGACTCTCTGCTGCCACGCTCTCCACGAGTTTCTTTCTACTGATGCATGGGTAAACCATTGACTTCCGGGAATAGGCCGGAGGACGTCCGGGAAAGACCGGAGGACACTGGGAAAGACCAGAACCAAGGGCTCTGTGGGCTGGCTCCCCACTTTGCCTT
The DNA here is from genome assembly GCA_033310375.1 of Conus canariensis. NCBI lineage: Eukaryota > Metazoa > Mollusca > Gastropoda > Neogastropoda > Conidae > Conus > Conus canariensis. The sequence goes on from CM065732.1 coordinate 35,792,770, forward strand.
AAACATGTGGCTACTAAAAATAAAAGGAAAAGATGCTCCCAGGATTCACCGAAAGGGGGAGAGAATGATGAATCCATCGGTGCTCAACCAATCATGACTGCAAATCCCAAACGGACTATGAACATGGACCAAATGGAATATCCATGTGTCTGTGGAAAGCGTTTCGCTACCACCCGTGGCATGAAGATCCACAGAACAAAGATGGGATGTGTGAAGACTCATCTGAATGAGCAGCAGCGCACTGCATCAGCAGATAAGACGTCGGAAGACCAAGGCCAGAATTTAAACCACAGTGCCAAGGACATCCACGCTGTTGGTTCGGATGAGGAATTTGCACAGGCCCTCGATGCCAGGCGCCTGAAACTCAACCTGCCACGAGCAAACGAAACTGAAGATTGGGAGAAACTGGATGCAAAAATCGTCCAAAGACTCGATGCACTGATAGGGAAAAGCACCCTGGAACACAAACTAGCCACATAAAGGGACATTGTGTATGCCACATGTAGAGACGCCTATGGAGCAAAACTACCCAAAGAGAAAACACCTCCAAAGAAATCCAGACGCCAAGAAAAGATGGACAAGATCAGGGTCCAAAAGAAAAACCTCAAGATGCAAATGAAGACCGCACTGCCAGCTGAAAAACAAGGCTTGGAAAAACTGTGGAAAGACCTGAAAGAAAAACACAGTGCCCTCAGCAAAGCGGAATCTGCGAGGAAGAGGAAGAGCAAAAAGAAGAAGACACAAGAGCGCTTCTTCAGAGACCCCTTCCAGTTTGCCAGAACACTGTTTGAGCAGCCAAAATCTGGGACCCTAAGTGTGGACAAAGGAGTTCTTGAGCAGCATCTGAGGAAAACATACTCTGACCCACAGAGCAAAGCACCACTCGACATTCAAGGTCTGGTGTGGCCAACCAACCCTGAGGAACAGTTCAATGGCAAGCCTCCAACGTTGGCGGAAATCAAGAAGGTGGTCGACAAAGCCAGAGCCAAATCATCACCAGGGCCAAACGGAATACCTTACCAGCTTTACAAGAAATGTCCCAAAGTGCTGGAGTGGCTCCACAGGCTGCTGCGATCGGCTTGGAGAAACCAGAAGATCAGCGGCCAGTGGATGACGGCAGATGGTGTGTACATCCCCAAAGAGCAAAACTCAAGTGACATTAGCCAGTTCAGGCCAATATCACTACTGAACGTCGAAGGGAAAATCTTCTTCTCTGTCATGGCAGCAAGGCTGACCAAGTACCTGATGGAAAACAAGTACTTGGATGTGTCAGTCCAGAAAGGTGGCATCCCAGGCGTGGCGGGCTGTGTAGAACACGCCACAATGATCTGGGACGCAATCCAAAAAGCAAAAACAGAAAAGAGAGACCTGGACGTAGTGTGGCTTGATCTGGCAAACGCATATGGATCTGTGCCCCATGAGATGATACAGTTGGCTCTTGAGATGTACCATGTGCCAAAGAACATCCGCGACATGCTCAAGAAGTACTTCAATGGCTTCTCAATGCGGTTCTCTACCAAGGAGTACACAACAGACTGGATCAACTTGGAAGTGGGTATTGCAATGGGCTGTGCAATTTCCCCAATACTGTTCGTGCTGGCAATGGAACTCATCTTGAAAGCAGCAACAAACAACGCGAGACAAACAGACCTTGGCGATGGATACAAGATGCCTCCTCTCAAGGCCTTCATGGATGACACTACAGTGATTTCATCCAGAGAAGACGAGACACGTCATGTGCTGGAGAGGCTGGACGACATAGTTGCCTCATCCAGAATGAAGTTCAAGCCAAAGAAATCACGGAGTCTCTCACTGAGGAAAGGAAAAGTGGCCGGATCTGTGGTCTTCAGTGTTGCCAACCAGGCCATTCCAACAGTCACAGAAGAACCAGTCAAGAGCCTTGGAAGATGGTATGATGATACGCTGAAAGACACACAAAGAGCAAAAGAAACCAAGCAGATGGCGGAGGAAGGCTTGGAGACCATTGACCAGTGTGGGCTCCCTGGCAAATACAAGGTCTGGTGTCTGCAGTTCATGCTGATACCAAAGCTGCTATGGCCTCTGATGATATACGACATCTGCACCAGCATAGTGGAGGCAATGGAAGCCAAAATCAACAAGTTCACAAGGAAATGGCTTGGTGTCCCACCCTGTCTGACTGACATAGCGCTGTACTGTCGCCAAGCAAAGCTGAAACTACCCCTGAAATCCATCCTGGAGGAATACAAAGCAGGGAAGATCAGACTTCAAAGCATGCTGGAGGACTCAGGAGACAAGGTGGTAGAAGCAATTAAGCCCCAGCTGAAGACAGGCAGAAAATGGAAAGTTCAAGAGGCGATGGATTCTGCAAAAGAAAGTCTCAAGATCAGAGAAATAACAGGACACACACAGACCAACAGACAAGGACTGGGGGTGACCAAAACTGAATGGTGGTCAAAGGCCAAAGGAAAAGCCAAAAGAGACATGATGATTCAGGAGATGAGAAAAGAAGAAGACCAAAAAAGACTCCAAAAAGCAGTCCAGCAGAGCCAGCAAGGGCAATGGACAACGTGGGAGAATGCACTCCAAAGAAGTCTCACTTGGAATGACATTTGGCACATGGCCCCTCTCAGGATCAGCTTCATTCTCAGATCTGCATATGACCTTCTGCCCTCAAATGCAAACCTGGTGAAGTGGGGGAAAACAGACGATCCTGCATGCCCCCTCTGCCATGAAAAACAAACAGTGGAGCATGTCCTAAGCTCATGTAAAGTAGCCCTGGCTCAAGGAAGGTACACATGGAGGCACAACCAAGTGCTCAAAGAAATTGTACAAGTAGTCTGGGCTAGTACCAACACCACAAAAGGGAAAATCAGGACTCCAAAAGCACCCGCAACATTCTTCACGGCAGGAGGCAGCAAATCATGGCCAAGAACAACAGTGCCACTCGAAACATGCAGGCAGAGTCTGCTGGACGGGGCAGATGACTGGGAGTGCACTGCAGACCTCCCAGAATGGAAGAGTCACCCAGAGATCATCAGCAAGAGTGGCATGAGACCAGACATAGTAGTCCACTCTAAGTCAACCAAGCAGCTGATCATGATCGAGCTCACGGTGCCATATGAGAACAGAATGGAGGCAGCTCAAATCTACAAGACTGAAAAGTATGCTGATCTGGCAAACAGCCTGAGGAGAGAAGGCTATCAGGTCAAAGTCCTCACTGCAGAAATTGGAGCTAGGGGGTTTGTAGGAACGTCTGCATACAGCCTCATGAAACAGCTCTCAGTTGCAGGGAAGGAAAAAACCAGAGCCCTGAAAGCAATGGCAGAAGCGGCAGAGAGGTGTTCAAGCTGGATCTGGTCAAGGAGGAACAAAAGTGAACTTCATAAGGCTTAATTTCCCTACAAATATCAGGTGTCCCTGTGGCTCAGTGGTTAAAGCGCGAGTCATTAAGTGGAAAATGAGCATGTCCAGAGGGTCATGGGTTCGAATCCCAGCCATGGCTCGTCCCAAGATGGGAAAAAAAGGGGCAGCAGAGGGACATCCGGAGTCATGAACCGGGTGTGGCCCAACCCCCCTAGAGTGTCAGGAGATAAGGGCCGAAACACTTGCTTGAAGGGGGCTTCTCTTCTGAGGACTCTCTGCTGCCACGCTCTCCACGAGTTTCTTTCTACTGATGCATGGGTAAACCATTGACTTCCGGGAATAGGCCGGAGGACGTCCGGGAAAGACCGGAGGACACTGGGAAAGACCAGAACCAAGGGCTCTGTGGGCTGGCTCCCACTTTGCCTTAAACATGTGGCTACTAAAAATAAAAGGAAAAGATGCTCCCAGGATTCACCGAAAGGGGGAGAGAATGATGAATCCATCGGTGCTCAACCAATCATGACTGCAAATCCCAAACGGACTATGAACATGGACCAAATGGAATATCCATGTGTCTGTGGAAAGCGTTTCGCTACCACCCGTGGCATGAAGATCCACAGAACAAAGATGGGATGTGTGAAGACTCATCTGAATGAGCAGCAGCGCACTGCATCAGCAGATAAGACGTCGGAAGACCAAGGCCAGAATTTAAACCACAGTGCCAAGGACATCCACGCTGTTGGTTCGGATGAGGAATTTGCACAGGCCCTCGATGCCAGGCGCCTGAAACTCAACCTGCCACGAGCAAACGAAACTGAAGATTGGGAGAAACTGGATGCAAAAATCGTCCAAAGACTCGATGCACTGATAGGGAAAAGCACCCTGGAACACAAACTAGCCACATAAAGGGACATTGTGTATGCCACATGTAGAGACGCCTATGGAGCAAAACTACCCAAAGAGAAAACACCTCCAAAGAAATCCAGACGCCAAGAAAAGATGGACAAGATCAGGGTCCAAAAGAAAAACCTCAAGATGCAAATGAAGACCGCACTGCCAGCTGAAAAACAAGGCTTGGAAAAACTGTGGAAAGACCTGAAAGAAAAACACAGTGCCCTCAGCAAAGCGGAATCTGCGAGGAAGAGGAAGAGCAAAAAGAAGAAGACACAAGAGCGCTTCTTCAGAGACCCCTTCCAGTTTGCCAGAACACTGTTTGAGCAGCCAAAATCTGGGACCCTAAGTGTGGACAAAGGAGTTCTTGAGCAGCATCTGAGGAAAACATACTCTGACCCACAGAGCAAAGCACCACTCGACATTCAAGGTCTGGTGTGGCCAACCAACCCTGAGGAACAGTTCAATGGCAAGCCTCCAACGTTGGCGGAAATCAAGAAGGTGGTCGACAAAGCCAGAGCCAAATCATCACCAGGGCCAAACGGAATACCTTACCAGCTTTACAAGAAATGTCCCAAAGTGCTGGAGTGGCTCCACAGGCTGCTGCGATCGGCTTGGAGAAACCAGAAGATCAGCGGCCAGTGGATGACGGCAGATGGTGTGTACATCCCCAAAGAGCAAAACTCAAGTGACATTAGCCAGTTCAGGCCAATATCACTACTGAACGTCGAAGGGAAAATCTTCTTCTCTGTCATGGCAGCAAGGCTGACCAAGTACCTGATGGAAAACAAGTACTTGGATGTGTCAGTCCAGAAAGGTGGCATCCCAGGCGTGGCGGGCTGTGTAGAACACGCCACAATGATCTGGGACGCAATCCAAAAAGCAAAAACAGAAAAGAGAGACCTGGACGTAGTGTGGCTTGATCTGGCAAACGCATATGGATCTGTGCCCCATGAGATGATACAGTTGGCTCTTGAGATGTACCATGTGCCAAAGAACATCCGCGACATGCTCAAGAAGTACTTCAATGGCTTCTCAATGCGGTTCTCTACCAAGGAGTACACAACAGACTGGATCAACTTGGAAGTGGGTATTGCAATGGGCTGTGCAATTTCCCCAATACTGTTCGTGCTGGCAATGGAACTCATCTTGAAAGCAGCAACAAACAACGCGAGACAAACAGACCTTGGCGATGGATACAAGATGCCTCCTCTCAAGGCCTTCATGGATGACACTACAGTGATTTCATCCAGAGAAGACGAGACACGTCATGTGCTGGAGAGGCTGGACGACATAGTTGCCTCATCCAGAATGAAGTTCAAGCCAAAGAAATCACGGAGTCTCTCACTGAGGAAAGGAAAAGTGGCCGGATCTGTGGTCTTCAGTGTTGCCAACCAGGCCATTCCAACAGTCACAGAAGAACCAGTCAAGAGCCTTGGAAGATGGTATGATGATACGCTGAAAGACACACAAAGAGCAAAAGAAACCAAGCAGATGGCGGAGGAAGGCTTGGAGACCATTGACCAGTGTGGGCTCCCTGGCAAATACAAGGTCTGGTGTCTGCAGTTCATGCTGATACCAAAGCTGCTATGGCCTCTGATGATATACGACATCTGCACCAGCATAGTGGAGGCAATGGAAGCCAAAATCAACAAGTTCACAAGGAAATGGCTTGGTGTCCCACCCTGTCTGACTGACATAGCGCTGTACTGTCGCCAAGCAAAGCTGAAACTACCCCTGAAATCCATCCTGGAGGAATACAAAGCAGGGAAGATCAGACTTCAAAGCATGCTGGAGGACTCAGGAGACAAGGTGGTAGAAGCAATTAAGCCCCAGCTGAAGACAGGCAGAAAATGGAAAGTTCAAGAGGCGATGGATTCTGCAAAAGAAAGTCTCAAGATCAGAGAAATAACAGGACACACACAGACCAACAGACAAGGACTGGGGGTGACCAAAACTGAATGGTGGTCAAAGGCCAAAGGAAAAGCCAAAAGAGACATGATGATTCAGGAGATGAGAAAAGAAGAAGACCAAAAAAGACTCCAAAAAGCAGTCCAGCAGAGCCAGCAAGGGCAATGGACAACGTGGGAGAATGCACTCCAAAGAAGTCTCACTTGGAATGACATTTGGCACATGGCCCCTCTCAGGATCAGCTTCATTCTCAGATCTGCATATGACCTTCTGCCCTCAAATGCAAACCTGGTGAAGTGGGGGAAAACAGACGATCCTGCATGCCCCCTCTGCCATGAAAAACAAACAGTGGAGCATGTCCTAAGCTCATGTAAAGTAGCCCTGGCTCAAGGAAGGTACACATGGAGGCACAACCAAGTGCTCAAAGAAATTGTACAAGTAGTCTGGGCTAGTACCAACACCACAAAAGGGAAAATCAGGACTCCAAAAGCACCCGCAACATTCTTCACGGCAGGAGGCAGCAAATCATGGCCAAGAACAACAGTGCCACTCGAAACATGCAGGCAGAGTCTGCTGGACGGGGCAGATGACTGGGAGTGCACTGCAGACCTCCCAGAATGGAAGAGTCACCCAGAGATCATCAGCAAGAGTGGCATGAGACCAGACATAGTAGTCCACTCTAAGTCAACCAAGCAGCTGATCATGATCGAGCTCACGGTGCCATATGAGAACAGAATGGAGGCAGCTCAAATCTACAAGACTGAAAAGTATGCTGATCTGGCAAACAGCCTGAGGAGAGAAGGCTATCAGGTCAAAGTCCTCACTGCAGAAATTGGAGCTAGGGGGTTTGTAGGAACGTCTGCATACAGCCTTATGAAACAGCTCTCAGTTGCAGGGAAGGAAAAAACCAGAGCCCTGAAAGCAATGGCAGAAGCGGCAGAGAGGTGTTCAAGCTGGATCTGGTCAAGGAGGAACAAAAGTGAACTTCATAAGGCTTAATTTCCCTACAAATATCAGGTGTCCCTGTGGCTCAGTGGTTAAAGCGCGAGTCATTAAGTGGAAAATGAGCATGTCCAGAGGGTCATGGGTTCGAATCCCAGCCATGGCTCGTCCCAAGATGGGAAAAAAAGGGGCAGCAGAGGGACATCCGGAGTCATGAACCGGGTGTGGCCCAACCCCCCTAGAGTGTCAGGAGATAAGGGCCGAAACACTTGCTTGAAGGGGGCTTCTCTTCTGAGGACTCTCTGCTGCCACGCTCTCCACGAGTTTCTTTCTACTTGCTCAATCATCACCTGTATAATTATGTTGTTGATAAAGACAAAGGTTGGCACATCAGTCTTTAGAGTGATAGTTGACTGCAGGTAAGTTGAAGTTGGGCTGCGACAGGTATTCTACGTTGCCACTTTGAAGCGCGGCACCACATCGGCAGGAAGGGCTTTACAGAAGAGTAGACTTTCAGAATTTTTGTTTTCTTTCCGTACGTAAAAGGAGTACCAAATATGTATATATCGGGCTCTGCCATTACAAAAAAAAAATCTGTCTAATGCATAGACAGGTTTGCGTTCTGTGCAGACCTTACCACACACGTTAACGAAATCACCAAGAGAGGTATATTAACTGCATCACCGAAGATTAGCGACTATTGTCCAGGTATAGACTATCTCATGAAACAAAACAACACAAATACAACATTTCTATGGCGGAACTTGTCACATTGTGACAACACCTTGCAACAATTTACAGCAAACCAAGGAGCGGTATATGGCGTGTGTGGTGGTTCTACTGATTTCTGTAACCTGCACGTGAAGGTGACACAGGGCATGTATGTGCGTGCTCACGTTCAACAACTGACATTCTATTGGAAATACAGTCACAGGAAAATATGGAAAATACATATGCTGTTAAAGCAACAGGATTTTGTGAACATAGCACTATCAAATCATTATCATAGTCTAAAAGATATGCTTTTTGATTCCAGTGAACATACAATGTGGATGATGATCAGGAACAGACCAGTTGCTAAAATCGATATACAAGCAATACAGGATCATTATTTTGTTACTAAATATGTCAAAGAATGGTCTGGCTATATTACAATACCACACGTGTCTTCCCAATCTCGCTTCAGAGGCAAACTGGTACTGAGTTCTAACCGTGTCGTCATGCTTAGTGTTCAGCAGTCGGACAGACTAGGAACATGCCTAACTTCGCTACAGGTGAAATACAGGACACATACGTCTTCTCAAGAATATGGTACGGATTTGTGCGCTGAGCGTTCCACACCAGCATCCATATTCCTTGCCTCTTACCTTACAATGGACTTCACTTACAAACCTAAGTATGTAAGCTTCCTTAAACTGTCTTTTTCTGTTCTTAATGCCTCTGAACATCCATGTCAGCTGTCCAGTGGGCTGTTCAACTGTTCTATTGCTAAATACTCCAGATTCCGTCCGTTCTTGAACTGCAATCTAAAGATAGAATGTGACGATGGACGGGATGAAACAGAACACTGTTCATTCAGCAGTCCTGGCTGTCAAGGGATGGTGGCCTCAACTAACAAATGTTTCAAACTCATTAGGGAACTGCACAGTTTTAATATTGCACGTTATGCATGTAAAGAAATTGGTCAGACATTGGCTTCGGTAAAAAGTACGAAAGAACAAGAAGATTTCCTGTCTTTCTTAGGAAATTATTTGTCATTCGATGTATTTTTGGGTTACACTTCGGGCTGGCATTTAGTCCCATTTATGTATAGTCAATTCATTAAATGGGCTGACAATACTATGGTCTATATTATGAATCACTTCACAAATCATGAACCTGCACAGAACACATTTTCAAGGGTGATTAATCACGGGCAATGGTCAAGCGGTGAAGTAGTTCGATACAGCGGTCCACAATTCTTAGTAGGAACAGATGCTGCTCTGTGCGAAATGATATCACAAACAGCTGCTTCGTCTTCTCCTCAAAGAACAGTGACTGACTACGAGACAGCGATATTCATTTTTATACATACTAGGCAGTTTTTATTGCTTTGTTCACAAGGTCATGTGACTCATAAGTTTATGTATTGTGCTCCTGACGTGCACTGTAGAAATTGAATCAGACTGAAGCTTTTGCATTACGTAGTGCAAGTGCTGAGCAGGACAGCATGTCATCATCTGCTTGGAAGTCTGTGAAGTGTGTACGTAGTGTGTTCAGTTGCGATGATGATTACACATCTGTGCATTTCACTTTGGTGTGTGACTTCAGACAGGACTGTCCAGACAATAGTGATGAATGGTTTTGTGAACACCCTCCTTGTCAAGGCTTTGAGTGTTCTGTTGGTCAGTGTGTATTACACACTCAACATAAGAATGAGCACTCTGATTGTGTAGATGATTCTGATGAAGGTAGTAACCAGCAAACCTGGGGAGGCGCTGTATCTTTATTTGTTTTCCGAGAAGTAAAGCAGCGTTTTTACATCAACCTGGATGGCACGGGTTACTTTACACAACAGGCAATGGAGACTGAAGAACCTTGTCCTGACACTCATTATAGCTGTATGTCTGAGTGGCTGTACTGTCTTCCTGTCTACACTCGATGCAATGGGTTTTCAGACTGTGTTTATGGAGAGGATGAACAGGACTGCAATAAAATTTCATGTTCTGGTCTATTCCAGTGTCAAGGGTCTGAAACCTGTATCCATGGAGATCATCTCTGTGATGGCTGGGGCCAGTGTACACAACGAGATGATGAACTATTGTGTGATATGATATGCCCTGAAGGTTGTCTATGTGAAGGTCACTCATTTCTGTGCAGAAACACGTTCCGCGTAGATCTCTTCCCACAGCTGCGATATGTGGACGCAACAGGTTCAGAAATGTCACTGGATGATTTTAAGTCAAATATCTATCTTATCCACCTTACTCTGTCTCATTGCCATATCTCTAATATATCGTTCATACAGTTTCTCAACATGCGATATATTGATCTTACAAACAATCACTTAAAGTCTCTTGACATATCTATTCTCAGTGAACTACGGAATTTGAGAACCCTACGATTAGCAAGAAACCCTATCCAATTAAAAGCGTTGAACAGATTGACGAAACGCATTCATTACTCATTAATGTGGGTAGACATATCAGAAACAAATCTGAATGTACTGGACAGTGCATTGTCTATTTTCTTCCCTCTGGCCAAACATTTCAATTTCTCTGTTTCTGACACTAAAATCATTGGACCTTTAGGTTTTAAAAATATGCCACAATTGCGTGAAGTGGACTTGAGATATAACCCAGTTGAAAATTTCCTTTGAATTTATTCTCAAGATGTATTCATTTAAAAGAAATCTTTTGTTCAGATTACAGGTTCTGCTGTGCGAACTTATTTCCCAAACTATCGGGTGAAATAAAGTGCTTAGGTCCACACTCTGTACTTCCTTCATGTACGAAGCTAATGCCAACTGAACTGTACAGATCTTTTACATGGGCGGTCAGTGTGTGCGCTGCATTAGGAAACTTGGTTGCTATTATCAGCTTATTCGCATTCAAAGGAAATTTTGAAAGCAGTCCGTTAATGATTGCTAATTTATTGTTTGCCAAATCATTCATGGGATATCACGTCACTATTGTTGCGACAGCCAACGAAGCATTCAATAACCGTTACATCCAGTTTGAAAGGATGTGGATCGAGAGTTTGCCATGTAAAATGGCGGGGTTTCTTTTCTATGTGTCATGTGAGGCGTCAGCTTTGGTCCTCGGCTTTATCACTATAGATCACGTCATTGCTGTTTGCTTTGGTAAGGACTCATACACACTGGGCAACGTTTGGCTGATTTTAGCTTTACTGGTACCGTGGTGTTCTGGTATCCTGATATCCTTGATGCCATTTCTTCCTGGGTTGTCACAGTTGGGACTGGAAGGTCAATCAGGTCTCTGCCGCTTAGTAATGTTTACTCGATATAGATCTAACCAGAAATTCCGATGGTCAGATGTTATTGTTACTATAAACTTTGTGATTTACTTGATGATTACAGTTGGCCAATGTGTGATCTACAGACGAACACCTAGATTCAGAACCATGCTTGATTCCTCAGCAAAGTCTGTCTTTTCAGCCATCCACCTCATACGAAAAGTAGCGACTGTAAATAGTGCAAGCTGGCTCATTCTTGGGTGTGTGACTGCAATGGCTGAAAATGGTATTGCAGCACTAAATGAGGTCTGTGATGCCATGGTTGTATTTGGATTACCACTTAGCTCTGCTCTCAGCCCATTTGTTTTCTGGTGGACGGTGGTCATGCAGGAACGACAGAAAAACCTGGAAGACAAAGTGCTGAAAATGTTAAAATCACGATTGGCTGTGTCAGGAAAACAGGTCATGGAACAAGACTTAAAAAAATGAATAGGGAGAACCTAGCTTATGGACTAGACATCCACGTAAGATATGGTGTGTGACTTTGTCAAAACTTTGAAAACGTGTCCAACAACTTACACATTCCCTGCAATAGATCACAACATGATGGTAGAAAGCAATATATAAGCGCACATAAGATCCAATAGAAATAAAGTCTGCCATATTTCCAGCAGTGCCATGCCACGCGAGCGCCACAAAGAGAAAAAGGATGTAGTGTTTAAACTGATGTCGATGGATGATTATACTGACGATAATTGTCTGTCATTTGAAAATGAATTTAGTCTTTTTTGCAAAACCTTTGCAATGAAGGAACAAATTTTCCTGTTTACAAGTCAATTACAAATATTGAAATTTTCTTACGTTTCCCAGCTCCCTCAGAATATTGGCGGATATACAAAGCTGCTAACAAATCCGACAGAACAAAAGCAATGACACCATCTGAAACAGCTTTCAAGGACGTCATTCCTCCAACTAGGCAATGCTTTGCCATTATTCCAGTATTCCATTCAAAGCTTCAGTCAAAACATATTATGCGTACATTGAGCAGCATAATAGCGACACCACATTATATTCTCAGTGCTATACAATCACAAAAGCTTAAATATCTTCAACATTATTAACTAAGAACACGCATAACTACACGTAAGATGGATTCTATAGTAAAAGAAATGACACTGTAAAGAACAAGGGAAAAATGGCGTGAAGAAAAGTTGTGTTGTACTTCATCATTCCTATTGTTTGATAGATTTATATTAGGGGTGCATATGATAAGAAACCGATAAAAAATGAATAAACAAAAGATGAACACGATTGCCTGCGGATACATAGTATATTGGCAACATCTTTTGTCACTGTTTTGTGCGTAGACGTATTTGATAAGTTAGTGACTGCGAGTTGGTAAAACATATATTGAAATTAGTGTATGACAACTCAAGTGTGTTGCAGTCTCTCTTTCTGCCTTTAGTACCGAGTTCTTAATAAAATCTTGCAACACGGCAAACCCCAGAATGACCGTAAGTACGTCAGACGTTATCTGACGTTAAGTTCTGAATATAGTGTATTTAATCATTATCACAAAATATATGCATTGACTCCAGATTTTGTCTTAGTCAACTGTATGCGCATGCAAAAAGCTTCATTACCAAAAACTTCTGGTCTGCCGATCGCTTGAATGTGTTAAACTTTCCATTTGACGGGAAAAATTCCTTCCAGTATTGACAGATCTGTTTTGAAAAGTTTCGTACACTTAATAAGCATTTTGATGCATGAATTTTCATTTTGTACAGATATAACGATCTCCCGACCTGTGTCATCATGTGGCATCAACTATGTCATGGATAACGTTTACTGAGATGAGTGTTGAAATTGTCCACGCTTCATGGCTGTACGCTGGGGAAAATATGTTTTAAATGTTTATCCTACATAAGTTACTCAAGGCTCATTGTCGTAATCAAGGTATAATTTTCAGGCTTCACACTGTGGGTGCATTTGATATTAATGGTGAACACACTGAGATCAACAAAGAAGTACACATGACATATTATCGTGTGTGTGTGTGTGTGTGTGTGTGTGTGTGTGTGTGTGTGTGTGTGTGTGCGTGCGTGCGTGCGTGCGTGCGTGCGTGCGTGCGTGGTGCCTGCGTGCGCGTGTGTGTGTGCCTTCACAAACTGTGATTTTACACTGGATTTTAAGTTCAGGCTGGCCTTAACCCTTCCATTTTTTCCCAAAATGCTTATTACTGATTGCCTCATGTTCATCCGGCAATTTTCTGTAGCGATGCGTTTCTGATGTGGGAGACCCCATTCCAAACAGTCCCTATCTTGCTAGGGTAGCCTGTTGCAGTAGCTGCTGACAGGTTAGAGACATCAGCTACCAGGCCACACAGTGCTTCTTATCTTGGCGTTCCACGCTGACAACACCACTATCTGGGTGTGGGGGCTTGTCCGCTGGGTGTGTGACGAGACTGACAGGTGTCTCCTTTCGTTCCTCTGGAAGAAAGTAGAGCCACTGAGCATCCTTGCTCGTGAGACTTTTCCCTTGGGCCTGTGTCAATGTCCCTTTTGACAGGAACTTGGTTGGTCGCTTCCGTTGCTGTTCCTGTCCAAGGTTTTTACTTCTCTTCATCAAAGAACATGTTTGGAAAAATACTTTTTTCTTCTTCCTGTCCTCCTCCTATTCCTAATGTTTGTGGAATAAGAAATGTCTTACTGCTGCCGCCGCACGCTAGTGGTGACGTTTGTGATGTCTGTATTGGTATTCATTCCGCTTGGATCTTTATGTCCCGGCATGATCATTTTCACTGCAGAAATAACATATGGAAACGCATGTGCTTGCGTTGCCTTGCATTGATTGTGAAATATTATATTTTTGCGGTCATCCACTTATGCTTGCAGTATGGTGGTAATGGGTTTCCCTTCCTACCACTCTAAGAATGAGCTAATGTGTGAATACTGCAGACTGCGCCCTTGTTTGATCTGCTAGCTCGCATGAAAAAAAAGATACAAGCAAGTGCAATCTCCACACCTTTGTCTAAGTTCAGTTCCTGGCGTTTCTCAGTTTCCTCTTTCTTCTTGTAAGCTGTTCCCAGTGCCAAAAATGTCACGTAACGCATGGTCTAAGAAAGCATCAAACTTGTTTTCCTGCTGGAAACAATCCGGACACAAAGTCAGTGAAGGTTCCCGTTTCCTTTTGATTCATGTAAAAACGCTGCCACCCTCCATTACAGAATTGTGTTTGTTGGCCGCACATGACTTCAAGTGTGTTGAGCAGGTCATCTATTTTATCTGATTGTGGTAGAGTTGACCAGAGCAGTGATTATACAAGATTGTACGTTTTAGACCCTAAGCTCTAAGCATGTCCACTTTTACGACATCATGCACATCAATTGCTCTGGAAAATAAAAGAAAATGTTCAAAATACGAACGCACATCAGAAAGTAGCCAAATAGTCGTGCCAACTGACACATGATGTTAAAAGTAAACACTGACAATGAGATGACAGGTGTGATGTTACCTGCATTTAGTGGTGACACGCAGCAACGGAACTGAGAAAACACAGTCCACCTCTTGAGTGGAGTGTTCCGAACAAGGGCTTGAAAACAATGAGTTCTCTTGTTGTCGGAGTTGAGAAGTAGAGAGCATAAGTTCACTCTGCTTCTGCGGTCTTTGACACAGAAGATCCAGTATGTCATCATTGTGTTCCTAACCAGTCAAGGTTTGTCACTATTACGTGGAATCAATAATAAGAATAGCTCATCACTGATGCTGTATTTCCCACTAAGCTTTATACTGCTACGACGTGAGCGCCAGGCTTGAAGGAGGGAGGGGCGAGTGGCGCTCTGTGTGTGTGTGTGTTGTGTGTGTGTGTGTGTGTGTGTGTGTGTGTGTGTGTGTATGCGTGAGTGTGTGTACGAGAAGAGAGAGAGAGAGAGAGAGAGAGAGAGAGTGTGTGTGTGTGTGTGTGTGTGTGTGTGTGTGTGTGTGTGTGTGTGTGTGTGTGTCCTGTGTCTGTTGGAGAGAGAGAGAGAGAGAGAGAGAGGGAGAGAGAGAGAGAAAGTGTGTATGTGTGTGTGTGTGTGTGTGTGTGTGTGTGTGTGTGTGTGTGTGTGTGTGTGTATGTGTGTGTGTGTGGGTGGGGGGTGGGGGTTGGGGGTAGATATGCTTGCGTGCGTTCGTATGTGCGTCTGCGCGTGTATCGCTTCTCTCTCTCTCTCTCTCTCTCTCTCTCTCTCTCTCTCTCTCTCTCTCTCTCTCTCATATATATATATACTAGCCGGTGTACCCGGATTCGCTCGGGTATATCTGTACAATAATTTTCTGGCCACCCCTCTCTCTCACCACTTAAAAAACAATACAATAAAATTCAGCTTGGGTTTGTTTCGTTTTTCCCATGCTGAACCAATTGCCCCAGCCTCCTCCTATCTACTTCACCCAATTTCTTCGGACGCCCACTCCCTTCTTGCCTCTCAATCTGTTTTCCCTCACGAATTTTTTTCCATAGATACACAGTCCATAGAGGAATGCCTGTACTTTGTGAACTTACCGATGCATTCTCAATTCCTCGATTGAAGTGCTCCAAAATGACAACTCTGTAGGGGCCGCCATAACCTAGTGGATAAGGCGCTGGACTCATGATCCAAAGGTCGTGGTTTCGAATCCCGGCTTGGTCTTGGAAATTTTATCGTGGAATGTTTCCAGCTAAAATGACCGTAGTTCACCCCGATGTCCACCCTGGCCCCACAGGTGTCAGTCTAATGTGACGGACCAGCCGTCTGCATATCCTTGATTTTGGCACGGACGTTACATCCAACTCAAACATGACAACTCTGTGAAAAGACTGCATTTCATGATGTATCATGTCTATCGGAGAGCCTCTGGGTAGACATTTCTGGTCTCCCTGTTTGGTGCAAGTATAGTCAGTGTTTCTGCGTTTCCAGTTCGTGATGCTGCAACGTAGAACATTCCATGTGTAAAACACGGAACGGTCAGGTCTGCCCCAAGGGATGAAAATGTCGGACCCTGGCTCTTGATGATTGTCAGAGCGAAAGCTGGTTTCATGGGAAACTGAAACCGTCAGAACTGGAATGGCAGGGGTGAGTCCATGGGTTCCAGAGGAATTCTGGGGAGCAGCACCGGTCCACCTTTGTGGGGGCCACATGATATTTTCGCTTCTACAACGTTCCTGTGCAGTCTGGTAAAGACACATCGGGTGCCATTGATCACCTTTGGCGGGTTCAGTGAGCGGAGAATGATAATAGGGACTCCAGATTTCAGCAACAGTTCATGTGGTGGAAGTCCAGAAATCTCAATGGAGTTCAGGAGTTCTTGTGGATAAAGGACTGCCTCATCATCATTCTTGGCCGTGTCAACAGATCTGTACAGTTTCCTCTCCAGGGAAGTCAGCTACGATTTTTCTGTTCGGCCTGTTGACAGTCTCGTTCAGGGAGGAGATTATGGCCCTTTCCGCTAACCAGTCTGAGTCTGCACAGTGAGCATGAAGATCCGGGTAGACTGCTTCTATCAGATCCTCCTGGCTATCAGACAGGCGTTGACAATGTTGGCTCTGGTGCCATTGAGGACGACAGGGAGGATCTGCCTGAAGTCCCCACAGAACAGCGTTGGGATGCCTCCCATTGGCCTGTGCACTTGGGTGATGTCCTGCAGCGTAGAGTCCATGGCCTCGTAGACAGCTTTGTGGGTCATGGGAGCTTCATCAATTATGACGGTTGCAGCCTCTTTGATGACTTTGGCCAACGTTGACCCACGCTTGACAGAGCAGGTTGGCGTTTCTTGCTTGTCGGCTTCCAGAGGGACCTTGAAAATGCTATTTACTGTCCGCCCACCCGGCAAAAGAGTAGCGGCAATGACACTGGAAGCAGTGGCTAGCATTATTTTGCCTGTGGAGCGGATCCTGTTCAGGATAAGATTCAGGATGGTCTTTCCTGTCCCTCATGGAGCATCAAGGAACATTATGTTGCTGCTTGTTGTGGGATCCTGCCTCTGCTCAACCATGGTCATAAAGCTGTCGTACACGTCTCTCTGGTCAGCTGTCAGCTTCTTCAGCTGGTCATCAGCTGCTGCCCGGAGTGCAGTAGTGTCGTAATTGGTCTCGCGGTAGTATTCTCGAGGCACAGTTTGTTGTTGTGTGACTGTTGGCATCCCATACTCCTCTGTAGACTTGCCTCCAAGAAGGAAGAGTTTGTCCTGAATCACAGTAAGAGCTTGGTTGTAGATGGCATCTGTGTACTGCGCTTCATAATAGACATCTCTTCGGACTTGGAAGAGGAAATCTTCAGCAAGATGGTCTCTGAAGAGGTTCCACAGGTTGCCTGGGTTACTGGGGTTGAAAGCCACCAGGATAATACAGAAGTCACGCAGCAGTCAGGGTCTCTGAGAGATGGAGGCTTCCTCCAGGGCAAGTTGTAGAAGGTGGTCATCATCTAGGAGTCCAAGAGCATTGCAAGCATCTCGAAAAATGTTGTGGACATAGCCGTTGACAATCTTCAGCTCCTCGTACGAACGGGATCCTTTCATAACGTTGAGTAGAAGCCTCAAGAAGTAGCACTCTCCCTGGCGAGGACTGATACTGTACAATCGCCGGATTGCAGTGCCCCTTTGTCGTTTCTTCCACATATTCTGAGTGGACATCAATGTGAAGTGCTCAGGGACTTCCACGTACTTCAGCTCTCGTGCTGTAGGGTCTTGAGAGCATAGGCTAAAGATGGCGGTAAGGGTTGCTTCTGGGGGAGAGCCTTGTGCTCTTTGCGCTGCGTTGTGTGGATTGAAGTAGACCCATTATCCATTCTCCAAATGGACAGCTGGTCTCTGCACCATGGGGTGGCGCTCATGCAGGTCAAATCCCAGGCGTCTCCAGGTCGCCTCGATGCTGCCAACGTAGCGGGCATTCTGGTACATTTGGATCTCATCAATGACTGGAGGTTGTTGAGCTGCTCCTTCACCTGCCTGAGTGGCTTGGAGTTGGAAGACGGCTTGGTCTGTGCCCTTGTGGACATACTTCAGGACGTACTTGATGAATTTTATGCTACTGCATATTTCCACATTGATGTGGCAGTTGAACTAATGTAGGAGGTAAGGGTTGTAGGGGACAACCCACTGGTTGGTGACGATGATTTCTCTCTGCCCAAGCTTCACAGTCCCAGTATGTCCTCATTCAGACTCCTCGCGTCTCCTGTACTTGGGGTAGCTGTCCTCACCCTGCTCTATGACCCTTCTTGCCTCTCAATCAATTTTACCTCACAATTTGTTTTCGTAATGCGATACACAGTCGATAAAGGGATGCCTGTACTTAATGAACTTACCGATGCATTCTCAATTCCTTGATTGAAGTGCTCCAAAATGACAACTCTGTAGGGGCCGCCATAACCTAGTGGATAAGGCGCTGGACTCATGATCCAAAGGTCGTGGTTTTGAATCCCGGTTTGGTCTTGGAAATTTTCACGTGGAATGTTTTCAGCTAAAATATCCATAGTTCACCCCGATATGCACCCTGGCCCCACAGGTGTCAGGCTAATGTGACGGACCAGCCGTCTGCATATCCTTGATTTTGGCACGGACGTTAAACCCAACTCAAACATGACAACTCTGTGAAAAGATTGCATTTTCACGATGTATTATGTCTATTGGAGGGCCTCTGGGTTGACAACATTTCTGGTCTCCCTGTTTGGCGCAAGTATAGTCAGTGTTTCTGCGCTTCCAGTTCGTGATGCTGCAACGTAGAACATTCCATGTGTAAAACACGGAACGGTCAGATCTGCCCCACGGGATGAAAATGTCTGACCACGGCTCTTGTTGACAGACAAAAATCAGACGGTATTGCAGAGCATCATAACTTCGGTGTATTTCTGAAATCCTCTGCAGACTACCATCTCTAAATTTAGAAATTAACGGTTTTTAACGGTCAATTTTAAGTTTCTGTTCATATTAGTTGTCTATCATTGATCAGCGTGTAAAACTGCACCTGTATACCAAATTTCATCAAGAAAGGTCTAAATTTAGAAAATAACGGATCTTAACGGTTTTTAACGCTCAATTTTATAGTTTCCGTTTGTGTAAGTTGTATATCATTGTTCAGCGTGTAAAACTGCGTCTGTATACCGAATTTCATCAGGAACGCTCTAAATTTATATAATAACGGTTTTTAACGGTCAATTTTTAAGTTTCCGTTCGTGTAAGTTGTATATCATTGTTCAGCGTGTAAAACTGCATCTGTATACCGAATTTCATCAAGAACGGTCTAAATTTATATAATAACGGTTTTTAATGGTCAATTTTAAGTTTCGGTTCGTGTAAGTTGTATATCATTGTTCAGCATTGAAAACTACACCTGTATATCAAATTTCATCAAGAAAGGTCTAAATTTAGAAAATAACGCTTTTTAACGGTGATACCATCTCTAAATTTAGAAATTAACGGTTTTTAACGGTCAATTTTAAGTTTCTGTTCATATTAGTTGTCTATCATTGATCAGCGTGTAAAACTGCACCTGTATACCAAATTTCATCAAGAAAGGTCTAAATTTAGAAAATAACGGATCTTAACGGTTTTTAACGCTCAATTTTAAGTTTCCGTTCGTGTAAGTTGTATATCATTGTTCAGCGTGTAAAACTGCATCTGTATACCGAATTTCATCAGGAACGCTCTAAATTTATATAATAACGGTTTTTAACGGTCAATTTTTAAGTTTCCGTTCGTGTAAGTTGTATATCATTGCTCAGCGTGTAAAACTGCATCTGTATACCGAATTTCATCAAGAACGGTCTAAATTTATATAATAACGGTTTTTAACGGTCAATTTTAAGTTTCGGTTCGTGTAAGTTGTATATCATTGTTCAACATTGAAAACTACACCTGTATACCAAATTTCATCAAGAAAGGTCTAAATTTAGAAAATAACGCTTTTTAACGGTGATAAATAACGGTCATAAAAACTATCGAATGACCCAATGTTATTCACAGTATGTCCTTCTAGACTCATGCCAAGTTTGGTGGCGATCCGAGGACTCCCTTTGCCGCCAACATCAGAAAAGATTGTATTTTTGATCGTTTTTAGGGGGGTACGTGTTGTTAACGGTTTTTAACGGTCATAAATAACTGTCGCAGAAACTGTCCAATGACCCTATGTTACTCGGGAGATGTCCCTCTAGGTTCGATGTACCTGTGCAATGTCACAACGGCCATTTGATGAAAAGCAGAGGAAAAAGATGTCTTTGAAACCGTTATAACAGTTTTTTAACGGTTTTTAACGGTTTTATTTCTTTAAAGATTAGCCCAAAACCATCCTCGGGTCACAACAGACATACCTGCTAAATTTCAAGAAGATCGGGTTTTAAACAGTTTCTTTGATAGGGTTTGGTGTTTTTAACGGTTTTTAACTGTTATAAATAACGTTTTTTAACTGCCAAATAACGGTTTTAATTTTAAAGAAGTAGTCCTGTACCTGTGCAATGTCACAACGGCTATTTGAAGAAAAGCAGAGGAAAAAGATGTCTTTGAAACCGTTTAAACAGTTTTTAACGGTTTTATTTTTTTAGAGATTAGCCCAAAACCATCCTCGGGTCACAACGGACGTACCTGCCAAATTTCATGACAATCGGTTGAGCCGTTTTTGAGTCTATAGCGTACACAGACACACACACACACACACACACAGACAGAATTTGCCATTTATATATTAGATATATATATTGTTGTGTGTGTGTGTGTGTGTTGTGTGTGTGTGTGTGTGTGTGTGTGTGTGTGTGTGTGTGTGCGCGCGCGCGCGCACGAGCGTGTGTGTGTGTGTTCACAGGGTTCAGCGCAAGGAAGAAGGCGTTGAATGAGAACGAGGTTGTTGGAAGGGAAATAGTGAGCGAGTCAAAGTCGTAATGAACCCTGTGAAGTGATCTGAAGCGATCAAAGCTAAGTGAATTTTCGTTGTTTTATTCGTTTATGTCTCACCCGATGAAGATCTAAGAGGTCGAAACGCGTTGTGTTTCGTCTTGTGACTCGTTTGTCTACGTTCTCTGGGCGGTTCGCTAACATTTATTTAAGATTTGTTTAGATTTCCGCCTGCAGTCGTCTCGCTTTGCAACTAGAAGTATTGTTTTAAACAAGCAAAATCTGAAAAATAGTCATATGACATACTCCAAAACCAACTTTCAGACACCTCAGGTAATAAAATAATGTAAGTTCTAAGGTATTGGGTTCATAACAGGCACAAACAGGCAAAAAGAACATAAAAAATAGTTATCAATTTACCTGATTCTGAGAATGAATTATGTCCCTTAGCTGAACTGATGCAATCCTTATGTGCACATATATGTTTCCCTTGAAATCAGCCCACATTCTATACAGTTCAAGTCAAGCATAGCACAGATATTCACTGAATTATGTTCACATTCTGTTTTTGTTGTCACTTTAGATGACTGTCCACTGGTGAAAGTATGAATTTTGGCATATATTGCTTGATCACAAGCAATAATGACTGTTTTCTGGTCTGAATGTTCAGCAAAGTCCATGCTTCTGCAGAGGATAGTGTTGACTGTTGACATGTCTGTAGCACTGCCATCAATGACTGGCAGGTATGTCACAGAAGCACAGGCTGGCACGTCCTTCTGAACAGCTGCATTAAATCCAGTCCAGGGTGGCAAAGGAAGGCTTTCAAGTGACTGGGCGCATAGCTTGAGCACAAAATACAACATGTCTTGTTTTACAATGGTCACTTTGACATTTTGTTGTGCAGCATCAGTAGAACCTAGTTCTACAAACTGAGGATCTGTCCTCTTTTTAGAGAAATATACAATGTTAGTCTCAGCACACTCCAGTTTTCTTTTCCTGGAATTGCTGACATTAGAATTATGGGTAGTGGCATTTTCCACAAATGTAGCTGGCAAAGGATGTTGTCCACACTGAATTGCAATCCCATTCGCACAATGTGTTGTGTTTTGTCCATTCATAGTTTCTTCTTGGAAGTCAATGTTGTCCCATACCAGTGTTGCATATTGAGACCTGTTCATAGAAGATGGCACTGGATTTCTCATTTCAGCTTCAGCGATAGAAGTCTCAACTCTCTGAAGTGTTGCCTGTGTGATATGCCCGATCCCATTCAATATGTTAACAAGTCTTCCTGATCCTGTTATGTGTCTTACCGCCATCCCAAGCATGCATAATCTGCTTTGGTGTGGTGTAATTCTTGTTTGCCAAGGAAATAATGTTCTGTGAGATGGATAGTATCTTTTGCTTTACATCTCATGGAACATGTACATGATCCTGTTCAAATTCACACATGAAACCACGGATCCAGGCAATGAAGTTGAATAATTCAGCAAGAACAATTTTTAAAAGATTGTCTTCATTTCCATCATCTGAAGAAGGAGGCCATGAAGCTATTTTTTTAGTTGTTCTCAAAGCATTCCTCACAGAAAGAGCAGACATGTAAAGTTGGTTCCATTCATTTTCCGAATCATCGCTTGCAGCTTCTGCAGTTATCTGACTGTTTCTTCCCAGTCACAAGCTTTTGTCTTACTCAGTTACTGTTTCGCAAGTTTGCTGACATTCAGCATTAGTCTGTAACAGCTGTATTCCTCTGGACCTTAAGATCCTGAGTATAGATGACATCATTGTTGGACTCATTACTCTCTAAGTCACTGTCTTCTGATTCATCACTGTTGTCAGTTTCAGCGTCTTTTAGTTCTGTGCTCACAACAATGCTCTGCCCAGCACTGGAAAAAAAAAAAAACACCACCACCTGTGACTTGCTTTTGCACCTTTGCCCTGCAAAAACAATGTAAGAGTATACTGTCTGAAGGCATGTTTTCAAATATGTGCTTTCACAATGTTTGCTCAAAGAAATATTTTCCTCTTCTTGACATATTTGCCTAAACAGTCTGTTGAGCTTAGTGATGGTGGCAATTCGTCCACCCTTCCGCAGTTGTGGTTCTATGACATTCATACAGAATGAATCAAATGATTTCTGGAATGGGCGTGGTGAACACAGGGTAGAAGTTGACTCGGATGAACCATCACAATCAGTTGTTTTGGCCTTCACTGTCCCCTTGGATGCTGTATGCATCAGATTCTGTACCAGGAGTTGTGATACCTGTGAGAGCAATGAAGACTGATATTAAAACTAAGACAAGAGGCTCAGAGTGAGGGAGGGAGGGAGGGAAGGGGGCAAAAGGAGAGGGAGGTGACAGAAAGAACAGGGAGGGAGAATAATAGAAAAAAAAGTTTTGAAATATATATAAAATATACTGGTGAATTCTTAAAATAAATAATAGCAACATAACCACAGTCAGATCATCATCCCTATTATCATCATAAATTTTGTGTTTAATAAATACAATAACAAAAACCATCACAGCAATTGGTAACTCTCAAAAGGCAGTAATACTGGCAACAAAGTAAAATGGGGTAAGGAAGAAAGTGGATTGAGATTAGCATACCATGAGTACGGAAAAAAGGAATGCATTATAGTGAAGTTCCACCATAAAAAAAGGTAGCTTGAGAGTGAAGGTACAAAAAGAATGTAAGACTAGGAGGAGAATGGTGACTGGATGAATGAATATGAAAAAAAAACTGATGAAACATTATGACCAAAAGGGGTGTTAGATGAGAGAAAAAAAAATCCCAAATGAGAAAGTAGGTCTAACTTACTATTTTTTTTTTCCAAACAAGAATCTATGAACATTTTCTTTCTGCATCTGTCAGTCTCTTGAACACACCACTCATGTGCACAGTGACACACATACAATGACACCTGTCATACACTTCTCAACAAAAACAAGAACAGCAGCAACACACACACACACACACACACACACCACACACACACACACACACAACACACACACACACAGGTGCCCAGCGTGCGTGAAAGAGAGAGAGGTCTTCAGTGTGAAAATGGGGTGAGTATGTGAACTTACTTTGCCTCCACAGCTAGAAAGTCTGGTCTGTACTGAATGTCATGGAGGACATCAGCTCTCTGAAGACTGACAATGGCATCATAGAATCCTTCTGCTGAAGGGCCTCCCTGTTGGTATCAGATAAACCGATTACATATCAATGCATATTTATACACAAGGACACACACACACACACACACACACACACACACACACACACACACACACACACACACACACAAATGTTTTAACCAATCAGGATATACAACTATGCATTCAAATACCCATGCCCTTACATATGATTAAAAGTGAAATTTTAGTATTCACACACCCATCAAAAGTAAAAACTTACCTATGCTACATGTAAATCATACACATGACACTAAAATTTATACTGATTGTCCTTATGTCAGTCACATCTTTTATTTCTAGAAAATAAAGCTACATACCAAATTACCAAAATTTTGCTTTTCTTGATTCTGCACACTGCATAGATTTTTGAATGCAGAATTCATGCTTTGTAACATTTGTTTTTGATGATCAATGCTTATTATTATTATTATTAGTATCATCATCATTAGTATTATTACTGTTTTGACAGTGCGCACTCAGTAATGTCTTAAAATTGCATTTTGGTACAGTTGTACTGGTTTGTTTTGATTTGAATATAAAGGACAAACATGTATTAATTAAGCAACAAGCAAAAAACATCTTTGTCAGTTGTCAGACTGGGACCCGTCAGACTAGCACACTCTCACATACTCCATGACTATGGTAAAACGCATTCAGTGGCTACTCAGCACAGCAGCTGACACTAGTGACAGTCTACAGCACACATTGTGTTTATGCCAATTTGTCTTTAGGTGAAGGGATGGGGAAGAGGGTGGGGAAGTGTAAATGAGAACAAATGACAGGGACACACTACCTCACTCCTTCAGTCTTTCACACACACGCACACACACACACACACACACACACACACACACACACACACACACACACACACACACACACACACACACGTCATGTCATGGAGATAATAAAGTGTTCTTGACTTGGAATGGGATGCCAGACGGGGTGGGTGAGGTGGGGAGGGAAGTGGGGGTGGTGGTAGAGAATGGTAGGGATAGGTTAGAATTGTAAGCAGTTTGTGAAACTGGGTATCAAGGACCACCCTTCTCTCTCTCTCTCTCTCTCTCTCTCTCTCTCTCTCTCTCTCTCTCTGTGATAAATTTGTCAGTTTGCATCAGCAACATCCCCTTGTTTACTGAAGTTGTGTCTTATGTCAGCACGATATTTGTTTGCTCATGACATGTTTGTCATTCACTATATGATGCGTGACACCACACCAAAATTTATTTACTGTCATAACAAAAATGCTTTAAATATTTACTTGGCAAAGTTTTTTTTTTCTGGACACCATGTTCCTGTGGCTGTGTTGCGCTTCCACTTCTTCTTCTTCTTTCCCTTGACTACCGCCTTCATCATTTTGAACATTCTGTAGACTATAGAGGGTTTGCACGAGTTAGTGTTCGCTGGGCCTGGGGGGGGGGGGGGGGGGGGATGATGGGGAGGGGGGACGGGGGAGGGGCGTGGATCAGATTAGGGATTTGAAGCCCTCCAGGGTGGGGCTGATGGCAACCTCAGCAGGAAGGCTGTTCCAGTCGGGTATGGTCCTGGGGAAGAAGGATTTCTGTCTATACAGAGTCCTGCAGCTGGAAAGGTGGTATGTTGCTGGGTGGGACCGTCGGGTTCCTTTGGGTGCAGAGGGATTTTGAGAGGGTTTGTGGCATGTGTTAATAATGAGGCTTCCGTTATGAAATTTGTAGAAGTTCACTAGTCCGCGCCTTCCTCCTTCGTTCTGTGAGGGGGGACCACTGAAGGGTTCCAAGCATGTCGTGTACACTGGAGGTTTTCCGGTGTCGATGGGTGACCCAGCGAGCAGCTCGACGTTGGATCGCTTCCAGCTTCTTAATATCCTTCTCTATGTAGGGGTCCCACACAGAGCTTGCGTATTCGAGGGTTGGGCGGACTAGTGATAGGTAGGCTTGCTGTTTAATGCGCTGGGATCCTACTTTCAGGTTCCGTCTCAGTAGTCCAAGAGTCTTGTTGGCACGGTTGGAGACATTGGAGATGTGGGGGCTCCAGCTGAGATCAGAAGTGATGGTGACGCCGAGGTATTTAGACTTACTGACTGTATCAAGGGTGTGGCCATGGAGAGTGTAGTTTCAGGGTAGGGGGTTTCTCTTCCGGCTCACTCGCAGTGTCTGGCATTTGTCTGGATGGAAACTCATGAGCCATCTCTGCTCCCACTCTGCGAGTCGGTCGAGATCCTTCTGGAGGGCTTGCTGGTCGCTGGTGGAGGAGATAGTTTTGTGGCACAGAGTGTCATCAGCAAAGAGACGAGCAGTGGAGGACAGTCCAGTCGGCATGTCATTGATGTAGAGTAGGAATAGGCTAGGCCCAAGAACAGAACCTTGGGGAACTCCAGACTCCACAGGGACAGGACTGGAAGTAGCTCCATCCACCACTACTGACTGCTGTCTACCCAAGAGGAAACGCTTAATCCAAGTGTGTGCTTTACCTGTGATACCAAGGGAATGGATCTTGTGGAGCAGGAGGGAGTGACAGACTTTGTCAAATGCCTTGGAAAAGTCCATGATCAGGGCGTTTGTCTGTTTTCCAGCCTCAAGGTTTATGGATAGCTCGTCTACAAGTCCAATGAGCTGGCTTTCACAGGAGCGCTGACGTCTGAAGCCGTGCTGTGCTTTGGTGATAACACCATTCTCCTCAGCGAAGTTCATGACAGTGCTCGTGATGATGTGCTCCATTACTTTGCATGGAACACTGGTCAGAGAGATAGGACGGTAGTTTTCTGGGCAGTAGCGCTCACCTTTCTTGAAGACTGGGGTAACATTGGCAGTTCTCCAGTCCTTTGGTACTATGCCTCTGTTCAGGGAGCACTGGTAGAGGAGTGTGAAAGCAGGGGCTAGTTCTACAGCAAGCTCTCGCAGTAATCTCGGGCTAATGCCGTCTGGACCAGGAGCTTTACTCGGATTCAGGTCTTTAAAGAGCTTGGTGACTCCTGCTACTGAAATTGTTGGGGTGCTTACAGTAGGAAAGTCTGATGGAGGATCTGCCGCTAGGCCAGTTCTAGAAGTAAACTCTTCTTTGCTGCAGGTGATCTTTGGGCTGAAGGCTGAGTGGAATTGCTGATTTAGCACTTCAACTCGTTCTTTAGCTTCTGTGACGAGTCTGCCGTCTTTCCTTAGTGGAGCTACACTTGTAGCTTCAGTGCGCAGGGCCTTGATATATGCCCAGAACTTCTTGTTCTTTACTGGCTTCTCATCTGTGCCGTCGTTGAACATGTTCTCGGTGTATGTCCAGTAAGAACGGCGCAGGTTTCTTTGGACATTGTGTTTCAGCTTATTCAGTTTGGTTCGCACTTTTGGCTTTTTGGTCTTTTTCCACTGTTTATACAGTCGGTCTCGTCGCCGGATCATCTTCAGGGTTGCATAGTCTACCCATGGCTTGTTGTTTTTCCCGCCTATCGTTCTTTTGGGGATATGCTTCTCTGTCATGGAGGCGATGCCTTCTTTCAGCGATTGGCAAAACTGCTCTGTGTCATTATTTGTATCGAAGGAGTTCAGCACCGAATGAGAGAGTTCAGCTGCACTGGATTTAATTGAAGGCCAGTCTGCTTTGGAATATTGGGGGACTGTGCGCTTTGGTGGATGTTGACATGCAGGGTTGGTGTCGAACTCCAGGTAGACGATGTCATGGTCGGAGAGTCCAGGGAGGGGCTCTACCCGAGGCACTAGGGGAGGATGACTCGTGAGAAAGAGGTCGAGAGTGTTCTCTTCTCTTGTGGGGAATGTGACAAGCTGTTCGTAGCCAACGTCATTCACCAGGTCAAGAAATTGGTTGTGGATTTCTACACATCTGGCTAGGCTTTTCAGTGTCTTTGTAGTCCAATCAAACGAAGGGAGATTGAAATCACCTCTAATGATGACAGTAGCATTTGTAGCTATGACACGTCGGACAGATGTTTCGAACTTCGCGAGGCTGATCAAGTCACTGGTTTTGGGCCTATAGTAGGCGGCAACAAGAAGTTGCCTTCTTCCTTTTAACTTGATCCTCACCCAGATCAGTTCGCACCCATCCACTGACAGTTCCTCCACTTCCTGGCATGTTAAATGATTCGCCACGGCTATCAGTACTCCCCCGCCAAGCCGGTCCCTGTTATGCCTGAAGGTGATGAAGTGAGGAGGGAAAAGCTCACTAGAGCAGATATCGGGGTCAAGCCATGTCTCGGTGCCAAAGATAATATCAGGCTTCGTACTGTCAATTAAATTCTGTAGTTCTGCCTTTTTGCCCTGGCAGGATTGGAAATTGATATTTAAAAGTCTTAGCGGTCGGTTGAACTGCTTATTTTGTCTGGTAGCTCGTGAGGGTGTAGACGAGTGGATGGGTTTAAAGTCTGATGTAAGTGAGGTTTCTGTGGGACTTAGTAGTGAAGAAAAGTCTCCTCCATGACTAGCACTTGCTGCTGCTGCATCTAGGCCAAACAGGTCAAAAGCAACTGTGCTGTAGTTTGCATTGTCACACACCACACATTTCCATACTACATCACTTCCACCCAGTCTTCCATACTCCTCGGAGCCAGATGGCATACTTTGGCACGCAAGGTGGAACCACTGGCCACAAGTGTTGCATTCGACCGCACGTTCCGACCATGAGACTGTGCGGTCACATGTGCCACAGGGGTACTTGGATTCTTCTGAGGCTGGGTCTTTCTGTGAGGGCGTTTCCTGGGAGGAAATACTGCTGGTTTTCTGCGTACGCGTGAGCATTGTGGGTGTAAGAGACACAGTGAAGCTCAGGGATAGCAGTCCTAAGACTGGTAAAAACGAACGTAGAGCTGTGCCTTGTCGAAAAGTCAATTTGTCCTGTGAAAGTTTTTCACGTGTCATTTGTGTGTTGTCTTGATGATCTGGATGTAGATGAAAGTCCTCATGCTTAAGCAAAATGGTTTCTACTCACAGTTTCGCGTTGTAGGCCACTGAAGTCAGTAGTAACACCGTAGGATGTCAGAAGTAAACATCGGGCGCCGCCATCTTGGATTGTGAGTTTGACTTACTGGGCTGGTTGAAGAGACCAAAAGTAGGGCTTTGGTGGGTTTGGAGTTTCGCTGGTAGCGTTTCTGTCGTCCAAGGAGTGCTAGAAGGTGGGAAGGGGGAAAGGAGTGTGGAGAAAGCTGCTGTAGGAACTGGAAAATGGTTGTCGAGTCGGAGAGGATAGAGACAGAGTTCCTTCCTCTAGGCATGCGCAAACCCCCTCCTTGGTCTTCTTGCATAAAATGCAGATGGGTGGCAAAACATTGGAACTTGTTCCTCTTCCATTTTTCTGTCGTTGTGGTCTCGCGTTCTTTCTTGGTGAAACTGTACCAGTAACTTTGCCCTTCTGAAAAGGCACCTGTACTTGTTCTATTCTGCGTTTGCCGTTGAACCGCATATAACACTGGGTTGGTACCATGCACTTTCTTCGAGTCGAAACCCAGAAGCTTTTGAGCGATCACCTGTTCTTCTCCATCTAAGACCGTCCACTGGTGACAGGATCGTGTAGTTATAATCCATTGAAAATCAGAAATTTGTTCTAAATAGGTAGAAATTTCACATTCGCAACAATGAACAGGACAGTCGTCTGCATGTTAAGGGAAATAACTCGCGATGAAAACAACCGGTAAAAAGACGTTTTCGGCTTCATTAATTCGCCAACTTTTTTGCGTTCTACTGATTAATTTAGATAGGTTCGGTGGTTCTAGACTAAAAAATTGTAATCTTATGTTATCCAAGTACCTTTCGCAAAAAAAAAAAAAAAAAAAAAAAATTCGATGCGGTTGTCTAGCCGACGAACTTGAACGATAGCTCGATGTGGCCCTCTCTCTCTCTCTCTCTCTCTCTCTCTCTCTCTCTCTCTCTCCCCTCTCTCTCTCTCTCTCTCTCTCTCTCTCTCTCTCTCGCTCTCTCTCTCTCGCTCTCTCTCTCTCTCCGCCCCTCTTTCTCCCTTTGTCTTTCGTTTGTTGCCCACCCCCTGCCCCCCAGCCCACCTCCCAACCCCATCCCACCTCTCCACCCCTCTTTCTCTCTCTTTCTGTCTAGCTCTCTCTTTCTCTCTTGAGTTCCATTCACTCCCTGCCTTTCTCTCTCTTGATTACATGATCCCCCCTCCCCCTCCCCCCCCTCTCTCTCTTCCTCTCTCTCTCTCTCTCTCTCTCTGTTGCCCTACTCCTCTCTCGGTATCCCTCCTTCTCTCGCACTGCCCCGTTCTCGCCCCCTCCCCCTCCCCCCCATCCCCCTTTCCCTCTCCCTCTCTCGCTCTCTCACTTACCCCCCCCCCCCCACCTTTACTCCTACTCTCTTATCGTTCCTCATTTTCCAGACAAGATAACGGTGCCCCTTTTGTCCAGCTGTCCCCCCCCCCCACCCCACCCACTCCTGCCCCGTCTTCCCAGCTATCTCCGTTCATCGCTATCCCCCCATGCCTAGGTCTCCCTCCCCCCTTCCCCCTCTATCCTTCTGCACGCTCTCTTTTCCTCTCCCCCCTCCCGCCAGTCATGCTCTGTATGTCTCACTTCACTTTTTATATTGAAATTTAAATGTAAACTTTTACTGATAATATTACGTTTAGTCAATTTAAGGTATGTGTTTGCTTACAGCTGTCCCTGATGAAAAATCAATAAAGTCGAGACCTTGGAGATATGAATGTCGGAGGTGCGGATGTTAATACACTTGGTTTGCATAAACACACACACACACACACACACACACACACACACACACACACACACACACACACACACACCACGCGCGCGCGCGCGCGCGCGCGCGCGCGCACGCACGCAAGCACACACACACACATAATATATAATATATATATATATATATATAAAAGAGAGAGAGAGAGAGAGAGAGAGAGAGAGAGAGAGAGAGAGAGAGAGAGAGCACAGACACAATCAGCCGTGTCTCCCTAATCAATCCGATCCAGCGGACGAGAGGCCTCGGAGCAGGCAATACATATAAATCTGTTTTCGAGAGGATTTACGATGGTTTCCTCATGCAGCTAGTGAAGAGTTTTCATATTCATAATATATATATATATATTCCCATTTTCTTCATCTTCAATTTTTTTTTTCTCCAAATCTTTGCCAAATCATTACTATAATGATGGAAGAATTGTTAACCTGCACTTGTTTTGCCCCACTACTTAGTTGTTCAGCTATATATATATATATATATATATATATATATATATATATATATATATGTGTGTGTGTGTGTGTGTGTGTGTGTGTGTGTGTGTGTGTGTGTGTGTGTGTGTGTGTGCAAATATTGACACCAAGAGCACAGACACAATCAACCATGTCTCCCTGATGAGTCCGATCCAGCGGACGAAAGGCCTAGGAGCAGGCAATACAAATAGATCTGCCTTCGAGAGGGATTACGATGGTTCCCTCAGGCAGCTAGTGAAGGGTTTCTCATATTTATTATATATTCCCCCCATTTTCTTCATCTTCAATTTTTTTTCTCTGAAAGTTCCAATTTTTGCCAAGTCATTACTATGACTGAAGAATTGTTAGCCTGCACTTGTTTTCCCCCATTATTCAACTGTTCAGCATTACACACACACACACACACACACACACACACACACACAACACACATACACACACACACACACACACACACACACACACATATATATAATATATATATATATATATAATATATATAGATCAATAATGGTTGAACAGCCTAAAACGATTCTAAAAGCGCTCGACCCCTTGGGGAGCAACATTTGTTAAAACAAGTATTAAAAAGGAATATTAAAATCCTCTACAAATTTGTTTCAAGCTTTCTGGCTCTCTTCAGGATGATATTTGGGTTGCCCACCGCCGGTGTTATATAGCGTGTGGGGCCCGGTTGCAGCTGTTTTCACGTGTGGATTGGTTGCACGTGTTTTTTGAGGTTTTCAGGTTGTTGTTCGGGGTGTGTTCACTAACAACGATTTCCATTTGTGCCTGCAGTTGTTTACTATTTCTGTTTTAGTATTAAGAGTTGCTAAGTGTGGTTTGCATAGTATTAGCCATTTTTCAGTTAAACATAAGTTGCATCGTTTTGAAATATTGCTGTGTGGTAAAATATATATATATATATATATATATATATATATATATTATATATATATATATATATAATATGTATATAGTATATATATATATATATATATATATATATATATATATATATATATGAAGATAAAGCCCTTGAATATGATGGACACCACTCAGTGATGTGTGGGTGCACTGCTGATCCAGAAACTGGCCAGTCACAGAGTACAAAAATAAACGCAGGCACACCAACCACACACTCTTCATGGTTTTTTTGTTTGTTTTTTTTTTAAAGCTTTTGCCTTGTATTTAGGTTTCGTCAGAATCTGCAACACAAACAGTCATGTATATGCACACTCCCACCCACCCAACCACACACACACGCACAACCAATAACAAACACCTCCCCCCCCCCCCACCCACCCACACACTCACAACATACTATATCATATTATCATGGCTCCCCAGGTTTAACTCTAAAAGTTGAGCCCATTAACAGTGTATACATCTCCACCCCCTCACTCACCCACTCATAGGCTCCCCTCTCTATCCTTATTTTCACATATAATAGCACCCCCCCCCACACACACACACACACACACCGACACCCAATGTGGGGTGTGCATGGGGGAGGGGGGGGGGGGCATGAGGAAATCCTTAGATCATCTGACATTCAGCCCTAAAACTTTCATTTTCTTTTGATAAGTAATTTTTGGAGTTATTATTTGAAGAATTGTTAGCCTGCACTTGTTTTCCCCCACTACTTAATTGTTCAGCATTATAATTTTTGGAGTTATAGGTTAAAATTATATAGTAACGAGAATCCGCAAAACATCAGCAATGGCACACGGTAAGTCACAGAAGCTGCCACACAATAGCAGTAAAGGGGTTAAGCTAAACCATTAGCACAATTCCACTCACATCTTACGCAATGCAAACTGCCATCCTAAATAATAATATACTGTACCTATATTACTTTTAAGTAATAGTACCGGGAATTTCCTTTTTTTTTTCTCGGCGTAGGCCCGCCAGGTAATGCAGAGGAACGTCGCATTGAAATCTGATCTTTTCGTTGAGTTTGCTGTTCGTTTGCTTATTTGTTTTGCCAATATAGCGTTATTTCTAATCACTAGCATTTCATGATTTGGAAACTCTAATACAATGATGCAGACTGTTGTACTGACCGATGATGTGCTTCCGTCGAGCTTGGATGTAATAATGGAAATTCCCGTTTTGTCGTTTTGTTTTCTCCGATTGTTGCGTCTCAATGTCAAGAAAGTTTACAAACTGGACAAATCACTTAGCCCGACATGTACAGTGATATTTATGAAGAAAATAGAGACAACGATCAAACTCAAAGACGGTGTTTAATGGCTAGCCCACGATCTTTCCGTTTAAAATCCATTGAAATGTCTATACAAGTAAGAAGATAAATATTGTCTAGATGCTGTCTTTAATATCGAAAAGGAATTCTGTTCGGCCACGATTTTTGTCTCTACTCACTGGAAATGATGTCATCTGATAATCAAGCATAACCCGCGATATGCTGACTTTCCTGTGTGAAACTTTTGTCTCTATTAATTCGAAGACTTTGAACGTAGCACCAAGCTCCGTGAACACACACACACACACACACACACACACACACACACACACACACACACACACACACACATACACACACACACACACACACACACACACACCGCGCGCGCGCGCGCACGTACGCACGCACGCACGCAAGCACGCACACACATACGCACACACACACACACACACACACACACACACACACACACACTCTCTCTCTCTCTCTCTCACACACACACACACACACACACACACACACACACACACACACACACACTCACTCACTCACTCACTCACTCACTCACTAAGACACGCACACGGGAGCGCGCGCTCAAACACACACACACACACACACACACACACACACACACACACACACACACACACACACACACACACACACACACACGAACGCATACGCGCGCGCGCGTGCATACGCTCTTCCTCTATCTGTTGAAGGAAGATCCTGCAACGTAGTGGTTAGTTGTCTGCTATGGTGTAGCGTTGTGGCGTTTTCTGGCGGGGTAGGAAGGCAGTGTTGGTACATGTAAGGGGAGAAGAAGAGGGGAGACGACTTATAAGGATAGGAGATGAGGGGAGGGAAGCGAGTGGACACCATCTCCCACATCAACACCAGCTCGTTGGTTCCGTCTTTCTTTTGTTTCATATCGTACTTGAACCAACCAGACAGGACCGACCTATTAGGATATAAACAATGATGATCATAAAGTTAAAGCGTTATAGAAACTACGTATACTGAAACACACACACACACACACACACACACACACACACCACACACACACACACACACACACACACAACACACATAATGATGCAACATCAGAAATAATTTCATAAAACAAATTCAACAAACGTTCAAACCAGAGTAGACTACGAGCATCAATGAGGCCTAAGTCATTTAAACTGAGCCAAGATGGATATCAAGTGATCATTCAAAAATTGTAAAGTCATACACTTCCCACCCACCCTCACCTCCTCAATAAAAAAAAGAAGAAAGAACGAAAGAAGAAGAGGAAGAAGAAGAAGAAGGAGAAGAAGAAGAAGAAGAAGAAGAAGAAGAAGAAGAAGAAGAAAAAGTCTCGGTGACAAGGAATATCTGAATATAAAATCTGCAGCACACAGGCATCATATAAAATGAGGTGCAAGAATTTACAACATAACATTTCCAAAACCCATACCCGTTGAGGTCGTTAGACGTTAGGAACATGTCTTTGCAACCAACAACGTGATTAGGTCTATATCGTAAATATAACTGCAACATAAGCAAATGGGATCCCTTTTGCAAACGACAGGAATTATGAACAGTCACAAGCGTGGACAAGAAACGTAAAAGTGGATAACAGTATTATCAATGAACATTCACAAACATTAACAAAAAAAATACTCTTGTGAACGGCATGTGTTATGGGCAAACAAAAGTGTGGGCAATAACAATAGAATTGATGAACATACATTACAAAAATCACATGTTCACAAAATTCCACATTGGTGAGTCCTCAGGATGCCCATGCGGTACAGCCACAATGACAGTGGAACACTTGCTGCAGGATGTCCCACACATAACAAAGCTAAGAGCAGAGACCTGGCCTGCCAACACACCGATGAGGGAAAAGCTTTATGGATCACTGGTGTGCGTCCGCCGTACAGCAGCCTTCGTCAGTGCCTCTGGGGTTCCCATCTACGTGTACGAAGAAGAACATTAAAAAAAAATCAGCAAAATGGCCTCCCCGTTGCATAGGGCAGGAGTGTGGACAGTCATACTGAAGTTAATGAACACACAATATTCACGGTCAGTGCGCAGTTAGGGAATACACCGTGCCTACACAGCATCGCTTGGGCCACATAACAATTACACAGTTGTATGAGAGAAAAACAAATAAGACATAAACTACTCGGAAACCACAAATCATCTGTACATGTCCACATGTGTGACAATGGATTAAAAAGAATACACTGCGCCAAGTAGCCAGTCAACACTGAATCTACTTTATGTGGGAGGCAGACCACCACACCCACTCAGGACAGTGCGTGCTACACGCCACGGCTCCTCACGTCACACCCGTTACACCCCGGGCCGACAAGGCGCGGCTGTTGTTTTCAGGCCTGCGATGGACCCACGGATACCAGATGTGAATACATCAAACAAATCAACAGTTACAAACTAACCGAGGAAACAGACAAATAAACAAATAAATGAACAAAGAAAGAAACAAACAAGCCAACAAGCAAACAGACCAGCCAATAGCTACTTGCGTTGACCATGAAACACAAAGTTGCCATAATGACCATAAATCCAACACCGAACAGCATCCCAGTACCTAACTGAGGATGACACTAGAAAATAAGCACGCAACCATTCAGTCAAATCTATGTCCTTACTTTAAACCACCAACACCACCCCCCCCCCACACCCCCCTTCCGTGTCTGAGTCTATGTCTCTGTCTGTCTGTCTGTCTCTCTCTCTGTCTCTCTCTCTAAATATATAAAATGAATAGATTTATCACATGTGCACTGACAAAATGAAATCTAGTGTGTCTGATACAGCATGCCATCGCCTCGGGTATAGTAACGTTGTTGAAAATGAACTGACGTGTCGACTCTGTAAAAAAGCAAGAGAAGATGAAATACATCTTTTGTTTTGCTGTCCTGTTCTGAGCGATCTTAGAATAAAACTTATTCAACCCAAATATTACACCGAACCATGTAATTCAGGCTAATTCTTTTGCTGTCAACAAGGAAGGAGTATACACTTTTGAATTTAGCCATGTATATTTATGAAGCAAATATGAGAATTCAGACAGTAATATCTTAATGTACTCTACCTTTTGTAACATATCTACATTTTTTCATGATTTCAATTTGTTATGTATTAGGAATGTTGCATGATGTATGTATGAAATCCCCTTCAGTATGAGGCTGTGGCTTTAAACTGAATAAAACATTCG
>CM065732.1:35834442-35881942 GCA_033310375.1 Conus canariensis
CCCCCCCCCACACACACCACACATACACATCCCTCCCCACTTCCTACCTGCAGATCGTGGCGCTGTGTAATTTCTTCTGATACTCTATTCTTCTGAAGTCTTCAGAATAATACAGTGAACTTTGTTCGTCTGTTTGTGAAAAAGTAAACGAACAGTGCATACCCCCCCACCTACACACACACCACACATACACATCCCTCCCCACTTCCTACCTGCAGATCGTGGCGCTGTGTAATTTCTTCTGATACTCTATTCTTCTGAAGTCTTCAGAATAATACAGTGAACTTTGTTCGTCTGTGTTACTTGTGATCGATTCCTAAGCCTTCAAATTGCAGCATAGGCCTGTGTGATCTGTGTACAATAGTTTGCAGCCATATTTTGGACACAAATCTTTTAAAGATTATTTTTATTGAAGTATATAACAGCTGGATTACCGCCCATGTCTGGGCACGTGTGTGTGTGTGTGTGTGTGTGTGTGTGTGTGTGTGTGTGTGTGTGTGTGTGTGTGTGTGTGTGTGTGTGTGAGAGAGAGAGAGAGAGAGAGAGAGAGAGAGAGAGAGAGAGAGAGAGAGAGAGAGTGTGCGACACACTTTGACAAGTATATTTTATTGTCATTTTCAAAGAGGTCTTTTGACAAGGGGGGAGGCGGTAACAGGACAATAACATTTCCCTCTTCCTTTCATGCAAACAAACAGTACCCACTTATTCCCAGTGTGAATCAAATCAAAGGTTAACAAAAGCACATAAAATCGGAACATCTCCGGATGTCCTGGCTTACAGGAGTAATACAATAACGTGAGAAAGAAAACCCCAAACAAACAGAAATTGCAAGACTCACTCGACCATCCACTTTATTAAATAATGATCTCCTCTTCATGCCATGAATGTTATTATTCATTCATATATCTCTTGTAATGCATTATCCTAATTTTGACAATCCTTCTTATTTTGTAACTGTTTTAATTACAAGTTCGTCATCTGTTGATAACACGATAGCGCGCGCGCGCGCGTGCGCGCGCGCGCGCGCGCGTGTGTGTGTGTGTGTGTGTGTGTGTGTGTGTGTGTGCGTGCGTGCGTGTGTGTGCGTGTGTGTGTGTGTGTGTGTGTGTGTGAGAGAGAGAGAGAGAGAGAGAGAGAGAGAGAGAGAGAGAGAGAGAGAGAGAGAGAGAGAGATTACGCCGGACATAACGAAGCAATCAGATCGAAATTCGTTATAACTGGCGCATCATTTGTAACAAAAGCCGGATATAACGAAGTAATTTCGACTGTATTACTTTCGTTAGTATGAATGTTAAAACTGTTTCTATGATTCAAAGCATGAAAAAGCTCAGTTTATGGCCAATGTTATAGAACAGTGGAACTGTGTTCATCGACATCTTTGTGTTGTTTATAGCCCCGCTGACAGTAGGGGGCATATCGGGACTATGTGTTCATGGACTGTCCCTCCGTGTGTGTGCTCAGGGACAATGGTATTGTCCTATCATGGTCTGCGTTCAGGGACAGTGGTGTTGTCTCTTCATTGTCTGTATTTAGGGGCAGTGGTATTGTCCCTTTATGGTCTATGTTTAAAGACGGCGGTATTGTCCCTTTATGTTCTAGTTTAAAGGCAGTGGTATTTTCCTTTCTTGGTCTGGTTTAAAGACAGTGGTATTATCCCTTCATGGTCTGGTTTAAAGAGTGTGGTATTGTCCCTTCATGGTCTGGTTTAAAGAGTGTGGTATTGTCCCTTTATGGTCTGTGTTTAGATGACTTGGTTTATTGAAAAGGCATGTTGAGGACATTGGAAAGGTTTCAGAAGAGTTTTCCTTGCATTTTTATCAGTGAACTGATTCGAAGAAGCAGTTTAATGGGGAAACAATCTCAGGATGTAGAAAGTGCTCAATGCGCTGTTAAGATGCCCTTGCACCACGATCTACCGATAGGAAAGGAAATATAACTCCATAATGACCACGGTGATGGGATTTAAATCGGAAATAAATGGACCACAGGGGAAGTTTGAGTCTGCAAATATGACTTTATCATAACATCCAGACACGTATGGGCACCCTCCAGCACGCTTAAGTAAGGCATACCTCAGTGATATATTTGACAATATAGAAGACAATATGCAAGTCACATCTCTCTCTCTCTCTCTCTCTCTCTCTCTCTCTCTCTCTCTCTCTCTCTCTCTCTCTCTCTCTCTTACGCATTTGTCTGTGTACGTTCATCCATGCACACACAATGATGCAATGTTGTTATAACGTTAGGCCAACTTTGTCAATGGTGGTGTGGTGAATTTGTTTCAGACGGACAAGCGATCCAAGGAGGCGGACACTCCAGTGCAGTGAGCAGTCGTGTCATAACTCTTCTAGTAGGATAACCCCCCTACATTTCAACTCTTACTACTTGTATATAAACTTACAAAAGCTCAGGTTTTAGTACCTTTACACAAACACGCACACACGCACACACACACACACACGCACACACACACACACACACACACACACACACACACACACACACACACACGCACGCACGCACGCACGCACGCACGCACGCACTCACACGCACCACACACACACACACACACACACACACACACACACACACACACACACACACACACACACTAATTGATTGTGTTTGGAAATTCAATTAAATGTGCCTGTGCTGCAGGGGATACAGACACATTTTGTAACTTGTAGTTATATCTGCTGCCTGTGTGCGGCAGTTAATCTGCCTGTATGTGGTATTAAAATTAATCCGCCTGTGGGCTATAGTATCCATCTTGCATGCACGCGATTTCGGTACCGTTACGCCATTTTGCGGTGACCTTGACACAACCCCTTGCTTACTACGGTCAGTCAGAGCAGAGAGGCGAGAACGTGAAGAGGTCACAAACATTGAGACTTGGACCACAACTGAACAAATCGATGCGTGGATCAGACAATTTGATTCAAGATTTTCCAAGTCGGAAGAAGCAAAGCATGAACTGCTGACCGCTAAAAACGCAGACTCAACCAATCCCCTGGCACCACATCACACGAAGCGCGGGCGTGGAGATTCTTTCTCTGATGAGGGAGGAAATTCCAGACAGAGGGAGGAATCCTGGTCAGGGTCAGACCAAGAAGGGTGCGGGCGCACGTAAAGGAAAACAACTTCTGAAAAAGGTCAGAGCGGACAACAGTCATCTTAGCAGGGGGGAACGTCTGATGGCAAACACACACACACACACACACACACACACACACACACACACACACACACACACACACACACACACAAGAGGATGTGAACGTTACATCCTCTCCTCACCATTGTCGTAAACTACCCCCTTAACCGTGTGCACCCCTATCCTGTCTTTGCCGACGTGACGCCTGCATCCTGCATCTTCGTCGACGACATTGTTGCTGTCTTGTCCGCTGTTACCACACTCTATGCCTGACCCCTGGCCAGGCTACGTTCGTTCTGCTCCTTTTTGCTACCTCGCTGAGGAACTCCCCGAACGTCAACACCGATCCAGACTGTTTCATGACATCCTGAAGAATACTTTTGATTTCCTGGAAGTCCCCTTTGCAGAACGTTTTCGATTTATTTGCACCATATCCCAACTCCAGTACAAGACCGTTATCATATACATTGCTGAACGTAACTCTGTGGGTCCCTGCATTATCTGTTGATAGCTACGAAGAAGCTACGCGAAGCGATATCACTGAAATTTGTCTATGACGTAACACAATTTCCAGGTCAAACCACTGCACGTAACATCAGGGAATTTCCGCAGGAACTGTCCTGTAAATCTAAATGAACACGTCCCCTGTGTCAGTATTTGTCAAGACACATGTTACTTTTCTTTCGCTCCAGCGTGATAGAACCTGGTGTTCTGACACAACAAAGCTAGTAGCGCTATGGACGTTGAAAGTGCAGTAGCTTAACTGAAAGACGAAAAATCATGTTTATGGGTTTCCACTTGCAAAAATACCCCCCCCCCCCCCCCACACCACACACACACACACACACACACACACACACACACACACACACACACACACCGCCTACGTAAATTTATCTGTCTTCACTTGTTTTGTCAATCGGAACTCTCTCTCTCTCTCTCTCTCTCTCTCTCTCTCTCTCTCCTCTCCCCCCCCCCCCCCCCCTTTCTCTCTTTCTCTGCAACAGCATTCATTTTACGTGTATTGTATCTTTTGTCTTTGCACAGGCAAACAGGTTACAAATATTCAGTGAACTCATGTATCTTCAGTGTCATCGTTTAATGTTGATTTCTGTCATTGTTCAGTTTCTGTTTTTAAAAAAAAACCGTCATCCATAGCAGCTTTCATTTTGTTTCTGTTCCAAAACATTTTTTTCCTACAGCTTCGGGCCGTAGGCCCACCTGACCACGCTCAGTATCACCGAAGCTCTATTTGGAGAAGGATCGGGTTGTGGTATATTAATAGTTAGTGTCAAAGGCAGATGATCCGGATTTTCTTGAGTGTTCAAGAGCCGGAATAGCTCAGTTGGTAGAGCGCCGTACTCGTACTCTTGGTGATCCTGGGGTTGCGGGTTCGAATCTCCGCCGGGCCGTTTCGGTACAGGGGGATTTTTCCCTCGGAGTTAACATTGGTTCTGACTCCATTTCCCTTACAGTCCTTCGAATGAGACTATAAAGCGAGGTTCCGTGTGTGAACGCACGCATAACATCTTGCACACACGTAAAATCCAATCACCAACTTTCGGAAGAGTAGGCCAGTTTGGCCGTTGGTATGGATATAGCACATAGCATGCACCCTACGTGAGAAATGGAAAGAAATGAAGGAAGTAAGGAAATTGAGTGAACGATATTGAACAATACTGACTGGATGTCACGGGAAACGACTGAATGAAGCGCCAGCTGGCAGCTCTTCAGTCGGCACTACCCAGGTAGGCAGCCCGTTGTGTAAACGAGTGTGGATTGTAAAGCGCTTAGAGCTTGGTCTCTAGCCGAGAATAGGCGCTATATAAGTATTCATTATTATTATTATTAATTAGAAGTAACAACACTTGTTGAGAAGAAAACAGATGACCTGATTTGAAATGAAGGTTTAACCAGACAGTCAGTCATTCCCCTGACCGCTGGGGTCGTTAGGGGGTGGGGTGGGGGTGGGGGGGACGTGATGAGGCAGCCGTTGTTTCTCTCCAGGCTCTTCTGTTGGTAGCTGTCGTGAGGAGATCTGGCATGGTCACTCTGGTCCAGTCCTTTATATTTTCGGACCAGCTCTTTCTCTGCCGTCCTCGTCTGCGCCCTCATACAACGGTACCTTGAAGGATAGTTTTGGAGGGGGTGTTGTGACAAATGACGTGGCCAAACCATGCCATCTTCCGTCGTTTGATGGTTGCCAGAAGTGGTTCGTGGGGCCCAATAGGTTAGTGACCAGGTTCCGCACATAATCATTGGTCTTGTGTCCTGTGTAGGAGATGCGGAGTAGTTTCCTCAGGCACCTGGTCTCAAACGCCTGGATTCTTCTTTCTGTTTCGGCCATCAGTGTCCATGTCTCGCAATCATATAACAGGATGGAGACCACTAGTGACTTGTAGAGCCGGAATTTTGTGTGGAATTTGATGTTGCTCTTCTACACTCTGTTCAGTCTGGCCATCACTGCTGATGCGGAGTTGATCCTGATTCGAATTTCTGCTGTGCACGTGCCATCTTTGGACAGGGTTGCTCCCAAGTACCTGAAGCTAGTCACTTCTTCTAGGGGCTCACCATTCATGGTTATGTTGGCACTGCTGTTAGTCGTGCTGTTGACCATGACCTTTGACTTCTCTGTGCTGACCTCCATGCCGTAGGCAAT
Organism: Conus canariensis; assembly: GCA_033310375.1. NCBI lineage: Eukaryota > Metazoa > Mollusca > Gastropoda > Neogastropoda > Conidae > Conus > Conus canariensis. The sequence continues at coordinate 35,840,256 of CM065732.1, forward strand.
TGCTCTTGTGATAAGTCTGTTTGTAAGATCCTGGAGCTCGGTGTTGCTGCCCCCCATGTGGTCGATATCGTCTGCGAAACGAAGGTTGCAGACCGGCCTGCCGCCAATGCTGATGGAGGTGTGATGTTCTTCGAGGGTCTCTTGCATGATTCTCTCCAGAAAGATGTTAAAAAGTACTGGAGATAATAGGCACCCTTGCCTGACTCCGACTGTGGTCGGGAAGAACTGGCCCTGCTGGCTGTTGAGGAGTACTGTGCTGCTGGAGTGTTCGTAGAGGGCCTGGATGACTTGGACGAGCCTCTCATCAATGTTGAAGTCTCTGAGAACCTGCCATAGGACCGTTGTGCCACACCCGGTCGAATGCCTTCTTAAAGTCGATGAAGTTGTGGAAGAGGTCCTTGTGGTGTTGTAGATGCTTTTCAATCAGGACTCGGCAGTTCAGAATTTGTTCACAGTGCTCCGCCCTATACTAGAACCTGCTTGTTCTTCTGATAGCAGTTCCTCAGCCTTGGATCTCAGTCGGTTGAGGATGATGCGAAGCATGACTTTGCTGGGGTGGCTGATCAGACTTATAGTCCTGTAGCTTTGACATTTAACCAGTATCAAAGATAAAACCATTGCTACCGTTCAAAACAGCATTTTCGCATATACATAAGACCGTAGATTATCCGTCTGAAACATAATGTTATGCCTCTAACCAGAAGCAGCTGATTTATTTATCATTTTAATCAAAGTGGAGATGAGCATTGATGAAAGTATGTGAAGGGTGACATACTGAAAGCAAGAAGCGATAAGGACACAGTCTCTGGTAACAGTCTGCAAAAACTGTCCACTTTGAAAGGTAACCAGAACCATACAGACACAATGAAAAAGAGGATACTTGGCTGCTGCATGCTATGGCCATATTCTCTTTCCTTATATATATATATATATATATATATATATATATATATATATATATATATAATAGAATAATGAGAGAGAGAGAGAGAGAGAGAGAGAGAGAGAGAGAGAGGCCCGTTCCCTTGCACACATACTTCAACAAACGGCAATAAAGAATGAAGAAATGTCACACCAGATTTCAATCAATTTGTGACCCACTACTGACAGTACCAAGTGTCACTAGATCGATGATTCATCTGGAGAGTCTTTGCCACGAATGTCAACCGTCCATAGTTAATCATTTCAAAAGAATGACGTATTGTACTAGCGTTGCCATAAGTCATTTCACGTCCGTTAGAATTCACCATCACACACACACACACACACACACACACACACACACACACACACGCGCGCGCGCGCGCGCGCCACACACACACACACACACACACACACACACACACACACACACACACACACACACACACACACACCTTGTCGTGAAGCAAACACATGCACACTGACACAGACAACCAGACAAGCACACACACACACACACACACACACACACACACACACACATGTACATACACACACGCGCGCGCGCGCACACTCACACACACACAGCACACAGAGAGAGAGAGAGAGAGAGAGAGAGAGAGAGAGAGAGAGAGAGAGAGAGAGAGAGAGAGAGAGAGATTCGGTGCAGAAATCAATCTTGCTATGATGCACTGCTTCAGACTATAAAAGGCGGTCATGTTTACTCTTTACATTTGATTGTGTCGCTCCCTTACATGCGATAGAGGAAATACACAGTGTCCGAAGAAATGTAAAATTTGACCAAGAAAGTGATATTTTTTTTCTCAGTTTGAAATTGTTACACAAAATATACAAGACACTGATGACAGATTAAACTACAGGTGGAGGCCCAGCGGTATAGCTTCAATGAATCTCTTCCTCACTATCTCTCTTCTTCTCTCTGCACCTACCAAAGCTCTCGTATCCTTCGCTCTTCTTCACAAAAACTTTTGAAAATCCCTAAGCGTTCTCTGAAATCTGTTGACGAAAGAGCCTTCAGTTTTAGAGCACCTTCTATTTGGAACTCCCTCCTTGAAGACCTTCGTAATCAGCCTACTCTTTCTTCTTTTAAATCTCAGCTCAAAACTTGCCTCTTCAAAAAAGCCTATTCTCTTCTGTAGATGACTAGATCTCTCTTAAATTCCTCCACAACTAGTTCGGTGAGGCAGTTTATGCATGTAGGTGCGTCTGCCATTGTGTATTTTCTTTTTGCTGTGTGCATGAATATTGTATGAATAAGTGCAAATGGTGGATGTAAGCACATTGAGTTGTACAACAAGAAATGCGCTATATAAGTATTATACATTATTATTATTATTATTATTATTATAGCTGCAACAAGTTGTCGTGTTTAAGCGACATATGATATAAATGGTCGGATAAAGAATGCACATTCCTGTGTTCGCTTGATTTAGTTCTATATGAAAACCATTCAGAGACAAAATCCTAAAACTCATCGAAGAAAACATGCAAAAATGGGATGATTCCGCTCATTTAGCCAGTAAAATTATGAAGAACAAGAAAGGATCAGTATTCGTATTTTTGACATATCCGAGTATAGCTAATAGTTCAATCAAGCGCAAAATAGATACATTCAGACATTTCTCATCTACCTATATATGCTATAAAATGTTCAGTCATGGTTTTTTTTTTTTTTTTTGCTGTCCCAGCCTCTGCGCCACCTCAGAGGCAGTGCACCCACGCCGCTCATTCCGACACCCCGTCCACAGCCACAGCCCGGTCGACCCCGCCGCAGCCCCGGCACCGGCAATCCACAGGGAGCAGTCAATTTCAAGTCAAGAGGCAACCCACCGGAGCAGACACTGCACTGCTGCCGAGTCACTTCGGTGGTGTTCAGTGGCGCCTGTTCTGATCTAACATACGCAGGACACCACCTACTAAGCCCCCTACTGACGACAATAATTGCTTAGTCGCGGAGCCGGTGTGAGTGAGCTCTCCCTCCGGAGGGCGCCGCCACGTCCGTCCAACGATAGCCCCCAGGGACTCGCCGATACTGGTGACCCCGACGGAATCAAACCAAGGCCACAGACGTGGAGAGGACATCAAAACTGAGGTCACCAGGAGAGCAGGGCATGAAGGGCCACAGAATGTGAGACTTTTTTTTTTTAATGCTGATCGATGAGGATGATTAAGATGATGCTACGGATTTCCATTTCGGTCTGAGACTGCATGACAGGGCTGTACTCTACGCTTCCTTTCATAATATATCCCGGCGTCAACCAGGCCCGAGAGATACAGGCACCTGCAGTGCTGGTCAGGAAATTTGAGCAACACTCTCAGAAACGCATCCATTAAGCGGATGAAACTCGACTGTGTTGTCCCAGTCTTCTCAACTGAGTCCGCAGCAAACTCAACTCTGGGTAGGAGCCGGTCGGGGCAGAAAACCCACATGACTCTGATGGGATTCGAACCCACGACCTCCCAGCCGGGAGTCCGCGACGCTAACCACTTCGCCACGGCGGCTGGTAGTCATGTTGTTCATTGCCAAAGGTGCATAGCGCTGATGATCAATGGAACATTCACCCATCTCATTCAGCGATTTTTGTTTACGCGTATTCTGTTTTGTTTTGGTTTAGTTCAGTTTGATTTGTTTGTTTATGTTTGTTTACTTGTTCTTTAAACTATCAACAAAAAACTTCCTACACAATTTTTTACAATTTTAGCTAGTGGGTGCATTAGCATGGCTTGAGAGCATGCATCCCTTCGGTTTATCATTTCTCTCAAAATAGAATGTGTCTGGCAAGAGAATGCAACAATATGTGACGCACAGGGGAAGATGTCTGCTAATGTTTTGAGCTGTTTGATGATCATGGGCTAAGCTTCTTTTTACCTCATCCTCCAGGTTCTTCTTTTAATGACTGGCATCCAACAGGAACACGATACATGGGATGGCCAGTCTGTCAGTTGTGAACATAACTGGATACATGCGGACGGAGCTGAAAAATGAAAGCAGTTTCGGATTTTTCCCACAATATATCTTCAAACGTTTGATTCTTATGTAAATAAATGTAAAACATTCCAAATATAGTAGAAAAGTATTTAGACTCAGAATCAAAAACTTACTTTGAGAATATTTTGACAGGGTCGCCCTGTCTTCTTCAGCTCACAGTTGCTGTTGTGGCAGCGAGGACTGGTTGTGTGGGGTGAATAGTTGTCAGGATCTGATTGTAGATGGGGGAAGTTCAAAACCTTGATCTCTGTTCAGGCTGGGGCGTCTAGTCTTGATTTCGATGGCTTCTTTAACTTTTCTTTTAGTGAGGAAGGGCTCTGTAGATAAGATCTTGGTTTCTTGGGGCTGAAACTGTGACCTGTGGCCTTCCTCACTACAGAGCCTCTCATTTTAGCTGCTTCAGAGGCTTCATTAAACTGTGTAAGAAGTTGATCTGCCCAACCGGGTGTTAAGTCATTATAAGAAAGAATAGTCTGCTGTTTAGTTGAGACCCAGACTTCTAGATTTTCTTCGTTTATTGTTATATAGTCGATTAAAACAACTAACCTTACTTTAACTGGAGGGTTTATTGTTAGTTTACTTGGAACTTGAGAAATAGCATGTACAACGCTTGCCTGCACGTTTGTTGGATCAATAACTTCTAAAACGACCTCATTTAAAGCTTTTGACAAACGCTCTTCCTCTTCCATTGCATCTAACCAAGAGTCAAAACTGTCATATATCTTATCCATGTTGAGCTTCTTTTCTAACTCAAAATATTTATTTAAATTAAAAAAAAATACTTAATCAGAATCAATATCAACGGTCTTTTTGTGCTTGGACTCGTAAACTAAAGTATAAACGCCCTTTGGTGTTGTTAATGTGAGCTGTTTAGAACAGAGTTTAATGTTTCGTTTACTTTTTTTAAACATTCCTTTTTTATCTGGTCGGTGTCTGGTTGTTGAGAAAAAGTTGCCCTTGCCTTTCTTTGAAGATCAAACTTTTGTCTTTTGTAGTCCTCAAAATCAGCCTGTAGGCGACTAAATTCTTCATCCGTGATGTTCGAGTCGACAAGTGCTTTATCAATTATCAGTTTGAAGGAACTAAGTTTAGCTGTTATTAGTTGAACCATAGCTGTGTGCTTTTGGAGTTTAGCTTTATTTTTTTGCTGACAGCACTTACAGCCAATGAACACAGGCCAAGAGTTAAAGACAAACCGCCTAGAGGTAAAGCTGCCGGTGCACCTACGCCTGTTGCTAAGAGACCTACACTTGTTCCTGCTGACAGAGCACTAGTGATCGATGCTCCAGTATTAACATATGTAACAGCATTAAAGACAGCAGAATACCTTCGTTTGGTTTTGCTGTATTTTGAAAGGTCCTGCTCTAGTTGGGTTTGCATTTGTGTTATGTTTGTTAATCTGAAAGTTTTTATGTCTACAGCAGCAGCTATCTCTTCTTTGGGCACTTTTGGATAAGTCGTAACAGACATGCTTTTTTAAAATAAAAATAATTTAGTATTGGATATCTTTCAATCTGTTATCTTGAATATTCAGCTGCGCATCATATATTAAAAACAAATGTACATTAAGTGGTTTATCACTCTCTTTTTCTTTATCAATTTGAATGTTTATTACGTCTTTAACTGTTCTCCCACTCCCATGCAACTGATTATCCTCTGTTGACCTTAGGTCAATCCATAAACCGTATTTCGTTGTTAAATATTCATCAAGTCTAACACTGTGAAGGTGTAGATCTTTAGACACAAGGTCTACTGTTGGATTTCTACACCTCCCGCCTCCAAACAATTTTCTTATTTCATCAAAATGATGATAAGGTTTAAGCCCACTACCGTAGACTTGGTTAGGACTACCCTCAATTGAACATTGTACTTTCGTTATTTTAGGATTGATAAACTTTTCACTTTGTCTTTTGAATGGTTCTTCATCTTCACACAGCAATAAAATACCTTTAAGGGATCGTGCTGCGGCGCTAAAACTAAAGTTCCATATTGTGTCTGCCCTGCTTTTAGGATATTTAGTATGATGAATCACTCTTTCGTAATATATTGCTAATTTTGACTGATATTGTTGCTCAATCAGCCTTGCTAAGTTAGGGTTGCTAACAATGTCAAACTCTAACGAGATGTCGAAAATGCTGTACTTGGAATCAGTGTCTGTAGATTTAATGACACGTTTGTATTCATTAAAAGTTAGTTCATATGACAATCTGTCTTTTAATGCTCCTTGAAAGTATGGCGCATGCGCTTTTAACAACTCAAAATCCAAGGGTATAGAAAAGCGATTTCCAAACGCATAACTTACAGCTTCATACTTGTTACCGTCTTTAGCATCTTCGGCGTCTATTCTGTGTTTTAGTGCTTCGTTATTTTCGATTCCTTGAAACGCAAGATCGGCCCTTTCATTATCGGTTAGCCATAGATCAGAATAGATTAGAAATATGTCTGCATTGTGTAAAGAAAATATTTCTTGCCCCTCAAGTTTTATAGAAATTTTCTTAACGATTGCCCGTCCCAGATTCTGTACAACTGTCCTGTTTGCGTCTGTTGCTGAATCAAGTTCTATTTTGAAAGTAAGCCGTGCAGATCCCGGCACAATCACTTCATCTGCTCCTAGGTCTGGAAATTTGACAGTAAGAATTTGATCTGAATCAATAGTAGATGGATTGTTTGGAACAATAATATTCTGTTTATTTCCCTTCACGCCAAAGGGCTCTTTCAGTCTTCTATGCGGGTCAAGAATCGAACCATATGCTTGTGACATTTTTTTTATAAAACAAAATAAAAAGTTAATTATTTAAAAACATGGCAGAAGAAGATTATGATGTTTTTGATCCTGGAGACGACATGAGTGAAATGACGCCTTTGACACATCCATTACAATCATTGCGGCGTGAATTAACAGAAAGTAAGGTCAAATCATTTTATCAAAGTTTAGGCCAAGAACCTCCCGAATTTATAGACCCTAATGATTTTGAAACAAAAGATGACCATTTGTTTGTGAAAAACGAGCAAGGACAACTTGTTCAGCTTACATCTAAACCAGACCCATCAAAGTTTTTAGCAAAGACTACAATTAGACAAAGGCTCAGTGTGAGCGATCAAAATCGCCTTGGCATTGCTAAACCGCGAAGATTAGACAGTGAGGCAGTTGCTAAACTTCAAAACACACTACAAGAACTCCCAACAGAAATACAAAACATACCCCTTAAAGATTTAAGCCCAACAGCAGACGAAATAATAGAAACCAGTTTTTCAGAAGAAACATTATTAAAAACTATGCACGATCCGCCGCTACCTATGAGAGAAATAACGGCCCTTGATCATGCTTTGAAAAGCATCAGAGGCGAATTAACAAACAATTTAGCAAAACTGGGTGAACTAGATGAGCATATAAAAAGAGAAAAAGAAAAACTAGTTGAGGCTGATGACCACAACTTAGGACCTGGTGTTAAAGAAAGAATAACACAAAGACTAAAAGATCTTGAACAAGAGATCAGCAAGACTAGAAGTGCTGTCTACTAACCGAGAACAATTACGAACTCAAGTGAGCAGAATAAGAGAAACTATCCAAAGAATTTTATATGAAGACACGACGCTAGCAGAACGAATAAGAACACTGTTTAGAGAGCAAGGTGTCACATTAGCGAGCGTTATAACAGCCTTAGGATTTGCAATAAGTACACTGGTGTTGGCTATTACAGGCGGCGGTGGTGGGGGAGCAGTGCCACCAGGACCACCATCAGATAAATCATGGGTAAAAAAACAACTTGATCATCTTGCAAGTTTATTAAAAAAATTAGCCAGTAAGGCAATAGACTCTTTGCCTGGTATAATAGGGGGGATCGTTAGCTGGCTTTTGTCTGCTGCAAGTAAAGTAGTTGGCTTTATGGCCGAGCACTTATGGGCATTAGTTGTCTTAATAGTTGGGTTACTCTTTAGTAAGATAAAGACCAAGTAATCCTAGGGCAGTTAATCCAATAACAAGTGCCGTCTTTTCATATTCATGGTCATTATTTTTTGAGGCCACGGGGATTGGATGGGGTTTAGAGGGGGGCTCGGGGATTGGTGGGGCTTCTTTTTTTATTGCTATTGCTGGCTTAGAATTTATGTCGTTTTTTTCCGACCTTCTCTTCTTTACCAGCCACAAGGATTTCATTATTATAGTTTATTATTGTTCCTATCTGGAGTCTGAGGTCAGAAGGCAGCATGTATAAACCAGTGCCGACAGCAAAGTCTACTTTCGATCTTGCGTATTGCAAAACATTTTGGTACCTTTTAATACTTGAAGGCAAATCAATTGCAGAATTAATAGAATCCTCTAAATTTGCTAAATATTGTTTTTGGGCGTCAAAGCCAGTAGAAGGATCAATTATGTTTGATCTCGTTTGTGCTTGCGAACCTAGCAAACACCAAACATAAGTACGAATGGAGTCGTTTATTCGTTCTATTCCCGCTCTAGTTAGACCATTAGAAGTATCCAAAATAAATGTTGTCCATGCTGTTTTATGCTCTTGCTCTATGGACCCGAGGTGAACAGTTGTGCCTGAAGAGAAAGATGTGTAAGGAGGATTCCAATCATAGTTATACTTTCTGTGCACGCCCCAAAAATAAAGGGTGCCTAAACCATGATTAAGATCCAACTTTTGTCTAAAGTCTGTCTTTGGGTCAATATCAAATTCGTTACAGATCCTTTCAAAAGCCTTGTAATCTATTCTGTTGCTGAATGGATTAAACGTTTTGTCATTTGGTAATGGCGCTTGCAGTTCAGATAAAATACGTCTGAAGGTGTAATAAAAATGAAATCTATACACTGACCTCACCAAAGGAACAGGATGATTTAAATGATCAGCATACGACACTCCACACCCAGTTGATGCACAAAACACAGCAAAGTTTAACTGGTTCTGATAAAACTGCATCGGATGACTGAACCACACTTTCGGGATGTAGTCGTTTTTAATAGGAGGGTTAAGATAACGATCCAATGGAGTACTAACCTTTACTTGAAAGGCGTCAGACTGAGTCACAGAAATGTCAAGGGTGTCAGTTGTTATATTTTTAAGATTGTAGTGCGGCCCAACAGAATATTTTGCATTAGTATATTTGAATGCACTCATTTTTAAATTGTTTTAAAAATGTTTGTAACAATAACAACTCAAGACAGTCCTTCGTTTTTAGAATATGCTATTGATAATAACTGCGGAACCCAAAGGGTTGCACTCCATGAAATTTTTTACAAAGTCGTATGGTTTAATATAACTGAATCCAAGAAGAATAATACGATTACAAAATTTGGTAATGGAGGCAACGTTAGCCAGTTAACCATACCTGATGGTTATTACGGGTTTTGCTCGCTGAAAGAAGCAATGAGTAACTTCGACATTACTCTCAAACTTAACAATGCAAATTTAAAAGTAATGTTGACATTCAAACCTAAAGAAAAAAGAGTAAGTTACCATTTTGATGTAGAGCTAGCTAAAATGTTAGGCTTTGCAACTGGCGATGAAGCCAGTCATAAATTTATAGTTACACCAGACGAAACTACTTATGAGGGAGAATATCCGCTCGATCTTGCATTACATTCATTACTCTATGTTCATTTGGACGAGCTGAGCACTGATGAAAACTTATATGATGGAAGGCCCTCAACTGTTTTAAGAGCTCTTCCATCAGGGAAAGCTGCATATTGCGATTATGAAATTATACAATTCCCTAATTTACAGTTTAAAAGATTAGCTTGTGGAGGGTCAGATCATTTAATATAAAGATCACAGATAAAACAGGGAAAGTCGTGAAATGTGATAACCTGCACATTGTTTTGGAAATAAAATAATACGTTGTTTTAAAAAATGTCACGTGGACCAGACGATTCGGGGGTCACATTAGCGCCTGAGAGGTGTGTAACTTTAGAATTAAAAGACCTGCAGACGTTGAGGACTTTGAACAAAACGGTGAGATAGGCACTTTGTATGGTTTTGAGTACACTAAAGATGGTTATTATAAGCGCAAAGAGGTTGACGACAACAAAAGGTTTCCTAAACTAGAACAACTACGTAATCTAGAAGCAAATAATACAGGTCAGTATGAATATAAAATAGTTCGAAAAACTGACAACAAATGGCACTTAGAACCATATTTAGAATGGGACATAAAATTTGAATTCGTAAGCCCATTTACATTTTTTGACCGTCAAAAAAGTTTCAGAAAAGCATTGAACTCTGGCCCTTTACATGTAAGTCTTATGCCAGAGGACAACAGTCGAAAAGAGATCGAAATAAAGAAGTTTGGGAGCAAACAGTACATCCTCCACAGAAGAGAATCAGTTTTGAAGGAAGCTACTACAAAAGTACAGTTCTTTCCACGCACGTTATTAGGAGACACGTTCACAATGATATTTGAAATTTCTGTCTTAAAAGATGTGGGGAGGAATGGAGCTGTGGGTGTCAGTGACAACCTTATGGAAGGAATTCTTATTAGCTGGCAAAACTTAGACGTTGACAATCTTAAAGTTACTGTTGTGGTTCGTCACGATGGTGAAAATTTTAAGGTCGTAACAACAAGCAACAAAATCAATGTTAGTCTTAATAGAAACAATCTGACAAAACTGAGTTGGATTAATCTGACACATTTAGACCTTATAAGATTTTATTGTACTGATCAAATTTTGACGGATAGTATGATAACAACACTAACTGGTGTAAATTAAATTCTGTTATAAAACTATGGAGCAAACGACTTTGGTGTCGATGTTAAACTTTATGACAAAAACCCCTCATTGTTCATTGATTTGTGGACAGACTGGTTGTGGAAAAACAATATTTGTCCTCGACCTATTACAAACAGTTTATCGTTATAATTTTGATCATATAGTAATTTTCTGCCCAACACTTAAATGGAACAAAGCATATCACGACAGAAGGTTTATATGGACAGATGATGACATATATTTAGTTGATCCTAGCAATAAACTGAGTGAGTGTTTAGAACATTTCTTTAGACAGTTTGAAGGAACTCAGACATTATTTATTATAGATGATTGTTCAGCAGAAAAGGATATAGTCAAAAAGAGAAACACTTTATCAAAACTGGCTTTCAGTGGAAGACATGCTGGGATAAGTGTGTGGATTTTATGTCAAAAATATAACTCAGTTTTAAAAGACTTTAGAGAACAGTTAAAGACAGTGGTTTTATTTCACATGAAAGACAGAGACGCATTTGATGAATGTATGAAAGAAAACGATGTTATTGAAGACGATCAAGAAAAACGAAGGATTAAGCAAAAATTTAAGTCTCAAAAGTTTTCTAAATTAGTGTTAAAAACAGATAATCCTACACATTATGTATGTTTGTAAAGTGTTTACTATTAGAGAACTATAAAATAGGCATTCTGGGTAAGCCGCCGGAGCAGCAGCGAAACCGGCTTTAGCCGGTTGGAGCTGGCGGAGGTGGGTGAGCCAGAATGCCTATTTTATAGTTCTCTACTTTTTTTTTCTAAAAACCTTTACTAGGCGCTGAGAAAGTTACAGTCACCTACAGGAGGGGAGAACGATTTCGATTTGCGATTTCAAATTGCTAATAATGAAATACCTGACTGCCACAGCAACTAGTGTGTGTGTGTGTGTGTGTGTGTGTGTGTGTGTGTGTGTGTGTGTGTGTGTGCGCGCGCGCGCGCGCGCGCGTGCGTGCGTGCATGCGTGCGTGTGTGTGTATGGTTTTGTTTGTTGTTGTTTTTATGTGTGTGTGTGTGTGTGTGTGTGTGTGTGTGTGTGTGTGTGTGTGTGGTCGTGTTGTTGTTGCTATCGTTCTTGTTTATATCTCTCACCGACCATCTGAAGAAAAGAGGGCTTACCTGTGTGTGTGTGTGTGTGTGTGTGTGTGTGTGTGTGCGTGCGTGCGTGCGTGCGTGCGTGCGTGCGTGCGTGCGTGCGTGAGTGCGTGCGTGTATGTGTTTGTGTTTGTGTGTGTGTTGGAATTATACACTAATAGTTCACCACGTTCTTCATGTTTTTCAACATTCGTATCATCCACCATTTCAGAGTATCTCAACAGTCCACCACTCTAAATGGCATCTTCGTGAATTTCTGTTTGGAGTGATGAAAGCTGCGTAAGGAATGGCTTGTACCGTTATAGCTACCTGCCAGCACCCTTTGCAGAGGTCAGATTTTAATCTTGGAGAAATACATTTATCTCCATTCGGTTTCTGGAGCAATTCTTCCGCTGTGGCCAGGATTGTAGTATGTGTTATTGTCAGTTTGCGTAGGAAATAGAACATATGCGGCTTATACTCCCTTCTTCATAATTACATGGCAACGTGTGGTGTGTTATTTGGTTCCCTCTATACTCATACTTTTTAAAGATTGTCAATTGCTTCCTTCGAGAACTACTTGTCCGTGCACAGAGCTGGGTAATGTTTCTACCGCATTGTCTCTTTTGAAAGTAAATACTATCTGTTAGTTTTTGCAATGACATTATTTTGTCGTTTAATTGGTGACATCCTTGGTTGCAAGAATTGGACTGAATATTCGAGGGAGAGTAATAAAAAAAGAAAGATTAAGACAGATAATAAGCAATTCGACAACTCTGCGACTTAATGTGATAAAGCAAATATGTTGATAGATTCGACCGTTTCCTTCTTTATCTGTCCTTCGCGAAATTGATTTTAACTTTCCTTTATCCTGTTGGTTCAAGATTTCTCCATTTGTCCTTAGGTCCATCTCACCCTTGCTAAATTTTCTTACACTCGTAATTGTTTCTTTATTTCATTACGTTTCTAAGTAAATAAGCGCACATGAACACATTTTAAATTACAGAATCTTAAACTCGTTTTTATGTTTGTTTCTGTATTTTCAAAGACAGTAGCTGCTTTGAAATGAGCCCAATATCTGACTGGCTGATTGACTGATTATCAATCCTGCTCAACCTTTTAATTCAAGATCTGCAATTACTTCCTTCCTGCACTTCAAGGCATCAATGGTGTGATACCATGATCTTTGGTTTGGTTCGGTTTTGTTTTAAGGTTCTAACAATGTTAGGCTGTCACAGTTCCAAACCTTTTGAACGACTTGCATGACTAGTCAGTTTGTCAGCTTGCCATTCCCATAGGTACCCTAATTTCATGGCAATGTATGTTTTGGGAGAGGGTTTTTTTTATCAGGCAATTCTAAATTGGACCGGACAATTTTTCTAATTCAGATTTTGTCCGTCTTAACTAGAATTGCCCTACATGCTACTTTGATGATGAAAAATGGCAGTCAAAGTGTTATGAATTCGAAAACTAATCACAGTCATTAGAGGAAGAGGTTATTTCAAAAGCTAAAATTGTAGCACTCGTAAATACATTAAAATAATTTCGATTTCTACAGTACATTTTCAGCTTCTCAATATTTCTGCAACTCCGCCATGGCCGGTCCCAAGCCCAGATGAGAATGGAGGAGGGATGGGCGAGGGGTTAGCACCCCTTACCTGTAAAAAAACAAAAACAAACAAACAAACAAACAAAAAAAAATATAATATAATATATATATATATATATATATAATACCATGCTACAAAAACGCCAACAAGAGACTCTACGGAAAACTCAGCCCTAGGAGAAGATGGACCTTCAGCTGGAGGACCTATGACGCGGAGTGGTGAAAACCGGAGTCATCTGGAAGCCACTCAGCCGACTACCATTCTTTCAACCAGGATGTGCCGGACCGTTTTTTGTCCGGTCACAATTTTTTACAACCGCGTTGGCCGGAACATGTTCACCAGAAAACCGGTTGGTTAGTTGACCTGACTGCTGCTCACCTGCGCTCTGTATAAGCCAGGTGAGCTGAAACGATCAGGCAGTCTCTACAGCAGTTCCGGCAGTGCAACTTCCCTGTGGCCGAAGAGGGACTCCAGACTAGTTGCTGTGGCAGTCAGGTATTTCATTATTAGCAATTTGAAATCGCAAATCGAAATCGTTCTCCCCTCCTATAGGCGACTGTAACTTTCTCAGCGCCTAGTAAAGGTTTTTAGAAAAAAAAAGTATTTGTTGTTTTTTGGTATATCTTGTGACATGATAGGGCGATAGGAGGAAATTGTTTTTAGAAAGTATGAATAGGAAGAAGAAGAAAAAATATGTTGTTCATGAGTGATCGGAAAAGGAGGTGGCTTAGCTAGTTCATGGCTTTATGATGCAAAACAGTTTTGTTTATTTCGCTAATGTATTATAATGATACAAATGATAGTAAGCTCCGGAAGTGAGCGATGGAAACTATCATGTATTAATGGTTGGAAGATTTATTCTGAATTTTGATGTGGGGGAACTAAACGGAAACCCTTTTGATATGTATTCATCTGTTGATAAACAGGAAATCATTTCGATATGTATTTAAACCATCATTTGATGTGATTAATGAATATCTATTTGTTGATAAACAAGAGTGTGCGGAAATCATTCCTTGATATGTATTTAATGGCTGTTACTGTCACAAATGAATACTCTTATGGATGGAAATCATTCTCTGAGATGTAGTGATTATGTAAAATGATAAAATCATTCTTATCTTGATGAAAGAGACGAAAGGAAATCAGTTCTGATATGGAATGATTATATTCTTGCTTTATCGTAAAAAGGTCTATGTGGAAATCCTCCCCCCCTCCCCCCATGTGTAAACATGATTTCGAAAAGGTCTAAGTGGAAATCCCCCCCCCCCCCCCCCCCCCCCCCCCCAGTGTGTACAACATGACTCCGAATAAGAGAATGTTCTATTGTGATATTGTATGGAAACTTTGTGGATTTCGCTATGGGTATTTTTCCCCAGGTTCTGGTGAAATATAAAGTAACTGTTAGTTATGAATATGATTAATAACCATGATGAATATTGGCCATGTTATAGTAGGCTAGATAATCAAGGTGGTTATCAGTTCCCCCAGGTAAAGTCGTTGTCCTGGTGTGACCGGGAACTGGCTGCCACTGCTAGAGGGTCTGGGGCGTAGCCGGAGTGCACCCCTGTCTCCACTCTGCTGGGGTGTGGAGAGGTCGACGTGGGAGTCGATAGTGACCCGACGTGCCAGCTGTCCCAGAGCCGCCGCTCTTGAGGTGTTTGAACCAGCGGCCTGTGGGCCAGTCGTGCCAGAGCCGCCGCTTCTGCTGTACCAGGGCCATCGCTTTTGTGTGTCAGAACCAACATCCTGTTTGTGTTTGAGCTGCAGCTCTTGTTGTGTTGGAGCCGTCGCTCCTGTTGTGGACAGAGCCGTCGCTCCTGTTGTGGACAGAGCCGTCGCTTCGGTTCTATGTTGGACTGGACTCTGCGAGCTGCTCCTCCTGACTGCGTGAGTCCCAGGAGAGGACTTCCTCTACAGCGTTCTTTGCGAGACACTTGTGACGTCCGAAGAACTGTCGATCATTTCCATAGAACCATCGTTCTCTTATAGCTAAGTAGCCCCCCAATCTAAACACTATTATATTTGTTTTTTCAAGGTTAACTGTCAAGTGTAATCCCAGCTTCTCTTTTAAGGCCATTTAACTGGTTCTGGAGTCCAACAATAGACTCTGACAATAAGATAACATCATCGGCAAACAATTAAAAAAAAAGTTCAACTGCATCAGGGATGAGTTGGATACCGTGTTTACCTGTTTTGGACACTTCAAAAGCTAATTCGTTGATAAAAAATGAAAACAATAATGGACTTAGGAGACATCCTTGTTCAACGCCTCTCAGGCACTTAAAATAATCTGTTAACTACCCTGATTGCGCACACAAGCTAATACCTCATTATACATACCTCTCAGTGCCCAATGCAGTTTACCTTTCACACCATTTTTTCTCAAAATCGACCACAATAAATTTCTTTCAACAGAATCAAAAGCCTTTTTAAAATCGATGAAGGCAACACAAAGCTTTGTTTTCCTAACCAAACATTTACAAACTATTGCATATAGAGTACAAAAAAATGGTCAACAGTACTATATCCTTGTCTGAAGCCTGCTTGCTCTTCTATTATTTTCTGTTCTTGTTCTGCCCATTCAGTTAATCTTTTATTCAAGGTGTTATTTGTATAAACTTTGCTCAACACACTGGTCAAAGCAATACCTCTGTAATTTTTTGGCTGATCAGCATCACCTTTCTTATGTATCGGTATAATAATAGATTTTGACCATTCCAAGGGGAAAACTCCGAGATCAAATATCTTATTGCAATACATTACAAGGAAATCAATAACGGAAACATCTGCATTTTTTAACGATTCGCCTATGATCTTATCTGGCCCTGAACTCTTTCCAGCTTTGAGGTTACCAATACTGGCGTAAACCTCATGTCTAGAAATAAGGGCATTATAAGGAACCTCAAAACTTCCCTCATCTGAGTCTCCAGTAATGTTAGTCTCTTCTGCATGTAGTTCTTTGTTTGGTTCATTAAATAAGTCAAAGAAGTGTTCATGCCATTGTTCTGTTGTGATGTTGTTATAGATTACAGATTTCCTGTTAATAGATCGAACTGTTTGCCAGAACAATTTTGATTCATTCATTGATTGTTTGAGTTTATCTCGCTTAATATCGTCGAACTATTTTTTCTTTTTGTATAGCATGAGTTTATAATCTTTTCTTTCTGTGACGTAAGCATCTTTTTTCTCTTCCACTTCCTTCTTATCACTTTTAAATTTTCTTAACAGCTGTCTTTTTTCTGTCTTCGAGCACACTCTTCGTCAGACCACTCATTTTTCTTTCTGTGGCCGTTTCCTACAGTTCTAGTCATGGATGCAGCTGAACTACATAGTGCTTTAGCAAATATATCAATAGACATATTGATGTCAGAACTAAGTTCTGTCTGAGCATTTAACATGCACTGTGTAAACTCCTTAGATTGTTGTTGTTCTTTATATTCATTTATGAATTCATCAGAGCAAACAATTCGATCTTCAGGTAAAGGTTCGATCACAGATTGGGCAATGCTACTATTTCGATCTCTATTATTCAACCTAAATTCTACAGGTAAGTGCCATGAATCTATCTTGTCACCAACATTTAAATCACAATTTAGTTTTAGAAATAAATCTTCAGACAATAGCACATAATCAATAACACTGCAGCCATGAGGGGAAATATACTCAGAGGCATAAAAAACGCGAAAAATAGAGACAGTGCACGATTCTTCACATTGTGAACAGGACGTAAGCAATGTCGTTGGCACGTGCAACATTAGCAGTACGTGGTGTCTTGGCCGGTTGTAACCTCGTAACAGTGGGTGAATGTTGCCGGGTCAGCGTTTTTGGCACGAGGAGTGCATTTGCCATGTGGACTACCTACGCCACGTGCATCAATGTGAACTGCAGCTCAATGTGGCCCCGATTGTGGGGCTATAAATTTCCAAACCCCAAAAAGTTCAATTATCCCTTCCAGCGGCGCCAGCATAATGCCGAGACTTTCTCGTCAAGATCGTTGCATAGCAATGGGGCAACTGCAGGCCGGGGTTCCAATGAGGCAGGTCGCTATCGCATTCGGAGTCCACATTTCCACCGTCTATCGCCTTCTGGACCGCTTTCAAGCAAGAAACACCACTGATGACAGACCGAGGAGCGGCAGACCGAGGGTCACCACAGCAGCCCAAGACCGCCATCTTCTGCGTCAGCATCGACGGGAGCCTTACCAAACCGCTGCCAACACAGCCAGGAGCACCGTCGGCAACCATGGCAGGCCAATCAGCAGCAGGACCATGCGTCGCCGACTGAACACAGTTGGTCTCCAATGCAGGCGTCCAGCCCGGCGACCTATCCTGACACTCCAGCATCGCCAGAACCGTCTGCAGTGGGCACAGATCCACGTGCATTGGCGCCATCGGGACTGGAGCCGAGTCCTCTTCAGTGATGAAAGCCGGTTCTGCATCGACCCAGGCAATGGCCGCATCCGGATCTGGAGAAGAGCGGGGGAACGCTTCACAGATGCCAACATCACCGAAAGGGACCCATGGGGTGGTGAAATCATCATGATCTGGGGGGCTATCGGCATGAATCGCCGTATTGGGCCAGTCATCTTCCAGAATGTGGGTCCAGGACGTGGTAACGGGGTCACTGCTGTTCAATACATCGACCAAGTTCTGAGGCCCCACATCCTGCTGCATTTCCAGCGGCATCCACAGAACCTGTTTCAGCAGGACAATGCAAGGCCGCACACTGCCCGTGCTATGCAGAACTTCCTGAGGCAGAACAACATCAATCTGCTGCCTCACCCAGCCCGTTCTCCCGACCTTAACCCAATAGACCATTTCTGGGATGCCCTTCAGAGGCAGTTGAACCAGCTCAACCCCAGACCCCAGACAGCAGCTCAGCTTGCTGTCGCTGTGGGCCAGGTGTGGTGGCAAGTCCCCCAGAGGCAGACCAACACTCTGGTGCGCTCGATGTACCGCAGGTGCACAGCTGTGATCAATGCTCGAGGTGGTCACACCAGATACTGACATTCTGCTGTTAACACAGGGTCAAGGTCAAGTTCATGTGACCTTATTTTCTACCAGAATGAACTTTGAAAGGACACTTTTGCGGTGTTTGATTGCTTTTTCTCACTTCCTATTACCAGTTCAAAGGAATCGTTGGCCAAATTACATCAAAATTTGTATACAGTTTGTTTTCGCGTTTTTTATGCCGCTGAGTATATAAGTTAAGTCCCCACTGGTATAGTTGGAACAACAACCATTAGCAATTATACAATTAAGTAGAAAACATAAATCTAACGACTTACCAAAGTGATTTGTATAGTCATCTTTCGATTTGCGTTGTAAACAGTATGCATTTGACAGTTAACAAGTAGGGTAACTTTTGCTCCCATAAGAAAACCTACCACAGAGTAACTTTTATTCAAGATTGGCACAGCCTTTTAAACTTGAATAAAGTCAGACAAATGCAAAGACGAACAATCTAATAGTGGGGAAACACAAGCACAGGCCAACAACTCAACTGTCTTCATAGTAATGACTTGGCAAATATTTGGACTTAAAGGTGTGTGTGTGGTGGTGTGTGTGTGTGGGGGGGGGGGGGGGGGGTTGAAGATGATAAACTAAAAAACTAAAGACATTATGCAAACAGTATAAAATGTAGGGGACACTCTTTGAGCCTATGCTTGAGGATCCACCCAGGGATGCAAGGGAGATCAAATGCATAATGTCTTTAGTTTTTCAGTAACTTTTTTCCTCCCCACACAATCGTTTGGTTTCATTTACTACCCTTCACTGGCTGCTTTGGGAGTGCTGTTGGATTCTTTTTTGAACCCTTGGTGGTGAGAACACCACGGTATTCTGGACTGTGGTGTGTCTGTATTTGACGCCAGGAGCACAAACACAACCAGCCGTGTCTCCCTGATGAGTTTCGATCCAGTGGACGAAAGGCCTCGGAGCAGGCAATACAAATAGATCTGCCTTCGAAAGGGATTATGATGGTTCCCTCATGATGCTAGTGAAGAGTTTTCATATCTTTAATATATTTTCTTAATTTCATGTTCCCAGTTTCTCCATCTGCAACCTCTCCACCCCCCCCCCCCCTTAAGTCCAAATCTTTGCCAAGTCATTACCATGAAGATAGTTGAGTTGTTGGTCTGCGCTTGTTTTTCCACCACTATTAGATTGTTTGTCTTTGTATTTGTCTGACTTTATTCAAGTTTAAAAGGCTGTGCCAGTCTTGAATAAAAGTACCTCTGTGGTAGATTTTCTTATGGGAGCAAAAGTTACCTTACTTGTTTACTGTTTATTGTTTACTGTTCCCTGCCTCATTTCATTTTCAATTTAGTATGCATTTGAACAATCATCATCAACATCTTCATACATATCCCAAAAAGGAGAATAATTTATCATTCGTTCTTCTTTCGGTTGTTCATTTCCAGTTCTAGCATTCAGATCACTCGTGAACATAATATAAAAATCTTGATTTCGAACAATGTCCAAAATACTTTCTTGTAACCAGATAATTCCATCTTTAATTTACAACTGATCGTACAAAGGACCATTTTCGGGCACAATATAGCTAGCAATTATTTAGATATCTTTATCACATTGGAGAACAGATTTATGTAGTGTCACAACAACCGTATTTGCACAATTTATATTAATGACTGACACATAACTTGCCAATGATTTTCTCACAAGCAGCAAAACGCCACCAGAATTTCTCCCTTGACGGGACAATTTTTGTTTTGCTGGAGCAGCAAATTTAACATGATCTGTAAAAATTCCATTGTAATCAAATGCGTTATCCACAAAAGTCTCAGTTAAGCATGCAAAAATCAAACATAGATACATAGTTCATAAAAGATAAGTCGCCAAGTTTAGAATAAAGATTTTCAACATTATAAACAAGAAAACTCAAATGAGCAAAATGACCCTGCCTGTCCTATCGAGTAAGTGTGGATCTTCTGGGGGGAGTAACCCGGGACTCTTGTTGACTGGAGGGGAGGGCTGACCGGTCCTGGGGTGGTTCACACTGGCACTGACCCGTCCTTGTCCACTGACACCACCTCCAGCAGAGAGACAACCACCACGTCCACGTACACTGCCACTACTCCTAGTAACATTGGAGTTTAAACCACCACGTCTTTGTTCACCACCGGTACTCCTCTCACCACTAGAATATCCATGCACACTGACACTATTCATGTTATCACAAGAGATAGCAGGAAGATGTTCGGGTCCCCTGTCCTCATGCTGGTATCCACGTGGAATACGATCTGTAAAACCCTTCCCACCCTCACCCCTCCTTTCCCCACGGAAACGTTGGCTGGTTAATCCCTGCCCACTGTCCCTGCCCTGATCACTGGAGTGAACACAGCTCTGATTGCAAACACCACCCCCACCACTGCCACTGCATTCTTCACGTGTTGCACGTGGGCTGGTCAGCTCACATCATCTGCAGGATGAAGAAGTGGATTTCCCGTTGCTTCCGCGTCTTTCATCCGCTTCATGACCTTGACCCAGGCGCTGAGTTGACTTAGTTCCAGCTGACAGTTGTGATGTAGGCGTTGTTCCTTCGGCGGCAGTATGTTGTCTTTCTGTTGCTGCCGCTGCTGCTACTGCCGCGTAGGTCCTTAGCTCCGTTTCCCGTTCCTCAGTAACAAGTCTGCCTCGTTTGAAGAAGGCAACCTTGCCTTGCTTCCTCGCCTCTGCCAATAAACTGGCTTGCTTCCTCGTTAGGTCGTTTGCTACCTTGATTCCAGCTTCACCTAACCTTGCCCTGTAATCTTTGTCTGTAATGACAGCCATGTTATCTTTCCAACGATAGAATTTGATGATCATAGGCTTAGGTTGGTCTTTTCTTTCCTGTCCTACTCTGTGTGCCCGAGCAATGTCATCAGTGGACCACGTCTTTGGACCTTTCGCACTGTTCAGAGCTTCCACCACAAGTCTGGCACACGTATCATACGACTCAAACTTATCTGATTGCTGAAGTCCATACATGCGGAGATTGTCTCTCCTGGAGAAGCTTTCCAACGTGTCACAGTGTTCCCTGAGTGCATCGATGTCATACTTCAATCCTTCGACGTTGTTAAACACTGACGTCACGTTATCTTCATTTTGTCTGGAAGCAGCAAACAGTTCGTTCATATTATCTTGTGTTTCTTTCATTGCAGAGGAGAGGCGGGCATGTTCTTCTTCCAGACTCTCATACCTCTTTTCTATCTCTTCACACTTTGACATGACATGTCCTAAGTCGGTCTTGATGTCACTGATGTCTTTTATCATGGAAGTCATGTGGCCTTTCAGTGACTGGAATTCCTCTGTGTGTTGAGTCAGCAATTCTAGGATCCGTGTTGCCATGTCGGGCGGCACAGCCGAAGGGGGATAAACGGTAGTCTGGCCACTGTCAGTGTCACTCCTATCACTCCCTTCCACACTGCCTGCTTTACTGTTGTCGTCGTTGGTGACGGGGGTATGACCATTCACGGGGCCAGGCTTAAGTTCCACATCACCACAGCACAGAAAGTAGCTAGGTACAAACACAAACAACAGTACCTCCACTTTGTTCCGTACCGCGATTACTCTCTTACGCATGTTCACAACAAAAAGCACACGCCTCCCCATGAAGCAGTTGTAAACACTGAGGAAAAGTCCACACACAGAACGAAAACACAAATTGTGAACAAGCATTGTCACTTTTTGTCACAAAAATTACACCACGATGATACGCATACATCCAGTAATCCAATCGTGAAGAAAGCAGAGCGTAAAAAATATTAATTGCATCACTAATTCGACAATTAATCCAAACCCTTGCAGAGAGCTCCCAAAAACGTCTTTCTTCTTTTCTGATAACAACTCGCCCCCCCCCCACCCCCAGGTAGGTAGGTAGATAGGTAGGTAAGCAGGTAGGTAGGTAGGCAGGTAGATAGGTAGGCAGGTAGGCAGGTAGGCAGGCAGGCAGTTAGGTAGGCAGGTAGGTAGGCAGGTAGGTAGGCAGGTAGGCAGGTAGGTAGGTAGGTAGGTGAGCTGGTAGGCAGGTAGGGACATGAGTAGGTGGACGGTAGAGAAACAGAGCACGTCAAAGCTGTTGACTTTATAGCTAACATGTTGACTGATTAATTGCCTAGCTAATTGACGTGTACATAAAGTAAATAGATGAAAATGAATGAATAAATGAACGAACGAATTGAATGAATAAATAAATAAAATAAATAAATAAATAAATAAATGATAAACACACAGCTCAGACCAGGTGTACGCGGGCGTCTTGAGGATGGACGAATTCAAGCATCTCACATTCATCAAGATTACGTTCTACTGCCTTTGGTTTACATACTTTTCTTTGCATATGGTTTTAAAAACATCAGAAATGCAGGCAGTTCCACCAAAAAGGAAACATAGGAGTACCACAAACCTTACATCAGTAGGAAGTGCATCAGTGAAGACGACAGCGAGGAGGCTACTTGCAGATGTGAGGTATACCATGGAGGTAGAGGAAACGTATATCCGACAGAGCGTTCAAGAACAGCAAAATAATTCAAAGAATTCAGCACAGACGAACACACCCTTCACGGCCACTTCGATGCAGTATACAAACGTTGACTGTGCAGGTGCACACGATGCAAATATCAGCACCACCCACTGTGGTACAAAGTACTCGAAAACCGTCTGTGACATGATTACATCGGCGGAATACGTCACAACAAATACTTGTACTCCACAGCACTTATGGAATGAAGTTAAACTGACCCCAACTGGACTCAGGTCTATGTTTTCCTATGCTGAATGTTTACAAGGCAATAGATATTTGCTCATAAAAGATGAAGTGCTGACTGACGTTATGTATTATTCTACCAGATTAGAACATCTAAGTACACGGGAAGAGATGTGTTGGATTAAATGGATACCACCTGCGAACATGGGCACACGCGTATTCTTTGATTACGGCAACTGCGGCACATCAAATGTCATTGCTCTGGTTCTTGAGTTCAAGCCGAAAGTTTCTCATGGTTCAAGAATAAAATTACTTATGGATGTCTGTGAGGGCTTTCCTAAAATCCGTTTAACAGATAAAGCCAGTGAAATTGTCATCCTCACACGGATGAAATATACTAATCACGAGATACTTTTCCATGTTGCAATCGAAGCCAGGATGTTGGAACCACTTGAAGCCCACCGTACCAGTAAAACTGGAGGTAAGCACCTTGTACTGACACTGACACGGGCGCAATTTTTTCCCCATTAGCAAGTGAGCCTGTTGGCAAGGGGGGGGGGGGGGGGGGGTTACAATTACTACATTAACAGGCAGCGATAAAGGCATGAAATTAAAAAAAAAAAGAGAACTAATAAATTTCAACAAATATTCTAAATTAACAATGGACAACGTCCTCTCCTCCCCAACACACCCACACATACTTCGAACACACAGCGCACGCACGCACGCACAATCGCACGCACGCGCGCGCGCGTGCACACACACACACACACACACACACACACACACACAACACACACACACACACACATACACACACACACACACACACACGCGCGCGCGCGCGCGCGCGCGCACCACACTAATCCATTTTCTTCTACCATCAAGCTATGCAAGTTACAGAATAAGTGCAGAATGTGGATTCTTCTATCGTCACAAAAACTCAACAGATTGTGATATTCTTTCTCCGAAAATCACTGGCTTCTGCTACATATTTGCAAATGATACGATTGTTTGCGTTCTTACTTGAAACGATTGCTACAAGATCTTTTCTCTGTGCAGCTGGCTCATTGAAAATGTTGCATACGCTGCGAATATGTGTATAAGCAGGAAAATCAAAAACAAAATGTACTTCGTCTTCATCGTTATTTCTCTCCACACAGGGGGTATGCTTTATTATCTGATGCTTCGAACCAATTTTTGTTTGCGTTGAGGCCCAACGTTCTAGTCTGGAATTTCGTTAAGCTGTATTTATGCCATATATGTGTAACAATCATGCAATATTGTTCCGTTTCTAATTTACTCTTAAATGAAAGATACCGTTCGTATTTAGCATTTCCATCCATGCTGAAATGTCAGTTTTGTCTGCAGGAACAAATTAAACGATCCTTAAACTCCGAAATAAACTGTGCGGAGTCTTCTACTCCCTGACAAAGCCAAACAATCCCCAAACCATTTTCTGTTAGTATTTTCTTTACACAAGAAACCCAATTAAATTTTCATAAGTCATGTTGTAGCAAGAGCGTTCTGTACGCTTGACTGCAGATTCTAGCCGTTGGTAGTTGAACTAATCTTAACCAATACTTAATTGCTTTGACATACGTTCCTATAAATAGAGGATGTGGTCCACAAGACACCATATATATATATATATATATATATATATATATATATATATATTATATAAACAAGTTAAAATCAAGCTTAAAACATCTACAAGCTTGTTTCGCGCTGTGCGGTCGTCAGGATGTGATGAGCTTGTATTGCCAGTGATATATATATATATATATATTATATATATATATATAGAGAGAGAGAGAGAGAGAGAGAGAGAGAGAGAGAGAGAGAGAGAGAGAGATCAATAAGATTAAAATTCCTAAAACGATTTTGAGAATGCTCAACCCCTTGGGGAGCAACATTTGTTAAAAATAAGGTTTAAAAGGCAATCTACAAATTTGTTTCGAGCTTTGCGCTGTCGTCAGGATGATTTTGGTTTGCCCACCGCCGGTGTTATATAGCGTGTGGGCTCCCGTTTGCGGTTGTTTGCACGTGTGGGTTGGCCGCACGTGTTTTTTGAGGTTTTCAGGTTTTTGTTTTGGGTGTGTTCACTAACAACGATTTCCATTTATGCCTGCAGTTGTTTACTATTTCTGTTTTGGTGTTTAGAGTTGCTAAGTGTGGTTTGCATAGTATTAACCATTTTTCAGTTAAACATAGGTTGCACCTTTTTGAAATATTGCTGTATGATGATGCTCTTTTTATGATTTTCCAGGATATATTGTAGTTTGTTTTTGCGTCTTTAAGTTTCCAGATATATTTGCTCAGTTCTGTTTGGTTTTTGTATTTTTCTTTATTAAATGACTGTTTGTGGTTTGCATATCTGGTTTTGAAGTGGTTTTCAGTGATCCCTACGTATGTTTCTTTTTCATTTTCTGATGTCACAGTGGCTTGGTATACAATGTTGTTGTAAAGGCATTTATTGCTTAGGGGGCACTGCTCTTTTTTGATGCAATTGCAAGATTTCCTTTCTTCACCCTTCTTTGCTGTGTTGGTTTTCATTTTGTTAGATGCGTCAATTACAATTTTTGAGGTTGGGCATACATGAATACGATAGTTTGACGGTGTTTTTGTTGAATATTTTATATAGTTTGTGTTCTTTTGGGAACGAAGTTGTTAAAATTTTAAAGAATTCTTTCCCTATGTTTGTTTTGAGTTTCCCTTCGTATGGTGGGTTGTACCATATGGTTTTTCTTTTTCTGTTTTTCTTATTTCTATTTGTGTTGTTGTTGGGTTGTATTGTAGTTTGTAGTTGTACCCACTTTTTTGCAGTGCTTCTTGGTATTCTACTGCTGCATTGTTGAATACTCTTTCATTGCATGACAAGTTTGATAGTCTCTTGTTTATGCCATTGGGTATGGCTTTTAATACAGATGGTGGGTGGTTGCTTTTGATGCTTACATAGATAGGTGTGTCATTGGGCTTCTTGTATGGTTTATATATGTGGTTGTTGAGATCAAGTGTTATGTCTAAGTAGTTTACTACCTTTTTGTTTGCTTCAATGGTGATTTTTAAGTTGTGGCTTTGGAAGATTTTACATAGTTCTTTTTTTCTTGTTTTCAATGGTTCTTGGGTTGTTGGTTAGTGCAGCAAGGCCGTCGTCTCTATATATCCAACTTGTTTTCCAAGTTGTTTCTTGATGTTGGATAGCATGAATAGTCCGACCAGTTCGCATGTTTCTGCACCGTTATATGATCCCATGGTTACATCAAATGTTGAGTTTTTGTTCGTTTTCTTGATCCAGGTTTCATTTTTGCTGTACAGTATATAGTATATATATATATAGCTAGCTTGCTGGGTTTTTTTTTTGGTTTGTTTTTTCCCGTGCTACATGTGTTTCGCAGGTGTTATTGATTTTATTCACTGATAGGAACTTCCATCTGTGTCTGCAATTGTTACCATTTCTGTTCTAACATTTAAAGTTGCCAACTGTGGTTTACATAAAAGAATGTCAAAATACGGGTTCTAAATCACCATCTCATTTTGCCCGCAAACCCCGCTTTTCACATGATTAACCCTCCCATCTTAAATCCAAAAACAGCTAAAAACCTACAAAAATCAAAAAAAAATTAATGCAGTGAAAAGCGGGGTTTGCGGGCAAAATGAGATGGTGATCGCAACCCACATATTTTGACATTCTCTCTGATTAAGTTATAGGCACTGTGTTTGGTGTGACAACTTGCAACTCTTCGCGAACAAACGATCTTTTAGGGGCGGGCTTTTTAGACGTAGTAGCACCGCCAGAAGCAACAGTCTCTGTTAAATAATAAACGGGAGGGCTGTTTTCATAATTCTTTCAACTTCATATACGTCTACGCTCCATATAGGGTATGTGGCTCTAATTCTAACATCGCCCTCTGCTTCTCCAGGAGCATACAAGTATCTTACTTTTAGCCCGAACGGCAAGAGTTTTTGATTACTTTGGATGTCTTCAGTAATGCTAATTTTTTTTTAATTTGATTGCGTTCACCGGCTTAAGGCCTGTTGCTTTAAATTCTTCATTGTTCATGGCGCGTAAGACTGCCGGCAACCTTCTGACCCATTCCGTGTTGTGTGTTTTGTCCATAAGGTCTCTGTGGTATTGATAGGTAAACAGACGTTCAGCTAGATTCTTATTAAAGTTTTCTACGAGGGCTTGGGAGCGATGGTTGCCTGGAATCCCTCTCTTAACTGTAACCCGGTGTCTTAAAAACAGTTGGTTTACAGCTCCTTTAAACTCTTTTCCATCATCAACCTGGATCATCCTAGGATACTTTAATGGACCTCGCATGTATATTTGTTGTAAAGCCACAGCCACAGCAGTTGAGCTTTTATCCGTTAAAGGCTCAGCGTCTTTATATCTTGAAGCCATGTCAACAACTGTAAGAGCATACTTAAACTTTTTTCTTCTAAGTTTGTCATGTGGAAGATACAACAAGTCCATCTGGTGGGTGTCATTAGGAACTGAGTTAACAAATCGAGGCCTTATTATTCTTTTTGGGGCAGGCAGATATATTTGCCAGATCGCTTGTTTTGAAAACCAGTTTTTTGCTTCCGATTCAGACATCCTAGCAGCTTTACTCAGTTTATCAATAGCAGCCTTTCCTTTCCAATACCCTCTAGGAGAATAATATATTTTGTCCATAAGAAGGGACTGTTTTTTATTACATTTTAACTATGTTTTTAGATTAATTATGCAAGAAGAAAGATTGCTCCCATAGCACCTATAATAAAGCCTATTTCTGCC
This sequence comes from Conus canariensis, assembly GCA_033310375.1. Classification (NCBI taxonomy): domain Eukaryota; kingdom Metazoa; phylum Mollusca; class Gastropoda; order Neogastropoda; family Conidae; genus Conus; species Conus canariensis. Next base: position 35,868,092 of record CM065732.1, read on the forward strand.
ATTTTCTGATCCTCAGATGGTTCATAAAAGTCAGACAGTTCTGGCTGTGACGACGTCAGAAACTTCTTTCTTGTCACTAAGTAATATTCATTCATTGCGTCATCAACGTCTGTAAATGTGTGCTCTGCATGTCCCTGTTCTCTTAACTCTTTATTAATAAAGTCTAAGCGAGCAATTCTCCTTTTCTCGTAAGCGTCTTTTGCCTTAGCTAACTCTTCTATTGCCTTGTTATGACGTTCTCTTTCTTCATCAGACCGTAATTTACTAAACATATAATTGCTGCCAGAGAAAGCCAATGCATTAACAATAGCTCCTCCCACCATCAGAACTAATCCAGACATCTTTTTATAAATGAATGAATCTTTTTTATAAATCAATATTTTCTAGAATTCATCTTTCTATGCATTGATGTTTTCTGGGATAATCCCCTGTGTAACAAGAAAGTCTTTTGAGGCAATTCCTGCAGTTATTACAACTATAACCTTAACAATATCCTCAATGTCCAACCTTCCTAGATCAGCTGGCCTCATTTTAAACATGTTTTTTTGCTAACACGCTTACCCTATACTAAGACCGCTGATTACAGCAGAGTGGTAAATAGTATTGATGATCTTTGCAGTGCTCATGTTTTTATTAACGAAAAAAATAATTAAAATAATCATAATATGAAAGACTGTCTATGTGCTTTTTAATCAGATAATCTTTTGTTGCTAGAGCTAAAAATAAGGTTACAACTAGTTTTGGTGAATCTTCTATCTTTCCCATGTTGGGCGGTTTTAACAAACCATTTCCAAGAGTTGAATAAACTATAACACCGACAATGGGCACTGCATAATTAACCAGCGTTAAAATCATGGTTTTAAAAAGGGTTTATTATTTTTATTGCTTTTAAAAAAGAGTTTAAAAAATGGATTGCGACGAGCTATTAAAGTGTGAGGAGTCAGCAGACCCAGACCTCTGTCATAAAGAAAGATTATACTATCTGGCTGCTTGTGGAAAAACTAGACAGTATTTAGGCGTTGAACTAAGTATTGAACAGATTCAGCAATTGTCTGCATCAGACGTTGAGAAGTGTTACGCTAGGTACGAAGCACAGCTGGGGTCAAAAATGGTTAGATCAGTAGGACAGACAATGATTAGTTTATATGCTAAATTAGTAGGCAAGATAGCGCCGATTGATTCAGAAGAAGATTTAAAATATGACTTAACACAAGATCCGGTTTTAACCAAGTCCCTAGAATCTCTTGCATGTGACATGTATTATAGATTTGGGACGTTATTATGCCCATTCATCATGGGATTAATTACTGTTAATCATATTAATTTTATTTTTAAAAAAATGAGCGATCAGGAGAAGAAGACTCCACAGGAGCAGAATGCCCAAGTGAGTGTCCCACAAGTGAATGCCCCACAAGTGAGTGTCCCCCAAGTGAGTAGTGTTACTAAGTCTAAAAATCCTGGGCGTGTTGAGGCCGGCCGTAAACTAGCTGAATGGAACAGACTGCAAAAAGCAAACCAAGCAGCAACACAAAAATTATTAGATAGTAATACAACATCGCCACCAGCACCGCCACCACCACCGCCACCAACGCAATCAAACTATAAGATGTATTATTATGTACTGGGGTGTGTTGTTGTTGGTGGGGGGGTTTTGGCATACAAGTGTATAAAACCATACTTAGCAACAAAGTCACAAATCCCCATAAAAACAGTAAAAGAAGAAGAACCAGCTTCTGCAAAAAAAAACACAACCTCCTGCTGTAAACCCATTATTTTTACTGAATTAGTTTTTTAATGTGTTAAGTACTGGTTAAGTACAAGTAAAGTCAGTTATAACAAGTTAAGTGTAAGTAAAGTACAAGTTAACTGTAAGTAAAGACAAGTACTAGTTAAGTACTAGTTAAGATCTTAAGTAAAGTACAAGTAAAGTACAAGTAAAGTTCTTAACTTAAGTCAGTTCTCCAATGACCTATAGCGTATGAAAACTTAGGATCAACGTAAGTTCGCTTGCTATTGTTAGAGACTAGTGATTTCTTATTAACAGCAGTTGTGTTTACTTGATGAAGAGTACAGCGCAGATTAACACTTGTGTGATGAAATACTTTGTTTTCAAAGAGAGCCTGTTTGTAGTTGTCGTGACATATTTTTTTTTACAACTTCTTTACTTAGCTTTCTTCATTACAGAAGTCTTGCTGGCAACGGTATACATCTTTGACCGCAGACCAACATATTCTTGTATAACTGTCCCATTAAGTTCGTCTTTAAACTTTCCAATTACTTTCTTGTTTACAGTTGAATGTAAAGGGCTGTCTTTTGGGTAGTCACATGTGTCGTACCATCCATCAGCTCCTTTGGCTACCTCTGCTTCTAAGTCTTTGTAAAAATCTTCTGTTGGAACATCCAGAATAAAAGAGTCAGTGTCTGTGTAAAGAACTCTTGATTCTGGATACAGCGGCTTAAAGTAGTTATACAGAAATTCTAGCATTAACAATTTTGACAGCTCTAACACAGTAAACCCAATAAATACCGGCTTATCCAAGATCACACGCTGCTTCTTCATCATAATGCCAATCAGGCTGTCACTAAATCTTCTAAAGTCTTGGTAGTTAGGTTTAGAGACCAGCTTAATTGCTTGTTTTTCTTTTGTAACTAATATTACATCTTTACGCTTGTGTGGGTTCTCCATGGTTTTGCCAAAACAACTGTTGTTCATTAGTTTAAAAAAAGTCTTTTTCTGAAGCGTCAGTAGCCGCAGTCCTCAGCTGAGTATTCTTCATGATGTATGGTCTCATAAAGGGCTCTTGTTCAAACTCTATTATTCTATGAACAGCTCTTAGTTTTAGTCCGTGTCTTAAGTAAAACTGTAGCAGTCTGTAATGACACACATACTTAGTCTTGTGGCGAAGATTAGGCACGAGTTTAGGTGGTTCGGTGGGACTCATATTTACTCTTTCTGCTGCTAGGGGATAATCGTTATGGAGGTCATGTAATTCTGTGGGATATTCTAAGTCTACCTCTAAGATTAATCCTATTGGATAATCGGGTGTAAGACACGGTAGATAACTCAACATATTATTAACGTCATGAGGTCCTACGAACATTTTAAAGTTTCTCAGTGGCAGTGCCTGGCTCATGGCCTACCCATACAGATTGTTGGTGTCTAAGTACATTAGATAGTTGGATGGTTTAGTGGGGTCATAGTCATCTAAGTACTTGTTGTTGGCTTTGCAGTAAGGGTGTGAGGCCATGCTAATGCCTCCCCTTAGACCGTCTTCAATCATCTAGAGTGTATCCAGATCATATATTAAGTCAGTCTCGATGTTTGTAGACTTTAAGGCGTCCCAAGAAAGGCCAGGAGCAGAAATGTAATGTGATGAGTCTAAGCCGTAATGTTTCATGCATGTAGATCTGTAATTCTGAAAGACGTCTGCCAATAAACACACGTCAGCCAATAAATATTGATCGTGATAATCGCCCATTGTTTGGCAGTGTAATTCTGTCCAGGCTTTCTGTGCGTATTCATAGTCAAGAGTCGGTTATGCCTCTGTCTGTAAGACGGCTGTAAAAGTCTTCTTTTGCTGGCAGCGCTGGCTCATCAAACCTGTCCCACGAGTCCATGTATTCATAACGGTAAACGCCTTTACATACTAAAGCCGGGTCAAAATATTTTTTAGTTATTGGACAGTCTTGTAGAGATTCTGCTAGTTTGCTTAAGCTCCCATCAGATGTTGGGCAGAGTCATAGAAGGATAAACAGTCTACAGTAAAGGTCATGTACTTTTCTGATGACTGTGCAATACAGCTAACCCTCTTACATTCAGAAGTTATTGCTTGCATGATAAAGTGAGAATCATAGCCTCGTAAGTTATGAAAGAAGATTGGCAGTTTCCATTTTTTTTAGGTCAACCTTAAGCTGAAGATTACAACTCTTGTGTGCTGCTCCTCTGAATTTGTCAGTAATGTGATCGTGGGCATTACAGTGTCACCTAATAATAACTTGCATTTACATATCCAACAGTGTGTAGATGAATCATAGCGCCTTTGATCTTCAGGAGTCATCTTAATGTCTGAGAGATTCAGTCGATTAGAAAAGTAATTACGAACTTGTTTCATGTGTTGTAAAAATTGATTAGCTGCGTTGGGGCCTCTGTAAATCTCTGGTTGTGTGTGTTCGCCATCTGATCTAACAACAACAAAAGCATAAGAACAAATCTGATGGTGGGTTAATAAAGATGTTTTTTGTTGCACTCGTTCTTGAGGGCCATAGTACTGTGGCAAGATTGCTTCAAAGTCAGCATAAACTACGTATGGTCTCATCTGCATTTTGTGTATGTTTTTAAAACTAACTTTAGACCCTGGTGGGGGCGTTAGAAGTTCGGTTTTACAGTCTACAATACTTTTACAATGTTTCTTATGTTCAGTAGCTGCCTCTGGAGAGGGGATTCTAATCAAACACCTTCTACAAAGCCCTTGTTTAGATTTGCCCATTGTAGTATAAGCCGTAAGTCTGCTCATTGATCTGATTAATACATAATGGCTCTTGGAGCCATCTGTAAACAGAATCAGGTCTACATGCTTGTTAAGGGATTCACCTAAAGTGGGAGCATTGGGAGAAATCCATAGAGGCAGTAGATTGTCTACTACAGACCATGTATATACGTTTACGGTTATTGGTTTGTTTTTGCTCTTCAAACTGGCTTAAACTGTCTATGTTTACTGGAAAGTTTATGCCTTTGAAGTTCAGCTCATGCTTATATTGGCCATAATTAGATACTCTGTTTGCACTATTTTTAACTGGATGTAAATGCGCCAAAACACACAACATGAAACATAAGTTATCTGAATTTTTCATGTTTAGGACTGCTCGTTTTAACTCTAACTCTCTTGGGAGAGGAATGTAAGAATTGCCGACTATAGGATAGTACTTTGTTTGTTTTAATCTGATTTCAAGGACTGTTCCTTCAGACCAGCCAGAACCGCACAATTTTGCTTCTTCACTTGCATGATTAAACTGTGTAAGCATGTAATCAGCCCAGTCAGAATTAAAGTCGTGATAGCTGATTACTTCTTTCTGTCTAGTTGAAACCCAGACTTGCATGTTGTTTATCATCGGGGGTAATATAATCAATCAGAATGGCTAACATCACTTTTACTGGGGGGCCAATTTGAAGAGACTCTGGGATTTTAGAAATGGCATGTGTTACGCTTTCATGAACATTTGTGGGGTTAATAATGTCCATGTCTAATTCACTAAACATATTGCCCACCTGTTCGGCAAATATCTCATCCATCGTCATTTTTAAGATCAAATATATAGGTAATACAAAAAAATAAATAATAAAATTTAGTTAATATTTATTATTTTGAGGTAATACAAAAAAAAAATAAATAATAAAATTTAGTTAATATTTATTAAATCGAATAGCTACTCCTTCAGAGTTAGTAAAAATAGACAATTCAGCGTCATCAGGAGCCATAATATTAACTAAAATTGCAATACACTTTAAAACTGGGTTGGGCCAAGAATCTGGCATTTTACTGATTACGTTGGTTACACTTTCACGAATATCTGTGTGCTCAAAAAGATCCGTAATTAATTCGTCAAACTTGTTTCTTAACTCTTCTCTATTACCCCCCCCCCCCCCCCCCCCCCCCTCCCTCCATCATTAACTCTAGGGTGTGGCATATATTTTTAAGCTCGGTAACTACTTTGCTCGTCATTTTTAAGATCAAATATATAGGTAATACAATAATTAAATCAGGCTCATTTTAACCTATTTTGGGTTTAGTTGATCGTTTGCAAGGTTCTGCTTCGCAATGCTTTTTTCTGATTGCTTCAGTGTCTACCTGTTGTGAAGTAAAAGTCTTTCTCCATTTTTTTTTGGAGGTCAATTTTTTGTCGTCTGTAATCATCACCGTCAGCCATGGCTCGTTTACATTCTTCGTCTGTTACTTTTCCATTCAGTAATGTATTGCTTATAATCAGCCTTAATGAATGAAGTTTTGCTGTTGCTAGGGCTACAATGGCAGTGTGCTTTTGTAATTTGGGCGTTAGCTTTTTTAAAACAGCACTTACAATTGTGGACATGGCACCTAAACCCAAACCAACACTCCCAAAAGCTATAGACATTGGTGTCCCAACTCCAGTAGCTAAAAGAGCAACACTAGACCCAGTGCTTAAGCTGGCTACAACTGATGAGCCGGTGATTATATAAGAAAGGACATTTAAAGCTTTAGCATATTTCTTTCTAGTAACCCTATACTTGTTCAAGTCACTTTCTATTTATGCTTCAAGCTCAGTCATGCGCTTTAATCTAAACTGCTGACCGTCTTCCATTTTAAACAAAATTATTTTTAATCTTGTACATATCTTCTTATTAACCCTTCTGGCAGCACTTCATCAACAGAGTAAAACCCAATAAAATCAACATACTTAATAAAAATAAAATCAAGTACTGTTAGTTTAGCATTGTCAACCATCACAGTAACTTTGTCAGATGATACAAAAGTGTTTATCTGATCCCCATTTTTAGTAATAGCAATAACAAGCCTAAGAGGTTCGTCCAAGTTTTCAGACTTTATTTGTACGCCTCTGATTAACGTATGTTCTGGCAAACTGGGATCAGACTCTCTCGGAGTAATAAATAAGCGAAAAAGCATCGTCATTTTTCTAGGCAGTGGTTCTAGTTGTGGGTTAAAAACTAAGCCAATGTTGTCATCCCCCACTTCAGCTAAGGACTTCTTTCTCTGCAGCATATATTCAGGGCCCTGCTTAGTTATTTCAATCTGCTTTTTCTGTTGTGTTCCTGGGACTAGGCTAACAAGAAGGTGTCCTGCATTCAAAGCTTTTCTAAAATTGTTTTTCTTTTCAAAGTATACATTGGGGCTTCGTAGTTCAAACTCTAAATCCCAGTTAATTTTAGGAAGCAACGCCCAGGCATTCTCTCGTTTATGAAGTTTGTATTCGTACTTGCCAAAATCGTTTGCCCTTAGATTTCTTATCTCTTCCAGGGTAGGATATTGCTGCCGTTTTTTGTCTTCAATTTCTGTTCGTTTGTAAACACCATCGTCGGTGTACTCAAATCCATAAACATTTCCTGCCACTCCTATTAGATCAAACTCAGTTGTGTCTGCTAGATCTTTTAGCCCTACTGAAACGCATTTAGGAGCTAGCTGTACTTTTGATTCAGGTCCTCGAGACATTCTTTTTAATATAAAAATTATAGTAAACAATTTGTTATAAACAATTTGTTATAAACAATCTATAGTAAACAATCTATAGTAAACAATCTATAATAAACAATCTATAATAAACAAACGTATTGAACTGGCGGGTCGGTCCGTAAGCATAGTTTAGCGTGCTTAGATTTTTCTAACTGCTCTTTTATTCTTTTTAGTTCATCCTTGTCCCTAATTATAGAGTTTTCACTTAAACACTCTTCAAAGCTGTCCCTGTCCTTAGTATAGAATAAGACGACTGATTTTAACTGCGATCTAAAGTCTTTTAAGACGGCATTGTATTTCTGAGTTAAGAGCCAAACAGAAACTAATGCGTGTCTTCCACTAAAGGCTAGCTTTGACAGAGTCTTTCTTTTTTTAACAATGTCTTGTTCAGCCGAACAGTCATCAATAATAAACAGCGTTTCAGTTCCCTCAAATAGCCTATAATAATGTTCTAAACAGTCGCTTAGCTTGTCAGTAGGATCAACTAAAAATATATTCTCGTCTGTCCAAACAAACTGCCTTTCTTTGTAAGACTTGTTGTGCTTAATGGTTGTGCAGAATATAACATGTACTCGTAATGAAACCTGTAGATTGTTTGTAACAAATCAAGTACGAAGACAGTTTTCCCACACCCAGTAATCCCGCAAATAAGCGGGCAGTGCGGGTCTTTGGGCAAAAAGTTCAAACTATCCATCTGTTTTAATAAGCTATTTCTTTCAGTCTATTTTCTTGAAAGTTTAACTGAGCGTCACAAACCACGAAAGCGTGCATTTGTATCTGACCATTCTCCTCCTTTTCCTTATTAATCTGTATGCTTCGAGTCTTACATCTTGAAGGTGAAGTTTTTACACACATGATCGGCTGTGGGGCTTGTCTGTCTGCCTCCAGCGAATAACTTTCTTATTTCATCAAAGTGTTGGTCAGGTAAAAGTCCAGCTGAATACAGCTGAAAAGGCTTGCCATCTACTGTGCAAGACAACTACTCAATTTTGGGGTTGTAAAACACCTCAGATTCTCTCTGAAAAGGAGCTGGGGGTTTAGTAAACAACAGCAAAATACCCTTTAAAGACTTTAAAGAATAGCTTAGAGCTATTTCCCAGACAGCGTCTTGCTTGTTGTTAACTGCTGGACTGTGGTGTAAAACTCTTTCAAAGTAAACAACTGTCTTACTTTTATACTGGTTTAAGATTGTTCTAGCCAGTTCAGGGTTAGTAACAACATCAAAATCAAGAGAGATGTTACTGACTGTGTATTTGGCTTGAGGATCATCTGATAAAATAACAGAGCCGTTGTCATTAAATGTCAGTTCGTAAGTAAGTCTATCACTTAGTGCGCCTTGGTAATATGGCTGGTGGGTTTTTAACAGTTCAAAATCTAGAGGGATGCAAAATCTGTTCTTAAATGCTCGTGCTACTGCCTGGTCTCCCTCGTCTTCCTTTGCATCCGCAGCATTAAGCCTGTGCTTAAGACCGTTTGGGCTCTGGATTCCTTGAAAGATTTTGTCTTTTCTTTCTGTTCTAGGCAGCCACAGATCAGAATAGAGATTAAAAATGTCTGCGTTACTCAGCGAGAAGACTTCTCTGCCCTCCAGTTTGATTACTATATTTTTAATAATGGCCCTGCCCAGGTTAGCAACGACAGTAGCATTAGGATCTGCTGAGTCAATGTCTATTTTGAATGATAGTTTAGTAGTGCCTGGCATTATAACATCGTCAGGCCCAAGGTCACGAAATCTTACTGTTAATATTTCATTGGGCTCAATTGTTGATGGATTATTTACAACACGCACAGTCTGTCTTATATCTTTTATGCCATGGGGCTCCTTCGCTTTTCTGTATGGATCAAGGTCGCAGTCGTATGAATTCATTTTTTATAAAACAAAAAATATTAAATATATAAATATGGCTGATGAAGATTTTGACACGATTGATCCTATTGAAGAAGAAGATGAAGAAAGAGAGCCGAGTCCTTCATTGCAAGAAGAACCTGAAGGAGCAGGTTCTTTACTCCCTAGACAGCGTCAAGAACTATTGCGACAAAGAATTCAATCATTCTATAGAGGTATAGAACGAGAGCCACCAGAAATACTTGATCCTAACGATTTTGAGGAAGAAAATAATCATTTGTATATAAGGACTCGTGTAGGAGGTCGTGTAAGAGTTACTACAAAGGCAGACCCAACCAAGTTTTTAAGTAAGAGCACAATTACTAAGAGGCTCCCTGTTGCTGACCAAAGGCAATTAAACTTAATTAAAGATTTAAGGCCTGAGGCTGTTAGTCTTTTACAGAACTTGGAGTGGAAGTTGCCAACACAATCTGAAATACAAAACATACTTCTTCAAGAATTAAATCGAACAGCAGATGAACTAATAACAGAAATTGAGACGAGTTTTAATGAGGAGACACAATTAAAAACAATTGATGATTCTCCGTTGCCTATGCGTGAAATCATGGGTCTTAATACTGCTCTAAAGACTATAAGGGGTGAACTAACAAACAATTTGGCAAAACTTGGTGAGCTAGATAGAGAGATAGAAGAAGAAAAAAATAAACTGGCTAATGCAGATGATAACAATTTAGGACGAGAAGAAAAGGCTAGAATACAGCAGAAAATACAGGATTTAATGCTAGAAAGGGCAGCCAGGTTAGAAGTGCTGTCTACTAACAGAGCACAGCTAGCATCACAAACAAGCAGAATCAGAGAAACTATAAACAGAATACTTTATGAAAATACTACGTTAGCAGAAAGAATAAGGACTCTGTTCAGAGAACAGGGGATTACAATAGTTAATATATTAACAGCCATTGGGTTTCCTATCTCTACACTGGTTTATGCATTAACCGGCAGTGCGCCAACAGGGCCAGTAGCGCCTCCAACGCCTCAGCCTGGTAAAAGTTGGATTAGAAAACAATTACACCATCTAGCAAAGTTATTAAAGAAGTTAGCTGCCAAAGCGCTTGATGCTCTGCCTGGCATAATAGGCAGTGTTGTTAGTTGGGTTCTGTCTACTATAGGCAAAGTGGCTTGTTATATGGCTGACCATCTGTGGACTTTGGGGGTGCTGGCTGCTGGTTTAATTTTTAGTGAAATAAAGTATAGCCAGTCCAGTAAAAGTTAAAAACACAACAAGGGCTGTCTTTTCGCTAGTGTGTCTGTCAGGGTGAAGTGTATTAACAGGTATTGGTGGGCTGCTTTCTGGCTGTGAGCTGCTTATAGCTGGTGGTGGGTCGCTTTCTGGTTGTTCAGGGCTAGATTTTTTTTTTAAATGGCTGGCGCGGGCCTTGTGTTTAAGCCTTGATTGTGTCCCAAGTTTTGGTCGTCTCTGGCTATGAGGATTTCATTATTATAATTCTGTATCATGCCAATCTGTAGTCTAAGGTCAGAAGGCAGCATGTATAATCCATGGCCCACAACAAAGTCAACCTTTGACCTAGCATGTGCAAGAACGTTTTGGTACCTTTGTATGCTGGAAGGCAAATCAACAGCAGAGTTAAATAGCATCTTCTAAATTGGCTAGAAATTGTTTTCTGGCGTCAAAGCCTGTAGATTGATCCAATATGCTAGACTTGGTCTGTGCTTGTGCTCCTAATAGACACCAAACATACGTCCGTATGGAGTCATTGAGTCTTTGCACTCCTGGCATTGTTAGGCCTTTACTTTCATCTAAAATAAATGTTGCCCAAGCATTGGGGTGTTTTTGTTCTATTGATCCCAATCTAACTTGTTTGTTTGGTTGAAAAGAGGTGTGGCCAGGCCAGTAGTCATAATTATATTCTCTACGTTGACCCCACAAATACAATGTGCCTAACCCGTGATTGCGGTCTAACTTTTGTCTGAGTCAGTTGAAGGTTTAATGTTAAATTCGTTGCAGATTCTTTCATATGCATTATTGTCCATTGAGCTGAGAAATGGATTACACGCGTTGTCGTTGGGGAGGCGCACCTGTAGTTCAGTTAGTATGCGTCTATACTGGTAATAAACATGAAAGTATATACTGACCTTACTAAGCGATTGGGGTGGTTTAAATGGTTTGCATATGAAACACCACAGCCTGTGGTTGAGCAGTAAATCTGCAAAATTTAACTGATTCTGGTAAAAAGCCATGAGGTGAGTTGACCATGCTGATGGCACACTATCACTCTTTATTGGGGGATTTAAATATCTAGTTAGTGGGTTTACAAGTCTGACTTTGAAGTCATATGATTCATCTACTGCGATGGTTAGGACACTGAAGTCCAAAGATTTGGGCTCGTAAACCCCTCCTACATCGTAAGTGGCACTTTCATTATATTTAAAAGGCTCCATTTTAAATAGACTTTTTAAAAAGGATTTAAAAAGGATGTTCCTTTATATAACCAAGCAAAACCAGCGCGTGTTTTTAAAGTATTCAGTTGACAATAAAGGTGGGAAGTGTAGGGTTGCTCTTAGAGAACTTAGGTTTAAAATAAGGTGGTTTAACATATCTGAAAAAGCCCAAAATAATTGGATAGATATTTATGATGAGGGGGGCAATCGCTTAAAACGTTTAAAAATACCTGATGGTTACTACAGCTTTTGTTCTTTAAAAGAAGCATTTAACAAATTTGACATACGGTTAGAAATTAATGAGGCAAATCTTATAATTACTATATTTTTACCAAAACATAAAGACAAAAGGGAGTACGTTTTTCCCAAGGGCCTTGCTCGAATTTTAGGCTTTTATGATAGTGGTAAAACCTATCGTATTAATACACACGCGTATATAGACAGCGGTCTATATGAATATGTAGGCAGTAGACCATCCGATTTTCTGATTAATCCAATGTTGTTTGTTAATCTACACGAATTAAAAACAGATACTAATTTGTTTAATGGAACTCCATCTACAATTCTAAGAGCACTACTGGCGACTAAGGCGGGTTATTGCGATTATCAAGCATATACATTTAATGACGCTCAGTTTAAAGAATTAGTTCGTGGGCAGATAAATTCATTGTGCGTAGATATAACTGATCAAAATGGAAACCCTATTGTTTGCTCTAAATTATTAGTACTGCTTGAGATAGATAATTGAGGGAAGAGAATGTCAAAATATGTGGGTTGCGATCACCATCTCATTTTGCCCGCAACCCCCCCTTTTCACTGCATTAAATTTTTTTTTGATTTTTGTAGGTTTTTAGCTGTTTTTGGATTTAAGATGGGGGGTTTAATCATGTGAAAAGCGGGGTTTGCGGGCAAAATGAGATGGTGATTTAGAACCCGTATTTTGACATTCTCTACGTAGTATAATGTATTTCTCTGTAAGGCATAGATTACATCTTTTTGAAATGTTATTGTATGGTGCTGCTCTTTTTAAGATTTTCCAAGATATGTTGTAGTCCATGTTTTTATCTTTAAGTTTCCAAATGTATTTACTCAATTCTGTTTGGTTTTTTATATCTTTTTTGTTGAATGATTGTTTATGGTTTGCATATCTAGTTTTGAGTTGGTTTTCAGTAATACCTACATATGTTTCTTTTGCGTTCTCTGATGTTACAGTGGCTTGGTACACAATGTTGTTGTAAAGGCATTTGTTGCTTAGGGGACACTGTTCTTTTTTGGTACAGTTACACGATTTCCTTTCGTTACCCTCTTTTTTCTCTGTGCTGCTTTTCATTTTATTTGCTGAATCGATGGCATTTTTAAGATTCGGCATACATGAATATGATAATTTAATGTTGTTTCTGTTGAATATCTTAAATAATTTAGGGTCTTTTGGGAAAGATGATGTCAAGATTTTAAAGAATTCTTTCCCTACATTTCTTTTAACTCTTGCATCATATGGGGGATTGTACATATGATATTCCTTTTCCTCTTCTTTCTGCATCTTTTTGTATCATTGTCTGGATCGTATCGTAGTTCGTAATTGTAGCCACTTTTATGTAACGCCTCTTGGTATTCAGCTATAGCATTGTTGAATACTGTTTCGTTACATGACAAATTGGTTAATCTTTTATTTATGCTTTTGGGTATTGTTTTCAGTATGGAGGGTGGGTGATTACTTTTGATGTTTACATAAACAGGCGTATCATTTGGTTTCTTGTATGGTTTATATGTGTGTTGGTTCAGGTCTAACGTTATGTCTAAATAGTTCACTATCTTTTTGTTTGCTTCTATGGTGATTTTTAAGTTTGGGTTGTGGAAAATTTTACACAATTCTTTTTTCTTATTTTCAATATTCGTTGGGTTGTCATTCAGAGCGGCAAGGCCGTCATCCCTGTACAGTCCAGTTTGTTTACCCAGTTTTTTTTTTAAAATATTGGATAACATGAATAGTCCGACAAGTTCGCAAGTTTCGGCACCATCATATGATCCCATTGTGACATCAAAAGTTGAATTCCTGCTTGTGTTCTTAATCCAGGTTTCATTATTACTGTGCAGTAAAGTTTTCTTTGTATGGAAAATGATTTCCATTTCTGATCCTGATATTTCTGTGTACTTGTTGGCAAATTTCATAGCTTTGGTTAGTAGCTTTTCATCTATAGATGGATAGAAATCTACTATGTCAAATGTTACTAAAACAAACAACAACAACAACTGTATTTTCTTGTTTATTGAGTTTTTTTAAACATTGTATTACTTCATATGTGTTTTTCCAGAGATTGAGTT
>CM065732.1:35884442-35906942 GCA_033310375.1 Conus canariensis
CACTTCTGTGTGCTGAAGGGTGTGTTCCATTCATTTGTTGATCTGATAAGTCGTCTTTCTGAATGCCTCCATCGAGCCATGTTTATTTTCACAACATCTGTTCCTTTTGTTTGTTGCAGGATACATCCAAACGCCTATGTACGGTTTAGAACTCTCTCATCTTCAAATAAATAGTACGGTGTGGGTTGATCTACCACGTGGTCACGATGTTATCGTCAGTTTTGAAAATGTTGATCTGTACCAGCAGTCCAATCTGACCATAACATCACCCAGTGACAGCATCGGGTTTGCTGACCAGCTGGATCTTAGGAAACTCATGACTACCACCTTCTTACTGGGAGGGAAAGAAAGGGGACGTCTGACTGTCTCCTTTAGTGACGAAGTAACATCCGACGAAAAAAATCCTGTAATGAAGATGGGATTTAGAATTCGTTTTTCCTTTCATCGGGTCAGTATGCGTGAAGCACTACGTGTGTTGTGTAAAAGAAATGAGTTTGTTTTAGCTATGGTGATTTGATTTTTTTTTCTGCTTGAGTTTATGGATCTCTATTGATATTACTACAGTGAAAAAGAGACCATTACGAGAATATAGAGAAAGAACTTTTTTTCAAGTTCAGAAGAAGATGGAGAATACTGTTATTTATCTTTCAGAGTTATTCAACAATCGGATCTTATAAAGCAGTTTATCTGAAATGTTAAAAATATTGCGTTGAAGACTATCACCCCAGCGTTCTTTGCATAGAGCTGAAGGGGAATGTGTAATGTTTCCATAAAGTAGGAAGGAAGACCTCAACAGCAGTCTTCAGGGAAGAACCCCCCCCCCCTCCCCCTCCCCATTAGCCCTGAACTCAGTTCACTCCAAGGCAACTGGGCCGCATTTATTCCTAGATGTCCTGCTGCCAGCTTTTTTTTCGCATGACGATATCAGGAATCCGAACATAGAACTTTTGGAGGGGTGCACGTCCCAAAACGTCTCTTCCAACAGACGACTTAATCACATAGGGTATTGGACACCACACAAACAAGCTAGCGTGCGCACGCACGCACAAACACACACACACAGATATACACACACATACACACACACATGCTCACGCACGCGCGCACGCACGCACGCATGCACACACACACAGGCGCAAGCGCGCGCACACACCCACACACCAGTAGGAATTTATCTTTATTTTTATCTTTAACTTTCAACAACCCCTCATATACCAAAAAAAAAAATTACTTACACACACACACACACACACACACACACACACACACACACACACACACACACACACACACACTCACACACACACACACACACACACACACACACACACACACACACACATACACTCACTCATGTGCGCACGCACACACACGGACGAACATTTATTCACACACGCGCACGCATATATTCAACGCGCTCACATACAAAGCGCGCGCGCACACACACACACACACACACACACACACACACACACACACACACACACACACACACACACACACTCACACACACACACACGCACACACACACACCGCTACACAACCCGTCTGCAATCACTTTAAGTGGAAAGACGTTAAATTGAAGAAGACGAAGAAGAACAACAACAGCCCACACACACACACACACACACACACACACACACACACACACACACACACACACACAGAGGCACATGCGCGCGCGGACACACACACACACACACACACACACACACACACACACACCACACACACACCCATGCTACACCAGCACGCGCACACACACACACACACACACACACACACACACACACACACACACACACACCCACATGCACACCATGCACGCACGCACACACACACACCCACACAACACACACACACACACACACACACACAACACACACACACCACACACACACACACACACACGCAAGCACGCACGCAAGCACGCACACACAGACACACACACACACACACACACAGACACTCACACACACAGACACACACACACAGACACAGACACAGACACACACACAACACACACACACACACACACACACACACACACACACACACACACACACACTCACACTCAAACAGAGAGAGAGAGAGAGGGGGAGGGAGGAGAGAGAGAGAGAGAGAGAGAGAGAGAGAGTGAGACAGACAGACAGACAACTAGAGACACAGAGAGAGTCTGTCTCTCTCTCTGTCTCTCTCTCTCTGGTTGAGTGTGTGTGTGTGTGTGTGTGTGTGTGTGTGTGTGTGTGTGTGTGTGTGTGTGTGTGTGTGTGCGCGCGCATGCATTAGTGCGTGTGTGCGTGCGGGCGCGCACTTGCATTCGTGTGTGTGTGTGTGTGTGTGTGTGTGTGTGTGTGTGTGTGTGTGTGTGTGTGTGCATGTGTGCGTGTGTGGGGTGTGTGTGTGTGTGTGTGTGTGTGTGTGTGTGTGTGTGTGATTGTGTGCAGAGAGAGGGAGGGAGAGAGAAAAAGAGGGAGAGAGACAAAGACAGAGAGAGAGAGAGAGAGAGAGAGAGAGAGAGAGAGAGAGAGAGGAGTTTGTGTTGTGTGTGTGTGTGTGTGTGTGTGTGTGTGTGTGTGTGTGGCAGCGTGCGGGGATGTATGTGTGTGGCGGGGTGCGTGCGATTGTGTGTGTGTGTGTGTGTGTGTGTGTGTGTGTATGCGGTCACGCGCGCGCAGCACGCGTGTGTTTTGTGTGTGTGTGTGTGTCTGCGTGCGTGCGTGTGCGTGCGTGCGTGGTGCGTGCGTGCGTGCGTGCGTGCGCGCGCGCGCGCGCGCGCGTGTGTGTGTGTGTGTGTGTGTGTGTGTGTGTGTGTGTGTGTGTCTTTCCATCGGTCCGTTTTCATGTAAACTCGTTTTGTTTTGTTGAAAGGTGGTATTTTAATGGATATTGTTGGTTTTTCGTGTTGGAAGGCACTGGCAGGATGATCAGAGTGACAAAAGACCAGTTGAACTGCCTGGTGTACTCCCTGTTTGTCCCACGTTTCCAGTGTTAAGCTACCTGTGGGACTCAAGATCATAGGAACAGTATGCAGTTCCAGCTTAGCGACTATTTTGAAGATTGTGCTATATAACATTGCTCTCTCTCTCTCTCTCTCTCTCTCTCTCTCTCTCTCTCTCTCTCCTCTCTCTCTCTCTCTCTCTCTCTCTCTCTCGTTCACTTTTCCAGTTAGATATAGCAAAAAGACAAAATGTTTCTGTCGTGTTATCATCAGATGATGAACTTGTAATTAAATCAGTTGCGAAATTCATCGCAGAAGCATTGAAAATTATACAGATGAAGGATAGTGAAATTTAAGATAATGCATTATAAGAGATATCTGAATGAATATTATCATTCATCGCAAGTGGAAGAGATCAGTAACATACATTGTCATCATTTGATCGAGTGGATGGTCGAGTCAGTCTTAAAGTTTTTTTTTTTTTTTTTTTTCTAATTGCATTACTCCTGTGCGTGAGGACGTACGGAAATGTTATGAATTTATTTGTTTTTAACCTTTGATTTGGTGCACACTAGGAATGAATGTGTACTATTTGTTTGCAGGAAAGGAAGAGGGAAATGTTATTGTTCTGTTACCTCTCCCCCTTGTCAAAAGACCTCTTTGGTAAAGACAATAAAATATGAAAGTGTCAAGTGTCTCTCTCTCTCTCTCTCTCTCTCTCTCTCTCTCTCTCTCTCTCTGCTATATATATATATATATATATATATATATATATATATATATATATCTGTGGGAAGAAAGGACATAGAACAGCGACATCTCTACCGACTTCATAACGTAATGGAACTCAGTATGATTGATATGCATTAAGCCTGACAACACTGTCTATGAGCAGTCTTCTTAAGTGAGACATCAGCGATGAAGGAATGAAACTGATCTTGTGAACTATGAGGGACACACCAGTTGAAACTCTACGATACCTGCTTGACCTGTCTTCAATACAGGTCAGACACCAGCTGGAACAGGTGAAGGTATGTTTTGGAGCACTTGAAAATCCCCCAGACTCACGACTGCACAGTCAAGGAAATAAAGGAACTTGTGTACGAAATGGAAAATCAGGGATGGGTCAGGCAGAAGACAAGGTACAGCTTGTGTGCCAGTTAGCAGAATTGAAAGAAACAAGGGAGTAAGAAAATTATCCAGACCTCTTCAAACATCTCTACCAAAGTGCAGTGCTTCTGAGCTTGGCAGACACTGTCGAGAAAGGCCAGAAGGCAAACACCAATGTTGGAACTCAGATGCAGGTGGAAATACTCGGAACAAAAGAAGATATTGTTGTATACACTCACGGTTCCCTCACCAAAAGAACGTCAGGTGGGGACACACAGTGAACCAAAATGGTCTAACTGTTCAGGAAGACAACGGTGCGTACAGTTTAACAAATTCAATTTCATCAAACGAGGTAGAAGCAGTAACTTTAGCGCTCCACAGGATGTTATCAACAAACCAGTTTAAGACTCAACAAGCCACAATACTGATTGACTGCATGAAAACTGCTCCAACAAAAGGTATACTGATTAAAAAAGATTATATATATATATATATATATATATATATATATATATACAATAAACTAATAAATTCCAAGGATAAGTACCGAGCACCATTCCAGCAACTTACAGAGCAGCTTGGTGTTGCAATGACTGCAAGAAATATTCAATTATAAACAAAGCTTGCTCTTATGTCTTAGATTGAAGAAATAGGGGCAGATAAGCATTCATATCTGCAGTGGTAGATCATTCTGCCTAACTAACAGTATGTGCTTGAGTGGGTGAATGGGGAAAAATAAAATAAATGCTTCTCAAAATGAGCCTTCAGCAAGCTTATAGTCTCCAAGAAGGAGACAATCTCCAATGGGGAGGAAAGCCACTAACATATAACTCCTGGTCAGATACCGATATTTCGAAACCTGATTGTTTCTCCTCAGTGACCGCGGAAAGTGGTAATTTGACTCCTCTGCCTTTTCGGTTTTAAGAAGAATGCTATCCCAGAAAAGGCTGGTGTGAATACCGTAGTATGTTTGTTGAGTTTTCAAACAACCAACCAAAGGTGCCACCTAAGAAGCAAAAGAAAATCATGAAAGAGCAAAACAAGCTACATTTTCTTGTGAAAAGTAGAAAATATAAAAAGATAACCTCTTAAGACACAAGTATATATATATAATATATATATACGTGTGTGTGTGTGTGTGTGTGTGTGTGTGTGTGTGTGTGTGTGTGTGTGTGTGTGTGTGTGTGTAAATATATGGCAGGTAGAGCAAAGCAAGCATTACTCTGCATTATGTAACAGCTATCAAAATTAGAAAACACAGCTTTTAAACTATTTGTGAAATTGTTTGACTCTCAGGTACACAGTACACACACACACACACACACACACACACACACACACACACACACACACACACACACACACCACATTGTGTGTGTGTGTGTGTGTGTGTGTGTGTGTGTGTGGTGTGTGTGTGTTGACTCTAAAGTATATCGCACCACACACACACACACACACACACACACACCACGCACGCACGCACGCACCACGCACGCACGCACACACACACACACACGCACACACACACACACACACACACACACACACACACACACCACACACACACTCACACACACACACACACACACACACACACACACATATATATATATATATATATATATATATATATATATATATATATAGTGTGTGTGTGTGTGTGTGTGTGTGTGGTGAGTGAGGAGAGAGAGAGAGAGAGAGAGAGAGAGAGAGAGAGAGAGAGAGAGAGAGAGAGAGAGAGAGAATAGCGACAATAATCAGCGTTATTTTAAAAAGAGTGCTCAACCACAGTGGGAGCAACATTTGTTACATTAAAAGCAAGTTAAAAAAAACAGGCGTAAAACCACCTACAGATCTGTTTCATGCTTTTGCAGTCTTCAGAGTGTAGTGAGCTTGTGCTGCCAGTGTTGTATATCTATATCTATATCTATCTATCTATCTATCTATCTATCTATCTATCTATCTATCTATCTATTATCATTTTTCTTATATATATATATAGCTTGCTGGTTTTTTTTTTTTTTTTTTTTTTTTTTTTCGTGTTGCATGTGCTTCTCGGGTGTTTTTGATTTTGTTCACTGACAAAAACTTCCATCTGTGTCTGCAATTGTTAACCATTTGCTGTTCTAATATTTAAAGTGCTAATTGTGGTTTACGTAGTATAATGTATTTCTCTGTCAGGCATAGATTACATCTTTTTGAATTGTTATTGTATGGTGCTGCTCTTTTTAAGATTTTCCAAGACATGTTGTAGTCTGTGTTTTTATCTTTAATTTTCCAAATGTATTTGCTCAGTTCTGTTTGGTTTTTGTATCTTTCTTTGTTGAATGGTTGTTTATGGTTTGCATATCTAGTTTTGAATTGGTCTTCAGTAATACCTACATATGTTTCTTCTGCGTTCTCTGATGTTACAGTGGCTTGATACACAATGTTGTTGTAAAGGCATTTGCCGCTTAGGGGACACTGTTCTTTTTTGGTACAGTTGCAAGATTTCCTTTCGTGACCCTCATTTTTCTCTGTGCTGCTTTGCATTTTATTTGCTGAATCAATGACAGTTTTAAGATTCGGCATACACGAATATGATAATTTGATGTTGTTTTTGTTGAATATCTTAAATAATTTGTGGTCTTTTGGGAAAGATGATGTCAAGATTTAAAAAATAATTCTTTCCCTACGTTTGTTTGACTCTTGCATCATATGGGGGATTGTACCATATGATTTTCCTTTTCCTCTTCTTTCTGCATCTGTTTGTATCATTGTCTGGATCGTATCGTAATTCATAATTGTAGCCACTTTTATGTAACCCTCTTGGTATTCAGCTGTAGCATTGTTGAATACTGTTTCGTTACATGACAAATTGGATATTCTTTTATTTATGCTTCTGGGTATTGTATTTAGTATGGAGGGTGGGTGGTTGCTTTTGGTGTTTACATAAACAGGCGTTTCATTTGGTTTCTTGTATAGGTTATATGTATGTTGGTTGAGGTCTAACGTTATGTCTAAATAATATACTATTTTTTTTGTTTGCTTCTATGGTGATTTTTAAGTTTGGGGTTTTGGAAAATTTTACACAATTCTTTTTTTCTTATTTTCAATATTCCTTGGGTTGTCATTCAGAGCGGCAAGGCCGTCATCCCTGTACAGTCCAGTTTGTTTTCCAAGTTTTGTTTTGAATATTGGATAACATGAATAGTCCGACAAGTTCGCAAGTTTCGGCACCATCATGTGATCCCATTGTAACATCAAAAGTTGAGTTCCTGCTTGTGTTCTTAATCCAGGGTTCATTATTACTGTGCAGTAAAGTTTTCTTTGTATGGAAAATGATTTCCATTTCTGACCCTGGTATTTCTGTGTACTTCTTGGCAAATTTTATAGCTTTAGTAAGTAGCTTTTCATCTATCGATGGGTAAAAATCTACTATGTCGAATGTTATAAAAACTGTATTTTCAAGGCTACATATGATCACATCAGAAAGAAAGAAAAGGAACTTGTACAACAAATGGACCTAGGTGACAGAGTAGAAACCACAGCAGCTAGAGAAACTTTTATTACACTTAAAGACCACAAACCTAATTTCTTGAATAATCCAACATGTAGATTGATAAACCCTTCCAAATCTGAACCAGGGAAAATTAGTAAAAAATAATCTTAGAGAAAACGATAAAAAACATAAAAGAAAACACTGAACTCAATCTCTGGAAAAACACATATGAAGTCATACAATGGTTAAAAAAAACTCAATAAACAAGAAAATACAGGTGTTTTTTTTTTTTATAACATTCGACATAGTAGTAGATTTTTACCCATCGATAGATGAAAAGCTACTTAATAAAGCTATAAAATTTGCCAAAAAGTACACAGAAATACCAGGGTCAGAAATGGAAATCATTTTCCACACAAAGAAAACTTTACTGCACAGTAAAAATGAAACCTGGATTAAGAACACGAGCAGGAACATCTGCTTTTGATGTTACAATGGGATCATATGATGGTGCCGAAACTTGCGAACTTGTCGGACTATTCATGTTATCCAATATCTAAAAAAAAAAAAAAAAAACTTGGAAAACAAACTGGACTGTACAGGGATGACGGCCTTGCCGCTCTGAATGACAACCCAAGGAATATTGAAAATAAGAAAAAAGAATTGTGTAAAATTTTCCACAACCCAAACTTAAAAATCACCATAGAAGCAAACAAAAAAATAGTGAATTATTTAGACATAACGTTAGACCTCAACCAACATACATATAAACCATACAAAAAACCAAATGAAACGCCTGTTTATGTAAACACCAAAAGCAACCACCCACCCTCCATACTAAATACAATACCCAGAAGCATAAATAAAAGAATATCCAGTTTGTCATGTAACGAAACAGTATTCAACAATGCTACAGCTGAATACCAAGAGGCGTTAACATAAAAGTGGCTACAATTATGAATTACGATACGATCCAGACAATGGTACAAACAGATGCAGAAAGAAGAGGAAAAGGAAAATCATATGGTACAATCCCCCATATGATGCAAGAGTCAAAACAAACGTAGGGAAAGAATTTTTTTAATCTTGACATCATCTTTCCCAAAAGACCACAAATTATTTAAGATATTCAACAAAAACAACATCAAATTATCATATTCATGTATGCCGAATCTTAAATCTGTCATTGATTCAGCAAATAAAATGCAAAGCAGCACAAAGAAAAATGAGGGTCACGAAAGGAAATCTTGCAACTGTACCAAAAAAAACAGTGTCCCCTAAGCGGCAAATGCCTTTACAACAACATTGTGTATCAAGCCACTGTAACATCAGAGAACGCAGAAGAAACATATGTAGGTATTACTGAAAACCAATTCAAAACCAGATATGCAAACCATAAACAATCATTCAACAAAGAAAGATACAAAAACCAAACAGAACTGAGCAAATACATTTGGAAAATTAAAGATAAAAACACAGACTACAACATATCTTGGAAAATCTTAAAAAGAGCAGCACCATACAATAACATTTCAAAAAGATGTAATCTATGCCTGACAGAGAAATACATTATACTACGTAAACCACAATTAGCAACTTTAAATATTAGTATAGAAATGGTTAACAATTGCAGACACAGATGGAAGTTTTTGTCAGTGAACAAAATCAAAAACACCTTAGAAGCACATGCAACACGGAAAAAACAACAACAGCAAGCTATACATATATACAACACTGGCAGCACAAGCTCACTACACCCTGAAGACATGCAAAAGCATGAAACAGATATATATTAATTATTTCATTATCTATTTATTGTTTTTATCAGTATACCTTTTGTTACAAGTTCATCACTATTACAAATGTTATATTTACTGGTATCATTAACATAATTAGCATTCTTTACAATATTTCTTACATTCCAGCTTACTACATTCCCAGCTTCCTATAGCATCAGTATAATTATTATGTGGTTACAATCATGATCATTATTAAAACTATTAATATGCATATTACAAATCTTAAATAAATGTTAGCGAACAGCCCAGAGAACGTGGACAAACGAGTCACAAGACAAAATACAACGCGTTTCGACCTCTTAGGTCTTCTTCAGGTGAGACATAAACGAATAAAAGAACGAAAATTCACTTAGCTTTGATCGCTTCAGATCGTTTCAGAGTTCAGCGCAAGGATATATGAATATCTTAAATAATTTGTGGTCTTTTGGGAAAGATGATGTCAAGAGTTCAACGCCTTCTTCCTTGCGCTGAACTCTGAAACGATCTGAAGCGATCAAAGCTAAGTGAATTTTCGTTGTTTTATTCGTTTATGTCTCACATGAAGAAGACCTAAGAGGTCGAAACGCGTTGTGTTTTGTCTTGTGACTCGTTTGTCCACGTTCTCTGGGCGGCTCGCTAACATTTATTTAAGATTTGTTTAGATTTCCGCCTGCAGTCGTCTCGCTTTGCAACTAGATGCATATTACAATCATTAAAATGCCACCCTTCCCTACGTTTATACATTCCTTCTCCTGCTTGCTCTTCCTGTCCCCTCTGCCTCCTTTTTTTTCTTCCTTTCCCTTAGTATTCATGTAAACAAGTGTTTGGAGAGAAGCAAAGAAAACACAAAGAATGGCTGACCGCTGGAACACGGACCCTCATCACAGAGCAGAAGCACCTAAAAGACCAGATCAACTAGACCCAAGACCAAGACCACAAGCAAGAGTTACAGGCACACTACTGGGACGTCAACCGCCAAGTTAAGAAAAGTGCTAGACAAGACAAGAAACAATTCATCCATGAGCTCACAGAAGAGGCAGAAACAGCGGCAGGACAGAGAAACATGAAAAGACTGTATGAAATTACCCGAACACTTTCTGGAAAGACCAGCAACCCCAGTCGCCCAGTCAAAGACAAGGAGGGAAACACCATCGCAGGAGAAGCTGAGCAGACAGCAAGGTGGGCAGAGCACTTTAAAGAGACACTGAATAGACCTTTACCACCTGTCCCCCCAGACATTCCACCACCAACCCAGCTTCTGGACATCAACACAGGCCCACCAACCAAGACGGAAGTTACCAAAGCCATCAAGTCACTGAAGTCAGGTACAGCAGCGGGTCGAGACGGAATTCCACCTGCAGCACTGTAAGCAGACATCCAGATGTCAACAGAGATGCTGCATCCACTCCTAAGCAAGATCTGGGAGCAGGAATGAGTGCCAGAAGACTGGAAAAGAGGCCACCTGGTGAAGCTGCCGAAGAAAGGGGACTTGTCATCCTGTAAAAACTGGAGATGGATTATGCTGCTGTCCATCCCAGGGAAGGTGCTGGCCAAAATCATGCTAGAGAGACCAAAGACCGCCCTAGACAAGACCCTCCACCAAGAACAAGCTGGATTTCGCCAAGACAGACCACGCACAGACCAAATTGCCACCATGAGAATTATCATCGAGCAGTCTCTGGAGTGGCAGACCCCCTTGTACGCAGTTTTTTTTTTTGATTTCCAGAAGGCGTTTGACAGCATCGACAGAGATACCATCTGGAAACTCATGCACCACTATGGCTTCCCACCCAAGTTTGTTGCCATCATCCAGCAACTCTACGAGGATGCCACATGCCAGGTCGTCCACGACGGGAAGCTAACGAAGCCCTTCACTGTACAAACCGGCGTCCGTCAGGGTGTCTATTATCGCCAACAATTTTCCTGATGGTCGTTGACTGGATAATGCGGCAGTCTACAGACGGCAAGAGGACAGGAATCCAGTGGACTTTCACCAAGCAACTGGAAGACCTGGACTTCGCCGACGACATCAGCCTTTTCTCCCACAAACAGCAAGACGCACAGAGAAGCTGTGCCGGGTAGCAGAAGAAGCAGGAAAGACAGGCCTCCAAATCAACACAAAGAAAACAGAAGCCATGAGAGTCAACAACCAGCAACGAGACCCACTACGACTACAACAGGAAGACATCATTGAAGTTGACAAGTTTGTGTACCTTGGCAGTGTGGTCAGCAAAGATGGAGGTACAGATGAGGATATCAAGAGCCGCATCAATAAAGCCAGGCACACCTTTACTACGCTACGGCCTATCTGGAATTCCTCTGCCCTCTCACTCCACAACAAGATCAGAATCTTCAATTCAAATGTGAAATCTGTCCTTCTGTATGGTTCTGAAACGTGGCGAACATCAAAGACAAACACCCACAAACTCCAAACATTTATCAACAGATGTCTGCGAAACATTGTGAACATCAGATGGCCAGATGTTATTGCCAACACAGAACTGTGGAACAAGACCAAGCAAGTTCCAATAGAATTAGAAATCAGAAAACGGAAGTGGGGGTGGATTGGCCACACCCTCAGAAAGTCTCCATCCAACATCACAAGACAAGCCCTTGAATGGAACCCTCAGGGCAAAAGAAAAGTGGGAAGACCAAGACAGACATGGCGAAGGAGTACCGACGCGGAAGTGAAGGCCGCCGGAATGACGTGGACCGAGCTGAAGATCTCCCAAAACCGTGTCCGCTGGAAGAGTGTGGTTGCGGCCCTATGTTCCCCAGGGAACTCAGAGGACTAAGTCAAGTCAAGTTCCCTTAGTATTTGTATTATTATTGTTATCATTATCATTACTATTATCAATATTATTGCAATTGATTTTTTTCTTCTTTTTTTCAATTATTTTTCTGTATCATGCTTTTATTATCAGTATTATTATTACCATCATCGTTGCTATAGTTGTTAGCATTATCATCTTTATTATCAATACGATTGTTATTATTGATATTACCATCACTACCATTAACATCACCATTGCCATCACCACTAAGACCATTGCCAGGCAACCATGCTGTTTAAGAATCCTCGAACCCACTTTCCTTTCTCCCAAACTACAATTGCTATTGCCATAATTATTATCACCAAACGTGGTAGTAATCCCGTCTTTATTTATCATTTTCATATTTTGATCATCATTATTACCATTATCATTATTCCTATCAGTTTTATAACTATCATCATTACTACCTCGACTCACACATTGTCTCCTTTTTGACAGCCTCGATTTCATTCAACGCCCATCTTGCGTTGAAGTGAATGAAGATAAGTGATTGCTCGTTCATTTTCATTGTCCTGAGTGTTTTGTATCTTGCCTGAAGAAGACCTACGAGGTCGAAACGCGTAGCGTTTTGTTTTGTGATTCATTTGCCTACATTTTCGTGGCGGTTCGCTATTAGTTACATTTAAAATTTGTTTAGATCTCCGCCAGCAGTCGCCTCACTTTGCAGCTCGACCTGCGCTGAAGAAGTTTTTACGAGTGAGCCTGCCAACACCTAACGATTTAATCTAATGCGAAGTAAACAGATATCAGATATATTTGAATTCTGCTACCAAGTGTATACGCTATTGGTTATAAATAACACAAATGGAAATCTCAAGGTAGCCAAGGAAAGCATATAATATGTTATGTGATTTGGATGTGAGAGGAAGAGTAAACTGGGTTTAAAATTTGAGGGTTAAATTACATGAACTTGGTTTTGGTTTTGTGTGGTTACAACAGGTGTCGGAACTATGAATGATTTTCTTCGGATATTGAGGAATAGACTCATCAGAGCAGATGGCAAGAATGGTCATGTCATGTTAAAAAAAAGCGACCTTTTGCTTTTCACAGACAGCTCGGAAGTATGCATTGTGTTCCGTCATATCTATCAATTACAATGGACAGTCATTTAAGGTATATTATGACAGAGTTCAGATGAGCAATTTCTGATCGTTTTGTTCATTATTATCGTTACAGGAAGCAGAGCAAAATGTTGTCTTCTCTGTCTGATGTGAAAAAGTGCCGAAGAAAATGAGGTCCACTTTGTGTTCTGTTGTCCTATTTTGAATGATCTGAGGAGTCAATTAACTGATCAAAAACAAGCATCCTTCCTCATTTCGACTATCATTACTCATAGCATCCACAAACGAAGCTACCATAAAATGTTTTCTGTTTTCTTGTACAGGGCATTTAGGATTAGAAGTATACTTTGCAGTTAAGACTTAATTGTTGTATACTATCTAATATTTAGTTAGTCGATCGCCTGTTTCACTTTGATGGATATTTGATTGATTTGTTCCTGTTTCTTCTTCGAAAAGATTTGTTCACATTACCCCCTTCATTATGAGCTAGGGCCTATATGAAGAAAACATCCATATTCGTATCCATATCTCTCTCTCTCTCTCTGTCTCTGTCTCTCTGTCTCTGTCTCTGCCTCTCTCTCTCTCTCTCTCTCTCTCCCTCTCTCTCTCTCTCTCTCTCTCTCTCTCTCTCTCTCTCTCTCTCTCTCTCTCAGGCGCGCGCGCGCGTGAAGAAGACGAAGCGAAGAAGAAAAAGAAGAAGAAGAAGAAGGAGAAGAAGAATTACGACAAGAAGAAAAACAAGAACAAGAAGAAAAACAAGAACAATTAAACGAAGAAAAAAGAAAAACAAGAAGGAAGAGAAGGAGGAGGAGAAGGAGGAGGAGGACAAGGAGAGAGAGAGAGAGAGAGAGAGAGAGAGAGAGAGAGAGAGAGAGAGAGAGAGAGAGAGACAGAAGACAGACAGACAGACAGACAGACAGACAGACAGAGTCAGAGACAGAGAAAGGGAGAGACCAGTAGACTGATAGAGTAATAGACAAACAACCAACAGACAATTAAACAGACATATACAGATAATGAGACAGAGTCAGAGACAGAGAGAGGGAGAGACCAGTAGACTGACAGAGTAATAGACAAACAACCAACAAACAATTAGACAGACAGATACAGATAATGAGAGAGCGAGAGACAGACTTAGACAGAGAGACAGAAGGATGAATAAGAAATGGATAGTATATATATATATATATATATATATATATATATATATATATATATATATATGAACAATATAAAAAGTCCTTAAAAAATCTGAAGGTGCTCAACCCCTTGGGGAGCAACATCTGTTAAAAAATATTTTTAAAAATGAAGTAGTAAAATCTACAAGCTTGTTTCAAGCCTTGCTATCATCAGGATGTCTTTTGGGGCACGCCAACGATCTTTTGTGGCGTGCGGGACTTGATTTCAACTCTGTGCGTGCAGGCGGATCTCATTTGCTGCACGTGCGGCCTGTGGTTCTTATTGGGGCCTGTACAGGTGGAATGTGCTAGCAAAGATTTCCACTTGTGCCTGCAATTGTTTACAATTTCTACTTTTGTGTTCCGAGTTGCTAAGTGTGGTTTGCATAATATTAACCATTTTTCTGTGGAGCATAGATTGCATCTTTTTGAAATATTGTTGTATGGTGTTGCTCTTTTTATGATTTTCCATGATATGTTGTAGTCTATATATATATATATATATATATATATATATATATATGTATATGTATATATATATAATATATATATATATATCATCAGCGCCAGCAGCAGCAGCAGCAGGAGCAGTGGTAAAATGGGAAAAAACCGACTAAGCACGAGTCTCACATTGAGTAACTCTGTAATGTGCTCTGTGTTTTGAGGTTATAATACATTTTTATCAGTTTGAAAACATTTTCAGAGATCTCTCACTTTCATTCTCTTTCCCTCTCCCTCCCTCCCTCCCTCTCTCTCTCTCTCATAGACCTGCGCACGCGCTCACACACACACACACACACACACACACACACACACACACACACACACACACACACACACACACGCGCGTGCATATATATACTCGCACAGACTCACATAATCTGTCAATCAATCAGTTCATCATATGATCAGCCCCTCTCTCTCTCTCTCTCTCTCTCCTCTCTCTCTCTCTCTCTCTCTCTCTCTCTCTCTCTCTCGCACAGACTCACATAATCTGTCAATCAATCAGTTCATCATATCATCAGCCTCTCCTCTCTCTCTCTCTCTCTCTCTCTCTCTTGGATTCGTATGTATGTATGTTTGTACATATGTATGTATTCATGCATGCATTAAATATGTATGTATGTTATGTATGTGTACACACACACACACACACACACACACACACACACACACACACACACACACACACACACACACATATATATATATATATATATATATGTGTGTGTGTGTGTGTGTGTGTGTGTGTGTGTGTGTGTGTGTTTGTGTGTATGTATGCATGCATGTATGTATGCATGCATGTGTGTGTGTGTGTGTGTGTGTGTGTGTGTGTGTGTGTGTGTGTGTGTGTGTGTGTGTGTGTGTGTGTATGTTTCTGGTAGTGTGAAGCGCCTAGTGTGCTGGCGAAGTGTCTGTGTGCTTGTCACCTCTCGCTTTCAGCCTTCCCTGCTGGCTAGCACCGCTGTGAACAGCACTGCAAAAAGAGAGCCGACTGCGTAAGTCTCTCCTGCCAGTACATAGCCTCTCTACTACACCCCTATATTGTGCCTCCACGTGACAACGCATGTCCACTGGGAGTCTTGTGTCCCCGGACCAAACTGCAGGGGACTTGGAGGAGGTCTGGCCCCTAAACATGCAACGTACAGACCCACCGGCGAGTGGACATGCCTTGGCGTTCATGAACCATCAACCCCCGCCCCCAGCTATGGACAAGTAGCAGGACAGAGGGAGCTTTTCAGCCTTGGTCGGCCATCCCTCTCGGATACAGATACTTTGAACAACAAAGCTGCACCTTCTGGGACTGTCCTACACGTGGCATCTTCTGCACCCAGAAGGCGAGAGGATGGACAACAGACAGCGCAACTCTCCTTAAAAAGTCCCCTGTGCTGGTCAGGCAAACAAGCACGCCGATAAACCCAAAGGCAACCCTTACCAGCTTTTTCCAAGTCCTAAGGTGATGGAGAAGTAGTAACGGGGACAAGCAAAGGATATTGCTGGAGGTCCCTAGCTACAACTCTGCACGTAAGCGGCTGTAGGCTGATTGTCGTTCATCGTACACCATGGCAGATGCGGTGCTTGCATTCTTCTACAGCGAAAGAGCAGCCCTATTCAGGGACAGCACTGCTCTCCCCACATGAGGATGGGGAGATACAAGGATCCTGCCCTTTGCTGTACCTGACTGGTGACCACGCCTGCCTGATCATCCAACAAGGCGGTCGAAAGACAAAGCACAGGAAAACGCAGATGCCACTGACTTTAGGGGCATGGTATGTCCGAACCTCACTGGACAGAGACGAAAGATCAAAGCGTCGTTTTGCTCTGATTGCCAAGATGCGGGCCGATACCAGATTGACATAGCGGCTCTGAGTGAAAGAAGACTTGCGAGCAACACACAGCTTGAAGAAGTTGGAGGAGGCAGTACCTTTTACTGCAATGGGAAGCCTGAAGAAAACCCAAGAACTCCTGATGTCGGATTTGCAAGTCGCACATAGCTTGCCAAAAAGCTGGATAGCCTGCCACATGGCATTAATGATCGCTCAATGATATTGCGGCTTAGGCTTACAAAGGACCGCTTTGCCACCATTATCGGCGCCTACGATCCAACAAATGACATCAAAGACGCTTCTATGAGGAGCTGAACCTTGTCATCACTGAGTCAACCACAAGGACAAGCTCGTCATCCTCGGGGACTTGAACGCCCTTGTGGGAAAGGACTATTCCACTTTCCAACGTTCTTGGACGCCACAGCACTGGAAACTGTAATTCCCATGGTCTGCTGATGTTATCACTGTGTACACAACAAGAACTTTCCATCATCAACACCATGTTCCAGCAGGCAGACAAGTTCAAGAACACGCGAATTCACCCTCGCTCCAAACAAAGGCACATGCTTTATTATGTGATTGTTCCTCAGAGGGACAGACAGGATGTTCTTATTATACGCTGCTTGGGGGGAGCTGATTGCTTGTCAGATAACCGCCTGATCAGGAGCAAGATGAACATCCAGCTTGCCCTGAAACACAGAACGGCCAGAGATAAGCTGCCAAGAAGGCTGAACATTGCACGCCTGTGTAACAGCAGAGACATTCTGCAAGAAAGAATCCAGGAAAATCTGTCGAACATCAACCTCACTGGAGAAGGCACTGGCGAGAAATGATAAGCCTACAAAGAATCCCTGTACAACGCTGCAGCTGACACCCTGGGCTTTGTTGAACACAAACATAGAGACTGGTTTTATGAAAGCCACCCAGAGATCAACAAGCTCATAGACATGCTCCACAAGACCCATATATATATCGCCTCAGCGACAAGACCCTCGAGAAGAAACATCAAAAGTACCAGCAAGCTAGGCAGCTCACCCAACAGAAGCTTCAGCAGATGAAGAGCGATTGGTGGGAAAAGAAAGCAGAAAATCTGCAAGCTCCGGCTGACATAAACGACATGAAGACATTTCGCGAAGGCCTTCGCACCATCTATGGACCAAAGACTACTGGATCAACACCCATTCGTACTTCTGATCAGACCACACTGCTGACTGATGAGACTGACATTCTTGCTTGCTAAGCAGAGCACTTTAATGTGGTCAATATTTGAAGAACAATTGCAGCGCTTCCAAACTACGAGTGGGGGATCTCTGGCAGACCCACCCTCCAGTGCAGAGACTGCGAAGGCTCTGATGCAAACCACATCCTGTAAAGCACCAGGTGCAGATGGAATTCCAACAGACATCTACAAGGAGAAGTGCCCCAAGACTTCAAGGACGCCTCTATTGTACACATCAACAAGAGGAAGGGTGATAAAGCGTCCTGTGAAAATCATCGTGGGATTTCCGTCTTGTGTATTGCAAAGGAAATTCTTCCCTGAATCGCAGTGCGGGTTTCGCGCAGGCAGGGCACAACTGACATGGTATTTGCTGTTCGCAAGTTACAGGAGAAGCGTCGCAAGCAGAATCAGGAGCTCCATGTGGTGTTTGTTGATCTCACAAAACCTTCGATACTGTTAATCGGACTGGTCTGTGGAAGATCCTTCACAAGTTTGGTTGCTTGAAAAAGCTCACCTCACTGATAGTTTCATTCCATGATGGCATGCAGGCGAGGGTGAAAGAAAAAGGAGATACATTTGACCCATTCCCAATGAAAAATGGAGTGAAGCAGGGATGCGTTTTAGCTCTTACCTTCTTTTCCATCCTGTTTACTGCGATGCTGATTGATGCATTCCGGGACTGTGACAGGGGGTATACACCCATTTACGTTCAGATGGCAAACTCTTTAACACGACTTCAGGTCAAGACCAAAATATTTGATGCCCTTCTGAGAGAGTTCCTCTTTGCAGATGACTGTACACTGGCCGCGAACTCCCATGAAGACATCCAATGCATAACAGATCGCTTTGCAAGGGCCTGTCAACGCTTTGGACTTACAATCTGTCTTGGTAATACCGTGGCCATGTTCCAACCGTCACCCTGCTGCTGGCAGTGCTCCACCAAAATCTGTCGTCGTCAACAACAGAGAGATCAAAACTGTGGACAAATTCTACTCTTTGGGCAGCACTGTAAGCAGCAATGGATCTTTGGATGCAGAAATGATGTTTTGCATCTCAAAGGCCAGCTCTGCCTCCGGCAGATTCTCAAAAAAGTCTGTTGCAAGACCATGGCATCAGATTGCGCACACAGGTTGCAGTGTACAGAGTTGTGGTTCTGAGTGCTCTCCTTTACTGTTGTGAGACTTGGACCACGTTCCGCCGACACATCCACCAACTCGAACAGTTCCATCAACGATGCTGGCGCAAGATCTGCAGTTTCAAATGGCAAGACAGTGTCCAATCTACATGTTCTGAAGAGGTGTGGCGTACCCAGCATTGAGTGTATGCTCATCAGAAAGCAGCTCCGATGGACAGGACACGTTTTGTCCGTATGGAGGACAGCAGAATTTCCAAAGATGCTGCTCGATTGACAACTGAAAGAAGGACAACGTGACCAAGGAAGGCTTCTTAAGAGATACCAAGACACACTGAAGGCCAACCTGAGAAGCTGCAACATCGACATACATCGTATGTATGTATGTATGTATGTATGTATGTATGTATGTATGTATGTATGTATGTATGTATGTATGTATGTATGAATGTAGTATGTATGTATGTATGTATGTATGTATGTATGTATGTATGTATGTATGTATGCATGTACCATGTATGTATGTATGGATGGATGTATGTACGTATGTACGCATGTATGTATGTATGTACGTATCGTACGTACGTACGTACGTATGTATGTATGTATGTATGTATGTATGTATGTATGTATGTATGTATGTATGTATGTATGCATGTATGTATGCATGCATGTATGCATGCATGTATGCATGTATGCATGTATGTATGTATGTATGCATGTGTGCATGTGTGCATGTGTGTATGTATGTATATATGTATGTATGTATGTATGTATGTATGTATGTATGTATGTATGCATGTATGTATGCATGTACGTAGTACGTATGTATGCATGTATGTATGTATGTATGTATGTATGTATGTATGTATGTATGTATGTATATATGTATGTATGTATGTATATATGTATGTGTATGTATGTATGTATGTATGTATGTATGTAGGTAGGTAGGTAGGTAGGTAGGTGGATAGTTAGGTAGTTAGGTAGGTAGGTACAGACAGACGCACCTGCGCACGCACACACACCCAAGCATATGTCCATGCGCGTGTTCTCCCATCCAATCACCCACACACATGCACACACGCGCGCGCTCACACACACGCACACACACACACGCACACGCACACACACACACACACACACACACACGCGCGCGCGCGCGCGCACGCACGCACGCAGCACACACACACCACACACACACACACACACACACACACACACTCACGCGCGTGCACGCACGCACGCACGAACGCACGCAAACAAGTACGCAGAGAAGAGAGAGAGAGAGAGAGAGAGAGAGAGAGAGAGAGAGAGAGAGAGAGAGAGAGAGAGAAAAGAGAGAGAGATTCATTCATCACCTCGCCCTTCCCCCTCCCCCAACAAAATCATTTTTGCTTGTTTGACGTGGAGTGACGTGACATTTTCAAATGGTCATTTTGGCTTGATAAAAATCTGTCTGTCATAATATAACGAATAGACTATGACATCCATGCACGTCTAGAGTCTGCTCTTCATGCTTGCAGCACACATTATTACCGAGTCTCGTCTCTGGTACGGATTTATGGAATTGCTCTGTTCCACACTGGTCCGAGTTCAAGTTGCATCTGGCATGTAACCTCTGGGTCCAGTGTCATGGTGAAGAGGATGAAGAACTCTGTGATTACATTCGATGTAGTTCGCATGGCATTTTACTGGACGGTAGGTGCTACATCCTTGGCAGAAACCCAACAATGTCTGCACTTGATAAAGAAGTGGATTGTCATATGTATGGGGCCGAGCTAGTGAGCTTCAACACACATGCAGAAATGAAAAACGTTATTGATTTTCTCTGGGCAAAGCACATAGCTTCCTTTCATGTCGGACTAAACTCCTTTGCTCCAGGATTGCCTCAGATGTAGGGTTTGGGTAATTGTTTGTTCAAAATGTTTGAAATGCGCCTAGGCTTTGTTTTCTAAAAAGAATGCGCGCGCGCGCGCGCGCGCGCGCGCGCGCGCGCGCGCGCGTGTGTGTGTGTGTGTGTGTGTGTGGTGTGTGTGTGTGTGTATTAATGCATGTATATATGTATGTATATCTATCTATGTATATGCACACACACACACACACACACACACACACACACACACACACACACACACATATCTATATATATATATTATCTATCTATATATATATATATATATATGTGTGTGTGTGTGTGTGTGTGTGTGTGTATGTGTGTGTGTGTGTGTGTGTGTGTGTGTGTGTGTGTGTGTGCGCGCGCGCGCGCGCGCGGGCAATTGTATGTAAATGTACATGCGTATGTGCGTGTACATGTGTGTGTGTGCGCGCGCGCCCGCGCGCATGTGTGTGTGTGTGTGTGTGTGTGTGTGTGTGTGTGTGTGTGTGTGTGTGTGTGTGTGTGTGTAGTTGTGTCTGTGTGCGTATCTGTGTAAAACATTTTTAGGTTTAAACAATATGCATGGATTTATTTCTATCTCCCTTTCAGAATCGGTTCAGCTAGGATGAAAGTATTCCACTGAATACACACTGGTAGTGAAATATGCAATATATATGGATATTATCACTTTTTGCTTTGTTGTAGGTACAAAGATGTTATGATTTGGAGTGATAAGACAATTGCATACTCCACATCAATGAGCTGGCAAAATGACAGAATTGATGTAATTGAAAGACCCATTTGCGCATTTACAAAACCACCAGAGTACAACACCTCGGGAACAAAGCGTATAACTGCACCTACGAACGCACTGCTCGCCTACGGATGTTTACGGTACAGTACAGACCTACATTTTTACCTTTGTGAAATTAAAACAGACACCCAGAGAACATTGGAGCTACTTACATTTCCGCCATTGGTCTGTGATGTGCCCATGGGACATATAACTCTAATCACGTGTCGACAGGGTCATATCACGCATTGTTTTCTGGCCGAAGACGACCATACTGAATGCTGGGAGACGATTTGGTAGACAAGTTTGAAATTCAGCATCAATTTTCCCCTTCATTTTCTGCATGTCTTCATTTACTTTCCACTATCCGAATGCAGTTTTCATGCCAGAAAACTCGTCAGTTCGTGTCATACACGTTAGTGTGTGACCACCGTCCAGACTGCATGGACAACAGTGATGAAGAGTTCTGTGTGTTTCCTCCCTGTAGAGATGGTCTGTCTTTACAGTGTGGAGGTAGCCAACAGGTATTACAGCTCGTAGCTTAAGAGTGACAGTTTCTTTTTACAAGTCTATCTTATGGTGCATATTCTATGCTATGTTTAAGTTTCAAATCTACACTTTTGGTGACACTATCTGTAACACTATAAAATAAATCTGATATCGTTTCATCTCATTTCAAACGGAAATCAGACACACTATATATTTTGTGTTGATAACAATCAGCACGAAAAAGCTATGAATATAACAGGTTGAGAAAAAAAAAGAAA
>CM065732.1:35911942-35934442 GCA_033310375.1 Conus canariensis
TTACACTTGTGCCTGCAATTGTTTACAATTTCTACTTTTGTGTTCGGAGTTGCTAAGTGTGGTTTACATAATATCAACCATTTTTCTGTGGAGCATAGATTGCATCTTTTTGAAATATTGTTGTATGGTGTTGCTCTTTTTATGATTTTCCATGATATGTTGTAGTCTCTCTGCCATGAAAAACAAACAGTGGAGCATGTCCTAAGCTCATGTAAAGTAGCCCTGGCTCAAGGAAGGTACACATGGAGGCACAACCAAGTGCTCAAAGAGATTGTACAAGTAGTCTGGGCTAGTACCAACACCATAAAAGGGAAAATCAGGACTCCAAAAGCACCCGCAACATTCTTCACGGCAGGAGGCAGCAAATCATGGCCAAGAACAACAGTGCCACTCGAAACATGCAGGCAGAGTCTGCTGGACGGGGCAGATGACTGGGAGTGCACTGCAGACCTTCCAGAATGGAAGAGTCACCCAGAGATCATCAGCAAGAGTGGCATGAGACCAGACATAGTAGTCCACTCAGAGTCAACCAAGCAACTGATCATGATCGAGCTCACGGTGCCATATGAGAACAGAATGGAGGCAGCTCAAATCTACAAGACTGAAAAGTATGCTGATCTGGCAAACAGCCTGAGGAGAGAAGGCTATCAGGTCAAAGTCCTCACTGCAGAAATTGGAGCTAGGGGGTTTGTAGGAACGTCTGCATACAGCCTCATGAAACAGCTCGCAGTTGCAGGGAAGGAAAAAACCAGAGCCCTGAAAGCAATGGCAGAAGCAGCAGAGAGGTGTTCAAGCTGGATCTGGTCAAGGAGGAACAAAAGTGAACTTCATAAGGCTTAATTTCCCTACAAATATCAGGTGTCCCTGTGGCTCAGTGGTTAAAGCGCGAGTCATTAAGTGGAAAATGAGCATGTCCAGAGGGTCATGGGTTCGAATCCCAGCCATGGCTCGTCCCAAGATGGAAAAAAAAAAAAGGGGCAGCAGAGGGACATCCGGAGTCATGAACCGGGTGTGGCCCAACCCCCCTAGAGTGTCAGGAGATAAGGGCCGAAACACTTGCTTGAAGGGGGCTTCTCTTCTGAGGACTCTCTGCTGCCACGCTCTCCACGAGTTTCTTTCTACTGTAGTCTATTTTTTTTATCTTTGAGTCTCCAAATGTATTTACTCAGCTCTGTTTGATTTTTGTATTTTTCATTTTTGAATGACTGTTTGTGGTTTGCGTATCTGGTTTTGAAGGTGTTTTCAGTAATCCCTATATATGTTTCTTTTTCATTTTCTGATGTTACCGTAGCTTGGTATACAATGTTGCTGTGAAGACATTTGTTGCTTAGGGGGCACTGTTCTTTTTTAGTGCAGTTGCAAGATGTCCTTTCAGCACCCTTCTCTTTTGTGTTGCTTTTCTTTTTGTTAGATGAATCAATTATGTTTTTGAGGTTAGGCATACATGAATATGACAGTTTAATGGTGTTTTTGTTGAATATTTTGGACAGTTTGTGTTCTTTTGGAAATGGTGTTGCCAAGATTTTAAAGAATTCTTTTCCTACATTTTTTTTTACTTGTCCATCGTATCGTGGGTTGTACCATATGATCTTTCTTTTCCTATTTTTCTTATTTCTATTCGTGTTATTGTCTGGACTGTATTGTAGTTTGTAATTATAACCACTTTTTTGTAATGCTTCTTGATATTCTGTTGCTGCATCATTGAATGCGTTTTCATTGCATGACAGGTTGGATAGTCTCTTGTTTATACCATTGGGTATTGTTTTTAGTATAGATGGTGGGTGGTTGCTTTTGATGTTTACGAAGATTGGTATGTCATTGGGATTTTTGTATGGTTTGTACACATGGTCATTGAGGTCTAATGTTATGTCTAGGTAATTCACCACTTTTTTGTTTGCTTCTATTGTGATTTTTAAGTTGTGGTTTTTAAAGATTTTACATAATTCTTTTTTCTTGTTTTCAATGGTTCTTGGATTATTGTTTAATGCAGCGAGGCCATCATCTCTGTATAAACCGACCTGTTTTCCAAGTTGTTTTTGGATGTTGGATAGCATGAATAGTCCGACTAGTTCACATGTTTCGGCACCATCATACGATCCCATGGTTACATCCAATGTGGAGTTTTTGCTCGTTTTTTTAATCCAAGTTTCATTTTTTTTTTAAACCTTTTTTATTTGCATTCATATATATTTACAGGAAAAAAAAGGGGAGAAAAGTAATGAGGGAAAGCAAATATGTATATCAAGAAATAAATAAAGAAAGAAATCATCCCAAACAATTTGAATTCACATATTCATGCAAACATTATCGAATCAAAACAAAACAAAAACAGAGAGAGAGAGAGAGAGAGAGAGAGAGAGAGAGAGAGAGAGAGAGAGAGAGAGAGAGGGGGGGGGGGTGGATGTATTAAGAAAAATCATGCTGACAGGGACGTTTTTTATATCATTACATTTGGCAAAATATTACACTCAGGCCTCTAATAATGCACAAAAAGTGTTCATTCACACACTTCATCTTACACTTCTGAATCTATTAGTGCAAGTTGTTTACAAAGAAAAGAAAACAATAACAAAAGGGTATAACTGTTAAACAGTATCCATTAATGGTCTGTATGCCAGCCATCTGGTCAAAAATTCTGCATGGTTTAATTTTAAATATGCAACATGTTCCTCAATTTTGTATCTAAATTTTAATTTGTTTATGAATACATGTACTTGTGGCAGGGTATTGTTTATTCTACAAACATATATGTAATGCTTCGCAAATAGTATTATAAAGTAAAAGACGGTGTCGCCAACACCAAGTTTCATTTCTGCTATGGAGTAAGGTTTTCTTGGTGTGGAAAATAATCTCCATTTCTGACTCTGTTATTTTTGTGTATCTGTTGGCAAATTTCAAAGCTTTGTTGAGTAGTTCTTCATCTATGGATGGATAGAAGTCTACTATGTCAAATGTAATGAACATTGTATTTCTCTGTTTGTTGAGTTTCTCAAACCATTGTATGACTTCATAACTGTTTTTCCAAAGGTTGTATTCGGTGTTTGATTTTACATCTTCTATAGCTTTTTCCAAAATTCTCTTGCTTATTTTGCCCAGTTCGGATTTAGATGGGTTTATTAGCCTACATGTTGGGTTGTTTTGGAAGTTAGGCTTGTGGTCTTTAAGTGTTATGAGGGCTTCTTTTGTTGCTGTTGCCTCTACCCTATCGCTTAACTCCATGTGGTGTGGAAGCTTTTTTTCTTTTTTTGCGGATGTTGCTATGTGTGGTTTCATCAGCTTTCTTGTAGTTTTTCTGGATGTTTTTGTTTAAGAGTTGAGGGTATTCATTTGGTTCCATTTTGTAAAAATTGCTAGTTTTGTCAGCCTTTACGAATATCTTTTTATCATTTTGGATTTGTTTTATATCATTTGCTAGTGATGTTTGAAAGTTGTTATTTGATTTTTTGAATTTAATATTGGCTATCGGTCCCTTCATTTTGTCTTCAAAAGGTTTCATTTCATCTATTGTCGGAGGTGATCGCCATGATTTGAATCCATATGTGTTTTTGTCTTCATTCTTTGCATTTCGGTTTAGGAAGAAGAACGCCTTCCATCTCATGTTGCGCACAAATTTCTCAGTTTGCTCTATCAGTTTTTTAGTGTAAGTTTGTGGGTTTGAAAATGGTATGTTTTTAGTAGATTGCCTAAAGTTGATTTTCTCCATTTTAGATTTTTTCAGACCACAGTGCTCAACGTGAGGAGCAATTATCATGGACAATATAAAAATGTCCTTAAAAAATCTTAAAATGCTCAACCCCTTGGGGACTGATAGCCAATATTAAATTACAAAAATCAAATAACAACTTTCAAACATCTCTAGCAAATGATATAAAACAAATCCAAAACGATAAAAAGATATTCGT
The DNA here is from genome assembly GCA_033310375.1 of Conus canariensis. NCBI lineage: Eukaryota > Metazoa > Mollusca > Gastropoda > Neogastropoda > Conidae > Conus > Conus canariensis. The sequence goes on from CM065732.1 coordinate 35,915,845, forward strand.
AAAGGCTGACAAAACTAGCAATTTTTACAAAATGGAACCAAATGAATACTCTCAACTCTTAAACAAAAACATCCAGAAAAGCTACAAGAAAGCTGATGAAACCACACATAGCAACATCCGCAAAAAAGAAAAAGAGCTTGCACACCGCATGGAGTTAAGCGATAGGGTAGAGGCAACAGCAACAAAAGAAGCCTCATAACACTTAAAGACCACAAGCCTAACTTCCAAAACAACCCAACATGTAGGCTAATAAACCCATCTAAATCCGAACTGGGCAAAATAAGCAAGATAATTTTGGAAAAAGCTATAGAAGATGTAAAATCAAACACCGAATACAACCTTTGGAAAAAACAGCTATGAAGTCATACAATGGTTTGAGAAACTCAACAGAGAAATACAATGTTCATTACATTTGACATAGTAGACTTCTATCCATCCATAGATGAAGAACTACTCAACAAAGCTTTGAAATTTGCCAACAGATACACAAAAATAACAGAGTCAGAAATGGAGATTATTTTCCACACCAAGAAAACCTTACTCCATAGCAGAAATGAAACTTGGATTAAAAAAACGAGCAAAAACTCCACATTGGATGTAACCATGGGATCGTATGATGGTGCCGAAACATGTGAACTAGTCGGACTATTCATGCTATCCAACATCCAAAAACAACTTGGAAAACAGGTCGGTTTATACAGAGATGACGGCCTCGCTGCATTAAACAATAATCCAAGAACCATTGAAAACAAGAAAAAAGAATTATGTAAAATCTTTAAAAACCACAACTTAAAAATCACAATAGAAGCAAACAAAAAAGTGGTGAATTACCTAGACATAACATTAGACCTCAATGACCATGTGTACAAACCATACAAAAAACCCAATGACATATCAATCTACGTAAACATCAAAAGCAACCACCCACCATCTATACTAAAAACAATACCCAATGGTATAAACAAGAGACTATCCAACCTGTCATGCAATGAAAACGCATTCAATGATGCAGCAACAGAATATCAAGAAGCATTACAAAAAAGTGGTTACAATTACAAACTACAATACAGTCCAGACAATAACACAAACAGAAATAAGAAAAATAGGAAAAGAAAGATCATATGGTACAACCCACGATACGATGGACAAGTAAAAACAAATGTAGGAAAAGAATTCTTTAAAATCTTGGCAACACCATTTCCAAAAGAACACAAACTGTCCAAAATATTCAACAAAAACACCATTAAACTATCATATTCATGTATGCCTAACCTCAAAAACATAATTGATTCATCTAACAAAAAGAAAAGCAACACAAAAGAGAAGGGTGCTGAAAGGACATCTTGCAACTGCACTAAAAAAGAACAGTGCCCCCTAAACAACAAATGTCTTCACAGCAACATTGTATACCAAGCTACGGTAACATCAGAAAATGAAAAAGAAACATATATAGGGATTACTGAAAACACCTTCAAAACCAGATACGCAAACCACAAACAGTCATTCAAAAATGAAAAATACAAAAATCAAACAGAGCTGAGTAAATACATTTGGAGACTCAAAGATAAAAAAAATAGACTACAACATATCATGGAAAATCATAAAAAGAGCAACACCATACAACAATATTTCAAAAAGATGCAATCTATGCTCCACAGAAAAATGGTTGATATTATGTAAACCACACTTAGCAACTCTGAACACAAAAGTAGAAATTGTAAACAATTGCAGGCACAAGTGTAAATCTTTGCTAGCACATTCCATCTGAACAGGCCCCAATAAGAACCACAGGCCGCACGTGCAGCAAATGAGATCGCCTGCACACACAGAGTTGAAATCAAGCCCCGCACGCCATAAAAGATCGGTGGCGTGCCCCCCCCCCCCCCCCCCCCCCAAAAGATATCCTGATGATAGCAAGGCTTGAAACAAGCTTGTAGATTTTTACACTTCATTTAAAATAAAATATTTTTAACAGATGTTGCTCCCCAAGGGGTTGAGCATTTTAAGATTTTTTAAGGACATTTTTATATTGTCCATGATATATATATATATATATATATATATATATATATATATAATATGTCGCATTTGATGCGACAACATGGATTTGGTGCAAAAACAGAGAGAGAGAGAGAGAGAGAGAGAGAGGGAGAGAGAGAGAGAGAGAGAGAGAGACAGACAGACAGACAGACAGACAGAGACAGAGACAGAGAGAGTTGTATATGTCATATTTAACACAGAGAGAGAGAGAGAGAGAGAGAGAGAGAGAGAGAGAGAGAGAGAGTGTGTGTGTGTGTGTGTGTGTGTGTGTGTGTGTGTGTGTGTGTGTGTGTGTGTGTGTGTGTCTCGCGTACAATCACACTCATGTGCGCGGGCGTATGCACAGAGATATGCGCATACACACACACGTTTGTGCTTTTAACTGTAGTGCTACCCAGAATCTGAAAAGTGCAACAACGTGGTTTGGTGTGTGAATGAGTATGACGAACAGTACTGTCCCAAGACTTCCTATGATGCTGGAAACACCACGATAATTCCTCCTCCAGCTGTCATTTTCCTAAATGGGTTAGGAAGCTTCACCATACAGATGCTAATCAAAACTGAAAAAGAGTTTGACAGCGCTAGTGTTAACTGTACACAGAACGGACCATGTCCCATAACTCATTTCCAATGTCCTGACAACGGGTACTGTCTGCCTGTGTTTGTGCGCTGTAACAAAGTATTTGACTGCCCAGGGAAGGAAGATGAAGTAGGATGTGATAATCCAAAGTGTCCTGGGTATTACCGATGTCGTGGATCTGCAGTGTGTCTGTTTCCTGACCACATTTGTGATGGGACTCACCAGTGTCCTCAGCATGATGATGAACTGCTGTGTGATGTTTCATGTCCACCAAATTGTCTCTGTCTTGGTCTGGCATTGAAATGTAACGACCCATCTCAAATAAAGCATTTTCCTCCTCATCTTCGAGCTTTGGACATAAGTTATACTGATGTGGCATTAGATCAATTAACTTCTTTTTCCATGTTGCTTTTACTGGATCTTTCTGGTTGTCAGATGGGACATATCAGCAATATTTCTTTTCCAAATCTACAGACTCTTGACTTGAGCAACAACAGGATTATGACAATTACCATATTTGATGTTAAGTATATAGGAAATCTGAGACATTTATCTTTGGCAAAAAACACTGTCCTGCCAGTATTTTCTGACACCACTGACGAATCTGTAGTCCTTCCATCGGTGATACATGTAGATCTCTCTTATACACCTGTTTATGAGTTAGATGTTAACGTCTTTGATGTTTTCCATAATGTAAAGCATTTAAATTTGTCCCATTGTGGAATAAAACGTGTAGGACACAGTAAATTGACGTATTTATCCAAGCTACAGTTAATTGACTTACGTGGCAATGAACTGCTTGAGTTTGCTCCTACTATCTTCAGGAAAGTGGATAGGCTTACAAGTATATTTGTTGACAATTATAAGATCTGCTGTCCTCAATCTCTACCTGTAGAATTTAACAAGCATGACTGTCATGGCCCTAATGACGCTATCAGCTCCTGTGATAACCTTCTTCGTTCCAACGCGTATAGAGTATTTGTGGCAGTCTATGCTGTGTTGGCTACAATTGGAAACATTTTTAGTTTGATGATTCGCACACATTTTCAAAACTCAAAAATGTCTGGTTACGGTATTTTTGTCACACATCTATGTGTATCTGACGGTTTAATGGGGATCTATCTCATCATTATAGGTGCAGCGGACAGGTTGTTTCAAAACACTTACTTGTGGGAAGACACTCAGTGGAGGAACGGTGCAGTCTGTCAAATGGCTGGAGTCATAGCACTTATGTCCAATGAAATGTCAGCTTTTATCATCATTCTCATTACCCTTGACAGATTCCTAGTCATACGGTTTCCTTTCAGCCGTGTCCATTTCCAGCCTTCGTCTGCTCAGTTAGCTTGTGGTGCTCACTGGATTCTGACTGTCGTACTGGTCAGTGTTCCTTTCTTCCCTGCACATGCCCACTGGATATTCTATGGTCGGACAGGAATTTGCATTCCATTGCCCATCTCCCACTACGGCTTTGCGGGTGACAGTTATGCATTTGCCATTTTCATTGTTCTAAATATGTTACTGTTCTTTGTTATATCTCTAGGACAATCTGCGATCTATGTGGCGGTAAGGAAAAACACTTTGAAATCCGTTCAGTCCAACAGAAGCAGACAAGATCTGAACATCGCCCGTCGCCTTATTTCTGTGGCGGCAACAGATTTTTTCTGCTGGTTCCCCATTGGTCTGCTGGGCATTTTGTCAACCTCAGGGGTCTCTCTTCCGGGTGAAATCAACATAGCTATCGCATCCATCGTAATGCCACTTAATGCAGCCTTAAACCCTTTTCTCTATACAGTGAATGTCATGTTAGAGAAGAGAAGACAAAAGCAAGAAGAACGTATTCTGAAATGTCTGAGGACCAAATTGCAAGAATCATAGAAAGCACTCATCACCTCGGCTCATTCAGCCGAAGTTGGTCTCCTGATCCTTTTAGAAGTTGGCATGGTACAGCTGTGACAAAGACTAAATAGACATGATCGACACAAGTTTGAGTTTATAAAATCCACTCCAGTGACTGTTTCTGTCATTGAGGTGATTTTCCATCTTCAGCACTACTACGTCTATTCCCCTACTTCTACGGCGTGTATGGACGTGAGAGATATTAACATGTGTATTCGAGTATGTGCATGATCGAGAGCGCCTAATGTCGCCCTCTCTCTCTCTCTCTCTCTCTCTCTCTCTCTCTCTCTCTCCTCTCTCTCTCTCTCTCCTCTGTCTCTCATTGTCTGTGTGTGTGTGTGTGTGTGTGTGTGTGTGTGTGTGTGTGTGTGTGTGTGTGTGTGTGTGTGTGTGTGCGTCTGACTATCAACTCATGCATCTGCCATGTCCATTCATGCGCGTGCGTATGTGTGTGTGTGTGTGTGTGGTGTGTGTGTGTGTGTGTGTGTGTGTGTGTGTGTGTGTGTGTGTGACTATCAGATCATGCATTTACCATGTCCATTCACGTGTGTGTGTGTGTGTGTGTGTGTGTGTGTGTGTGTGTGTGTGTGTGTGTGTGTGTGTGTGTGTGGTGTATGTGTGCGCACGTACGTGCGTGCGTGCGCGCGCGCGCGTCTGTTTGTGTGTGTGTGTGTGTGTGCGTGCGTGCGTGCGTGCGTGTGTGTGTGTGTGTGTGTGTGTGTGTGTGTGTGTGTGTGTGTGTGTGTGTGTGTGTGTGTGTGTGTGTGAAATCATGCACTTACACTGTGTCCATTCACGTGTGTGTGTGTGTGTGTGTGTGTGTGTGTGTGTGTGTGTGTGTGTGTGTGTGTGTGTGTGTGTGTGGTGAGACCATCAAATGATTGTATTTACCGTGTCCATTAACGTGCGTTTTGAAACGGATAGAAAACACGGCGCCCTCTATCAGCTTGCTAGACCTCTCTCGCTGCCAGTCCATTGGTCTGATTTTGAAAAATACTGGGAGCAGAATCTCGGTCAACTTTTCGTACAGTGGAAACCAGTCATCCATGTCACACTTGCATGGAGACGTCTGCTGGCTGAAATTCACTGCGCATGCAAGTGGCAAGATACTTGTGGTGGACTGGTACAAGCAGACATGCACGCTCGTAAACTATGTGTCCGTGCACTCGTATCCAGAGCCAAACCCTGTTACTAAAACATACCTGCGTTTTCCTGAACCGACTCGTGTTTACTGGACTGGTTGTGAACCTGCTGAGAATCCTATATCTCCATCTTACTATAGTGGCAGACCGACACTATATGTTGGCCTATATGCAAAACGTGGTGTTAAACCATATCATGTGTCTCTAGCTATTCGAATGGACTCTGATAAAATATTTCCAAAAACGGGAAGAGATTTGTATATACATAATGTTTCACCTGTTTCAGGTAAGCTTAAGTTCTGGACATGCAGTAGTAAGCAGCTTGATATGTGTGGATGAATCTCTCATACATACATACATACACGCATACGTACTTACATGCACGCGCGCGCGCGCGCACACACAGACACACACACACACACACACAGTGCGCGCGCGCATACATACATACATTATATATATAATAATATATATATATATATATATATATATATATTATATATATATATATATGCGCGCGCGCGTGTGTGTGTGTGTGTGTAATATATATTTGTTTTTCCCCCCACTATTAGATTGTTCGTCTATGTATTTGTCTGACTTTATTCAAGTTTAAAAGGCTGTGCCAGTCTTGAATAAAAGTTACTCTGTGTTAGGTTTTCTTATGGGAGCAAAAAATACCCAACTTGTTTACTGTTTATCGTTTACTGTTCCCTGTCTCATTTCATTTCCGATTTTGTTTTGATTAAATTGAGGTTATTTGTATTTGTTTCTGTCCGTCTGTGTGTTTGTCTTTTGATCTCCCTTGCATCTTTGGGTGGATCCTCAAGCGCAGGCTTAGAGATTGTCCCCTACATTTTATACTATTTGCATAATGTCTTTAGTTTTTCAGCAACTTTTTTCCTCCCCACACTTTCGTTTGGTTTCATTTACTACTCTTCGCTGGCTGCTTTGGGGGTGCTATTGGATTCGTTTTTGCACCCTTGGTGGTGAGAACACCACAGTATTATGGACTGTGGTGTGTCTCTATTTGACGCCAGGAGCGCAGACACAACCAGCCGTGTCTCCCTGATGAGTCCGACTCAGCGGACGAAAGGCCTCGGAGCAGGCAATACAAATATATCTGCCTTCAAAAGGGATTGCGATGGTTCCCTTATGCAGCTAGTGAAGAGTTTTCATATCTGTAACATATTTTCTTAATTTCATGTTCCTAGTTTCTCCATCTTCAAATCCCCCTCCTCCCCCCCTCCCGGCTCCTTAAGTCCAAATCTTTGCCAAGTCATTACTATGAAGATAGTTCAGTCGTTGGCCTGCGCTTGTTTTTCCCCCCACTATTAGATTGTTCGTCTATGTATTTGTCTGACTTTATTCAAGTTTAAAAGGCTGTGCCAGTCTTGAATAAAAGTTACTCTGTGTTAGGTTTTCTTATGGGAGCAAAAAATACCCAACTTGTTTACTGTTTATCGTTTACTGTTCCCTGTCTCATTTCATTTCCGATTTTGTTTTGATTAAATTGAGGTTATTTGTATTTGTTTCTGTCCGTCTGTGTGTTTGTCTTTTGATCTCCCTTGCATCTTTGGGTGGATCCTCAAGCGCAGGCTTAGAGATTGTCCCCTACATTTTATACTATTTGCATAATGTCTTTAGTTTTTCAGCAACTTTTTTCCTCCCCACACTTTCGTTTGGTTTCATTTACTACTCTTCGCTGGCTGCTTTGGGGGTGCTATTGGATTCTTTTTTGCACCCTTGGTGGTGAGAACACCACAGTATTATGGACTGTGGTGTGTCTCTATTTGACGCCAGGAGCGCAGACACAACCAGCCGTGTCTCCCTGATGAGTCCGACTCAGCGGACGAAAGGCCTCGGAGCAGGCAATACAAATATATCTGCCTTCAAAAGGGATTGCGATGGTTCCCTTATGCAGCTAGTGAAGAGTTTTCATATCTGTAACATATTTTCTTAATTTCATGTTCCTAGTTTCTCCATCTTCAAATCCCCCCCCCCTCCCCCCCCCCCCCCCTCCCGGCTCCTTATGTCCAAATCTTTGCCAAGTCATTACTATGAAGATAGTTCAGTCGTTGGCCTGCGCTTGTTTTTCCCCCCACTATTAGATTGTTCGTCTATGTATTTGTCTGACTTTATTCAAGTTTAAAAGGCTGTGCCAGTCTTAAATAAAAGTTACTCTGTGTTAGGTTTTCTTATGGGAGCAAAAAATACCCAGCTTGTTTACTGTTTATCGTTTACTGTTCCCTGCCTCATTTCATTTCCGATTTTGTTTTGATTAAATTGAGGTTATTTGTATTTGTTTCTGTCCGTCTGTGTGTTTGTCTTTTGATCTCCCTTGCATCTTTGGGTGGATCCTCAAGCGCAGGCTTAGAGATTGTCCCCTACATTTTATACTATTTGCATAATGTCTTTAGTTTTTCAGCAACTTTTTTCCTCCCCACACTTTCGTTTGGTTTCATTTACTACTCTTCGCTGGCTGCTTTGGGGGTGCTATTGGATTCTTTTTTGCACCCTTGGTGGTGAGAACACCACAGTATTATGGACTGTGGTGTGTCTCTATTTGACGCCAGGAGCGCAGACACAACCAGCCGTGTCTCCCTGATGAGTCCGACTCAGCGGACGAAAGGCCTCGGAGCAGGCAATACAAATATATCTGCCTTCAAAAGGGATTGCGATGGTTCCCTTATGCAGCTAGTGAAGAGTTTTCATATCTGTAACATATTTTCTTAATTTCATGTTCCTAGTTTCTCCATCTTCAAATCCCCCCTCCCCCCCCCCCCTCCCCGGCTCCTTAAGTCCAAATCTTTGCCAAGTCATTACTATGAAGATAGTTCAGTCGTTGGCCTGCGCTTGTTTTTCCCCCCACTATTAGATTGTTCGTCTATGTATTTGTCTGACTTTATTCAAGTTTAAAAGGCTGTGCCAGTCTTGAATAAAAGTTACTCTGTGTTAGGTTTTCTTATGGGAGCAAAAAATACCCAACATGTTTACTGTTTATATATATATATATATATATATAATATATATATATATACATGCATACATACATACATACACACATGCATGCATGCTTGCATACATACGCATATACAACCCATACAACATTTGATTTCCTGTGCATGCAGAAAAAAATTATATCAACCATGAGAGAGAGAGAGAGAGAGAGAGAGAGAGAGAGAGAGAGAGAGAGAGAGAGATGGCGGAGCTGCAAGTGTTAAAAAAGACAGATACTAATGAAAAAAGGAGGAGGAGTTTAAGGAAAAAAGAGGAAGTTTTTGAAGGCACGGAATACGTAAAGGTGGAGAGAAGGTGGTCATGAGAAACTGGAATGAGGAGGGTAGAGACATAGAGGTAATGGTATTAAAAAAATGACAACCATCATTACCATCATCATCACCATCCTCATAATCATCATCTTCGTCGTCGCCGTCGTCGTCGTTGTCATAGTCATTAATAAAGTTCGTATCGGGAACGGAGGGCTGAAGGTGCAGAGGGGGAGGTTGTGAGTCGTTGGGGGGGGGGGGGGGGGGGGGGAGTAGGAAAAACCGCAGAACTGAACCAGTCACTGAAGCGTCCAGCTGCTTTGACGTTCACTGCACTTTTGTGTGACTTCCATCATGTCTGCAACTGCTAGACAAGCAGTAAGGTTGATAGTGTGCTATGACTTGCTCAAATTTGCACTTTTCGTATCAGATTTTTCAAGTTAAACGCTTGTTCATAAATAAGGATGATTTGTTTTTCAAAGTATACTTACTGCAGGCAGAAACTGATGGTTGAAACCAAGCTGCGTGTTGAACGTCACAAAAACTTACATTGGTTCGAAAATGTGTGTCTTTTGTGCTTTTGTTGCAGTGTAGTTGATGAGCTGTCTGAATCTTGAAGCAGTGTCTGTGGGCATGATAGTTGTCAATTGTTGTCTGAAATGTTGGGGAAGACGAGATTCCAGGAATGAACTGAGCGTTTTAATATACGCAGGCATGAGGCTTTGACTGGTTTGGAAAAGAATCTTTGTAGTTGTAGAGGTGGGTATAGGATTGTGGAGGTCGGATGGTGTATGGAAAGTGAGAATGTAGTTTGAAGCATTGTAGAGATCAGATTCAGACTTGATTTCTTTGAACTGTGTCATAGCATATCATAGTGTAAAATTTAGTGACTGGATGATGGGTGGTAGCTGGGATTTTGTTTACGTTGTCGCTGTAGCTGTTTTAATTTTTATGGTTAAATATATGAGGCTAGGTTTGGAAGTCCTACCTTTTCGTCTGCATGTCCAAACTTTCTTGATTTGTTAATCCTTTTCTCTACCTTCCTATCTTCCCCATTTTCCGTATTGTGTCTTTCTTGTGTCACTGCGATTTTTTCAGTGCATTTTCCTTCTGCACGCGGGCACCTATACCATATGTAGAAATAGTATTCAATAGCTATGTAAACTTGACTTAATTCATGTGTGATGACAAAAATCCGTATTAATTGTTTTGCCTTTTTTTTTACAATAATGCAATCCCTGCACTGTATATACTGTCTTACTTTCCACACTCAAGGCTAGTCCCAGAAACACACAGAATCTGCAGGAAAGACAACTTGTTGAGGTCTGTTATTTAGGCTTTGGCTATTCTGCCCACCAATCCCACCGCCTGTTTTTGTACAAGAGCTACGTGTTGGACTGGAAGTCTGGAAATCTAGAATTGGAAATCTGGATGTTTGGATATTGTCGGAGATGCCTACCGACCATGAGGCTCTGAGAGGAGACAGGGGTGACAAGGATCCTCGAAAACATCGACAGTTCTGGTTGAAGGAGTGTGCCTGAAAATCAAAACACTGTAGGCAAAATGACTGTTCTAAGGACTGCACCTTTTGAGTTTAAGCGTCCTTATGTCAAATGCATGTATGAAAAAGGCGGCATGCCCCTGATGTTTTCATCTAAAATATGTTATGTTTTCTCCTATTTAACGGGGGTTGGGGTGGAGGCGGAGAAAAATAACAATTGCACTTTTTTTGGAAACAAAACCCAACTATTATTGTTTATCTGATCTTGAGGCTTTTCTCTGCCACGCCCACTGCCGCCTGGTGTTTCCATTTTTGATAGTGTTCCGTTTGGACTGTGTTGATCTCACATGTCTCCCGAATTCTCAAAAATGGCCAGAAATCTAGCTCTTGCCTCTTTGTAATCCCCGTCGATTTCAGGGTAACTTCAGCTTTGACTGGCAGTAGTACAGCACAACATCAGTGAGACCGAATGCAACACCAAGCCATGTCTTTGTGTTTATGTTGATTTGGGCCTCCATTCAGTCCTCTTTGCTGGTACTGATATCTTATATCAGCAGAGGTCAGCGAAGCTTCGGGAAAAGCAAACAATGCAGATATCTGATCTTGTATTCATCGAAGATTCTACGCTGTCTACCACCGTCAGAAATTCCTATATTCGCTTGGTTCATTCCTATAGTTGTGTTTCAGAAGGTTACAATCCCACCTTCGAAGACATATTGCAAGAAATACGTAGTCACGAACACGAACACGTCGAGTGTGTGTACTACAGCCACACGTTTTAAAATTTTTTTTTAATAATACGTTTCACGAAACCACATCACGTGTAATATATACAATACTTTTGTAAGATCAGCACAGTCAGGAGAGAGAGAGAGAGAGAGAGAGAGAGAGAGAGAGAGAGAGAGAGAGAGAGAGAGGGGAGGAGACAGACAGACAGACAGACAGACAGACAGACAGACAGACAAACAGAGACACTTTCACACTTTGATATCTTATTGTCATTACCAAAGAGGTCTTTTGACAAGGGGGAGGGGGTAATAGAACAATAACATTTTCCCTTTCCTTTCCTTGGAAACAAAATTATAGTACACATTCATTCCCAGTGTGTATCAAATCAAAGGTTAACAAACACAAATAAATCGTAACATTTCCTTATGTCCTCACACACAGGATAAATACAATAAGGTTTTTAAAAAAAATCGTAAGACTGACAAGCCCATCCACTCAATCAAATTCTGACTTTGTATCTTATTGATCTCTTCCACATGCGACGAATGACATTATTCATTCATATATCTGTTACGATGCAGTAACTTAAATTTCGCTATCCTTCATCTGTCTAATTTTCAATGCTTCCGCGCGCGCGAAAGAGAGAGAGAGAGAGAGAGAGAGAGAGAGAGAGAGAGAGAGAGAGAGAGAGAGAGAGAGAGAGAATGCGAATGCGAACGTTTAATGCATATAGGCCATAGGCATCTTGCACAATGATAATGGGAAATATTGGGGACGTGGGTGGGGAAGGGAATGGGTAGATTGCGGGAAAATAACAGCACGTACATACAAAATCACACCTTCTGATATACACATATACGTTCAAACCTTAGCTCAGATATGTCTCACTCATTCAACATAACTATCCTGATCAGCAAGTTCATCATAACTCCGAATATGAGCGTTCTGACTTGTTCTTATTACAAAAGCTATATCTAATTGAAGCCTATTACATATTTCAAAGGTAGTTAACTGTTTCTTGTCTACGCTTAAGTGAGTGAAATATGTATTTTGCCACTGCACGAGATAATTGTTTATCTACACCATTCAAAAGAATTTGTAACGGAACATTAAGATAGAGACCAAGAAACCTGTCTCTTAAATCAGTATACAAAGGACATACAAATATAAGATGTTTTTCATCCTCATCCACATTCAAACAATATGGGCAAAATCTTGCGACGGGATTTTCACAATATCTCTCGGTATTGTTTCTTAGAGGGAGTACTCCAAGTCTTGTTTGTGTCAAAGCCACTCTAAAGCAAAAGATGTCCAGAAACTCAAAGTAATGACTAATTCCGAACCCACACTGTAAAGATCTGTACAAGACATATCTATTTTTATCCCTAATTGATGCCAACCATTCTTGAACATACATATCAACTAGCCTTTGTTTGAAAATTGGTTAAAAACACTCTTACGTCATCCACACCTTGCCGTAGCCATACATAATTAAATCCGGTGCTCCCTAGAATTTCTCTAATCCCTGTTACCCAGCACCGTATGCCCTGATCATCAAGATTTACTTGCATAAGGTAAGCCTGTTTAGGTAATCTATTCAAGCCCATGTCTAATAATCTAAACCAATATTTCAATGCTTTCATGTATGAATTTATGTATAAGGGATGCCTGCTTAATTCCGAATATACAAGTTTATTAGGTGTTTTAAGTGGAACGCCAAGGAATCTTTTGCAGGCTAATAAGTGTACTTTCTCAATGTGCTCTAAACGTTGCAGACCCCATATTTCCGCCGAGTACAGTAAAATTGGTTGGATTTTGGAATCAAAGATTTTGAAGAATACTTCCCGAGACATTTCTTTGCAATTGTTAAACGCACGGCACAGAAGATAAAGTGCTTTCTTTGCCTTTGTTACCATGTGCTGTGTTCCAAGATTCATACTAAGCATGGTAGTAAATGTGAAACCCAAGTAACAGTAGCTGTTGACTGTCTCGATTTCTTCACCATCATAATACCATTTTTCTCGTCTGCCTAAATAGCCTCCCTTCCTGAACACCATGACTTTAGTCTTAGATTTGTTAACATCTAATCTTAACCTATAACAACATGTTTTCAATGAGTTTAGTTGTGCTTGTAGACCACCTGGTGTAGTAGAAATTAGAGCTACATCATCTGCAAAGAGCAAAATGAAAATCTCAATAAAACTAGGAAGCAGTTGCACTCCATGGACCCCCGTTTCATTAATGTAGTTGGCCAGTTGGTTAATGAAGAGTGAAAACAGTGTTGGACTCGGTCCACATCCTTGTCTTACACCAACAGGGCAATCAAAAAACTCCGAAAAATCTCCATTGCATCGAACACACGAAATGAGAGAATCATACATGGACTTCAGACAACATAAAAATTTCCCCCGTATCCCTTCATTATACAGGGTTTGTAGTAATTTGTCATGGTGAACTGAATCAAACGCTTTTCTGAAATCCACAAAGGCAACATAAAGTTTTCGACCTTTTGAACATAAACATCTCTGGACAATAGTGTATAAATTGAATATTTGATCAACCGTTGAATAATTGTTTCTAAAACCAGCTTGATTTTCAACAATTATATTATTTTCCTCTAGCCATGAATACAGTCTCTGGTTCAGAATTGAAGTAAAGCATTTACAAGTGACATTAATCAAAGATACACCTCTATAATTATCAGGGTCGTCTATATTCCCCTTTTTGAAAATAGGCACTACAATGGCTTTCGACCATTCATGTGGATACACACCATTATCAAAAATGTTGTTAAATAACACAGTGAGAAAGTTAACAATAGTTTGACCCGCCGTTTTTAGCATTTCTCCAATAATACCATCTGTGCCACTTGCTTTTCCACATTTAATTTTCTTCAGTGCTTTTTCTACTTCGTGGTACGTAATGACCCGATTCAGAGGATGCTCCTGTCCCTCTTTTGTATCTGTTGGGGGATAAGTTTGGTTCACTGTATAACCTTCCTTTAAAGAAAACGTTTTTTGAAAATGTTCAAACCAATTCTGTGTTGTTATAGTACCACTCATCCTCATTTCATTCCTCAGTCCCACACATTTGAGACGGTTCCAGAACAAAGCTGAATTTTTTAAGTTAACACTTAGTTTTTCAGCCGTTTGCCTACGGTAACCTCGTTTTTTACATGTCAGTAGTTTCCTGTATATTTTTCTGCTTTCAGCATAGGACAATCTCATGTCTTTACATATACATTTTTGGTTAGATTTTCTTAACTTTGTCTGTAACGTCAATTTTCCGTCATGGCATTTACATTTTCCCATCCGTTTGAACTTTCGGAGTACTTGTAAGCGTCTTTTACATTCCTGTTTAATCTTTTTGCACTCCTCATCAAACCATTCAGATCTCTGAGAATGCTTCTTAGTAGACACTGTTTTCTGCATACACTGACCAGCTCTAAGCAGATACTGCGTAAACAAATCCATTGCTGAATCAACATCTTCATCAATCTGTTCCATTGCTTCCTTTAACATAGTCATACCTTCGTAGTCTTTAAGACAATCTTTATATTCTTTTTCGTTGTCCACATTCCACACTATTTTTTCTCTACTACTGTCTTTAAGGCAATTAGCATTCTGCATAGTTTCCACATTCATGACCTTTGTGTACAATGTTAGTTGTACGGGTAGGTGATCTGAGTCGATCAACTCTTTTACAATTAATCGTATGTCTGAGAGATGAGAGGGGAAATTACATGACATCAAAAAGTAATCTATCACGCTTGACCCTTTTTCTGACACGTAAGTACAACCAGAGTCACAATTCCATTTTGAGGAACCGTTTACAATAAAACAGTCTGCAATTTTGCACAATTCAACTAGCTGAGTCCCAAAGAGATTCATTTCCATATCATCAGACTTTCTGGCAAAAGTATTTATGTCGGTTGCAGCACTGCTGACCGTCTGCTCAAAAATGTCGTCAATGTAATCAAAATTTCTATCATCGGTGCGAGCATTTAAATCCCCACATAACAGAATAAGAAAATCGTCGAATTTCTCATACAAATACATAATACATTCATCAAGTACTTCTATACCATATCCATCAGCATTGTTTCTCCAGTAACTGGAATCATATGGTCGAATATAGGTTGAAATGAACATAACATCATAATCACAACCAAATAGCTCTTTTGATATTTTTAACACAACTACATCATCATTTTTAACTTGTATTTGGGAAATGAATTTAGAAAAACACTTTTTGACAAAAACCAAAATTCCTCCAGAATATCTCCCCTGCTTTGACAGTTTCTGAGCTTTGGCAATAAAAGAATCATAATCTGAAAAAACAATTGAATCAAAATCTTCTGAAATAAAAGTTTCGGTAAACGTAATGAAATCGTGGGTAGTTACAAAGTTAACAAATTCTTGATCATGTAACTTTTCATACAATCCACGCACGTTATAATTCAAAAAGCTGACGGATCTAGACATGTGTTGAGCAGAAAACACATTTGAACTGTTACACAAATAGCTGTTTTCCGGGCATTTGTCCTGTTTAGAAAAAGTACCTATTGTACCCCGTGCCCCTTTCATGCACCCACTTGGATAGCATGATGCCCGGCCTGCTTGTCATTTGTCTTCTAACTGACATTCAGGAGAGGGAACCTGTCTCTGTGTGCGTTTGTCACTGCATTGTGACCCACAACCGACCTGGCCCTCTTAAACGCCTCCCTGATGCTACCCTGGCTGCCTTGGCTGACTGATCGTCGTTTGGTACTTCCCGCTCGTGTTACCACCCTGGCTGACTTCCGCTCCTTTGTATTTGCTCGTGTTTTAGGACGAGAAAGTCTTTCTGTACCATTCTTAGGGGAATCTCTGCCCCCTGCCTCGATCCGACCTTCAGCGACGGCCCGCAGAAGTTGATCTCCAGCTCCGCTGTCACACATGCCGAAATCATTCCTAGTTAAATCTGGAACTGACCGACTGGGCAGAATGTCAGACTGGTGACCTGGTCCCATGGTTTCTGCAGCTTCGTTTCCTCCTTTTGAGATGTCGCTGTCTTCATCTGGCAGTCCTGCCTCTTTTCCCTTCAGGGTTGACTCCTGGTTATCATCCGCACACTGAGGTGTTTTCCTGTAGTCCTGTAACATATCAGCAGCAGCCAGATCACGCTGCTCTTCCTCTGGATCATAATCTTCATTGCAGTTTAAGGACAGGTTTGCAACCATCACAGTGTCTGTTTGCAGATCATTACAGGAAGGCTGCTTCCTTTCATCTCGTCCTTGTTTGTTGTTTCTAACTGGAATCCTTGTTTTACTTGTATTATGTCTTCTATCCATATCATACTTTGTTTTGTTTGTAATATTTGCTGTAGTACCAGTGTCCCATGTATCTATTTTTCCACTTCTTTCATCATCAGACGATACTGACTGTCTTGAATGAAACTGTTTTTTCCTTCTCATTTTGACGATTCTTCGGTGTTCCGCTCTTGAAGCGTGCTGATGAAAAGGAGAACTCTGATTATCATGCCTTTCATAAGAAAAATACTCATTCATTGGGAGTCTTTTCGAGCTCGAAGAGTTTCTCAATGTTCTTTCTTTGTTCTTTGAAACATTATATGATGTTCGACCGTTTTTGACTGCTTTTTGACTCATGTGTCCAGGCACTACATGTTGTTCTTCAGTTCTTTTTAAAACACAACTTGATCTTCTATCATTCATATCTCTGCTGAAGTCATTGTAGTGTCTCTGGTTCTCAGCTGAAGCCCTTGCGTCGTGGTATTCCTGGCCGTTTCCTTGTTGAAAATCAGGGTTTCTTTGCCCATAGCGAAGATCAGGGAAGTCTGTTGGGCCCAACCTTTGAGAGTATCCTTCCACCTGCAGTTTGCCCTTCCAGTAATATGCCCTTTTTCCTTGTTTGGTATGGAAGTCTATCATTTCTCTTTGTCTGGTGGTGAGTTCTGCAGAAATCCTGATGTTGTCTCTACGTAGCGATTCCCTCAGCTCTTGGTCTTGCAGAATGTCCAGTTTATCTGACCACCTGTGCATCTGCACAACTATTGGTCTTGGTCTGTCTGTTGCGTCATTCCATTCCCCCACTCTGAATGCCCGGTCAATATCATTGTGACTCCAATTTCTTCCATACGAATACTGGTTCAGAACATCAATAATTACATCAGTTGCTGGAAATGTGTACGTACCTCCTTCTGGTATTCCTGTAAATCTCAAATTGCGGCTCTTCAGGTCTACTTCATTTTGATGGACCTGTTCCTCCAATCTGTCGAGTCTTTGACTAATCAGTTCAAAATTCTCGTTCACAATTGCAATATCTTCTATTGCAGTATTAATCTCCAATCTATTTCTCTCAGATGCATGTTTCAGTGAATTAATGTCAGTGTTGAGTTTTCCTATTGCGCTGTTGAATTGTTGGAGATTGTGGCTAAGCATATTACTGAGGTTACGGGAGTGTAAATTCATCATTTGCATCATCTGACTAAAACGCCAGTCCATCATCTGTACCAGATTGCCACATCCATCACTTAACGAAGAAGAAGTCGTCATTTTGCTCCCAGTAGTATAGTTGAAAGGAATAATGTTTCTCACACCGATGATAATTTGACAGCAGTTTTTAGTCAGATCGTGTACCTATTTCCAACATCGCAACATGAAGAAAAGAATTCCTTTAAAGCGCCTGTTTTCCTTCAGTTTGTAAACACACTGTGCTATCCCACATGCGACACTGTCAACCAGTCGAACAACTTCACTGTTCTCACACCAAGGACACACTCAGCTATCGTAAATCAATCACGTGCAAGTTGTACACTTTATAGCAACACGATCCGAAGTTTGAGCTGTACTCCAAGAAATCCCCTTCTTCATAAATCTTTGTAAAACTTAATGAAGCAAATTAGCCTGGATCTTGATGAATAATTCAGAAAGTACTCAAATCACTCCAATTACCATACCTTTAAGTTCCTCCATGCAAAAAATTGCGATGATCAACACACTCCTAATATGTTAAAATCTCATTTTTAACAGACGCTCACAAATCGTCCCTGATGGGTCAAACTTTGCAGGTGAGAAACTGAGAGAGAGAGAGAGAGAGAGAGAGAGAGAGAGACAGACAGACAGACAGACAGACAGACAGACAGACAGACAGAGTTAGAGAGAGAGTGTATCATGTTGTGCGTGCGTGCGTGCGTGTGTGTGTGTGTGTGTGTGTGTGTGTGTGTGTGTGTGTGTGTGTGTGTGTGTGTGTGTGTGTGATTGTGAGTGTGTGTGTGTGTGTGTGTGTGTGTTTGCGCGCGTGTGTGTGTGTGTGTGTGTGTGTGTGTGTGTGTGTGTGTGTATGTGTGTGTGTGTGTGTGTGTGTGTGTGTGTCTGTCTGTCTGTGTGTCTGTCTGTCTGTGTATCTGTGTGTGTTTGTCTTTGTCTGTGTGTCTGTGTCCGTGC
>CM065732.1:35939442-35954442 GCA_033310375.1 Conus canariensis
TTCGGCATCACTCGATTCTTTGTGCTAGGTCTATTCCCAGACAATATCCCTAAGTTAGTACCAAGGAGCAAAAACAAAATAAAATCGAGACAAGAGGCCGATCCTGGAAGGGATAAAATACCAGCCAAGCACCAGACATGATCTGAGTACGGAAAATGTCCTTTACGAAAGTGGAATGCCACATGTACAACATTACAAAACTTGCACAGCACAAAGAAATGTCGCACAGTGTTTAAGGATAGGAACAGGTTTTCATTGTTTACTTGTTTTCCTTTTTTTTCCATTTAAGAAAGTGAAGCCCAAACATGGGGAGTTTGTGTTATACTCCCTGTTTGGCTAGTATACTTACCATGTCAGACCATGGCATTCAACGGCAGTTAGCCAGCTCTGTCAGGCCGAATTTTTTTCCGTGGCCAATGCAGTCATAAGACAGTCACGTGATGTCACCCCACTTCCGGCCCCGGAAGAAGCCAGTGTCAACTTCCTATAAGTCATTCAGCGAGGCCTGGTGTATGGTGACCCCGAGAACCTTGGCGCCAGAGGGGAAGGTAGGGAGGGAATTAGAGTCTGACATGGTAAGTATACTAGCCAAACAGGGAGTATAACACAAACTCCCCATTTTGGCGTCATATACTTTACCATGTCAGACCATAGCAGAATTTAAAGGAATCGGA
This sequence comes from Conus canariensis, assembly GCA_033310375.1. Taxonomy (NCBI): domain Eukaryota; kingdom Metazoa; phylum Mollusca; class Gastropoda; order Neogastropoda; family Conidae; genus Conus; species Conus canariensis. The sequence goes on from CM065732.1 coordinate 35,940,117, forward strand.
GGAGGGCGAGCGCCCTAGTGGTTCTTGGGGTTGACCGATATGGCTGCATTGGCCGCCACAAAGGAAATCCCCTTAGACCCATCAGCTCTGGTCATGCGGATATCCCTCAGGTAAAAATTAATGAAGGGATTTTCCGAACGCCAGTAGGCTGCCTCCAGCAGGTGGCGCACGGGGACAGAGTACTGGAACGCTGTGGAAGTGGCCAGTGCTCTGACCTCGTGGGCCCTGGGTGATAGGACAGGGAGATCCTTGTACGCCTGAGCGTAGGTAGATCTCACCGTCTTGGAGAGCCACCTGGAGATAGTTCCCGCCGAGATATCTCTAGTATTGTTGGGGTTGAGGGAGATAAGGAGTCGTCTCTGGGAGGAGCGCCTGGGCGTGTGCGTTCCCAGTAGTACCTGAGACACCTGGAGGGGCAAAGGTCCATGTCTCCATCTTTTTCTCCCTTTCCCAAGATGTCAGAACTCCGGAAGGAACTTGAGAGAGACTGAGCCGTCCCTGTGGAAGGCGATATCTGTGGGGTCACCGCTGAGGGCGTGAATCTCACTTCGTCTTCTGGCCGAGGCCAGGGCGAGGAGAAAGGTGGTCTTAAAGGAGAGGAGGTCAAAAGGAATAGAAGCAATGGGTTCAAAAGGGGTTTTTCTGAGGGCATCGAGGACCGTAAAAAGGTCCCAGAGGGGAATGCGCCTAGGGGACTGAGCTTCCCGTAGAGCAACTCCTCTAGACACCTCTCTGAGGAGAAAGTCATTGTCAAAAGAAGGGCCCCCCAGTTGACGAATGGTAGTGCAGATAGCTGATCTGTAGCCCCGAATGGAGCCAGCCGACAGCTTAAGGGAAGAGGATAGGTGGGAGAGGAAATTTCCTATTTGGATGTTGGAGGGGCAGTAATGGGGAACAGAGTTATCTGAGCACCAGGTTATCCATCTCTCCCAACGGTAGTTGTAGAGGGATTCGGTGCTGGCTCTGCGAGATGCCGAGGCGAAGTCCCGTAATCCCTGAGAGGCCCCTGCCCCGGCTAGTGTGTCTAGGACGGACTGGGGTCTCTCCGAGTGGGGGGTAGATGCAGATGTTCGCAGTTGGGCTGGCATAGAAGCCACGCGTGTAGGCGAAGCATCTTGGGATTGGAGTGAGGAAGACCTGACCGGGGTTGTCTCAGCATGTCCCAGCGAGGGCTGAGCCGGAGGGGGGGAACGTGGGTGAGGGACTTGGGGTCCGGGAACCAAGACTGGGTCGGCCACCATGGCGTTACGAGGATCAGCCTGGGTCTTTCCAGCCTTGCCTTCCTGATCACCTTGTGTAGGATGGGGAAGGGGGGAAAGGCATACGCCAGTAGGCCCGTCCCGGGGAGGGATAGTGCGTCGACTGCATCCGCCTGGGGATCTGGAACGGGAGAGACGTACAGGGGCAGGTGATGGTTGAAGCTGGTGGCAAACAGGTCGATCATGGGCACAAACCAATGGTTGCGCGACACCAGCGAAGGAGGGCCTCTGTTCTGAGGGAGAGGCCTATGGAGCGGGCCTCTCCCCCTTTGTTGACATAGCAAGCTACCGACGTATTGTCCGTGAGGAGGAGAACAAGTCGGTGCGCGACCTTGTGCTGGAGTTGGAGAAGGGCTAGCCTGACCGCTTCCAGCTCCCACTCCCCGAGGCGTGACTGTCCTCCACGTGGGCCCCCCAGCCCAAGTTGGAGGCGTCTGTATAAAGTTCCAGTGGTTGGGTTGGGTTGGGAGGGAGATGGGGACCCCGGTGGAGAGAGTGGCTGGAGTGAGCCGCTCCTCCGTCGCCGAAATGAACCAGTGTCCGAGGGGAATGACCTGGTCCCAGCGGTCGGAGGTCTGTGACAAACGTCGGCGGAACTCCCTCTGAAGTTGGCGTTTGGGGACCCGCCGCAGGGGAATGAGGGGAGACAGGGACTCCATCATTCCTAGGAGGGAGGACAGGGTTCTGGCCGAGGTGTGGGGTGCCTGTGACAGGCAGGAGATGAGGTCCACTATGCGTGCAGGCCTCTCCGGGGTCTGCCAGACGAACCGTAGGAATCGTCTGTGGGCCGGGTGAATCAGGATCTGAAAAATAGGCGTCCTTCAGGTCTACGGATGTGGCCCAGTCGCGATGATGGATGGAGTCTCGGATCTGGGTGGGGGTCTCCATCTTGAACTTGGTGGGCCTGAGGAACTTGTTGAGGGGCGAAAGATCTAGAATGGGCCTCCATCCTCCCGAGGCTTTTGGATCACAAAGAGTAGAAGCCGGGGTTTGGGTGGGAAATCTCCGAGATGGCCCCTCTTTTGAGGAGGTCTTGGACTTCCGTGCGAAGAGCTTCTGCTTTGGCGGGGGAGGGTTCGTTGGGGGAGGGAGGGGGAGATAGCATGAGGGGGGGGACGCTCGTGGGCCCAAGGAAGGCGAAACCCTTCCTGTAGCACCGCCACTATCCAGGGGTGAGGCGTATGCGTCTCCACTGGTGGGCATGCCGGGAGAGGCTGCCCGCCAGGGGGGGCGAGGGTCTGGGCTGGTGGGTGGGGGATAGGGCGAGGGGGGGTGCTACCTGATCTAAGTCCCCCTCGGGCTGTCTCCCTAGTCAGCTCCGGGAGCGTGACTGTTGGCCTAACCGAAAATTTTGCTGATGGGGTTTTGGCTTAGGCCTTGGGAGAAGATTAGGTCGCTTGGCGGGCCGTGCGGTGCGGGAAGGCGATTGTCTGGGATAGGGTCTGTGCCTGGGGAAGGAACGAAGTGGGGGTCTAGCAGGGCGTGGCGGTGGCCTGGGCGCAAAGGACACAGCCTGCTTGCGTTCCTCAACTGCTTGTGCTATGACGTCAGCCGAGTAGTCGCCAAAGAGCGACTGGACCTGGCCCGGGATGCATCGCAGGGCTGCCTTAAGCGTCGGGGAGAGAGAGGTCCGCGCCAGCACGGCCTCTCTCGCGACCAACAAGCAGTTGAAGTGGCTTCTGGCTGCGCTGTCCGCCGCAGCCGAAAGGTGATGCGAAATCCTGTTAACTAGGTGTCGCATGAAAGGATCGCTGAACAAGCGAGGGTCAGGCTCTTGGTGCGCCTCAGAGCCCGGGTCCCCCGGTACTGGGATGGCACCATCGTCCTCCGGCCATAGAGCCTCCGCTCGCTGAAGGGGCATGTCCAAGTAGGTGTGTCCCGCCGTGGTGTGGAGGATGCCCATCCTGGCTACTCGGACCCATTCCTTTAGGTTCTTAAAGGAGATGGCGCCGGAAGTAGGGGGGGGCAGGTGGGGGATCAACCGACGGTCCGACTGGGAAATGCCCATCTCCCTGGTCACGGGATTGTCCGTAAACAAGGGGCGACTGAGGGGTTCTTGGGTAGATTGGTCTAGATCTCTGGGCCGGGGGAGAGGGAGAGAAATTCGTCAGCGGGTGCGGCCTCCCTCCTAACGAGGTCTGGTCGCCACCGTTCTATCGTGCGGACATCGTACAATGAGGTGGGGGCTAGCTCCTCGTCATCGTCCGCCTCAGGGAGGTACTGGTCCTGAGAGGGTTCATAGCACCCGTCTTCAGGAGGTAAGTCGAGGGGTGCCTGTAGTGTGTCCCCGGTGGCCCTATAGTCGGCGGCCGGGACATCGTCCTGCCGATAGGACAGCGCCCGAGGAGGGAGACCAAGGTCGACCCAGGTAAGTGAGGCCGGGTGCCACATTCGACCATGTAGCTGGTCGTGCTGGTGTTGGCGTTAAGCTACTGGTCTCTCTCGGGGGCATAGAGCCACCGGTCCCCGGGGAGGTAAACGGGCTGTGGCGGCCCTGGGGAAAAACCATGGTAGGTAGGCCGCACTCAAGGTCTGACCAGCGCGTTGGGCGAATGCGTAGGTCAGACATCCGCCGAGTCGTAGCCACGAGACCCTCTTCTTCTTGTAGGCAGAAAGTCCCCGGGGACCCGGGTAACCTGAATCACTGTTGGGGGGGGGCTTGAGAGGCCGTGGCCTGTCGTCCCCGTCCAGGTCCGTGCACTGCACCATACACGTCCTTGGAATGGGCCTGGGAGGGCCATAATGGTATGGAGGAGGATGCGGAAGTCGAGCCCCCAACCCGCGAAGTGCGGATTGGTCAGGATGCGGTCCCGTGTTCCTCCCCCTGGAGGAATATGTCAGGTTACCCTTGGTCCCGCTGGTAGATCCTCCCCCCGGAGGAGCGGGACCGCGGACGTTGCCCAAATGGGGATCCGAAAGGTCGGTTCCCCAACGTCCAATACCCCTAGGGAAGAAGGTGACGTTCGATCGGGGTAGGTCGACCGTCCTTGTGCATGGGCACGGCCGGGCCCATGGCGCGGCGTGCCCGCACGCCCAGGATTATGGACACCACCGAGGTCGTGCGTCGGGGTGACCATAAGGCTGCTTCCGGAGTCGAAGCGCTCCTCGAGCTCAGGTGTTGGCTGCACCTGTGCCCGGTGGGGCCGAGCGCTATGAGTGCACGTATCAATTTGGGGGGAAAAAGAGATACGTGACTCATCAAGGCGAGTGACGGATGGTGATTCCATCCCAGATCCGTCACCCGTGCTGGTCCGCGGCTCGGCAAGGTGCCCCGGGGGCCGAGATTCGCGTGACTCAGCATGATAGTTAGAAGTCTCCGAGCGAGTCCGTAGGCTAGAGGGCAAGCTGGCCGATGGAGAAGGGGTGGGGGAGGGCGAATTCCGTTGGCTAGTCTTTGCTCGGCCGGGCCCCTTGAGGGGAGCCTTGCCATTAGACTTTCTGGGCAGCACCTTGAGGGGAGCTTTGCCCTTAGACTAGCAGGCAGATCAAATGAAAGGCATTTTGAAATGGTGGCCGCTTGCCTATCAGCCTTGGGACGCCGCGGTCGTGCGTCCGTCGGTTTGGTAGACGAGGAAGATCACGCGTCCCTTCCGCGGAGAAGTCGTCTCTGTCTACCCGAACCGTACGTTCATCAGTGCGAACGGATTGCTCCGAGATGGAATCGACCCGCGGGTTCTCCGGGAAATTGAGCGAACTCCGAGCAGTGGAGTGGCTCGACCCGGCGGTGTCCTTCACCATGTTGGGCACAGGTGGATAGAGCAAACCCGGAACACACGACCGCAAAGAGGAGACAAGGTGGCCGATCGAGAAAATCAATTAATCTCGATCGTCCGTGTGGTGTCGTGCAAAGTGCTCGAGAGATCGACTGAAAACTCGAACTACCCGTACACGCCACCGGTCGTGTGACTGGTATGGCTATTAATAGCAATCTCTACACGTGGAGTATCACTGTGTATAGGTGTGATAGTTCTTGGGCACTAAATCTTAATAAGCAGATCAGTGTCACACACCCTTACTCGAACACGTTCTACCTGTGAAGGGTAAAGAGTACAGGTGTGATAGTTATTGAGCCCTAAACCTTAATAAGCGGAACCAGCACAAAATGCGTGCTGAACCCGAGGCTAGGCAATATGGTGGGGGAACACGACCGGCGAGCGGTGCCGACGATCGCGAGTAACAAAGTCGCGAGAGTGCCGGTAAAAGAGACAAATCTTTAATAAATACGCTCCCGAGAGTGCCGGTAAAAGAGACAAATCTTTTAATAAATACGCTCCCACCAAGAGCCTCACACGGCAAAAATACTCAGGGTCTAGTGCAAGCCGGAACCAGCACAAAATGCGTGCTGAACCCGAGGCTCGGCAATATGGTGGGGGAACACGACCGGCGAGCGGTGCCGACGATCGCGAGTAACAAAGTCGCGGGAGTGCCGGTAAAAGAGACAAATCTTTTAATAAATACGCTCCCGAGAGTGCCGGTAAAAGAGACAAATCTTTTGATAAATACGCTCCCACCAAGAGCCTCACATTTGCAAGCCACAACTGAATCAAGTATAGAACAAAACACAGCAAAGTTAACACAAAGGCAAGTATAGGCGAGACAGAGCACAAGACTTATCTTGCTTTGACGGCAGGCCGAAGATGAATGACTTATAGGAAGTTGACACTGGCTTCTTCCGGGGCCGGAAGTGGGGTGACATCACGTGACTGTCTTATGACTGCATTGGCCACGGAAAAAATTCGGCCTGACAGAGCTGGCTAACTGCCGTTGAATGCCATGGTCTGACATGGTAAAGTATATGACGCCAAAAGAAAGGATTATACACATGAATTACGATTATTATTATTTGCGCATATTCATTAATGTGGCCAGAAGGTAGAACAGTATCGATTGTGGTGCTGTGGCTCGCCATCAGCTCGTTATTTTCAGCGCTGGTTCCTATGCTTTATCTTGTTGATGCTTCATTCAGTCTATTGAAGAGTTTTGGTAGTTCATGTTTACTGCATGCCATGCCACCAGTGTTATCTGCAAAATATGGTTTGTGATGATTCTTCTTCAAATGCTGACTGTGCTGATAAGTTCTTCAAAAATGGCAGTCCTAAAGCATTCCAGGGATATGTTGAAAAGTGCGGGACTTCAGCCGTCCTGACGGGCTTCATTTGAAGTATGGAGCTATTCCCTAAATGCACCTTGTGTGATCATTTCACAAGACAGCTTGGAGTAAAACTGCTGGCTGGTGTTGATCCGCTCTTGCCTATTGCTAGACTTCTTCATTGTGGCTCATAGCGCCTCGTGTAGTAGACTTCTTCATTGTGGCTCATAGCGCCTCGTGTCGGATTCTTCCGAACGGCTTTTTGGAGTCTACAAACACGGGGTATAACTCTGGTGCAGGAGATCCTTTTCGCAGAAAGGCAGGAAGAATCAATACACCCGTTACCGGATGGTCATGACCCTGCCGACAACAGGGTTTCATCCCAGTACAGCCTTCCAGATTACTTGTTAGCAAAGACTCCGTGTACACGTTTGTCTTTTTCTCCACCATAAGAAAGGGCATCCCCATTTTCTTGCCATGTGTCAGACTCTCGCTCGAGTGACGTCCATAAACAACAAGTCAGACAAAACAAAAGAGAGTTCCCACTTTTAATCAGGAGTAAACGCTTTATACTATCTACATATAAATTCTTTCTACTCTGTCCGCCAAAATTGATTAAGCTTATTTTTCAAACTTACATCGACAGGTCCTCACGAAATAAAAAAGAAACCTTTTCGTTTCAAAGTTTGCACGCGCAGAGCTAAACACAACAAAAAGTAATCGTTTCCATAAACTGTATTTACAGACCTATAACAGTTCTGCACCAGTCAATAAGAATACAGGTTTCTGGATTCTGGATTCTGCATTAGAAAAGTAGTTAGACTCAGAATCAAAAACTTACGTTGAGAATATTTTGACAGGGTCGCCCTGACGACAGTATCCAATTCACCTCGGAAACTGAAGCAGAAGGGAAGATCCCGTTCCTGGACACTCTCATCACCCGAACCCATGACGACAGGGTGAGACCAGCGTCTATAGGAAACCCACCCACGCTGACCAATATCTGAACTTTCACTCCAACCATCCTCTCCAGCACAAGAGATCTGTTGTCAACACCCTCATGCACAGAGCCTCTGTACTGTGTTCCACTAAGGAGGAAGAGCTGAAAGAAGAAGAACACATCAAGACTACCCTTTCCGCTAATGGATACCCTGCATGGATGTGGGACAACCCTCGAGTTCCCTACCCTTCTTCTACAGATACGGACAGTGTGAAAGTGGGGATCCCTTACATTAAAGGAGTCTCAGAGCGTCTAGCCAGGACCTTCCAACAACATGGATGCAAACTGTTCCACAAACCCACCAACTCCCTACGCCAGCAATTGACCGATGTCAAAGACCAAACGGACCCCCTCAAGCAGTGTGGTGTTGTGTACCAGGTTGGTTGTCAAGACAGTGCCAATACCTACATTGGCGAGACGGCAAGACCACTCAGCACCCGTCTAGAGGAACACCAAAACCGATCTACTTCTGCCATACACGAACACCTATAAGCCACAGGCCACAGTTTCAGCCCCCAGGAAACCAAGATCATATCTACAGAGCCCTTCCTCACAAAAGAAAAGTTAAAGAAGCCATCGAAATCAAGACCAGACGCCCCAGCCTGAACAGAGATCAAGGCTTTGAACTTCCCCCCATCTACTACAATCAGATGCTGACAACCGTTCAGCCCACACAACAGTCGCCCCACCAGGCCTCGCTGTCACAACAGCAACAGTGAGCTGAAGAAGACAGGGCGACCCTGTCGAAATATTCTCAAAGTAAGTTTTTGATTCCGAGTCTAACTACTTTTCTAATGTTCTGCACCAATGTTCCAAGGGCTACATAAATAGGAACAAAACCAATTTACCTTTCGTCGACCTACAGTACAAACAATAAATTGTACCTCTGCCCCTCTCAACATCAAGACTATATCCCTATTCTAACCCTGAAAAAGATTCTGGGAAAAAAAAACAAGAAAAATATGTTAATCATTGTGTTATCCTTTACCTAAAGAACATTTCTCATCCTCTTCTCTCACCTTTATCTCTCTCTCTCTCTCTCTCTCTCTCTCTCTCTCTCTCTCTCTCTCTTCATATATATATATATATATATATATATATATATATATATATATATACATACACACACACGTGTGTGTGTGTGTGTGTGTGTGTGTGTGTGTGTGTGTGTGTGTGTGTGTGTGTGTGTGTGTTAGACATGTTTGTGTGTGCGTGCCCATGCATGTGCGTGTGGGTAGGTGTGGGTGTGGAGAGAGAGAGAGTGAGAGAGAGAGAGAGAGAGAGAGAGAGAGAGAGAGAGAGAGAGAGAGAGAGAGACCGAGACCGAGACCGAGACCGAGACCGAGACCGAGACGACAGACAGACAAACAGCCAGCCAGACAGACAGACAAAGAGACAGACAGACAGTCAGACAGCCAGCCAGCCAGACAGACGGACAGACAGAGAGACAGAGAGATAGACAGATATTCATGTAACAGTTTCATTTTGTGTGGGTGTGGTAGTGGTGCTGAAGGGTAGATAGAAATGTTTTCTTCGTCATTCATTCACGGAATCAGAATGAGTTACTCGGTTGATTGTGTGTGCGTGTGTGTGTGTGTGTGTGTGTGTGTGTGTGTGTGTGTGTGTGTGTGTGTGTGCGTGTGCGTGCGTGTGTGTGTGTGTGTGTGTGTGTGTGTGTGTGTGTGTGTGTGTGTGTGTGTGCGTGCGTGAGTGCGTGCGTGCGTGCGCGTGCGTGCGTGCGTGCGTGCGTGCGTGCGTGGTGTGTGTGTGGTGTGTGTGTGTGTGTGTGTGTGTGTGTGTGTGTGTGTGTGTGTGTGTGTGTAACAGGTGCTACATACTGGTACGACCAAATGAGCTATTGGTGTACATGGACGCAGTGAAAAGATGTCAGGCCCTTGGAGCTCAGCTTGTCAGTTTCAAAACTATGCAGCAGATGGACGCTGTCATGGACACTGTGTGGAGCAGACATAAACGTTTTCCTCTTTATGTTGGCGTTAGATCATCCCCTCCTCATTTCCCATCCCTGTAAGTGTCCCCCCCCCCCCAGGTCTCTCTCTTATCCTCCCTTCGCATTAGACCCTTACACAGAGTTATCAATTACTCTGCTACAACGGCTTACCTGTGCTTCCTATGTTCTGTTCAATCGTTGTTTTTTTTTGTTTTGTGTTTTGTTTGTTTTTTTGTTTTTTGCTGACATCGTTGTTGTATGGCCATCGACTATAAAAGTACCATGACAGATTCTAGGCAGTCAAGCACCACATGAGGTCTCTGACCTCATGTTTTCTTGCCAGTCTTCAGATGTTAGTGCTAGTTCCATCCATGACGCCCTCTTCTCCACTGCATGTGACAGCCACGTTCCTTGTTCTCCTCTCTGTAGCATGATCTTGGACTACAATGCGTGGCGAGACACTAGCCCACATCAAGCAAATCTAGGGCGTCTGTCAAGAGATTCTTGTCTTGCAGCATAATATATTGAACTGTTGCTTGGCACTATCATTTGTTTTTCTTTCTCTGTTATAATACGTGGAAACGCTGTCCGGTATTATTACTGAACTCCCAGGCTTTTGCTTCAAACTGCTGCTTGTGCCAAGCTCTGCCATATAAAGAAAAGAAATAGTAAAAGTGATTGGCAGAATCTGATCTTTAGTGGAGACCATTGCAGTAACATAGTCTTTTACTTTATAAAGGGGTTACAAACTTTACCCTTTTAACTTCAGATAGCAGATGAAACTAGAAGAACACTCAGAAGAGCTCAGTCCTCATCAAAGATCAAATTGATCTTGGATCTGCTACGTAATTCAAATATGAAAGGTCAAATTGATCCTGGACTTGCTACATAATTCACATCTGCACCACAGATTCGCGCCAAAATGTAATGCCTTCATTCTCAGGCTACAGTATTTATTTCTGCCAAACAGTTTCAGTATAAACGTGTTAGCAGACAAACCAACTAAAATAGAGGTGATTGAATTTACTCTTCGTCATGGAGGTAGCTAGAAGGGCTTCTAAGAAAAGTACATGTACATTTCACTACAAAAGCTGGATGGATCATGGATCCGACCTTCAATCCGAATCTGCACCGAAAGGTGAGAAAAAAGTGCATTTGCTGTTTTAAATCAATGGTTGTGACCGGCTTGTATTTTTGGAGGAAAACAATGCTGGCGTGATTGAAGGATAAAATGGTTTATTCCATTACAGATAGGAAATGTTGACATATATGATTGCAAATAATGCTGTCTTGTGTTCTGGGTTAACAAATGCTGGTGGTTGGGCTTTTCTTATTTATCTGGTTGCATTTACAACTGGATTGGGGCCAGTAGAGCACAGAATAGCATGGCACAACATGCGCACCACTTTGCACTTTCTAGCCTGTCTCTTCCTTTTCGGTACGTGTGTCACGTAAGAGAGAGAGAGAGAGAGAGAGAGAGAGAGAGAGAGAGAGAGAGAGAGAGAGAGAGAGAGAGACAGACAGACAGACAGACAGACAGACAGACAGACAGACAGAGACAGACAGACAGAGAGAGAGAGACAGAGAGAGAGAGAGACAGAGAGAGAGAGAGAGAGAGAGAGAGAGTGTGTGTGTGTGTGTGTGTGTGTATGTGTGTGTGTGTGTATGTGTGTGTGTGTGTGTGTGTGTGGGGTGTGTGTGTGTGTGTGTGTGTGTGTGTGTGTACACGTGTGTGTGTGTGTGTGTGTGTGTGTGTGTGTGTGTGTGTGTGTGTGTGTGTGTGTGTGTGTGTGTGTGTGTGTGTGTGCGATTGTGTCTAGGGTGTGAACGTGTGTCTGTGCGTGCGTGTGCGTACGTGTGTGTGTGTGTGTGTGTGTGTGTGTGGTGTGTGTTGTGTGTGTGTGTGTGTGTGTGTGTGTGTGTGTGTGTGTGTGTGTGTGTGTGCTTAGATGCATGCAAACAAACCCCACTCTCCTCTTTCATTTCATATGTCTCTCCCTTTGACCATGCACGCGCTACAAAAATGAAATATCATTGTATAGTTAGTCCAACATAATACACAGCATCTTAGCAGTGGTTATAGTCACTGAAAAGAAAATCCTATGATTTCAAATTTTGTGGAGACAACCTATCCAAACTATTGAAAAACCAGCAGCACAGCTAATGACAAAGAACAATAACAATGAGCTATGAGTAGTAAAATAACCATTGCATCCATGAATTGTCAGCGTTCAGCCAATGCACAAAAACGAAGAGATGTATTCAACTATATGAGAGAAAAGTCAAACTCTACATATTTGTTACAGGATACCCATTTCCGACCAAGATTAGAAAATTATATTCGTGCAGAATGGGGTTATAAATGTTTCTTTATGTCTAACAATTCACATTCTCAAGGTGTGACTATTTTGTTCAATAATAACTTTGAATTTCAGTTTTAAAAAAAATTATAAGGACACAGGAGGCAATTTCATTTTTCTGTCAGTCAAAATAATGGACACAGAATGTCTCATCGCTAGTATCTACGAACCCAGTCGTGATGAGCCAAAGTTTTAAGTGGAGTTGAAAGATCATATCAGGGAAGTTGGAGCTGAAAATGTCATAATTGGAGGCAACTGGAATTTAGTTCGCAACTACTCTTTAGATTGCTATAATTATAAATATAGTAATAATCCTAAAGCGCAAGAGCAAGCAGAAAACATGGTGGACAACCTAGATTTAACTGACATATGGCGTGAATTAAATCCGGAATTCCGCAGTTATACTTGGAGGAGAACTAATCCGTGTCAACAGAGTCGTTTACATTTCTTTCTTGTTTCAGACTGGCTTTGAAATCATGTTATAGATGTTGATATCTTACCAGGATATCGATCTGACAAATGCTTAATTACAGTAAGATTAGAACAAGGTTGAGAGATAAAGATAAATTTATTTTGGAAATTCAACTGTTCGCCTTGAAGAGACAATAATTACAGAAAAGAAGTAAACGAGGTTATCGAAATGGTTACTGAGGAATATGCAGCTCTTCCTTATTGTCGTTGTGGGTTGGCCAAAATTCCTAAATCAGAAATGCACTTTGTTATATCTGATCAACGGTTTTGATACATTGCTTATAAAAATTAGGGCAAAGTTATTTCATATGCAACGATGAAGAGACGTAAGGACGGGAAAAAACAGAAAGATCTAGAAAGTAATATTTATTTACTCAAGAGGTAAGTAGCGTTATTGGAACAAGAAAAGCTTGAACCTGAAAAATGCAAACAAGATTTAGTCAGTCTTTGGGAAAATAAAATAAAGGGTGTCTTGTTGCGTTCAAGGGCAAAATGGGTCGCAGAAGGGGAAACAATAACAGATGATTTTTATGGACTTGAAAAAACGTAACTACTTAGAATATAATCAAACATACGCGAGATAGCGATACTGCTTTAAATGATAATGATGAAATTGCCCTGGAAGTTTATAACTTTTACAGAGAATTGTATTCTAGAGAACTTTGTGAAATACTCGATTTAGTAAAAGACTTGCCAATGTTAACTGAGAGTCAGAGAACGTCTTTGCAGGGTAAAATTACTTTACAAGAACATACGTCAAATGTGAAATGGCCTAGGAGCGATAGTTTCACAGCAGCGTTTTTCACATTTTTTTTTCTGGCTACAACTTGGTCCATACGTTGTGCGAGCGTTCAGTGATTGATATGATAAAAAGGAACTTTCACCAACACAAAAAGAAGACATTATTGTATGCATCCTAAAAGGTGTCAAACCTAAACACCAGATACAAAAATGGAGACCCATCTTGGTTTTGAATATTGTTTACAAAATAGGATCTACTTGTACAAGTAGCCGACCAAAAACAAGTGCTTTCTTCTATCATCAATAAGGATCAGACTGGTTTTATTCCTAACAGGTATTTGGGAGATAATTTTCGTCTCATCTATGACATACTTGATTTCATGATTGTATATATAAAAAAAAAAAAAACAGGTTTATTTTTTGTCCGGATTTTGAAAAAGCGTTTGATAGTTTAAGTTATGATTTTATGGTTAAGGTATTGCATGCCTTTGGCTTTGGTCCAAGCTTCTGTTATTGGATACATATATTTTATACTAATATTAAGGTAACTGTGTCCTTGAATGGAAAACTGGCTGTAGGGTTCTCTGTTATTAGGGGATGCCGTCAAGGTGATCCAATTTTTCCATATTTATTTGTTATGTGTGTTGAGATTTTGGCAAATATGATTAAACAAAATAAAGGTGTAAGTGGAATTCAAGTAGCCAATACTGAAAACAAGATATCACAGTATGCAGGTGATATTGAACTATTGCAAAAGTGAGACAAGAAATCATTCTAGAAATGTGTTTACACCATTGGACAATTTGGAAGAGTGTCTGGATTCATATTAAACGCAGAAAAACAAACATAGTACGGCTAGGTAGTAAACGAAATTCCCTCTTAAGTATTTGCCACATTTAAACATAAAATGGAACCCACTAAAAAGGTAAGATTTTGGGTGTCAGGCCTACATTTTACTAAAATCATTGTAAAAGCATGAATCTTGAAGAAACGTTTGCAGAAATCAAAACACTGCCTAAAACGTGGCTCAAAAGGCAGATGACGCCACTTGGCAGAGCAGCGGTGCTTAAATCCATGATTCTTTCTGGACGAGAACAGTGAATGTTTGAGTTTCAAGTCCTTTGCTGATAAGTATAGTATCAATACAGATTTTATTACACGCAATGGCTACGTTAGTGCTGTGAAAAAAATCATTCGAGAGAAACTGGGCTAGAAATGAAATACTTTGAGGAAGGTATGACAAGTGAATTATTAACCGAAATCTGTTCAGTTTCAAGGGGAGCCTCACATTACTACGATTTATTAAATCAAGAACTAGCAGAACCAGGTTTTTACAATAGATGGAATGTAAGACTACAGAAAGAAGTAATATGAATTAAAACATTTGACAAAGTCTGACAGATAAAGGACATTAAGCTAAGAAGCTCTCAAATGAGAATTATTAACAGAAAATTGGCA
>CM065732.1:35959442-35976942 GCA_033310375.1 Conus canariensis
GCTTCATCATACAGAGCTCTTCAACGCGTTTTGCAGTTTGGCTCACGCTTTTTGTTAAGCCTGTCTGGTGGATCGATGTTTCTTCTTTCTCTGGAGGGGAAGAACCAATGGTCTTGATGGCATTGGTGGAGGCTTTCCCCTGCACTCTATACCAAACGCTACTTAACTGGAAGCCTGTCAGAGCACCTCTCTTGGGAGTATGGTCTCGGCTTGTGGGGCGTTCTCGGGGCGAATTCCCTTGCTGGGCAGCTGCACAGGCTGCAGGTTAGTGGAAGCATGGAGGTTTATCCTTTGGTGGTTTAAGGGCCCACCACGGCCGTTTATCCTTGCCAATGTTTTTGAAGCCGGAAGACATTTCAGTGGTTAAGACCACATGGGTCTGTTGAAACACTGGCTTCTACCTGGAGGGACTCTAAACGATTTTTTGACCACTGTCGAGGAAAAAAGGAGCGGGGTTCCCTTCTGTTCTGCACCAACGTTTTTGGCTTCGAAAGAACGAAATCTTTTTTCTGTTTTTTTACGCTGGAGTTCGTTTCTACTCGACAAACAGGCAGTCTTTGGAAAAAAGAAGGTTCGTCGACCTGACTCAGTGTGGTCACCATACCAGTTCACGCATTTCGCGGATTCACCATTCCGCCCATCATGAACTGCTTTGCTGAGCGTGGCACATACATCTTCTCCTGGGCATTTCTCCTTGATGGGCCAAACATAGCCATCTGAAGCACTAAGTGGAAGATGGCACATACAGGGCTTCTTTATTCTCTAGCTACCCACCTTTAGGGATCTGGAAGAGCCGGTTTAGCAAAGGTGAGAGGCACGAGTGCAGTGGGAGGTTAGTTGATTTTCTTTCCGCACTTTTTCGGAAATGTCGCCTCCTGACCTATACCCACCCCTTGCTCAGCCAATCAGCGTTATTTCTCCTCAGATATTCCAACAACTTCGGGCACGGGTGGCACTTTCGACGGAGTTTAGACTTTTGTGACGGGGACACCTGGATGGGTAATTTACAAGACTTTCTGATCAAAATAAGTTTTCGAGTGGACTTTTCGGTCAACTGCACCAGCAAGGAACCATCTCAACCTCTTACTGCTTTCCGCTCTGCACGGGCAGGACCTTTTAGCCCCTTGAGGGAATCAACTTGGTAATGGGTCGTTTCACTATCAGCCGACTGGATTATCAGCCAAGAGGGCCAAGCACTAATGTCTTCCGGACTTCTGTGTCCGAATCCGGGTACGTGTCCTGGAGGGGTCGGAACCCAATTTTCTTCTCTTTCCTGTTTTTGTGTTAATTGAGCATGAAGGTTTTAAATACCTGACAGAATAAAACGGTCACCCCAGGAGAGCTGCCGTGCTGGGTAAGGAACAATGGATGGCATAGTATGGCGTCCGTGAGCCTGGTACCGTCCCCCATTGAAAACCGACAGTGCACCTTAGGCGAAACTGAATCGGGATCAGGCATCAGCCTTACCAGGGTAACTGTAGCTTGGGCTTCCCCGCTTGCTTACGGCCAGCGACTCAAGTATAAGAGAAACGGAGGTGTGGAAAAGAAGGCTTGAAGGGGAGACGAAGAGAGAAAAGATCCGTTAAGAAAGGCAAAAGATAGCTAGGGAAAAAAAGGGTTTACTATTTGTTGTGCCTCACACTTAACCTTTCTGACTGGGAGGACCAATTCCTCCCACGTTAATATTAGGCGTCAGCAACTTGGCTATAAGGCCAAGAGCGTTCACAACAACTAACCATCTAGTCGAAGTATTGATGCCCCGTCAGCAAAGTCTAAAACGATCACTGGACCACGCTTCCGACCGCAGCAAGGTTGCAACCCCGGAGGGAACTCAGTGAAGACGGAGGTTATCGGGCCATGGCGCAATAATGCACGATTACCAGCATCTAGATTTCATGATGATGCAGTCACAGAATTTCTAAGTGGCGCTCGACATACGGTGACCGCCCGGGAGGTGGAGCCGGGCCTGAATGCCTCAAAGGGCACCATAGCAGTTCGGTGGTTCGGACAAGGAAATTCCGCATGCCCATGCCGAGGAAGAAGGAGACTCATCCTCCTGCTGGTGCAGCAAAAACAGTATCACCCAGACTGTCAGCCAGTCTCCCGTGGAATGCAGAAGGGGTGAAATAAGAACGAAACTTGGGCATAGCAGAAGGATGCAACAAGAAAAAATATGTTTTCGCATGTGTCCAAGAGCACATTTTGACGTAAACCATCGCTTTCAAGTGAGGGTTACGAGACATCGGTTGGACCGTGAGGGAAAGAACAAAAGGAGGGGAGCTGTCTTGGTGCGGAATTCCATCGCCGCACAAGAACTGAAGATCAACACCAATCAACAGGCAGAGGATCAAGGGCGTTGATATAGTCCTTTAAAGAACACAACATCCTGTCTACAATGTTATTGCCCTCAAGTTCGTGATATTTCCCTCACTACATGAACATCCCAGACAACAACTGCATGGTTGGTGGGAGATTTTTTTAACAGTCACTCAGGGAGATTGGGGTATGAGGAGACGGGGGGACAAAAAAAAAAGAAAAAAGGGGGGAAAGGCGAAAGGAAGTTGAGGGTGGGGATTTCTCACATCTTCATTCATCAACCACGAAGACGAAGAACCACCCTACCACTAGACGCTGGATGACACATCAACACCAGATCTAGCGTTCGACACCAACGACATGCTCGTCAGGACCAAAAGAAAACAGGCATCAACCAGGTTGGAGAACGTGGACCACACGCCGTCAAACTCTTATCAACCTCAACCTTGCGGCTCTTCAAGCAAAGTATTTTCCCCGCTGGAATTTATAAAAAGGCGATTGGACTCTCTTCGAGACCCTCACAGATGATACACAAGCGAATCAACATCTGGCAGAAGGATCAACCAGATGGTTCAAGACTTCACAAAAGCCGTTCTGAAAAGCTGCTTCAGATATCCATTCCCAAGAAGAACCGCAAAGACTACAAGCCCTATGGAAGGAGGCACTCCAGAATTGGAAAGATGCAGTTACGGAAGCCGGGACCGAGCAGAAAAAGCAGCCATCACTGGAGAACAACATAGCGCTTACGACGTAACTGCCAGATCAGCTGTCTGCGCAAGCTGCAAGGAAAAGTGGCAAACGAAAACTGAAAAGCCTGAATTCGCAAGGATGGCAGCAAGCTGTGGAAACTGGCTAGAACCCTCAGTAACGAAACAAACAGTCAGTCCCACAATCACAATACAAGAGAAAGGAAATTACCTCTCTGGAAAGCAGAGCGACACTTCATAGACGTCTATGACAAAAACATCAGCAATTGAAAAGTCCTCCTGAAATAGCGATGCAGGCATTGCCCAAGGCTCAAGGTGAATTCATGAGAAAGAAGCCCACCACGCGTAAGTTCATGACACAGCTTTCACAGGCGGAAGGAAGCTGGGGAACGCGTTGCAGAGCCCTCAACTGAAGAAAGTCACTGGCCCAGCGGAATCACAATGAATGATTCTGGCCTCTTGGAGGATGAGAGCAAGGCAGTCCTAACAATTTTGACTCCAGTCTGGAAGAAGGGTCAGTACCCCAGTGTTGGAGGGAAGCAGAACATGATCCCCATTCACAAAAAAGGGAAAGGACCACGGTCAAATGTGACAATTTCCGACCATCAGCCTTACAAGCTGCTTAGGAAAGCTGATGAGAGACTAGTCAACACAAAGGTTTGTTCTGGCACCTTGAGGACCATTCAGCTGCTGAGCCTGAACAGGCAGGCGTCCGCCAACACCGATCAACGAAAGGACCAGCTTCAATTTCATCATCAAAGCCTAGAGGACGCTTTCAAAAGGAAAAGAAGAACACGCTTTTGGGGGGTTGTTGGATTGACAGGGAGAAGGCGTTCGACAAAGTCTGCAAGGGACGGACTCGGCTTAACTACGGCGTTGTTGTGTTGGGAGGATGTACACCTGGATCAGCCAGTACCTACACAACGCCAAGCCCGAGTAAAAGATTCAGGCAAAAGAGCAAGAAGAAGGTGGTGAGACCAGTACACAAGGAGGAGTCCTTTCGCCAACGTGTTTCTCATTTTATAGATGAATCGTCAGAGAAATGCAAGAGGCCGTCAGATGAAGGCGATCTACTCAGATGACCTGGTTATATGGTGCTCTGAAGAGTACCACCATACAGCACAGGTACGCCTCCAGCCTCCAAGATGCGCTCAACAAGTCAGCGATGGACCAAAGGACGGGCTTGTCTCTGTCAACTCAACGCAAAACAACCCTACACCAGTCTTCGGCCTATCCAGCAAGAAGAAGAGGCGGAAGTGACACTGAAACACCAAGGGCTTGCAGAGGAACCCACCTACTACTGGGAGTGACCTTTGACCGCCAGGCTCATTGGAAACAAGAGATCACCAGATGCTGTAGCAGGACCAAGCGAGACTGGCGATCATGGGAAGTAACTGCAGGACGGGACTGGGGGGCTGACGAAACGTATCTGAAGAGGACTCTTACGGGGAGAGTCGATGTAGTTGAGTACGGGTCTCAGACATGGGCATAGCTGCCAAAGTCTACTCGGACCCTCTCAAAAGATACAGAACCTAAGTCAGCGTGTCATATAACTGGCGCCATGAGATCCACCCAAATCTGACGCTGGAGGAGCCATGGACTATAGTATTGGGGACAGAAGGGACAACAAAGTCTCATTCAGCAGCCAAATTCCAAAACGCCTTGAAAACCATCCAATGAACAACCAGAATGAGCAGACACCAAGAGCCGGCTGAAAGAGGCAGTTCATCATAATCAAGACGCCTTGGAACGACAAACCCAGTCTTATGGAACAGAAGCAAATCGACATGGGCAAATGTCACCCACCAATCTTGGAAGAGGCAGGTGTTTCATCTGTCGTCACCAGCATTCCCGGAGTGGAGAAAGGAGAGGAACACGTCATGGGAATACCCAAAGAAAAGCCCTGGCACATGGAGTACATCTGCAACCAGTCCCCCCAGGAAACTGGACATGTCTTTGCAGATGGCTCCGAACACAGAAGCACAAAACGAGGGATGGTGGAGCTGGAATCTTCCTCTGATACTAAGACGGAGATGAAGAAATTGCAGTCCCAAAAGGAAAATACCAAACTTCCGAGCTGAACACGAGGAAGCTCTCTTTGAGGAGCCCAACAGTCTCGCAGTGAAATCCACAAGAACAAACAGGGAGGTGGTGGTGTTCTCAGACGCTCTCTCGGTGCTCCAAGCCTCAAGAACTCGCTGCAATGAACAGAACCATCTTACTTCAGCCCTTTGTTGCCCTGAGTGCAGAGTGGAGAAAGTGTGTGGATACAATGGGTTCAGCACCTGTGGTTCAGAGGCAACGAAAAAAAAGCGGATATTCTGGCAAAAGACGGTGCACAGAAGGCCAACAACTGGTGTCATCGATGAAATTCAAGACAATCATCAATGCAGAGCAAGGAATAAAGTGGCGTCTCCAGCACCCAACACAACCAGAAGACACATCCCATTTGCTGGGGACGACGGGAACAGGTTCAAGATCTTCCGCCTGAGGACTGGGAACAATCGCCTGTCCACCAACATGCACACAAATTTTGGCGTTGGACCGAGTGGAGAGTGGCCTTGTAGTGAGGGACCAATGGACAGCCGACCCATCCTTCAAGTCAGTTATGAGCACGTAGCATCCAGAAGGGAAGTACTGGCCACCCACCGACAGCCAGTGGAAGCAAGTTGTAGCGGCACCTGGAGGCGACAGCGGTGGACGGCAGCCTTCAATCGAGGGGGGACACAGGGTTGCTCATTAACGGGAAGCGAACGAGAAGAAGAAGAAGAAGAAGAGAAGAAGAAGAATCAGAAGAAGAAGAAGACGAAGAAGAAGAAGGATCCATATTCCGCATCATCAGCTGAATAGGATTGTCTTCCTAATACTCTTCACTCTGAATAGGACTTGTGTTGGTAGGTCAATTAACACGCCCATCTTGTTTTTTCGAATGGACCTTACTGGTCGTGGATGGTTGTTTGGCCTCTCTGTACGACCACTGGGTGGCTGGATTGCTCAATTCTCCTATCTGTTCAGGAACGGAAAAATCGCGTTTTCTTCCTTGTGATCCTCGGAAGCGGATAATTTAAATCAATCATCGAAGTGGATGATAGACCGTCTGAGAAAATCAGAAGGGATTTTTGATGTTCTGCAGTCGCTGTTTCCTTGTGGTGTCGGAATCTAGCAGCAGCGATCTTCGCTTTATAAAGGAGACAATCCAGGGTGGAAAGCTGGTTGATTCTGAGAAAATCTTTTGCAGGATGGAGGGGTGTAGATTCTCCGCTCTGCACAAAAGGGGAAAAAGAGTCTGACGACTTCTCAGAGCAGATAGTGGAATACGGCCCTAGCATCGCCATCACACTCGTGGATTTGTCAAGCTGTAAGACTACGGTCGGCCCAACGTGAACCCTGTTCAAAAACTTATGTGTCGTTCAATCCAGGGCTCCGTTGGTTCTGTTCTGTTTCTTTCAATCTCCGCTATATGCCGTAGACTTGTCTTGCACAGGGGAGGTCATTAGCAAAGATAATTATATGTTTTTAGTCAAACGTACGGCGTACGGTGTTTTATCAGTAGAAGGTTGCCTAGGTGGGAGATAGGGTAGGGTGGCGCAGCATTACCCTTCCATTGCAACAATAGTGACGACCGGATTCAGCCTGTGTTGTGTGGGTTCGACCTGTTGGAGTCTGTAAGGCAGATCGACGACAAGGCCGCTGTCGCTCTGCGGACTTCAATTGCCTGGGGTGGGTAAGTAGGCAGCGTCCCTCTTGGGAGCAGAGTGGACGAGGATCATTGCAGGACCTAACGACTTTTGTATGCCTAAATCCTAATTGGGCCTTACGCGGCAATGGACCCATCGCTATGAAACGTAAAGACGACGCCGTATACCTGGAAGAGGATCATACTCGGAGGGGCAACAGGCAAGCCCCTATCAACATGCCCGGGCTTTGATGTCGTGAGTTCGATTTCCCATCAGAGCCATGAGGGATTTTTTGCCCTGACCAGCTCCTACCCAGAGTTGAGTTTGCTACGGGCTCACTGGAAAGGGATAGGACCACACAGTTGAGTTACATCACTTAATGGATGCGTCTCTGACAGAGTTGCTCAAATCTCCTGTTAACCACTGCAGGTTGTCTGATCTTTAGGGCAATGGTTGACGGCCGGTATATATTATGAAAGTAAGCGTAGAGTACAGCCTGTCATGCACAGTCTCAGGCCGGAATGGACTCCGTATCATCATCTTCATCATCCTCATTCTTATCGATCAGCATAAAAGAAGTATCAGATTATGTGGCCCTTAGATGCTATGCTCTCATGGTGACCTCAGTTTCAATGTCCTCTCCCGCCTGTGGCCGTGGTTTGATTCCTATCGGGGTAACGGTTCATTGGCGAATCAGTGGGGGCGGTCGTTTTAACGAACGTATGGGCCCTCGGAAGAGAAGAGCTCACTCACGGCAGGCTCGCGACAAAGCAAAACTATTTTCAATGGGGGCGTTGCCTGATGTGTCTGCGTATGTTGGATCAGCACAGGCGCCACAGAACACCATGAAGTGACTCGGCGGTAGTTAGTGCAGTGTGTCTCCCTAGGTTGCCTCTGACGACTTGACATTGAATGCTTTTCATGTGCATTGGTCGGTGCGGGGTTGAGGGCGGGATGGAATGTGGCTGTTGATGGGGTGTCGAGTAAGGGGCGTGGGTGCGTGACCGAGGTGGCACATGTAAAATGGGTACAGAAAGAAAGAGCTAACAACACCAAAAATAATCTGTTGGCGGCTGAATATGAGAAGAAACGTCTCGACTCCGTACGAAAAAAAAAACTATACCAAGTGCATCTGCCTGAAGGAATTGACATCTGGATGCCTTGTCTGAACAGATGCAGACCTCACTAAGGCTGTTGTGATGGTTCCAGCTCCACCGGGGACAAACTGATTTACAGCGCTGCAGATTGCACCAGTCCAAACCTGTCCCTAAAAGCCCATGTCTGGGAAATCACTTATAAAGTCACGTGTACCGAGCTTATGGCGATTAACAACAGTCAAGAGAGGTACTATCTGCCAGAATCTATATTGACTTGGTGTTTGCCAGCATATATATTGATTGGTGCTTTCATGCCACGAGTCTTGTTTTCTCTTAAGTTAAAACAGTTCAACTGAGATCATTCTCTTCTCTCTCTCTCTCTTCTCTCTCTCTTCTCTCTCTTCTCTCTCTCTCTCTCTCTCCCTCGCCATATTTATGGTCAGTTATTGCATTCATGTAGAAGTATCCAAGGAGGATAATTACTTGCAAGGCAAGATATAAAGAACATTTATTTTTTGGTAGTGTTTGGTTGGTTTCTACGTGAGTGTTCCGCTTGACATGTTTTTCGTTCTATTACGAGTAGGAAGAATAAAAACTGTACTTCTACCACATTTAGTGAGCTTGAAACGCAGAGTGAACAAGGTTGGCAACCGTTAGCTCGACTCTCGTGTGAAATCGATCGGAACAGAGGACAAGTCGACTCTGCAACAATAGAAATCCTCATTTTGCAGTCGAAGAGTTACAACATTATACTCGATGACACAACCGGTCCAACATGCACAGGTGTCCTTTCAAAATAGGCCTACTTGTACGTTCAGTTTCTTCTATGTTCTCTATTGCCCGTCATTCCAGGTCCTATCTCACTCCCTCAAATTATTTGGCAGATGATTAAATTGAACAGTGAATGTCAAATCTAATTGACGGACTTTTTGATAATCATCACGCATTCATAGCAGTAACATGCTCAAAAAATATTTAGAAACAGTGTTTGGAGAGTTGCCTTTTTTGTTTGTTCTGGTTCTTAAGAGTTCACCAATCTGATTGCTCAATGTTATGCATATATTATTGAGTTAGCAGATGTCACATGAACACACATACAAATGAAATTATGAATGCAGATAGAAATTAATTCGTTTGTCACTGCTTAGGAGAACGAGAAATGCTTGGCGTTATGCTCACAGCCTAAAATGGAAGGGAATCGCTTCCACATGGGATTTGAAGAAAGGATCCGTTTTCTTCCAATCGCACCTTGGGAAAAAGGTTTTTTTAGGAACTACAAACAAAACGGATTCATCGCAAACACACACGCACGCACTCACACACGCAGCACCAAATGCACGCATGCACCAGCATGAGCACGCAATGTGCACACACACACACACAACCACACACACACACACACACACACACACCACACACACACCACTCAGACACACCCACATACACACACACGCGCGTCTCATAAAGTAGGATAACAATTAACTGTTCTTTACGCACGCATGAGGCACGCTCGAACGGCACACACACACACACACAACACACACACACACAACACCACACACACCCACACACACAACACACTGTAAAAGAAATAGTTAAGTGTTCTACCTTTCCAGATTTGTTCCGTTGTTCTTGCTGTTTTTCTGTAGCTGCTGCTGCTGCTGCTGCTGCCACTGTGTTGTTGTTTCCTAGCTCCTTGATCCTGTGCAGCTGGTGAACTATTTCATATTTCGAGTATAACACTGAATGGAGAAACACAAATCAGCTAGAACTGTGAGAGGCATACACCCTTGTCATTTTTTAGAAAAGTTTTCAGCTCTCGTGCAGTTAATCGCATTAGTGATTTAGAGGCCACGTTCGGTTGATAGAAGATGTTTGGAAGTGAGCAGGTATGATAGGTGGCAAAGGAAGTGAAACGTCAACGGGATCTTTATCGGCATTACCTTGGATTTGTGCATTATGTGGCGACGGTCCCTGCGAGTCAGGCGGCGTTGCTTACGTAAGATTGCTTGTATGGTCTTTACTTGAAAGACCTCGCGCTTAATTCTGAGATATCAGACTGAGACATGAAAGGCGGCATTGTGGGCAGTTCCTTGTTCCAGAACTGGCATTTTCTTTCCATGATAGTCAGTGTAGAACGATGCGGCCACATGTCGATCCGAGTTGGTCCTTGTGAACTGTGTAGGCTGCACTATGAGACTAAAACTATGTGGAAAATTGTATACGTGAACCTCAAGACGAAGAACTGGCAGAAGTCGTGTGTTAGCTTACCAAATACTGTAGCAGGACATAAATAAAGCAGCTTCTCACACTGAGCACCAATGCATGCACGCACTCAGCTCAGCTTACACTCCGTGCACACACAGTCGCTCCAAAATCCAGTGGCGCACTTACAAAAACTCTTCTTCTCCCCTCCCTCTCGGGGAATCAATTTACCTAACGATAATAATTTTCAGCATATACAACAAGTTTGTTTTACAAGAAAGAATTATCTTCGTTCCTCTCTCCCGTGGGAAGGTACAAACATTCCACAGATCACTAGCTAGGTACCAAATTTCATCTATATATACATAGTAATTTACAAGTACTCTTTTACGATTTTCTCCTCCTCAAATGGAGAACAATTTATACACTTTCCAAAAGAAGAAATAAGGATGGCTTTAAAAATAACAGAGGGAACAATATTTGAGTTCGACCCTGGGGCAATCAAAAACATAGGGGTCAACCTGACAATGCCTTAAGTCTCTCACGATGCCGCAGTCGTGGTCCTTTCTATTAGGTTCTCAACTCTGGAATCCATTAGGTGCTTCCACAGCACTGGAGCCCAAATTCTTATTGTGCGTACTGCCACAGTCGTCTATTCCGATACTGGTGTGCCACAGCACCGGGAAGGGCTTGAAACAGCTTGAAGTCCGTGTAAGTAAACTATTTCAAAATCTGAATATGATAAATTTTTATCCCTTTTTTCTTTTCTTAACTCTCTCGTTTCTCTCCCCATCTGTCTATACCTAACCTGGTAAATGGTAGGATTACAGGTGAATCTCGTTCTGCAGTTCCAAAAACCTGTCTGGTCAGTGTCCCCAAGCCATCTCTTCCTACACTTTATTTTCCTTCATGCGCTCGTCGTGAGTAATATTCGAGAGTATCATCTAACTCTAGCATTTACCGCCTTTGGTTTCTGATCAATGGACAACGTCCGTCCATTTTCCTGGAGTGAGTCAACCAATAATCACCTACGTCTATTTTATGAGCGGTTTTATAGCCACCAGCGACTGATACACTGGTAGGCACGAAAAACTGTCCTTTTCTTTACCTTTCCTTTTCCCTACTAGGGAAATGCTTTATAGTCAAATAAGGGCGTACGCGACGGAACGTACATGTCGCCATTGAGGTAGTCACATGACACTGCTCTGAACTCAAATTTCGAGACATACCGAATCAAAAGCTTCCGTATCTTTAGCATCAAAAAACTGTCCTAGAAAAATCCCCCCCCCCCCCCAGCAACTTCCTAAAACCGAAACGGGAAAAGGACATGCAACACAGTGACTGATATTAAAAACAATGATATTTAATAAATAAGACTCACACAGTTTTCACCCTGGAAATGTATTACCTAGCTAGTTTAAGAGAGAGAGAGGAGAGGTGAGAGAGGAGAGAGAGTGAGAGAGACGAGAGAGAGAGAGGGGGTGCAGGTGAAAGCTGTCTGCGATTACACTATTGTCTTATAAAGTTCGCGAATTTGTGTGGAATCATGATAAAAACGTCAACAGCCATGTATGCGTGGGCGTAGGGGACAGATGTTGGCAGTTGTCCTCCAGGTTTTGAAAAAGGAATGTGAGAGAGCTGCTTTTTAATTAAGTAGGGCCTATAACTGACTTTGGGGGGTTACGCGGGTGTTCCAAAGAGCGTGAAAGCTCATGCTTGTGTGCTGGACCATACCTGTACTGAACAGACAAATGCTGCTGTCGATGAAGGTCCTACAGTCTTTACGAGGGCTATGAAATGAGATCGAAATGGTAGTTACCAATGTAGCTGATAATTAAATTTGTGCGTGTCAATACTCACTCTTTCTCGAGATCCTAGCTCAATACTCCACCGTTCGACATTGCCTGCTCATACACCCCCAGCTCTTATCTCATATCCAATATTTTCCCGCTTGCTGGTTCTGAAGTAGTGCGTAAGAAAATTCTAATCACAAACGTTGATCTCTCTTCTCTCTCTCTCTCTTCTCTCTCTCTCTTCTCTCTCTTCCTCTCTCACACACCAACACACACACACACACACCCGTACGCGCGCGCGCGCGCACGCACACACCACACACACACACACACACACACCACACCACACACACACAACACACACACACATTTGCCATGGGCAGTGAGAGGAGCATCGAATCGGCGAGTGTCAATGATATCGGGAGCTATCGGAAAGGACCCTATTCGGAATCGACTTTGCTTTCGTGTTTTGATAGGAATACATGGGTTGCTGTTTAAAATTCACAAAGCATTTTCCTCGTTGTTATTCGCCTCTACATCAAACTTTGATATTATTCATATATATTGTTTAGCGTTAATTTGAAATCCGATGGTAAATGGAAAAAATGATGAGCAAAGGCTACTTTTCTGCAAATGTCATTTTTTATAGCAGCAGTATGGACGTAGCCTTCTGGTCTCTGAAAAGAGTTCAAGTTCTCGTGGCTTCACACTGGAAAAAGTTTACACTGCGAAATTACTCAGCTGTCAACAATTTAAGATCAACTACTTTGAAAATCTCACGCCTAAACAAGGACTCGGTTTCTCCGTGTGTCTAAAAATTAGGCAACTGAAGAAGGAACATGCATACAAAAAGATGTTCATCTCTTCTTGATTATGCCCGCTGTGTGGACCCGTACACGTGGGGGCGGGGAAATTTTTGCGCAGAGCATAAAGGTGGGTCTGAACACGACCCCAATTACCCTGCATTTCGCTCTCTGGACTGGTAAGTGACGGAAAAGGGGGTCCCCCTGGAGTGTTCTGCAATTTCATCATGACTCAGGTCAAAACTTCGAACACCCTGCCATGTTCATCAAGCAGCAGGTGAGTCAAGGGGAAAGGGCCCTTGCGTTGGGGAACCCTGTCCTGTAGGAACAGTTCGAAGCTATTCCCTCAGCCCATTGGAGTAGAGGGCCCACACACGGGGAGGATGTGAAGCAAGACTTTGGACTGCTTCAGGTGAGATTAGAATTGCCTCGTTTTCCGTGGGGGAAAAAAGAAAGGAAAAACAAAACGCTTCAAACTCTTCCTTTCCCTTTCCCGATGTCCAGGATCTTCCGCAGTCATACTGAAAAACTGTTGAAGTTGTGTGGTTAGATTGTAGGCTAGGGTCAACTGCGGGGAGTGATTTTTCTCATTGGAGCTGCTGAACGGATTCTCAGATGCTGTTTTTCGTTCTCCTTTTTATATTTTGTTTTAGTTGAAGGGGTTGTTTCTTTGCAGGTTTTTGTCCCACAGAAGAAGTCATGATAGTTTCTTTCGATAACATTTTTTTTTCCCCACGAAGAAAGTCATACAAATTTTTTTGTTACCCTAACGTTTCTTCCTTCTTTTTTCTTTTCTTTCTTTCGTTTTTCTTTCTTTCTTGCTTCTTTCTTTTTTTTTTTTCTTTTTTCTTGCAAGACTATCTCGGATCAGCTGAGGGGATTCTAAAGACATTTTCACTGCAGATAACAAAGTCACCCGGGAATTTTAAAAGGGTTTTAATTCACACACACACACACAACACACACACAAAACACACCACAACACACACACCACACAAACAAACCCCACCACACCACAAAACAATACAGCGCGCGCGCGTGCGCCCCGCCGCCACACGCACAAACGCACACATAAAGTTCAAAAACACACAAACACCCACACACACACACCACACACACACACAATGCGCGCGCGCGCGCCACACAACACACACACACACACACACACACACACACACCACACACCCACACCCCATCAACCCGAAGGGCTTTTTGGACGCACAGACCTTCGCGAAAGTTCAAAAACTTGGATTTGCCCTAAGGATCACTACAGATCGCTTCCAAAACACAACTGTCTGGAAGTGAAGGGGCATT
Source organism: Conus canariensis (assembly GCA_033310375.1). NCBI lineage: Eukaryota > Metazoa > Mollusca > Gastropoda > Neogastropoda > Conidae > Conus > Conus canariensis. The sequence continues at coordinate 35,973,355 of CM065732.1, forward strand.
GGTCATGATGTAAGGAGGTGTCTTTGACTGCCTCATGACACCAACCAAGCAAGGGAGCTAAATGATGCAGAAAAAAAAAAAGAATCGGTAATTTAAATCGGTCTACCCAGCGGGTCTTTCCTGAAATGGAATGATTAATACTTGGTTGGCAGTCACCTTCCCGTACGTTCGTAAAGGAGTTAAAAAGTGTGGGGGGTGTTTGTGTTTTGTGGGGTTGCGTGGTGTGTGTGTGTGTGTGTGTGTGTGTGTGTGTGTGTGTGTGTGTGTGTGTGCGTGTTGTGTGTGCTTTAAATGTGCTGCGGGGCCCAGCGCGCGCGCGCGCGTGTGTGTGTGTGTGTGTGTGTGTGTGTGGCGCGCGCGCTGCGCGCGAGCGTTGTGTGTTTTTGTGTGTGTTGTGTTGTTGGGGTTTTGTGTTGGTTTTGTGTGTGTGTGTGTTTTGTGTGAATCAAGTAAACAGAGAAACAAAAAAATCAGTAGAGCGGGTACCAACAAAAACCCTTTTTTGGGCCAGGTTCCAGGGAAATAGTGCAAACATGGACCCCTCTGTGCTGTTGTGCCTGCCCTTTCTTTCAAGGAAAAAGAAGCGAATGAGATAACGCAATGTATTGAGGAGGAGACGAGGGGAGGACAGCGTATGTAGCGAAGTGACGACACGTTCAAAAGTGTCCTAGCAAAACTTGTAGGTTTTTGATATATTCTTTTTTCTAAAAACGTGTGTACATGCAGTCAAGGAAAAGTGAACAATGCAGCAATTAAGGTTTTGATAAAGGGTGTGGCTGACTTTTTTTAAGGTCTTGTCTAGGTTTACAAGGTAAAAAACCAAACCAATGTAAAGTAACAGCTGCAACGGTCTGAGGGACAACATGCGATTGAGCCTTATCCGTAAATGAATAACCAAAGATTTCTTACAATAATGAGAATCAAAAAAATAATGACGATGATAATAATAAAATGATAATGATAATATAATGAAATTTCTATCCATCTTTTCATCATCATAATCATCATCATCATCATTCTTCATCATTTTATTCATCATCGTATCGAAATTTTTAATAAACAAATAACGTATGAACAAACTTTTTGGGACTGACTGGCTCCCTACCTACCTCACTACCAAAATAACCAAATACGAACAAACTAAGTAGCTAACTAATAACTAACTAATCCACTCACTAACTAACTAAGGGAACTAACAAACCAAAGCTAACTAGCCAACCACCAATAACTAACTACTAACCCAATGTCTTTTTGCAGGTGTGGGCCGGCATCTTGAAATGGACGTTTTTCTTCAAGCATTTCTATTACTCAAGATTTTGGTTCTATGCTTTTGGTCTACAGCCCTCACATCGCAAAAAAAGCCGGGAAAATGCATGCATTCCCATAACAAGGAAAAATACAAGCGGACACAAACAAACACCAAAAACCCCGTATATCTGCGTCAGTGAAGACAGAAAAGGGGGTGCACCGTTCAGAGATGCCAGACTACACTACAACGCAGAAGATGAAATGAACAACAAGACAGAAACTTTTTTTAAAAACGTAGGGCTCGTTCAACCATTCAGCCCCGCAAATGTATCGTCTGCTACCACTCTGCCGCCGTTTTATAAAAAAGAGGAAACCCAGATGAATACGATACAACCATCCGCAAATCAGTTTGTAATGCAAATACACAAAAAATCGTTCTGCGACATGATTAACGTCAGCGGAAGCCATCGCTGCAAATCTCTGCCCCCCCTATTTTTGGGCCAAAGGCTTCCCTAAATTTTCTGGGATCAACTCAGCTTCAGGTCTTCGAATTGTTACCCAAGAAACAGATTGTTTTCATAGCAAATGAAATAGGAACTTTCTTATATTTAATACAATATCATTGTCTCTCTTCTCCGAGTATACCAATATGATGTTTTTGGATTAATGGATCCCCCTGCGAAAGGGGACGCGCATAAAAATCGTTAAAAACAATCAGTGCATCGGGCAAGGTTACAGCCCGGGCCCTTTTGGTTTAAAGGGTTTAAAATATTTAACGGATCCAAAAAACTAGGTTATACTCAATCTATGTAAAGGGTTTGTTCCGAAAAATGGCGTATGCCGATGAAAAACAACCCGATTTCATCTTCGTTCATAAAAGATGTACTTTCAAAAAATGTGAAGTCACCTTCACAGTAGAACCCAGAGTACCAGAACCTTAAATCCACTACACCCGTGGAGTGAAGGTAAGCTAGACAGTTGTGGCTACGTTGACAAAATAAATATGCATTGGCCTACGAATTCATTCATACATGCAAACGTGTTACATTTAGATTTCCCCCCCCCCACACACACACACACACCACCAACACCCAGCGCGCGCCCGCCGCCGCACGACGGGACGCCACGCACGCCCCCACACCACACACCCACACACACACACAACACACCACCACACCACCACCCACACACACCCCCACACCCCCACACACCCACACACACAACACACCACCAACAGACATTGCGTTGAGCGGAAAGTGCACAAATTAATCCATTTATTGGTTTAATCTGAATGTACGAATGTGTTTTGCAGAGGAAAAATTTTGCATAGCGCTTAAAATCAATCAGGGGGGTTTGGGTGGCGTGTTCGTGAGATGCAAAAGCTAAGATTAAAAAAAAAAATACAACAAAAAACAACAACAACAACAAAAACCGTAGGTAAATAACACTCGTTCACACAATGAAAAAAAAAGTATTCATTTTTTTTTGTTTCTATGTTTGTCGTTGTTTGTTGTTTATTTGTTTTTAAATTGGTTTTGACCGTGTGTGTGAGCTAAACATGGTTAAAGTCATTTCCATAAAGACAGTAATCACATGATGGGATTGACGGCGTTCTTCGAGGCATGATTGGTATTACAAGGTTCGCCCCAAATCTAGTAGAGAGGAATTTTCAATCAAAAAAAGTGAAATTTTTTGGTGGTTTGGGGTCATTTGTTGCCCCCAATGGATTAAAAGGGGGTGTCGATTGCGAAACTTTTCGGGGGGTTTTGTTGTTGTTTTTTTGCCACCGGGGGATTCCCGTTTGGTTTGGGGAGGAAGAGTTTGGTTGTGTTTGTGGCAATGCTCTGAGATTTCAAATAAAATGTAAACTGTTTGTGTGTTTAAATGTAGTCGCATGCGTGTCTAATTGTTTGTCTTTCTTTCTGTATATACACGGACAGTAAAAGTGCAAGCGGTGGTGTGAACTCTGAATAGCCTTTTTTCTTTGTTTTTGTTTTGTTTCCTTTCTTTGTTCTTAAACCTCAACTAAAAACGCAACGTCAGTAAACGTGCTCTCGTGTTCTGAGTTTTTCATCTTAAAATGAAAGGCACACACACAACACACAACAACACACACACACACACAACACACACACACACACACACAGAGAGAGAAAAGAGAGGAGAGAGAGAGAGATACATGAAATGTAAAGAAAGTGTGCTTGATTTCATGGTAACATGTATTCATTTAGATGCCATAGACATTTAACATTTTGCTTCAAACGTGGCGCGCGCGCCGCGCACCACCCCCACCCAGACACACACACCACACACGCGCGCGCGCGCGCGCACTCACGCACC
>CM065732.1:35979442-35986942 GCA_033310375.1 Conus canariensis
TTCCAGTAGAAAGATTGAAAAAAAAAAAAAAAACTTTATATGAAGGGAGTACATGGGGGTGGGGGTCCTACGATTTCTGTAATCCCTAGTGACTGTAATCCGAGATTAAAAGGAGGAGGGGCGGCGGGGGGGGGGGGGGGGGGGGGGGGGGCAGGGAGGGGAGAGGGGGGGGGCACAGCCTGCAAAATCATCCGGAACTTTTCCACATAAAGGCACTTCATGCAATCTTCTACCCCGCGTGCGGCTCCAGCCGGTCAATCAAGAAATCATTACGTAGGTTTCTGACAAAATCCAAGTACAAAATAAACAAACAAAACCCCAAAAGAAAGATCTTTCAAAAAAGACCTGTCGACTGGTTATCCATGACCCTCCCCTCCCCTTCACACACACACACACACAACACACACACACACGCACGCACGCACGCACGCACGCATGCACGCACGCACGCACGCACGCACGCCCCACACACACACACATTTCACGCACGCACGCACGCACGCACGCACACACACACACACACACACACACACACACACACACACACACGTACGCATGGAGACTAAGCAGGCACGCACGCACGCACGGTCTCCCTCCTTCACCAGCTTTCTGGAAGACTGTTGTAGTAAGGTCATGGTATCCTGTCATTTAGCCATACCAATGTAGTTTTCTTTTCCAGACTATTGTCAGCAAAGCATTGTATGGTCCAATGAGCAGCCTGATGGTTTGACGCAATGACACATTGATGATATAATCAATGTATCTGATGTTTAGTATTTTTGCTGTAACATTTCATTTCCATGGCTCGTATCCTCCTTTCCAGATCCAGTGTGAGGATACTTCTCTCGCAGGTGTACCGGACGATGAAATGCACACGGTGCACGCAGGGGCCTAATCTTATGTTTTGTGAAGATGTTCTTGTCCTTCCATACATGTTTTAGTCTGGACATTGTATGCTTGTCTTTGTTGCCCTTGAGAGGATTTCTGGTTTGGATTCCCTAATGCTCATGATGGATCCCAGGGAAGTGATTTATTGAACAGGTTCTAGCTTCTGACTGTGGAGAATGTGTATTGATGGTGGCGTTGTGTCTGGCCATGAGCTTGACCTTCTTGGCACTAATGTCCATGCTATATCTTGTTGATGTTTCCTCTGGTCGTTCAATACGTTTGGCGAGTTTTCGTTCACTACCTGCGAGGCCATCGAAGTTTTGTGATGGTTCCTCCGCCATTGCTGACTATGCCTCAGCTGGGCCTGACATGTTGCATAGAACGAGATGTGTGATAACATCGTCGATGACAAAGAGGTTAACTTAGCTGAGAAAAAAAAGAGTGCAGACATGCATTTCAGAAAAAGGAAAGACGTTATCTTACCAACAAAGGTAACAGAGCGTTGTGTTTTATCGAATCACTGATCAGAAAAGACCAAAGACTTGCAAAACTCCAGCAGGTGTGCAACCACGAGGAAAAGACATTTTTATCATTCACATAATCCTGGTGTAGAGCCATCCAACCATGCACTTTGCCACACCAATTGAATGTAGAGCATTGTATGCCATGGCTTTTGCAGTTCTTAGAGGTGAAGAGAGACAGAGACTCAGAGAAAGACAGGGTGGGTAGACAGACGTAGAATCGCTTGAGTGATTTCTAGCAGAGTGGTATGTAGCGTGCCCAAAGAAGCGACCACAGCATTGAAACTTAATTGAGCACCATCTTGTCCTCACGGGTATGTTGAGGCTTGAGATGGCCCGATCGTACCTGTGCGACACGTGCAGAGAAGAAGAAACTATCGCCCCTGCGGGTGACAGGTTTGCATGGAGGTTTAATGGGTCTAGTTTCTCTTTATAATTCTACTGAGTTTCTTTCGCCAGAGCTATCAATTCGTCAGAAGGCTGAAAGCCTTGTCAGACAAGCAGAAAATGATTCTGCAGAATCCGCTCTAGTCTCGCAAAATTGCTAACGAAAGGTGTGGGTTGCACACTGGCATTTGGTAAGGAAATGTTACTTAAGGGTGTAAAAGGGAAAGAACCGAGGCACATAGCGAGTGGTTAAACAAAAACTGGGCTTTGGCGACAAGACGCAAAATGTAAGCGCCATTGCTCACGGTCCCACGTATGGGGGATAGCATACGCTTCAAAGGCTTACATGAACTCATCAGTCTTGCTGCTAATCTTTTTGAAACGGGGACAACGAGGAACATTTTGGAGCCAAGAGTTTTAGGAAAGGAGGGGTAAGTGACAAGTAGGTGGAAGGGGGGAGGTGAGGGGTGGGGGGCTGTTGATAATGCACGACCTGGAATAATACAGGAGAGGGTCGGGACAGTATCTGTGTGGACACTAATATTTGTGTCTTTGTTCAGATGGCATGGGTCTGCACTGCTCTACACAGTCTGTCTAATGCCACTGTTTGCTTTTTCCCAGCCTGTTGTTGGTTTGTGTGTCGATCTTGGTATCTTACAAAATGACGCGCCCCTGATACGCTTCTGCATCTCCGATGGGAATCCTGCACGCTGATGGCATGCCACTGTTGAAATACTCTATGACCTTGACAGTCACTTCAAGGGATGGCGTCTCGTCCAGCTCTGTTCTGGACATCCCAGAACAGAGTTGGGCGAGACACCATTCCTTGAAGTGATTGTCAACTACTGATTCTTTAACGGGACAGTTGAAGTTGAAGAGATCCCAAACATATCCCTACCATCGGTTCAGGATGTGAAGAGTGTTTAGCTGTTAGCATTGCACAAAGGATCCTGGACATAATGAAACACCTCTTTTAAAGATTCATTAAAAACAATTCCCGTGATTACCAGCGAATGCGCGGGGCTTAAGTTTCTGCTGAGAGGTTGGTCCTACACCCGCTCTGGATTTCTAAAAGCTTGCGGTTTTCCCGATTGGGGGGGGGGGGGGGGCGGAGTCTGAATACAGGGCGAAAAAATCTTTGGCATCAGCACAAGACGGGTAGCCAAGGTCAACTTCCTTCCGTGTCTTCTAGTTGTTTACATCAAACAGTCTTGGTTCCTCGTTGTGTCAAACCCTAGACCCTATCAAAAAGACTACATGATGGTAGTTTTGGGGGCGTTTCTATAGCATTCCGAGAAGACGAATAAGAAGAAGAAGAAGGAAGAAGAAGAAGAAGAAGAAGAAGAAGAAGAAGAAGAAGAAGAGAAGAAGAAGAAGAAGAAGAAGAAGAAGAAGAAGAAGAAGAAGAAAAAGAAGAGGGTGAAAGGCGAATAGAATCTTCAAGGCTCGACTGAAGATTTACATTACTTACAGCTTTCACTCAAGCTAAATGGACATTCACGAGTTGAGGTACCTCGTGAGTGAGAAGGACCGTTTCTAAAGTTTCTGTGGTGCACCAAGATATTGCTTATAAAATGTTACTGTTTGGCTGTTTGGAACAAGTACATATGTTTTCTGAAGGCCATCTTTCTGCTTGAAAATAATGCTGTTGAATGTGAATTGATGCTATGGACAAAACTCCAGTATGATGTGTTTGATTTGCTTATGGTCTCTAACACCTTGTATACCAAGTACTCCTTTCCAGACCTCAGAACATTGGACTGTTCTGGCTATTCTGGCTTTCTTGCCGTCTGCAAGGCGTTCTGCAAGCGTATGCTCATATACTTTCAAAGTATGTCCTTTTCTACAGGATCTGCTGGAAGTATTGAGGTATACACGCTGAGAAGAGCGGCATGCTGCTTGTTTTGAAGTAGGTGCAAGGTCATTAGGCGATCAGAGTAGAACATTTGGAGGCAGCGGATTTCTAAGTCATAATGCCAATGCCAATGCCTAAAAATAATCACAGACAGAGGGGAGTGGGGGGAGACACTAGAGACAGAGACACTGAGATAGATAAACAAATAGAAAGGCAGACAGAGAGACAAGCAAAGAGAGAGGGAGAGAGATTAAGAGAGACAAACAGACATACAAGCAAAAAAGCAGACAGACAAGCAAGGAGAGTGAGAGAGTGAGCGAGAGACTGAAAGAAATTGGGGGGGGGGGGCGGGAGAGAGAGAGAGAGAGAGAGAGGGGGGGAGACAGACAGACAGACAGAGAGAGGGGAGGGAGGGAGGGAGGGGGTGTATATGAAATGTTTATTTCTCATATCATGACTAACACATAAAACTGAATGTTTTGGGGTGGGGGAGTTAATTTAAAACAAGGGGGGGGGGGGGGGTCATTCTGGCGTGGTTTGTTTTAACTCCGGGGAGTTAAAATTGGCACGTGCTAATTCTAACTCCCGGGGAGTTAAAAAGTGGAGGGGAGTTAAAATGGTTTGGGCTTATCTAAATAGTAGAGGGTGTAGCAAGCGTCATGTCTTTGGACGCCAATTTGTCCTTGGAAGCGGAACTGTCTTAGAGTTTTGTTGACATTCAGCCCATTAAGTTCATGCTGAATTAAATCTGAGTGTTGTCGTGGATGACGGTTCTCTGACGCATCGATGCGTGGTTTTAAAATGTTCCAGCATACGGTATTTTGTCCTTGTAAGCTTTGTGACGTAAGCGTTTACATGTTCTTCGTTTTTGGTTCCGATGATATTTGAAGATATTCGTTGCGCACCGTTAGCTTTCTTTCAGCTAGAGTACCATACTGTGATTCTGGGCAGACACCTTCTGTCAGCTTACGAAAGTGGATCAAGATGACCATATTCAAAGCCATGGCCAACGACGCTACTGCCCAAGTGCCTCTGAAGTCGTTGCAGTCGTTTCTTTCACGTTTGTCCTTGTCCCAGCGTCGTGAGGACAAGGGGTGAAGTTTGACAGCCTTGTGATTCTCTAAGCGTGATATCGAATACTGCAGGACGCCACACACCACACAGCTGTGACAACCTTTGAGACATGACTAGTTTAATGCTAAGTTGGCCACGATAACTGCCGCAATCGAAGCCTTATGCATGACAAATGCAGAGCACAAGCGGTCACCCATTAACATGACCTTGCAGAGTTTCAAGCTTTGTCTAAAAAGAATATGTCAATGAATATGCAAGCTCTTGCCTAGACTACTGTGACATCAATACAAAACCATGATTTCTTCGGTCGTAGCCTGAACTTGAAGCACTCCAAGGAGTAGTCTATGTCGTCACCTGTGTTGTAATAGGATCGCGTATGGGTAACATTGCTAATGTTATGATTCGTGATCGGTGTCGAATGCAGTGGATACGAGTGATTTGAGCGTGGGTGGTTTCAGGAAACCCTGTGTTGGGCTTTGGTCTGAAAATGTGTGTTTGCAAAACCAGAGCAGTGCGAAGGCGCAGCCGGAGCTGTCGCTACCTGCTACCATTTATACTGCCACCACCAATGTGGACAAGACGGACGGCATAGAGTCGTAGTTATGCATTGAAGTAGCACGGAAGAACATGTTGCTCCTCCACGTAGATGCCTTTATTAATGGTTTTAGGTTCTCTCATAATTCATCATTTTATTAGGTCCGGACAGCAACATTGGTCTGCACACTCCAAAAAGGCTGGCAGGGCCTGTGATGGGGTAGAGGCATTGGCTCAAGTGTCACTCTGAGCTAGCCCTGCTTACTTCAGCAGGCTGACTTTTGGCCGAATATTTGCCATGTTCTTGAAGTTTATCATACCATGTTCCCTGCTAATAACATGCGTAAGTTTCCTACCTCAGCATGCCGGCTCTGCTAGTTCTGTGTCCTACAGGGTGGCGACATCTGTGTTCAGCCCCCTGAGGTTGTTTTGTTTGGGACGGTCATTTTCTTTGAGCCACCTGTGCCTTGACATTTTTCAGAGAGGACAGTCGTTGATGTCTTGACATTTCAATCTCCAGGTTCAAGCGCTGCTCTTTATACGTTTCTACTTTTTCTTGGTGTGATAAATGTATCATAGTCACTAAGCTCCCTATAGGGACAAAATATTGTGGTGCTACAGCACCTTACTAAGTAGAAGCTGAAAAACACACACACACAGACACACAGACACACAGACACACACACACACACACACACACACACACACACACACACCACACACACACACACACACAAAGTGCAATGCCTTTGTTTGTTTGTTCCTTTTCGTGAATGATAACTTCAGACGGAATAGGCCTACTACTTAGCAGATCTGTAGATACGCAAAGCAAAAAAAAAAGCATATCAAATGTCATAAGTTGTGGTCCAGATGTTATGTGTGCATGTGTGTTTTGTGTTTGTATGCCTCTGGACTCATTCAACACACATATTGTTTATGCACACATTAAAAATCCTTATTTCACAACATGTATCGGTGGCAGTTTTAGTCCTTGCACTGGGCGGTATCACTGTCCTCGTCTTTCCACATGTGACCGCAACGTACACAACCTGACTTTAAGTTTCTTGTTACCAGTTGTCAAGAGTATGCAGACCATTGCCAACTTGGCTCAGTTTGCCCCGTGGACATTAACATGCGGCTTATTTCTTATTGTGTGCAAAATTGCCTGTTTAAACTACACATTCGTAGAAATAATTTTTGCCTCAAAGATTTATTGACAACTTTTTAAGAGTTGATGTATTCAATGGACATACCAAGATGTTTCTAATGTCTCCGCTCTGGAGATAAACACGGACTTCAAGCAAATTTACGTATTGAAACAAACTGCACTGGTCAACAAAGAAGCCAGTCATGAATTCCACTAATGTAATGCTTCTCTTCTGCCTTCAGTCTTCTAATGAGCAGTGAAGATGATATCCATCTTTGCCTTTGAAGCTACTCTACACTGCTCCGCTCTGCTCTGTCTTTTATTGATATCGTGCAGTCACCCCCACACACACCCCCCGCCGCCCTCATCCCCCCCCCCCAAGAAAAAAGAAAAAGAAAAAATGATATATGAAGTAAAGACCCCACTAGAGTAAGTTACATATTACCTGATTAGATACGACGTGGCTAGGTTAAAGGTTACGGTTAAGAGGGAGAGAAGTAGGGTGAGCCGTCGGAATTTCAGCATTTCCAAGGCACGGCAGGCCTTTCTCTCCCCCTCCCCCTACCCCCACCCCCTCTCGTTCCCCCTTTTAACTTTTTGGTGTACTGAATTAGGTTTTCGTTTATTGCTGGGTGTAAATTTAAAAACAAGAAACAACTTTGAGTCCAGTGTGATTTGAACTAACAGCTGACAGGAAAAATCACCATTGAGCAACTCAACAAGCAACACATCAAACGATATGAAGTTTGGCAAGGCATTAGTCAAGGAAAGGTCATTACGTTGGTTTTGCAATGGAACCAAACCCGATCGCGTACTGAAACAGTCCTCCAAGGAACCGTGGAGGGAGGGGCAAACAACAGGCGGACAGTATCAAAGACAGCCAGCGAAACTGTAGCAGCAGCTGAGCTCTTAGGACACAGTGGACAGACATGGAGGAACACAGTGTGCAGTGCGTTATGGCTGCACATCAATGACACTTCACGGAGATGAGGGAAGAAAGGGACAATGACGCGATGATTATTTCTCGTCTATTTAGATTTTTTTTCCTGCGTCTGAACATGATATTCAAGCATAGTTTCCTTTGCTGTTAAGCC
>CM065732.1:35989442-36026942 GCA_033310375.1 Conus canariensis
CTCCTCACGGTTTTGGTACTGTAATGCAGCGACTGCAAATGAAGAACAAAAAGCAAAAACCAAAACTAAAAATAGCCCTAAAAAACAAAATTTAGCAAGCATAAACAAAACACAAAAAGGACTGCTTGTATACACAATATAACCAGAAATTGCGGGTTTGTGTGGTTTTATGTTACAGATGTATTGGGTCACCAGACTTTAAGGGACGTGTGTGTGTGTGTGTGTGTGTGTGTGTGTGTGTGTGTGTGTGTGTGTGTGTGTGTGTGTGTGTGTGCGAGGGTGTTGGAGATGGGGATGGAAGGGAGATGGGGGTGAGAGTGTGGATAAGCATAGACCACTCCACTACATTTGGTCGAGACCGTCATCTTTATTTACAATCAAAACGTGTGTGTGTGTGTGTGTGTGTGTGTGTGTGTGTGTGTGGTGTGTGTGTGTGTGTGTGTGTGTGTGATTTCAGTGCTACCCTCAATCTGAACACTGCAATCAAGTTATCTGGTGTGTAAATGTGCACGATGAGCAGTACTGCTCCAAGAAGTCACCCGACACTGGAAATGTTCCTCCACCGCCAGCTGTCATTCATTTCAACGGATATGGAAACTTCGTCATACAAATGATCAAAAGTGACAAAGGGATTGAAAATAATACCGTCAATTCTACACGAAGAAGACTATGCCCTGAAACTCATTTTCAATGTCCTGATGATGGCTACTGTCTCCCTGTTTTTGTGCGTTGTAATGCGGCATTTGACTGTCCAGGGAAGGAAGATGAATTTGGATGTGAAGATCCAGCGTGTCCTGGGTATTACCGATGTCGATGGTCTACAGTGTGCCTGCATCCTGATCACGTCTGTGATGGTACTCACCAGTGTCCTCAACAAGATGATGAACTGCTGTGTGATCTTGTATGTCCGCCAAACTGTCTTTGTCTTGGTCTGACCTTCAAATGCCGCAACCCATCTGAAATAAATCATTTCCCAAGTCACCTTCGAGCTTTGGACATGAGGGGTAGTGGTACAGCCTATGACCAATTATCCCCATTTTTCATGCTGATTTTCTTGGATCTTTCTTGGTGTCACCTTGGGCATGTGAACAGTACTTATTTCCCTAATCTGCACACTCTGAACGTAAGCCATAATAGAATCACCACAATTGACATGTTTGATATTAAGTACTTACAAAATCTTAGACATTTATCCCTGTCGGAAAATCCCATTTTGTCATTATTTTCGGACACGAAAGATGAATCTCTATTATTCCCTTCAGTATTGAACATAGATCTGTCTGGCGTATCTTTAGTTCAGTTAGATGCTAATCTGTTTGATATTTTCCAAAATCTGCGGCATTTAAATGTGTCCCAATGCGGGATTAGACAAATAGTCAACGATGAACAAACATATCTGTCCAGCCTACAGCTAATTGATTTGCGTGGCAATGACGTAATAAAATTTGCTCCTAATATTTTCAAAAAATCGAAAGTCTTATCCAGATATTTGCAGATAATTATAAAATCTGCTGCCCAGAGGTTCTTCCTGTAGAATTCAACAGGCATAATTGTCACGCTCCTAGTGACAATACAAGCTCGTGTGATAACCTTCTCGGTTCTAACATGTATCGAGTATTCATGGCAGTCTTTGCTACATTTGCCACCCTTGGAAATATTTGTTGTTTGGCAATCCGCATACATTCTAGAAAATCTAACGTGTCTGGTTACAGCATTTTTGTCACACACCTGTGTGTATCTGACGGTTTAATGGGGATCTATCTCGTCATTATAGGTGCGGCAGACAGGTTGTTTCAAAACACTTACTTATGGGAAGACACTCAGTGGAGGAACGGTGCAGTCTGTCAAATGGCTGGAGTCATAGCACTTATGTCCAATGAAATGTCAGCTTTTATCATCACTCTCATTACCCTTGACAGATTCCTGGTCATACGGTTTCCTTTCAGCCGTGTCCATTTCCAGCCTTCGTCTGCTCAGCTTGTTTGCTGTGCTCACTGGATAATGGCTGTCATACTGGTCAGTTTTCCGTTCTTCCCTACACATATCGATTGGACATTCTATGGTCAGACAGGTATATGCATTCCACTGCCTATTTCTCACAATGACCTTGCTGGTGATTGGTATGCATTCGCTATTCTTATTGTTCTAAACATGTTTCTGTTTTTTGCCATAGCAGCAGGACAAACTGCGATCTACATGGCCATACGGGCAAACACTATGAAATCTGTTCAGTCCAACAGAAACAGACAGGATCTGAACATTGCACGTCGCCTCATTTCTGTGGCAGCAACAGACTTTCTCTGCTGGTTCCCCATTGGCGTGCTGGGCCTCCTATCAACAGCAGGTGTCTCACTGCCGGGTGAAATTAACGTAGCCATGGCAACAATCGTCATGCCACTTAATGCTGCTGTAAACCCTTTTCTTTATACAATGAACATTTTGCTGGAGAAAAGAAGACAAAAACAGGAAGACGAAATCTTCAAATATCTGACGGCTAAATTACAAGACACGTGAATACCACTCACAATATATGTACCCCAGCTGTACCTCTGTTAAGATTGGGTTGATGAAGGGTGGATATAAAAAAAACCGGTACGTATGTTGAGTTTACATTAAGGAAGCTTTGAGGGAAATACATGTATATGTGTATGTATATGCATATATGCATCCTCCTTATATTTTTGCCGTCTAAAATGTTTCCCAACGACTGCTTACGTTATGTAAATGTGTTTAACTCTTTACTGCTTCCACTACCATTGCTCCTATTACTGATACTGTAGCCACAGCTGCCATTGCTGCAATTGATATTATTGTTGTGACAGTGAAAGACACAACAGTTGTTGTCTAGAGTGGTTAAGAGGTGAAGGAATTGATTAGATGATCACTGTTTGGAAGCACTTAAAACAGCATTCACAAAAAGGTGGGGAAATGTTTCGTTGTAGCTACATAAATAAGGCTGTATTACTAATTGTTAAAACAGGCGACAAAGTCCAAGAGAACGGACATATTCCTGGCCTTTTTTCCCTTTGTTTTTCTTTTTCCTTCTCCTCCTCCTCTTCCTACTTCTCCCTCTTTCTTATATAGTTCTTCAGTTTCTCCAGCTTCTTCTTCTTCTTCTTCTTGTTTGTGTTCTTTGTGTTCTCCTCTTTGTCTTCTTCTTCTTCTTCTTCTTCTTCTCTCTCTCTCTCTCTCTCTCTCTCTCTCTCTCTCTCTGTCTCTCTCTCTCTCTCTCTCTTAGATTTTGTTTTCGTAGTTTTGTTTATCTGTTTTAGATTTGCATTCTCATCTTACAAAGATCACATGTTCAAGAAATGGTATATCAAACCTTTGCCACACAGCACAGTAGAATATCTAGACAAAATGTATATGTTCATGGGTGAATATAACTTTCTTCCCATGGAATTGGTAACCAAGAAATATGACAAAACCCGCTTTGCTACTTAATCTTTTAAGGAAATATATTAATCGATGACCAGCAAATCATAGGATTTATTGGACTGATGAATTATCTTTAAAATGAAACCCGCTAAGGGAACATCAGTTTTAAGAAGGAGAACAACTACAATAGCAAGTCAAACGTAATGTAGCTTACCGGATACAACGATTTTAACTTAAACACACACACACACACACACACACACACACGAGAGAGAGAGGAGAGAGAGAGAGAGAGAGAGAGAGATATTATAATCAGCTGCCTCTCTTTGTTCGAATATTTTACAGTATCTTTAACATCGCTGATTCATCAGGTCACTGTAAAATCGTGGACAAACGTGTGTATAAATCATTTCACCGTCATACAAAGATCTAAATGTTTTGTTTTGTTTTTAATTCTGCAGTGATACTGAAAACATGAGGCGTGTATGTGTGACTGTCTTACTGTGTGGACTGTGCGTATGCACATTTTTCTTCAATACAAAGAACGCACAAATGTGTGTAATTCAACATGCGAACGTTTGAGGACAGTGCATATACTTGTATCTGCACTGCAAACACACTTGCCAGGCTAGGTGAGGTTGAAATAAAAAAAAATTAAAAACTGCCAATGGCAGAATTGTAACGCTGATAGGGTCAAAAGACAAAGGGTTCAATGCATTGGCTGAATCTTTTTGTTTTGTTTTGTTTTTTTTCGGGGGGGGGGGGGGGGAGGGTTCTCATTTTCAGTGCCACGCCAGTGGCAGTGTACCCACACCGCTCATTGTGACACCCCACCCACAGCCCTCCCTCATTGGCTGAATCTGACCGCAGTTGGCCATGGACTGGTTGTGTCCATCCATTGGCCGACAGACTCTTGACCCCTCCCCCTGCTATCAGGAGTCTTGTCAGTCACTGGGTGGATTCTTCCTCCAATCTGTAGTGAGTGTAACGTATGACTTTAAGAGGGTGGAGTTTCAAATATTCAGTACCAATAAGAGGTGAGGTGGGGGGGGGGGAGGATAAGGATTTGGGGGGAGGGATGAGAGACTGTAAGGTTCGACACTCTAAAACTATAACACCTGCACTCATTCCCCTTACGCCCTGTAACGACCCTTCCACCTCTCTCTCATATATATATAATATATATATATATATATATATTATATATATACTGAACAAGTAATTAGTGGGGGAAAACAAGTGCAGCTTAACAATTCTTCCATCATTATGATAATGACTTGGCAAAGATTGGAAAAAAAAAAACTTTTGAAGATAAAGCAAACAGAAAAACGTATGTTTTAAATATGAAAACCCTTCACTAGTTGCATGAGGGAACCATCACAATCCCTCTCGAAGGCAGATTTATATGTATTGCCTGCTCTTAGGCCTTTCGTCCGCTGGATCAGACTCATCAGGGAGACACGGCTGATTGTGTCTGTGCTCTTGGTGTCAAATAGAGACACCACAGTCCGTAAAATTCTGTGGTGTTCTCACCACCAAGGGTTCAAAAAAGAATCCAACAGCACCCCAAAGCAGCCAGCGAAAGGTAGAAACTAAAACAAAACGAAAGTGTGGAGAGGAAAAAAGTTGCTGAAAAACTAAAAACATTATGTAAACAGTATAAAATGTAGGGGACAATCTTTGAGCCTATGCTTGAGGATCCATTTAAGGATGCAAGGGAGATCAAAAGATATGGAACAGTTTGAGTGGTCAGCTCTGCTGTTCAATAACCCAAGCATTGTCAGCGGCTAAGAATTGTGCAGAACAACCTTTACTTGGATCTCCTAAGAGATGCAATCGCCCACTGATTGACCAAACAATATTAATGCTGAACAATTAAGTAGTGGGGGAAAACAAGTGCAGGTTAACAATTCTTCCATCATTATAATAATGACTTGGCAAAGATTTGAAAAAAAAATTGAAGATGAAGAAAACAGAAAAAACGTATGTTTTAAATATGAAAACCCTTCACTAGCTGCATGAGGGAACCATCACAATCCCTCTCAAAGGCAGATTTATATGTATTGCCTGCTCCTAGACCTTTCGTCCGCTGGATCGGACTCATCAGGGAGACACGGCTGATTGTGTCTGTGCTCTTGGCGTCAAATGGAGACACACCAAAGTCAGTAATTATATATATATATATATATATATATATATATATATATATTTGTTTTTCGTTTGTGTTCACGAGAGAGGAGAGAGAGAGAACGAACGAATGAACGAACGAATCTTTTTTAATGAGGGATAAAGAATAAGCACAAAACAGGCTTTTTTACATCTTGCCCTCGATGAAGCAGAAAAAATAATGACAATATGTGACTTCAAAATCAACGAACCATCTAGATAGTGAAAAGAATATTAGCCTGAAATACAAAAGGCAATCCAAAAATATGACAGTCAACTTTTCACACACACACACACACACACACACACACACACACACACACACACACACACACACACACAAAGATAAAGAGAAAACAACTTTGCAAATACATTCAACAACAAAAATAAAATAGAAGAAGAAGAAGAAGAAGAAGAAGAAGAAAGAAGAAGGAGAGAAACGAAAGACGTCAATGAAAGGTGGACAGGTGAACAGTATGTCATGACAAGATATAGAGAAGGGGTAACGAAGGAACACAAATGAACATTCAAATACATTTAAACATCATTTGTACTTGAATCCATACAATAATTTTGAAAACGTATAAAGAAGGTTACATGATGTTATCATTAGTCACACTGTTTAGGAAGCGTAGCATCAGATATGAGAAGTATTGTTTTTTGAAAACGTTTAAACTAGAAATTACATTAAATGAAGACACTAGGTCATTCCACAAACAACCACCGGAGTAAATGAGGCTAGATTTAAAAAGATCAATCCTCGGTAGGGGTATCTGAATCTTTCTGACATTGCGAATCAGGTTCGTTTTAAATTTGTTTTTCAAAGTTGGTGGTGCATGATTGGACATTATCTTAAACATGAAAATTGCTTTGTTATAAGTGAGTTTCCATTTTAGAGGCAAAATGTCTAAACGTTTATAATCAGAGGGAGTTACAGTTGTAGATTTGAGAAGAACGAGTTTCACAGCCGTCTATGAAGACTGAAGAGTGGTTTTAATACGTTATAACTGGCCGAATCCCACAATGTAGAAGAGTAATTCAAATGAGATTCAATGTACGAAGTAAAAAACAGCTTACGACAATGTTGGTCTAAGAAATATTTTAGTTTTGAAAGCTGGTGAATCTTTTGAGACAGAAGTTTGCAAAGCATTGTGACATGAGAAGACCATGACAAATTATTGTCTACAATGACACCAAGGACTTTATGATGGTCAACTTCTTCAACTATTTCATTATTTATACTAAGAGATAGGGAATCATAAGAAATATTTTGACGCTTTTGTCTGGTGGTTATTATCAAGTACTTCGTTTTCTGAGGATGGAGACACATATGATTGAGTTCAGACCATATGATTAATTTGTTTATACTTTCTTGTAAACTTGCAAATATATTTTCAATTTTTTTATGACTACAGTGTATTGTGGTGTCATCAGCGAACATTTCACAGAGACTATCAATGAATAGAGGTAAATCGTTTATATATATGGAAAATAAGATAGGTCCGAGTACTGACCCTTGAGGCACACCATGACTAATGGATAATGTAGGAGATACAGATTCATTTACTGAGACCATTTGCTTTCTGTCGGAAAGAAATGAAGATAGGAGTTCTAACGAATTCTCTGATAAGTTGTATATCTTTAGCTTTTTAAGAAGAAGATTGCGGTCAATAACATCAAAGGCTTTCATAAAATCTACCATGAGAACACCTGTAATTTTGTCGTTATTTATATTAGTAAGCCATTGATCAACTAGGTTTGTCAGTGCTGTTTGGCACGAGTGATTAGCCCTAAAACCGGATTGGTCTTGATGAAATAAATTGAAAGAATTGAAGTGATCGAGAATATGTTTATTTAGATGGTTTTCCAATGGTTTAGACAGTACAGACAAAATAGAAATGGGCCTGTAGTTAGACGGATCGGTGTGATCACCTGTTTTATAGATCGGCATTACTCTAGCAATTTTAAAAGCCTTGGGGAACTGATTTTTAGAAATGCAGAGATTGTATATATAAGTAAGTGTTTCAGCAATTACAGGGGCTGACAGTTTGAGAATCTTTCCGTCAATGCCATCAAGGCCAGTAGTACTACTTTGCTTTAAGTGAGTAAGAGCATTACATACTTCGTGTACACATAACAACGGAATATCTAGACATGTTGTGATATTTTTGGATTGACAAAAATTCATCAGAACATCTAAATCGTTTTGTGAGGATCTGTTTCTTTTTATGGTGAAATTGGCAACATTGCAGAAGTGTGTATTCAACATTTCAACTGATACATCTTTCGGTGTTGTAGCACGAGCGTTAGAATTTTTATTGCTAAGCTGATTGATAGCCTTCCAAACTGATCGGTTGTCTGTTTTAGAGTAAATAAGATCTTTAAAATATTTCTTTTTGGCTGAGCGTTTTAAATAGTTAACAAGATTTCTTTGTTTCATAAATTCTATACGATTACCTGATGCTAGAAGTGAGTCTCTTAAATCCATGGATTTTTCTATATCACTTGTTATCCAAGGCTTTTTAGGGGTACTTTTGACACGAATTGTTTTTAATGGAGCGTGCTTATTGTAAACATTGAGAAAAGTGTGATACCAAACTTCTAAGGCTTCATCGGGATTTGTGAACTGATACACAGAGGA
The DNA here is from genome assembly GCA_033310375.1 of Conus canariensis. NCBI lineage: Eukaryota > Metazoa > Mollusca > Gastropoda > Neogastropoda > Conidae > Conus > Conus canariensis. Next base: position 35,997,628 of record CM065732.1, read on the forward strand.
AAGTGAGGAATTCATCAGATCGGTAAGGAACAAGTCTTTATCAAAGCCTGAAAAGTTCCTGTACGTAATATACTTGTGATGATTTAGGGGGATTTTAACGCCTCGTTTAGACCAAGTAAAACAGACAGGGGAGTGATCGCTGCATCCAAAAACTGGTGAACATATTTCTATTATGGTACGTACAGAAGATGTGTAAACATGGTCAATGAGAGTTTGGGAAGTAGCAGTGATTCGTGTTGGCTTATCGATTAACTGAGTCAGATTAAAAGAAGTGTAGGTTTGAATCCAGGATTTGTTCGCTTTCAAAAGATCAATGTTAAAATCACCCAGTAGAATAATTTCGTTTGAGAGTAAGGACGCCTCCTCCATCATTAGAGTAAAGTTATCTATCCAGTCAGCATGTTCTGCTGGGTTTCTGTAAATAAAGCCTAAGAGAATCGGTTTGGAAGTTTTAAACTGTAACTCTATCCATAGTGATTCTATATGATATTTTTCGAGCGAAGCGGCTCGATTAAATTTAATAGATTCGTGAACATAAACAAGTAAACCTGTTTCTCTTGGTCTGGAAGGGTCATTTCGAACAAAGTTATAACCAGGTAAAATTAATTCTGTGTCAGAAATATGGTGTGTTAATCTTGTTTCCGCAAAACCAAATAAATGGAAACAATTACCATGATTATATAAAACACGAGACACGTCGCATAACTTATTAATCAAACTGTTAATATTCAGAAATCCAACCTTAAGGCCATCTGCAGATGGCCAGACTTCTTTCGTTCGCAACATCTTGACGCAATAGCAAAGCAGGAATATAAATTGCAAGAAAAAAGTAATACCAAATACCAACAAGGGATTTTGTAATACCAAACAATTTAGTAACAAGTCAACAATGAGTCAAAAAATCAACAGACACGTAATCAAAAATACAAAAGAAAATGGAACGTATATTATGTGCGAAGTTATTTAAATTAAAAGATCAATGAAGGCTAATAGCTGTCTACAGTTAAGTAAGCAACAGAAACACACACACACACACACACACACACACACACACACACACACACACACACACACAGAGAGAGAGAGAGAGAGAGGAGAGAGAGGAGAGAGAGAGAGAGAGAGAAATCCCGAAAGCAGTCAAAAAACAAACAAACAAACAAACAAAAACAAAACAAACAAGAGAGAGAGAGAGAGAGAGAGAGAGATGACGATATTGGAGGAAACGAGAAACATTTTGATCGTATCTTTTCTGTTGAAACAGTTTGAGTGCTACAAGCCGTTCCGTGACAACTACTGAGTTACACTGAGCACAGCTTTGCTATGGCAATACTGTTCGGGTCGCTGGCTAGAGTTATGCGGTATGATAAAGTCACAGACACTGGTGTTGGAAGTCTTTGACACCATTTTCATTTTTGCGTACTGAACGCACATCATCCTGTCGCTTAAACTATCGTCCCTATGTATTCTTGAAATCTTTAGCTGTGATATTCCTTGTTCATAGAGCTGATCCCCCCCCCCTCCAACACACACACACACACGCGCGTGGCGCGCGCGCGCGCGCGCGCCATGTCAGCATTCTTGAGCGATGTCTCCAAGACATTGCTTGAGATCCAATGTTCTCATGTCTTTTGCCTTAATTATAAAACGCCTGGTGCTGTGTCAGGCTTTATCTCCCAAGCTTCGCTCTGACAACCTCAACGGCTGAGTCACAGCATCAGCACGAGTGAGCGTTCTTCTCCGAAGGACGCCACCGCCCCCTTCCAAAGACAGTCGGTATAAGCGACGACCTCGACCTGAACGAACGAAAGGCATACACGTGGCGACTTCATATTCACCAAAATCACCTCCAAAGGCTTGAAAGGCCATACAGTTTGAGATCGTTTTTGTCCCAATTGATATGGATGGGGACGATGGAGACAACTGCTGCCTCGTCAACCTGACTCCAGAGATACATACACCTCCAGTATTGATCAGAAAATGTGAGCAACGCTCACGCGGTAGCACATGTTCAGCAAAGAAAACTCGACTCTGTGGCTCCGGTTTCACCATTTGAATCTACAGCAAAGTTTACCCTGGATAGGAGTCGATTAGGGACCAAACGTTTCCAGAATCAAAACGGTTTGACGGGAATCAAACCCACGATCTGTCAGCTCACAATCTGCGACACTAACAGCTATGCCATGGCACCTGGAGGCTTGATATGGCGCGGTCGAAAACAATGAATGCTTATAAAAGCGCGCATTTTTTGTGAAAAAAATGAAGTGTGTTTTCTTGTCTAGGAAATGTCAAAGACAGCGTGCACATGTTGCTATCATGGTCATACACAAAAGCAAGCATTTTTGTTATGTACAACGCGCTTGGTGTGTGTGTGTGTGTGTGTGTGTGTGTGTGTGTGTGTGTGTGTGTGTGTGTGTGTGTGTGTGTGTGTGTGTCGGTGTGCTGCGTGCATGCGTGTGCGTGTGTGTGTGCGTGTGTGTGTGTGTGTGTGTGTGTGTGTGTGTGTGTGTGTGTGTGTGTGTGTTGTGTATGTGCGCGCGCGCGCGCACGCGCAGGCTTCATAAACTTCCCGATAACAAAAAGTATTCTTGAACCTTGCATAGTGAACATTAGCATTTTAATCAGCACTGTGTTTAGGATTTCGTGTGCCTTGTTTCAAGTTAAAAACATGTGCTTCCTGGTCTAACAACTGTGCGATTTTCCCACCACGCGTTCATAATTGATGGGGAAAGAAGGGAAAGTAAAAAAAGAAAGAAAGAGGCGCTTATCTGTCGGATGCACCCAATGATATTCCACTGTTAAGCGATATCAGTTTGTCGACTGAAATAAAGACGACTTTGTTTTAATCCTCTTGCTGTTTTTTTTACACATATAGTTTGCGTTCACCATGATAAAAGCACGATCACTGCCAATGACAGCTCCACTAGGTGTCTTTATTTTGCCTCTATTGATAACGGAGCTGTTCTGATTTTCACATCAGTATAATCCCTCTGTATGTTATACTAACCGTTTTGGGAGTGCCGTGTTATCTTGAGGATGCTGTATGCTCAAGCGTATATTGGCCAGAACCAAGTCATAAACATGACAAGTTTTAGCAGGCGTATTCCCGTCTCATTGTTGGCCTCACTACAGTAGGAGCCACCGAGATCACTCTGGTCTTCTTTAAGCTACGCAAACCATTGCGTAACTGTCACCTTGAACGTTGAGGATGTCTTTCTTGTCAACCTCGTTGATGTCCTTCGAATGAAAAGTATTCAAAATCCATGGTCCTTGTCTGCACTCTGTCAGCACTAATAGACTAACAGCGATGCTTCACTGCTAACGACGGCCTTTTTGATGACTGTGACTATGAAGTAGGCTACGTGGTATCTACAGCCAGCATCTATGAAAGCGTCCACAGCAGTCAAGTAAAGCTCAGCAGGCGGTACTGCCGAAAGTTGTCCCCGGTGTGTAAGTCAAACGTGAAGTAAATCCAACAGGCGAGCGATCGCATTAACAGATAATGGGACAGTGACGTGTGGTAAGATACTGCTGACTACGAGCAAAGACGTGTAAGTTATCTTTAAATGGCAGTTAACCGTGATGAATATGTTATTTGTCAGATTCTATATATATTATGTAAAAAAAAAAATCGAGTCATTATGACACACGAGACTCAGCTTCACAGAGTATTACAGCTTTCTATGACCGATCCTGCTGACATCCTCTTTGGAGAAACAATAAAAAGTGACAGAACATTCTCTGGAGAAGGATTGCTTTCTGTACCCCTTTACCCTTTGATACAAGTCTCTTTAAAGCTTACGCATTTTGAATTATTCAATACTACATCCAAATGCCGCTCGGGTATCACCGATTATCATTTTCTGTCTGTACCAGAATAACTTTTGGGCAAAGCATCCTGTAAAATCAAACCGGTTTATCAGTTCATAATAGGTATTAAAGCAGCAGAGAATGCGATAACGTATATGCAACTACTGTGTCGGTAGACACGCTGCATATGGCTGTAAAATTCACATGATGTGTGTGTGTGTGTGTGTGTGTGTGTGTGTGTGTGTGTGTGTGTGTGTGTGTGTGTGTGTGTGTGTGCGTGCGTGTGTGCGTGCGTGCGTGCGTGCTTGCGTGCGTGCGTGTGTGCATGCGTGCGCGCGTGTGTGTGTTGCGTTGTGTGTTGTGTTGTGTTGTGTCGTGCTGTGCTGTGCTGTGCTATGTGTTTATGGTTTCATTCAAAAACAGATTTATGAAAAGAAGATTGTTATGTTTGATTTTGTTTTAAGCATCAACAATCTGAAAAAAATCACACCACCGGGAACTGTCACATATGATATAAGATCATTTTGCATTACATGTGGAACTGCTCGCCTATTCAGAGATAAGACTTCAGTGGTTTAATCGTTGCTTTTTTTTTTTCTTCAAAAATTGATTTTCAATCATTGTGGATTTTTGGCCCGTGGGCTGTCTTTTATATATCCACCTCTGATTTTCATATAAATTTCATTCTACTGTCTTACTCAAAACTGTAATTGTCCCTTTCATGAGCACTTTTGTTTGTTTTTATAGGGGACACTTTCCATACAAGCAGGAGGATCTACTCGTTTTGAGAGAGTTTCCTTTTAGCTTATGTGAAAGTGTTTCTCACCAGCAGGCAACAAGGCTCCAGCAGCGAGCCTATACTTTCTTCACAAAGGAAAAAAAATAACAGTCACTTGATGTTCTGCTGACATCACTATCCCCGTTTCTCAGAGGAACAATGGAACTTGCAGAGTATTCACTGCTGAAATGTTAGTTCTCATAATCCTTTCCCCATAGAAAACTTAATGTCTTGGATTTTCATAACATAATGTTTACTCCTTTTAGATTTAGACCATTAGTTTTCGTTTTACGTACGCTGTCTCTTTTACATTCAGTTTGTTTTTCATGTTTTGACAAAGGATAGGGAATGTTATTCAAAATTCTTCCCTCCCCCCATCCCCCCTCCCCCTCTTACTCTGTGTGTGCGTGCGTGTGCGTGCGTGTGTGTGTGTGTGTTGGAGGTAGTAGCAGTTTTTCACGTATGTAGAAAGATTAACTCAATTTTAGAGTGTTCCCTTTCTGGTTATGTGAAAGCATTTCTCACCAGCAGGTACTAAGACACTCTCTGTATAAAGATTGCTTCTTTTAATCCTTGACATAAGCCATATGAAACTGCTTGGAAGTTAGTTTTCGCACATAATCCACTGTCCATGTTGGCCTTACTGGAGTGCCTTCTGGGTTGTCTTCTATTTTTCTCTTTCTTCGCCGCTCTGTTACTATGTCTGTCTTTGCTTTTCCTTCTGCTGTTGACCGCCACTTCATTTCTGTTTTCTGTATGTTAATTTGTATGTGTCCTGTTGTTTTCCTGTCTTTTAGGTTTTCCTTCGCCACGTCCACGGCCTCTTGAACGGTCCATCCTCTGCCAGGCTTTGGCCCTGGCAGGAATGGTCTTTTCACCTCGGAGTCCTTAAGCATGGTTAGCAACCTTGCTATTCTCAGTGTTTACTCCTAGAGAATGGATTTTACAGGAAACTCCAGCTTTCTTTGGTGGTGGTTGCGTGCAACGTCAGAGAGATCAGGCAGGACACCAGACCATTTCCTTGTGTATTTATCAATTTTCACTATACTGATTCCACGGTGCTAGAGCTTATCATGTATGTCAGTAGAGGTTAGAGCAGATTTGCATTCGGCATAAACTCAGGGCAGTTATAGACCTATTTGCTGAGTAGCCTATATTGATCTATCATCTTGGTTTACTTTCTCCTCTCTGTGTCTTTTAAAGGGTCAACATAACACCGTCCGATGCTCATGACTGTTTTTTTATGTTACTGTTACAATGGCTTGGTTGGCAACAGTCAACGTGACTCTCTCAGCTACTTAAAACTAGAGAAATCTCGAAACCTGTCCTTGCGGGAAGGGATTTCCGCAAGGGAGAGACTTCAAGATTTCTGTAGTGTTAATTTAATTCCGGATGAACCAACAAACATGTGTAACTACTTCAGTAGTGTTAATTTAATTCCGGATGAACCAGCAAACATGTGTCACTACTTCAGTAGTGTTAATTTAATTCCGGATGAACCAACAAACATGTGTCACTACTTCAGTAGTGTTAATTTAATTCCGGATGAACCAACAAACATGTATCACTACTTCAGTAGTGTTAATTTAATTCCGGATGAACCAACAAACATGTGTCACTACTTCAGTAGTGTTAATTTAATTCCGGATGAACCAACAAACATGTGTCACTATTTCAGAGTTTTGCGTGTCTCATCTTCCTCAGGTGAACGTGCTGTTGTGTCATCTTCCTCAGGTGAACGTGCTGTTGTGTCATCTTCCTCAGGTGAACGTTCTGCGTGTCTCATCTTCCTCAGGTAAACGTGCTGTTGTGTCATCTATGAAGGCTTTTAGAAGGTGGAATTTGGTATCCATTCCCAATGTCAGGTGAACGTGCTGTTGTGTCATCTATGAAGGTTTTTAGAAGGTGGAATTTGGTATCCATTCCCAATGTCTGCCGAAGCCACAAGGTTCATGGCCGCTTTCAATATGGCCTCCATTGCCAACACAAACATTACTGGATAGATTTACAACCCATTGCTATACCTACATCCAGAATTATCCAGCCTGTTGAGTATCAGTTTTGTGGAGAACCTTACTGAGAAGTCATGGAAATACTTTCTTTGCGTTTCTTGAATGTTCTTTGGGACATGACCTATCTTGTGGGCCAACTTAATCATCTTAAGTGGAACTGATCCATATGCATTTGCCAGATCAAGCCATACAACGACGAGGTCCCGTTCTCTGCCATAGCTCTTTGGATTGCTTCCTAAATTATAGTGGCTTATTCTAGACGATCAGACACGCCCTGGAGGCCTTTCTGGACTGACAAATCCAAGAGCTCATTTTTCGTCAGCTTGGCTGCATGACTGAAGATTTTTCACCTTAACGTTCCATTTTTTTTTTTTTTTTTTTTTTTGCGCACGCAGGCTGATACTCCTGCGGACACTCTCTGTATAGACAGCCAAGGATTAATCCCATCTTCTCAACAAAGGGAGTGGAGTTTTGTGAGTATGACCGTTTTTTTTATCCCGCCATTAAGGCAGCCATACTCCATCTTCGGGGAAGGTGCATGCTGTGTGTAACGGCCACACTGGCCTTCTCTTCCGAAAGTTGGTGATGGGATTTTACGTGTATGCAAGATGTTATGCGTGCGTTCACACACGGAACCTCTGTTTATAGTCTCATTCGAAGGACTGTATGGGAAATGGATTCAGAACCAATGCTAACTCCGAGTGAAAAGTCCCCTTGTACCAAAACGGCTCGGTGGAGATTCGAACCTGCAACCCCAAAATTACGAGTCCGGCGCTCTGCCACTGAGCTATTCCGGGCCCCCGTTCAGAAGTTATATCCGTCAGAGATGGTCATTGTCACTCGAGTTTCGCTTTATTGGGACTGTGCTTTCCATCGGCTACCATCCATTGGTCGCTGATCCACAACACCAACCAGTGCCAGCAGAGATCTACCACAGCCTGAAGGTTTAAACGAGAAAAGAAGGGACAAGTAGGAGGTAAAGGAATATGGAGAACTCCGTAACAGGTGTGGACGACGAGAAGGGGATTGGGTAAATGAGCGGTATGCTGGGAAATCTGTGGATGTAGTGTGAGATAACTTATGTAAAAAGTTTACCCGACCCTCTAAAAATCATTCCGAAAACAGACGATGCGACTTTTTGCATTGGTTTTATGCATGTTCAATCAAATTATGTTTAACATTTTATGACCACGTGGTAAGTAGTAAGACTAAGGAAAGGCAGATTTAAATAATACGCGTAGATTATGTGAAATGAATGTAACATGTTTTCTGTCGTGAACTGTTTAATTTTCTGACTACATCGTGTTTCAGCAAAAGTGTGTGTAGCACAAGTTTGAATGCGCTGTAGCGTATTCATCTATTTTGTCCATTTATTTTGCCTCTTCTTTCCTTTTCAGCAAGACCTCCGTTCTCATTTCACACTGGTTCAGCTAATCCCTTGGCTTCAAGTTCATGCCAACATCAAAAGCCAAATTCATTGTTGACATTGGCTTTTACAGGCATTGCTTATAAGAGATTGAAAATTCCTGAATATATTTTCAAAATCCCGTTTCCTTTTCGCTACTGCGATTGATATACAATAGTCCGTACATATTTACTTGTTCAGTAAAATTGTCTTTATCCAAATCATTGCGAGAGAGAGAGAGAGAGAGAGAGAGAAGAGAGAGAGAGAGAGAGAGAGAGAGAGAGAGAGAGAGAGATAGACAAGAAAGGAAAGAAAGGCCAAGCCATTTGAAGGGGTGTGAACGATGACAACGGATATATCATACAAATGTTAATTATTCTGTCATCCCAACATAACCATGAGAAGTAGATCAAATGTAAGGTTGAAAACAGTTTACCAACTTGCAAAGGAAAAGATAATGGACGTTCGTTAAGAAAATCATTAAATTCGCACATTTATAGACTCAATTCACAGTCACATTCATACAACAAGAGAGAGAGAGGAGAGAGGAGAGAGAGAGAGAGAGAGAGAGAGAGAGAGAGGAGAGAGAGAGAGGCATTTAAGAATGATTGTGTATATAATTATGTCCTTAAAATCATGTCATTAGCATGTCCATTTATTCATGTTTCAAACGGGGGGATAGAAAGCACAGCTCCCGGCATCAGCTTGCAGGACCTGTCACGTTGCCAGCCTGTTGTTTCGGTTTACAATATCACTGAACACAAAGTCCTGGTCAGCTTTTCCTACAGTGGAAACAAGCTATCGGTATCGCCGTTGCATGGAGACGTCTGCTGGCTGAAAGTTACTGGGAGTTCGACTGAGAGAACACTTGTACTGGACTGGCAACAACAGACTTGTACACTGGAAAACTATGTGTCTGTGCACCAGTTTTCTAGGCCACACCCTTCTAGTGGACGGTTTTTAAGACATCCTGGATGGTATAGTGTTCGCTGGACGGGTTGTGAACCTGATGAAGATCCTATTACTCCATATCGCTTCAATGAGGTAACGACAACATATATAGGACTGCATGTGAGGCGCAACATCAAGCCATATCAGGTGAACCTGACTATTCAAGAGGATGCTAGCAAACGTTTGAAACTTCATAAACTACGAGCGAACGATCTGTATATACATCACGTTTCACCATTTTCAGGCAAGTATTACACAACTTACATGAAAACTGAATTAAAGTGTGCGGTATCTCTGTCTGTCTGTCTGTCTGTCTGTCTGTCTGTCTCTCTCTCTCTCTCTCTCTCTCTCTCTCTCTCTCTCTCTCTTCTTAAAAATATTCTCTGGGTTACCCCGGGATAAAAAAAAAAAAGAAATAGAAAAAAGAAGAAATAAATGAATAGAAAAAATGAAGAATAACTAAATAAATAAATGAAATGAAATAAAACCACAGAGAAACTTAAAATGTTGAGACGGCAACTACTTGCCGCTCTCTGTTTCGCAGAACTACACAACTATTCACTGTAACCCTCTATATCTTGTCAGTACATCGCTGGGGAAAAGTGTTTGGGGGGGGGGGGGGGAGGGGTTGGTTGGTTGTGCGGTAAATATGTTCACCTGACGAATGTACGTTTAGTGTCTTAAAACCGGTATGCTGGATGGTTGTCATGACTGCTCTCCTCTGTGTTTGGATAGAACATCTAATCACATGGGCTCAAACATATTTCAATGATTATGCCCAGTAATTGTTTTTTAATGTCATGCCTAACACATGAGTACTGCAGCAACACAATTGCTTGTCGTCAAGCTGGTTAGAGACGAAATCAAATTGCTTATGGATGTGGCATGGCGCAAAGCACTGCTAGCAGTCTTTGGAACAGATGTTGGGGCCGGAATAGCTCAGTGGTAGAGCGCCGAACTCATAATCCTGGATGATCCGGGGTTGCGGGTTCGAATCTCAACCGGGCCGTTTCTGTAGTGGGGGATTTTTCCCTCGGGATTAACATTGGTTCTGACTCCATTTCCCATACAGTCCTTCGATTGAGACTATAAACCGAGGTTCCGTATGTGAACGCACGCATAACATCTTGCACACACGTAAAATCCGATCACCAACTTTCGGAAGAGAAGGCCAGTTTGGCCATTGGTATGGATGACATGTTACACATAGCATGCACCTGCGTGAGAAATGGAAAGGATGAAGGAAGTAAAGAAACTGAGTGAACGATATTGAACGATATTGACTGGATGACACGGGAAACGACGGAATGAAGCGCCAGCTGGCAGCTCTTCAGTCGGCACTACCCAGGTAGGCAGCCCAGTGTGTAAACGAATGTGGATTGTAAAGCGCTTAGAGCTTGGCCTCTAGCCGAGGATAGGCGCTATATAAGTATTTATGTTAATGTCTGGCAGTCAGCCACTCCAACAACAGGCTGGTAAGAATAACCGTCACAACTTGGGCCACAGTTGTTTATCTACACTTTGCCATCGTTGAGATCGCTGCCGGTCCTAATTATCATCTTCTTAGATCCTTTCCGGTCGTCAACTTACCACAAAGGAAACCTTCTGTGGTCTCTTTTGAGAAGATGGATTGCACGCTCGATATCCGGAACTGTGTACCAACGCTAGAAGACTGTCACAACAGTGTGCAATGGATAACTCAAGATTGCACGTGCACAGATGGCGACACACTTACTTCGCGATTTCTTCTGCAGTGCATGATGGACGAAGGCAAGTCTATTGAAAAATAAATGTTGACTTTGCCTCAATGATCAATTCCCTCTACGTAGTGAAAGTGTGATGGTATGGGAAGCCCTTTTTCTCTGACCGGTAGAAGTGATGTGGTCGGAGTCGAAGGCAGTCTCATGGATCAGCAGAATGTGAATATGTTTTTTGCAACCTCGCTCTCTTCATGTCCTAATGTGTATCAGGGCTCTTGTTCATCAGGGCAGTGCAAGATCACACGTAGCAAGTATCACAACACCGTTTCTGGCTGGAAATAACGGCAACACACAGATTCCCAGATCCTGATGCCACACAGCTTTTGTTGGATGTTGTAGACTAACATACCTGACAGATATTTAAAGCCCCCGCACTACTGCGTGAGCTTGCTGATGTCTTTCAAGAGGAGTGCGTACCATTCCAGCTGACAGTGTCCACCCCCTCATCAAATTCATACCCAGAAATTGCAACAGGAAGTCACAAACGTTACTAACTTTGACATCCAGAACGTTACATTTCATTTCGAATTGCTGACGTCTATGTGTATACGCAACATCCTCATGTTGGGAACACAGTGTACGCTGAGCTGTAAGAACAACTTTCGATCATTTGCTGTAAAGGCATACCAGATTCAAGCTCCATGACACTAGATCGAATTTTGCTCAAAACAGGCAGGTATATGCTCACGTGATGCGAAATATGGTGATCAGTACGAAATTCTTATGCCGTAAAAATGTTACTTATAGAGAAAACATATTGTAAAGGGGACTCAAAGATACAACATCCATATCCTACCAATTATTTTTTTTTATTACCGAGGGCTTGTCATGTTGTACTGGACTTGGGGTTGATATCAACTGATAGAATGGGCATAATGAAGCAAAACAGGCGTTGAATAATGAATATTTCATGGACTTTGTAAACAAGTTGCTTGAATGACAGATTAATCTTGGAAAGGTGATTCTGAGTCATTGTGCCCTTATACTGTAGATTAGTACATTTGCGGTCAGCTGTTGGGTCTGAGAGTGAACATTTAAAACAGTTTCTTTTATATCGATATTTTCTGCTTGAGATTGTTACGCCCAATTGCCGAATATGTTTCCATTAGATCTCAAATTCAATACAGTTTCCAGTGTGTTCATATCCCGTTGATAACTGTCATGCAAACATATATTCACCTTTGATCGGATGGCTTTGAAGTTTAAAAAATGAAGCTACTTTTACTGTCGAAAAAAAGGAGAAAAAAAGCAGAAAAAATGGCACTGTGGTTTAGTAAAACTATGGCTGGACCTGCAGACTTAGCAAAATAATAATTTCACAAACCAAAAAGACATGATTCAAGAAGTGCAGATGTTATGCATATCTATATAGGAACCGTGATAGATGACCGTGCAATGGGTAATTTATTTATTGATTTTCCACCTCTAAATGAAACAGACGCAAGAAGGAGAGATAAGGGTATGAAATTCTGTGGGTCCTACGGGTAAAAACAACAACAATAACCAGAAGTACGGGTACATTCGGTTTCAGTGAACAGGTCTTTCTTTATTTTGTTTCTTCTATGATGTTAGTTGGGCTTTTTGTAAGAGCATCGAATGCACGCTTCAGAAAAAGAGAGTTATCTTGTACACAAAGTAAAAAGGAATACTTGTTTCTATCCCTGAAGTTTACAGACCAAGAAAAAAAAACACTTTCAAACGTGATTTATGAATATGATTATCCAGTATAGCAAATCCTATATTGCAACAGTTGAATGCCTTCAGCATTATCTTTCCTTCATTTTTTTTTCCACACAAAATGCTACTAACAATATAAGTGTTTCCTGGGTGACCATGGTCACGAACTTTACTATCTAAATTCATTGCTTCAATTAAATACCGTGGGATTCTTTTTGATTCAACATATTTAATCATAGAAGTGATAAGTTAAGAGAGGAGAGAGAGAGAGGAGAGAGAGAGAGAGAGAGAGAGAGAGAGAGAGAATGAACGAACGAACGAACGAACGAACTAGCAAAACTTCATTTTGATAGGGTAATGAGATAACCAAAATAAATTAGAAATGCTCTTCTCCACCTCGTCCTGGGGACAAAAAAGACAAGAATGAAAAACCACATGGAAAACAGAGAGAGAGAGAGAGAGGAGAGAGAGAGAGAGAGAGAGAGAGAGAGAGAGAGAGAGAGAGAGAGAGAGAGATGTCTTTCTGTAAGTGTGTGTGTGCGTAGTGTGATCTTTACGTCGGAAATAGCTAAAAGCTTTTCCCAACCATGATCTAACAGGGTATCTTCAGCAAGTGGATGATAATCCAGAATCAAATCCAGGATACGTTAACGGTTATAGTAACTGGGCGGTCTTCCTCGTGCCCGATGGCTTCGCAATCATGCTAAGTGTTCCTCACATGGACAGACAGTCCCACCCATCCAGGGTCTGTGAGAAGGGTAAGTCCCTGCGTCTGCTTGAAGAACGCAGAAAACAGCCAGGCAGCTCCACAGACCTGGATGAAGATAACCCACAGGAAAACGATGACGACTGCTTTAGCTCTATATCAGTGACTAAAGCAGACATATCCGTCAATTATATAACAGTCAACAGATCCGCTGAAACATTGTTTGTGTCGAAAGACTTCGGCAGATCATTCAAAGGGTACCGGATGGAAACTGGACGCATCGAGATCAATCGCTCAGTGTGTGGGAAACTAGTTGAAGTATTCGATGTGTGTGATTCTATGGTGCCAGACCCCGCTGTTTCTGAAAATAACCTGAGACTACACATCACTTCAGGGCGACGCTCTAGAACACCGGTGTTATCACATTCAAACCACTACAGAGTGATGTTCACGTACCACGAGGTAAGTTACAACGAGTCATGTCACAATATTGCAAATGCGAGAAAAAACGTAGGGGTTGGAAACTGCTCCGACAATACATTGCGGCTGCAACATACTTTTTGCGAGTGTGATTTTTGTTCTAATATTTATCGTTTTCAACGACAGTATACACTGTTTTAAGCCAAACGTGTGTTCCTTTACCCGCTTCCGTTTTAATCCCCCGACTCCGTATGTACTTCCCACAATATCCGTCCTTTCGTACACAGATGCTCGAACAGAACGATCAACAGTCATTACAGTCTTCAAGCTTCTCCCTTTCCATTTTATGATGTCCTCCCCCCCCTTCTCCAACTTGTGTGTGTGTGTGTGTGTGTGTGTGTGTGTGTGTGTGTGTGTGTGTGTGTGTGTGTGTGTGTGTGTTTGAGAGAGAGAGAGAGAGAGAGAGAGAGAGAGAGAGAGAGAGAGAATTTACGATCGACGCACTGTGTGTGTGTGTGTGTGTGTGTGTGTGTGTGTGTGTGTGTGTGTGTGTGTGTGTGTGTGTGTGTTAGAGAGAAGAGAGAGAGAGAGAGAGAGAGAGAGAGAGAGAGAGAGAGAGAGAGAGAGAGAGATCTACGATCAACGCATCGGGCGCGGTTTCCGCCGATGTGTCCCACACATGGGACGAAAGAGAAATCCCTACAGGCGACGTAAACATTTGTGTTTTCAAAACAGACCTTAAGTTTCGTCTTATGCTGTCAGCGAATGCTTTGATTCTCTCACCCACTTGTTCATGCCACTTCATATTGATATCCTCACTTGCTCCTCCAACAGCCCCCCCCCCCTACCCCCCCCCCCCCCCCCTTTGTCCCCTCCATCCCACACTCGGTTAGCTCCGTCGCAAAGTCAAGGTTTAAGTGATAGGAATCCTCATAGCTAACTGTGCTGGAGGTAAAGCATAGCCGAACACACACACACACACACACACACACACACACACACACACACACACACACACACACATACGCGCGCGCGCACACACACACACACACACACACACACACACACACACACACACACACACACACACACGTACGCACACACACACACACACACACACACACACACACACACATACACACACACACACACACACACACACATGCACACACACACACACACACACACACACACACACACCACACACACACATCACACACACACACACACACACACACACACACCGCGCGCGCGTGCGCACACACACATACACAACCACTCTCTCTCTTTCTCTGTCTGTCTGTCTGTCTGTCTGTCTGTCTGTCTCTCTCTCTCTCTCTCTCTCTCTCTCTCTCTCTCTCTCTCTCTCTCTCTCTCTCTCTCTCTCTCTCTCTCTCTCTCTCTCTTACACACAAATATTAACAATTTTGTGGAAAAGTTTGTTTGCAATGAAAATTATAAAGATCACTTTACAGACATGATGTGTTCATCTGAGATCCAGCAGAGAGTCCAAATGGCTATCAGACTAATTGATGTAAATGTAAATGAAGCGCTCAGTACTTTTAATTATTGTTTAAAAGATGCTGCAAAATGTATGACAAAGCGGATAAATGTAAATAGTCGTAGGGAATGTGATGATTAGTATGACACTCAGTGTCGCCAAAGTAAAAGGAACGCTAGAAGATTACTAAGTAAGTCAAATTGTAGTAAACTTTCAACGGATCGAGTTTTGTATTGTAATGCTAGGCGGGAATACAAACAACTTTTGAAAACGAAAGAAAACAATTTTAACAGAGCATTGTCAGAAACATTAGTAGCGTCTGTAAACTCTCAGAAAGATTTCTGGAACACAGTACAGAAGATTAGATGTGGTAATAAACAACCTTTAAATAATATTACTTTGGAGAACTGGTTTGAACATTTTAAACGATTGCTTGAAAGAAATGAAGATGTTGGTAATTTATTAGCACAACCATGTAGTGATGGCGAAAGTGCTGGCAACGATAGTGGTAACTGTCCTTTAAATCGTCCAATCTCAAATGAAGAAATTCTGCTGGCATTAAGAAAATTTAAAAAAATTGCAAAGCTGCAGGCCCTGACAGGATAACTGGAGAGATAGTTAAATATGCTTGCAAGTCTGAACTGGTTGTTTGTTTTCTAAAGAATTTCTTTAATGCTTTGTTTGACAGGGGTCTTTTTCCAGAAATTTGGTCGGAGTCAATTATCCTTCCATTGTATAAAAAAGCTGATAGTAATAATCCAAACAATTATCGAGGAATATCTTTGAGCAATATATGCAGTAAATTATATAGCACTGTCCTTAATAGAAGACTTCAGGAATGGGTAGAAGAAAATAACTTAACTGGTGAATTTCAAGCAGGGTTTAAACAGAATTATTCAACAGTTGATCATATGTTCACTTTGATGTCGTTTGTTGAAAAACAGTTTGGATTGAATCGTAAATTATATGTAGCATTTATAGATTTTGAGAAAGCATTTGATTCTGTAAATATAAGTATCCTTTGGCCGATTTTGCTCAAGAATGGTGTTCATGGTAAATTGTATAAGTCCATTATCAGCATGTATGACTGTAAAAGCAAGAGTGCGATGTGGAGGATCTCTTACAGATTATACATACTGTACATCCGGGGTAAAACAAGGAGATGTTTGCAGCCCTATTTTGTTCACATTATTCATTAATGAATTAACGTTGGAAGTTATTAATTCTGGAAGACATGGCGTGCGGTTTGTAAATGATGTCTTAGAAATATTTATTCTGCTATTAGCTGATGATATGGTATTGTTATCCGAAACTATTGTTGGTCTGCAAGCACAGCTGAATAGTCTAGAAAGAGCTGTTGTATCACTTCAATTAATGTAAACATGACAAAAAGCAACATAATAGTCTTTAGAAAAGGAGGTTATCTTGCTGCTAGGGAAAGATGGAGTTATAACGGAAATAACATGCCAGTAGTAAATGTTTACAAATATTTGGGTATATTCTTTTCAACATGCCTGAGCTTTACATTTGCTTGTGATGATCTTGTGAGCAGAGCTAAATACGCCTTATTGTGTATCATGAAAAAGCTGACAATATTGAATAACAATTCTTTAGCACTATTTTAAAAATTGTTTGATTCTCAAATCCAACCAATCGTGCAATATGGTGCTGAACTATGGGGTATTAGCAGCTCTGCTTATGAGGTGGAGAAGCTACATCTATACGCACTGAAGAAGTTTTTGGGAGTATCTATATATAGGCCTAATGATTTAGTCTACGGAAGACAAATAGGCATCCCATATATATAGTTTCTATAGTCTGCTCCATTCGTTACTGGTTAAAGTTAACAAGAATTCAGTCACATAGGTTACCCCAAAGAGCTTACAATATGTTAGTTGAGTTTGATGCCAAAGGCAAGACAAATTGGGCTTCGAGGGTAAGATTAAAATTGTATGAATATGGATTTGGCTTTGTATGGGAAAGTCAGGGTGTTGGGGGCATACGTGGTTTTATCGGTGAATGTCGTCAGAGATTAATAGATTGTCGATGGCAAAGCTGGCATTCTCATGTTCAGGAAAGTGACAGATATGATATCTATCGTATGTTAAACGCAGAGCATAGATTGCCATTGTATTTGTCAATAAACTTAGACAAACATTTGAGGTACATCTTAACAAAATTTAGATTTGGTATCACAGAAATAAGTAGTCATTTTAATCGTTATAGAGAACTCAGTGATGATCATCTCCTTTGCCCATTATGTCACGAGGCTTTTGATAATGAAGTTCATTTTGTATTTTCGTGCCAGGAACTTTATTGTATTAGGCAAGAGTTTATTCCAGAAAAATACTATAGACAACCATGTATCTTCAAGCTGATTATGCTAATGACTTCAAAAAATGAAACACTTGTAAAGCGGTTTGCTCTGTTTTTGTGCAGAGCATTTACGATTCGAAAATTTCTTACAGTCTAGGTTCTTTTTATCGTTAAATGCTTGAATTTCGTTTAACATGGTTACATACATTTATTTAAGTGTATAATAATAAGCAGTGTAAGCGTTGATGCATCGCAGGCTTAAAACTTGTAACAATGTGAACGTTGTGAACTTGTTTTTGTTTGTTTTACTTGTCGCATTGATATTAGAATATTATCTCAATTATTGTATCCCCCTTCTGATGGGCTATGGCCTAACAGAATAAAGATCTGAATCTGAATCTGAATCTCTCTTACACACACACACACACACACACACACACACACACACACACACACACACACACACACACACACACACAATTTTCACATAAGAAAATCTTGATCTGCTTGACCCAGCTAACCAGAGTAAGAACATTACATACACTGAACATTAAATCGGTGTGTGTACACCAGCAGATTGTTTCGCGCCCATTCCAAAAGGAAAGATTGGTGTTTGCAATCCAGTTGTGAGTACTTATACTATGACAGAGCGTCTACGTTGGCAGATATATCATCATAATGAGTATTGGTACTCAGAAGCATTTGAAAAACTCCCGTTGTATCTGTATACACAGCTGAAGCTCCAAAAGGGGATCCAGCTGTGGAGACGGTTACTGACGCATGCTCTAGACAGTTCACTAATGTAAAAAAAGACGTTGTATTAAGGATAGTCTGACTTCTGAATAATGAGACACATCATCACAGCTAAAGATCAAAGCAAACAGACAAACAAACGAACACTCTTGTCCTTAGCTCAGAATGCAACATGTCAATCTGCTAACAAGCCAAGAATCGTAGTAATGGAATCAGTGCCTGACGAGAACAGTTGCGGCTCTGAGTGATCAAAACCATTCTGACATAATGCCTCATGATCCAGTCCCAGAAATAGTCCACGTTGTCATCATCAGAGTGGAACAAAAGAGGAAACATCCCAATGAAAGTACGGGGAAAGCTTTAAATCTGAAGCCACTTGTCAAACCACAATAGTCAGCTCTTTACGCGACAAGACTTCTTCCTTCACGTTACGGCAGAACAGCGTAACATTCAGAAAGAACTGCGTCAGACATTTGACATAGCATCTTGCATATCAAGTGACTGACAAGCAGGAATCCTAAAACTAGCTGAAGACTTGGGGTAAAAAAAAATCATGTAGTTGCACAGTACAGGATGTCTTTTGCAGTATGCTTTATTGCTGGTTTTTGTCCTAATGTCAATAAGAATATCCGTGTGCGAATATGGGGAAGCTATTCATTCCTGCTGGGTGTTACTAGAACCTGCATACTTGAAGTTCTGACAGTCACACTAAATGAGAACTGTACCAGTTTCCCGGGCGGAGATGCAGCCATTCTTTGAACCTTCTGCGCCACCACTGTGGCATCGCAGCCAGGCCGCTCATTCCTCATTCCGACCCCTCGTCCAAAGCCACAGCCAGGCCGCTCATTTCTCATTCCGACCCCTCGTCCAAAGCCACAGCCTGGCCCGTTCCTCGGCACCGGAAATCCACAAGGAGCAGTCAATGTCTATCAGTCTTGAGGAAACTCACGAGAGGAGACGCTGCACTGCTGCTGCGTCATTTCTGCGGTATTCAGTGGTGTCTGTTTTAATTCAACATTCGCAGGACACCACCCTCTATACTTCTTACTGACGACTAGACTAACCAAATCGCCGAGTTGGTGTGAGTGAGCTCTCACCCAGGAGGGCTCCACCCCATGTGCCCAACGATTGTCACCATGAACTTGACCATACTAATGGCCGCGACAGAAACACTCCTAGGACGTGAAGATGGAGAGGCAAATAAAACTGAGGTCACCATGAGAGCATGGATTGAAGAGCCACAGGACTTGAGCTTCTTTTTCATGCTGATCGAAGATGCGAAGGATAATGAAGACGATGCCATGGATTTCTATATCTGGTCTAAGACTGCATGGCGCGGCTTTACTCCAAGCTTACTTACATAACATATCCTGGCGTCAGTAAGGCCCGAGAGATGCAGACACCTGCAGTGTTGGTCAGCAACTTTGAGCCACATTCTCAGAGACGCATCGTTTTACTGTGTGAAACTAACTCAGTGGTCCCAGTCTTTCATGTTGTGCCCATAGCAAACTTCACTCTGGGCAGAAACCGATTAGCACGGAAAAGTCACGCAAATAAATGGCTCTGATGGGACTCGAACCCACGATCTCCCGTCAGGGGAGTTCGCGACGCTAATCATTAAAGGTGGCTGGTGCAGCCACCGTCGTGATGACACCTAAGTTGTGCACTGGTATAGGTCCTTATGTTTCCTGATATAATGTTGCCATTAAACCTAAGTTGTGCACTGGTATGGGTCGTTCTGTTTCCTGATATAATGCTGCCATTAAACCTAAGTTGTGCACTGGTATGGGTCCTTATGTTTCTTGATATAATGCTGCCATTAAACCTAGTTGTGCACTGGTATGGGTCCTTATGTTTCCTGATATAATACTGCCATTAAACCTAAGTTGTGCACTGGTATGGGTCCTTATGTTTCCTGATATAATGCTGCCATTAAACCTAAGTTGTGCACTGGTATGGGTCCTTATGTTTCCTGATATGATGTTGCCAGTTTCATATGTGAACTTGATAAAAACTCGGTGAGTATTGCCAAGTTTTATTTTCATCATCACCAGCAATTGAGAACTATATTTCGACACTGACATCATCACCATCCTACCAAACAACGATGGTAC
Organism: Conus canariensis; assembly: GCA_033310375.1. Taxonomy (NCBI): domain Eukaryota; kingdom Metazoa; phylum Mollusca; class Gastropoda; order Neogastropoda; family Conidae; genus Conus; species Conus canariensis. Next base: position 36,017,828 of record CM065732.1, read on the forward strand.
TGACGCCTATCAAAGGCATTTCATAGTCATCACTATTGACACATTAGATTGACACTCACCTGTGAGCTGCGGGCCGAACCGCTTTGTATCCTGCTGAAGCTTTTGAACAATGAGGGTCGTAATTGACATGTCTTCTAATAAGTGTTTAAGTTACCCTCCTCCATTCAGTTGCCATATATCGGCAGTTTTCAGGGGTCTTTTAGCATTATTGGAAGAGTTGGAATATGCTTGCGCATGACTGGAAATGCCGATGACCGGCTGAAAGAGCGCCTGCCAGGGTATGCCAGCTATTTTGCAATATCTGGCTGAAATGCTGATTATGTTTTGGAGAAGCGGAAGAGAAGACACGCAACGGATAGACCATTCTGGAGATGGGAAGAAGGAAGACAAGAAGAAAAAACTGGTTCAGGTCATTAAACGTAATACAACCCACTGTGCAGGTGAACTTGGGGTTCGTTTTTTTTTTTTTTTTTTTTTTTTTTTTTTTTTGTATGACCGAATCCAAATGTCACGTTAAAATTGTTTTTAATGGCTCGGCCACAGACGTGATAGTATGCGACTGGTCAACATTATAACACGTACCTTACGGAAGGCGACACTTCATTGCACCGATCACGTCATCGCTCTCAAACTCAACGTGAAGGAAACCAAATTCGCGAAAAACGGTGTTCATTCGCGCGCGCGCAGTCACGCGCGTGCACACAGACAGACAGACAGACAGACAGAACAGACACACACACACACACACACACACACACACACACACACACACACACACACACACACACAAGGGGAGAGAGAGAGAGAGAGAGAGAGAGAGAGAGAGGAGAGAGAGAGAGAGAGAGAGAGAGAGAATCTAATTTTCTATAGCAATCAAATCCATGTCCACAGAAAGATGTCCAGCCCAGAAAGACGCTCAGTGGACGGTGGAATTGCTCAGGAGCGGAGTGGTCGAGGTTCAAACCACACCTGCAGTGCAATTTAGTTCGAGAGTGTGATGGAGCAGAAGATGAAGAATCATGCTATCATTCTGCATGCCACAGTGGTGACGGTTTTCTCATCAATGGAAGGTATAACAAGATGATCGCAAAGTGAGGCGACTGCAGGCGGAAATCTAAACAAATCTTAACAAGTGGTTAAAATGACTCCGCCAAACACCATGGACAAAGAAATCACAAACAAAACTTTGTCAAATTCCGCGCAAGACTGGCGTTGAATTGAATAATACATGAATAGCTTTGTGTGGTTTGGCGCAAGATGGGTGTTTAATTTAATATTACATGAATATTCAATTTAACGCCCATCCTGCGCCGAATTTTGACAATGGTCAGTCATTGTTCGTTCTTCATGTTCGTTGTCCCGAATGTTATTCATCTTGTTGAAGAAGTCCTAAGAGGTCAAAACGTGACATGGTTTGTGTTGTGTGTGTGTGTGTGTGTGTGTGTGTGTGTGTGTGTGTGTGTGTGTGTGTGTGTGTGTGTTGTGTGATCCGTTTGTCGATATTATTAACTATTTTAACCATTCTTGAGATGACAAGATTAGTTTACAAGATCAGTTTACGATTATCTAGATCATGATCGCTTGAATTTCAGCATTGGACGTTTCTCTCTTGTCAATCCAGTAAAAACATCGTCAACATGATCAAAAGCAAATGGAGATATATTTTAAAAGCATATTGCCTTGCATACGATGCAGCTGCCAAGGAGGGAAAAAAAGGTGTGAAGTGATCAGATAAATATTTGCCATGCAGCAGAGGGTTGGAATATGTTCCAATTCCCGTCCAAAAGCATCCATGTCACTGGTTTTACAAATACGATTTTTTGTTTCATGGTGAATTCCATTCTGTCTACCTGACACAGTTTCATGTTTAAGGCTCTCACTCAGTTTCCCGAACTTTTTTTTTTTTTTTTTTTTTGCAAAGTGAAGATTCAGGAGAGAGGGGTTGCCATGCTAGACGCAGTCAAACCCCTTATTAGTTGAAATGTGTGTGTGTGTGTGTGTGTGTGTGTGTGTGTGTGTGTGTGTGTGTGTGTGTGTGTGTGTGTGTGTGTGTAATCAGTTCATGATGAAATCTATTTTGTATTGATCAATCAATCAATCAATCAATCAGTCTATCTATCTATCTATCTATCTATCTATCTATCTATCTGTCTGTCTGTCTGTCTGTCTGTCTTCAAACTTTCATTACCCAAATTTCACGACCATAACAGTAGAACAGGAAGCATCGATGTTTTATGCCATTCTGAAACAATTCCTGCAGTACGTCTACATCCAGCAAAATGAAACTAAAAATTGTCGTGTTGTGCTTTCTTTGTCCTTTTTTTCTTTTCTTCATAAAAGTGTCATTTTTTCGTTTGAAAACTCAAGTCCACGGAAAAAAAAACTACCAGGTTTCAAGCCATTTGTCCCCTTGGTAATAACTGCGCGAGAATTGTTCCTGTAATGGACACAACGACTTAAGTTTAACTATCATTTACTCCGAGCAAGTCTTTCAACGCTCTCTATAAATCAGGGTTTCTGTTTTCTAAAAAAAAAAAAAAAACAGACGGTATCATCTGCATATAACAAAATTATCAGGTTGCCATGATTCCGTGAATTTATATTATCCACATTTTGTTCTAAATCTAGGCATAAAAATTATCATTAAAATGTCTAAATCATTAATAAACATTGAAAACAGGAGACAAACAATCCTGAATAACTGCCAAAGTAATTTAACCGTTACAACTATTATTAAACCCACCAGGTTTTTATATTCTTGTACATACTTTTAAACACTAAATATGTTACCAATTACACTTTCGTTAAAAAGTTTATACCATAAAACATGCAGGTCAAACTTAACCGAACATGTTCCTGTAGTCCTGTAGTCGACAAAAAATGGGACACTAAGAGTTTTTGTTGGTTTAAATGTTCATCTTAAATACATTTGTCAAAAACGAGCATATGGTCCAATCTCAAATATGAATACCAGATTCCACTCTGGGTTTCCTTGAGAATTCAGTTCACATTAGGAAAGGTGGTTGGAGGTTTATTTAAAACAGATGCAAAGACGTTTTCTGACGCAACTCAGCTAAGTAATTTCTCTGTAAATATTACTTTCAGATTTTTGCGTTGCACACACACACACACACACACACACACACACACACACACACACACACACACACACACACACACACACACACACACACAGCTAGAAAGCTAGGCCATTAGCAACATTGTCTGTCTATCTAAAACTACTTTCACATTGACAGCTCTCTCTCTCTCTCTCTCTCTCTCTCTCTCCACACACACACACACACACACACACACACACACACACACACAACACACACACGCACACACACACACACACACACACACACACACCACACACACACACACACACACACATCCATCCATCCATCCATCCAACCAACCACTCATACATCGATGCGTCCATTCCATACATACATTTATCTATACATGCATACATAACTACACACATACAAATATACATGTATACATACCTACATACATATATTATGTGTGTGTGTGTGTGTGTGCGCGCATGTGTGTGTGTGTGTGTGTGTGTGTGTGTGTGTGTGTGTGTGTGTGTGTGGTGTGTGTGTGTGTGTTTGCCTGCGTGTGTGTGTTCAGACATAAACATTTATTCAATTATTTATGCACTGAAGTTGAGTCTCACAGCTGCTGGATCATGCACGTGTTTGTCAGATGTTACACCATGGTCAGACCCAGCAAGAGACTGACCTACACAGAGGCAATGATAGGCTGTCAGGCGCACGGAGCTCAGCTGGTCAGTTTTAACACCAAGTCAGAAATGGAAGCGGTTATGGACACGGTGCGGAGCGGACGCAGGCGCTTTCCTGTGTTTATCGGTGTGAGATCGACAACTTCTGATTTCCCATACTTGTAAGTGTTGGGTTGGTTGTGTTTGTCTTTTAATGAAACCCTTAGCACATAATTATGTATCGCCGGCCATGTTGTAAGACGTTCAACACCCATTTTGCGCCGAAGATGAGAAGATATGTGACTGCTCGTTCGTCGTTTTCATTGTCCTGAATATTGTCTGTTTTACCGGAAGAAGACCTAAGAGGTCGTAATTCATCGTGTTCTGTCATGTAATCTGTTCGTCCATATTGTCTTGCAGAACCAATAACATTTCTTTTAAAACATGTTGTATGAGATTATATGTATCTTCATGTGTGATCTACAGCCCTTGTGTATTTTGTGTGTGTTTGGTCATCTTTATACAAGTACCTTAGGATGTAAAAAATGTCCTGACATTTCCTAGGTGGTGAGGAGAATCCAGATCTTTCTGTCCTCAGTCATGTCCCTCGAGCAAGGTGTGTGATTACTACTCCCATCCACTATGCAAATCACTGAGTGTAAAATATGTTCTTCTACGGTGCAGGGGCTCACATGATGCCAGGCATAAACACTTCACACTGACTCAGTGAAAACGTGCAGACATTCAGTTATACCAGACGAAAGGGATGATTCACACATGAATGACAGGGACTACATACTATCGCCGCTGCCAAACGTGAGCAGCTTTTGGGAACACAAGCAATCCGTGACAAAGTCAAATCTAACTGACCTGAACTGACTGACCTGGTAAATCTGACCCTATTTAATCACGCTCCTCTTCCATTTTAGAGTTTTCTGTGACTTCATCTGTATGCTCCACGGTGCTCTCTCTCTCTCTCTCTCTCTCTCTCTCTCTCTCTCTCTCTCTCTCTCTCCCCTCTCTCTCTCTGTTAAAGCTTGTATTGCAGATATTTCCTAGCTTCATACGTAGATAACATTTTAAACTTTTTGAAAACAAGTGCAAGCTAATAAATCCCCCACCATTGTATCACTGACTTGGCAGATTAGATACAGGAACGAAAAGTCAAGGAAATAGATCATGATTACAATATCCTTAGCTCGTAGCATATGAGTACAACTGTAAACCACCTTGAAAACAGAATCATTCATATCGCTTGGTCCATAGCTCTTCGTCCGCTGATTCGGACTCGTCAGACAGACACGGCTGGTTGTGCCTGTTCTTTTTTGGTATCAAATAGAGATAAACCACAGTCTACAATTCCATGGTATTGTCACCACCAGGGGTTCAAAACAGAATCCAACAGCACCCGAAGCAGCCAGCGAAGAACAGGAAAATGAAACGAAAAGAACGTGTTGCAAGAAAATAATTGCAGTAAAGCTAAAATCACTATGTAAATGGTATTAAATGGAAGGAAACGTGTTTTAGCCTATGCTTGAGGATATAAGGGAGGTCAAAACGTGTCAACAGTTGGAGTGGTCAGCTCTATTCTTTAATAACACAAGTGTTGTCAGTCACAAAAGAGCTGACGGCAGCTGAGAATTTAGCAGAAAAGCCTTCCCTTGGATCTCCTAAGACAGACAGACAGACAGACAGGCACATAGATAGATAGATAGATAGATAGATAGATAGATAGATAGATAAATAGATAGATAGATAGATAGATAGATAGATAGATAGATAGATAGATAGATAGATAGATAGATAGGCAGACAGATAAATATGTCTGCATGTGACAATTAGCTTGAGTCATTGGCTTCTGGAAACCAAAAGCATGGACACGTGTCCAAATTTCAAATGGATGCAAGAGTGATAAATCATGTAGTTAGTTACTTGAAGATAAGCGCATTCAGCTGATAAAGATAGCGGATTTATTTTCGCACTAGTATCAGTATTATCATCAAACTTACAAAACATCAATCAGGTCTAAATTTATATCCGATTAAGGGCGATCGGTGTTCAAAGGACTTCCATGTGTTTGCGTTTGAAAAACACCCCAAATCAGGAAATAACCTTTATAGAGCTCCCATTAAAACTGCGTTTCGTGTTAACATGAGGTAACAACACTTCAAGAATAGTTAATTACATCCAGTTTGCTCTGCTGCGACGTCACTAGGGTAAGTGGGAGACGAAAGTAAAACGAAGCTGGGATGTACCCATAGAGAGAAAGTGTCCTTGTGCCAGACATATTCCAGGTCAAGACTACATCTAATAGTTTACAAGAATGCCACGTTTTTCAGTTGCTAGAGCGTAAAAGGAAACTATGCTGTATCACCAGGCAATCATTTCATTAACGACAGGAGCCAAAATACATGTGAATGAACTGTCCTCAATGAATATGTTTTCAACTTTTGTGTGAGTAGAAGTTCCCACGTTTGTGCATAGAACAGCCAAGACTGGAACCAAGAGCAATAGTACCACCCATGACAAACAATTTTTTCCATGTGTGTTTTATCAGCATCATGGTGTAGTCGATGTTTTGTTTCAGTGTTAATGTGTGAAGAACGTTTATTGCTGTTTCATGTTGATTTTGTTTACACTAACTGCTCTAACTGCCAAGAAGATAACCTCTTGTGAATATTTCGTGTCAAAGACGCTGGATTTACAGAAACTCTCTCTCTCTCTCTCTCTCTCCCTTCTCTCTCTTCTCTCTCTCTCGGTTATATTAATTACCACTAACAACACATAACAATAACGTGGTGTTCTCAGAATAATGGAAACTTTTCAAGTGAATCACCCTCACACCCCTCATTTTTTTTCTGGCAACCTACATTATCTAACTAATTCTCTACCTAGCTATCCATATACATACATACATACATATATATATATATATATATATATATATATATATATATATGTCCATCTACGCGCACACACACGTGCACGCCCGCGCGCGCACGCGCACACGCACACGCACGCGCACGCGCACATGCACACGCATACACTCTTTCTCGTTGTCCTGAATTCCTTTCTCTTGTTTTGTATTCCCCTCTCTCTCTCTCTCTCTCTCTCTCTCTCTCTCCCCCCCCCCCTCCTCCTCCTCCTGATAACATCTTCGTCTTTATCCGTCTACTCCCTTCTCTATGTGTGGCTCATCAGTCAATTACACCCTTGCATATTTTACTGAAGTGTTGCTTAGCATTTCTTTTCCTTAGTGACATGTTACTATTATTTTGGTGTATAAGGACTGATTTGTATGACATTGTTGTTATTACAATAAGCATTTCTGCCAGCTCTGTTCTTAATTGCGTCATTTGATTTCTGACATGACCATTCTTTTTACCGTTTGTAGTACAACAGTTTTTGCTCTCTCTCTCTCTCTCTCTCTCTCTCTCTCTCTCTCTCTCTCTCCTCTCTCTCTCTCCCCCTCCTTCTTGTCACTGCCTCCCCCGATGTATGAAGCCTGGTAGTTTTATCGCTGAACCGGTTCTCATGCACGCTGTCGTGTGATCAGTGTTCACTCCTGTTTTGTCCTGTTGTATGGGAGGCCAGATGTTGGAAAGTACGTGCTTTCCCTTTTGATTGAAGAACTGCGATTGCTCTCTCTCTCTCCTCTCTCTCTCTCTCTCTCTCTCTCTCTCTCTCTCTCTCTCTCTCTCTCTCTCTCTCTCTCCTCTCTCTCTCTCGTTGTACTGTTTTTGAAGATATTAGAGCACAGTGTTCGCTTTTTAAATTACATATAGCTGCGAAAGAAGACATCTCTGGCATACTGTCATCAAACGACGTAGATATTATACAATCTACTGCAAAATTCATTGTAGAAACATGGAGTTCGAGACAAAGAAGAATTAAAACTGTGGGGCATAACACACTGGAAGATTGAATTACTGTACAGTTGTTTTTTTTATGGTTGAGCTGTTCTGTATTATTTTGATTGCCGATTTTGTTTCCTTCCTGATTTAAGATGCATATTCCAAATGTGCCGAACCGTGTTTATCTGGATTTGTTTGTAAATATTTGGAGAAGTTTTCTAGTTTCATCAGAGTGGGATTATTGTCTGGCGTCGGTGAGATTTTCCTTTTCCTTATCCTTTATGTTTTTCTGTTTTGTTTTGTTTTTTTTTTACTTTTTTTTCTTTGCTTTGACTTAGATTGTGGTTATACCCCTCCACCACCACCACCCCCCTTCTCACAAGCCCTTCTGGCAATGACAATACAGTTTCAAAGTGTCAAAAGTATCTCTTTCTCTCTAGCACCCCTACACACACACACACACACACACACACACACACACACACACACACACACACACACACACACACACACACACACACACACACACACACACACCCACACACATCTCTCTCTCTCTCTCTCTCTCTCTCTCTCTCTCTCTCTCTCTCTCTCTCCCGCATCAGTCGTTCTCCCTCTCTCCCTCCAACCCCCACCACACTGCCTTCCTATCATTCTACATTGCATTATTTATTCTAAAGTGTTACATCTTCAGTTCAATTATATGTGGACGTCCTGGCCCTGAAATGCTAAAAGTGCGTATTTCGTTACATGTTCTACAGCTATAAGAACGAGATTATATTAGATGATTCAACTATGGCGTATCACCTTCCTAGAATGTTCATGGAAGATAACATTTTACCAACGACACGCTTGTGTGGGCTAATGCAAGGAAGAATCCAAGTCAGTATGTTCCGTTGTGACGCCTATCACATTGCAGGTTATCTCTGTGAATACAATGCGCAGGCAGGTTTATCATCAGGAAAAATGGTAGGCAAACTACGGATTGCAACTCTGCCAGTCCGTAACCATTCACTCACGAACTCACAAACTCTCATCGTTTGTCCTAAGGAACATGTCACTCACAGGTTTCTGGCGTGTGATTTGAAAAGTGATTGCTGGATTCCTCAACGAAGACAGGACAGCTGGAGTGAATCTGAGATTTACTGCTCTGCGCCTGTGCATCCACTGCCGCCTTCCTTTGACTGTAGTGGGGAAGAAGAGTCTGTGCCCTTCACACTGGTGTGTGACCATCGTGCTGACTGCTTTGATGGCAGTGATGAAACGTTCTGTGTCTTCCCCAGCCCTGGAGGGAGCGGAGATGGGTTTGTGTGTTCAGGGAACAAGACTGCACAGTGTGGACAGACATCAGAGGTATGTGTGCGCGCGCGCGCGCGCGCGCGTGTGTATGTGGTGTGTGTGTGGTTGTGTGTGTGTGTGTGTGTGTGTGTGTGTGTGTGTGTGTGTGTGTGTGTGTGTGTGTGTGTGTGTGTGTGTGGTGGTGTGTGTGTGTGTGTGTGTGTGTGATGTGAGCGTGCGTGCTACGTGC